>CM035127.1:13926245-15126245 GCA_020205605.1 Panax ginseng
AAAAAGTATTTTGCCCATGTTGTACACCTTCTTTGTTAAAGAGATAGCAAGGTAGACAAAATGCGGCATCCTTTGAAGGGGAATATTCTAACCAAGATGGAAATACCTTGAACCATGATGATTGAAAGCGGCGAGGATGCTTTTTAGATCCAGAAAAAGGGTACTCTGGAAGAAAGCATTGAAATGGACCGTAATTGATGTAAGCTCGTCGAACTTCATCAAGTAGATCACTACGACATTTCCATATCTCGATACGTTTTCCAGGATCACGCTCCAAATATTAATGTCCCATTCTTTACCTTCAATTCTTGGTGATTTTAGAGGACGTTCTTGTTGAGGTGTAAAAAGATGTTTGAACATTAGGATCGGGGTAGACAAAGATGTTTGAACATTAGGCTCAGGAGTAGGCAGAGATGTGTCAACATGAGTTGATTGCTTTCTCTTGAAAAATGAATCAATAGTTTGTGATTTTCCCATGCTTCTAAAACAAAAAATAAAAAATTCAACTTTAGTAATGCAAATTCAACTACATCAGCATATTGCTAAAGAATTAGAGTATTAGACGAAAGCTTAACTGGGACAAACCAACAGGGCATTTGGGCAAACAACCCATTTATCAACAATTTTCATCAGCTTAACTGTAATTAGAGTTTTTCTTTTTTAATTTGACAAGGAGTATCCGAGTATGTAAAGTTACTGTAAAGACACACCTTGAAATATGTTCCGAAAATTTTCATCAGTTTTGGAAGGAGGAAAATATTTTCACAAATTCAAACAAAACCCATTTCAACAGATACCATGAACAGGATAATAAATATTTGTATGTCTATATATGCAGATATATATAGAAGAGATGTAACATTGTAACTGTTCCAAACCTTGAGTTTATTGCATTTGCTTTAAGGACTGATGAAGAGAGACAGAAACAGAGGGTGGAAAAAACAACTCCATTACCATTAGTTTAGATTGATGAACTGCAAATTTACAAAACAAACTATGTGAATGAAATGCAGAATTAACCCAACAAACTAACAAATGCGGAATTAATAACATAACAGGAATTAACTTATTGAGAATTTTATTATAATTTTTTAAATTTAAACTTTATTTAATTTACTTTTATTGTTTTTTACAACGGATGAATTTTTCCTTAAAAAGTTAAAAATGAGCAATAAATATTTTGGTTAACGAAGGATATTTTAGTCAAAACAAGTGCATGTGTTGTTATACTACTAATACTAAATTCCAATAATTAAGAAGAGCTAATCTTAATTCAGTGTGAAAGTAAAATGGTAGTAGTATACTAGTACCTAGCTAGCTATTTGACGAATTATGTTTCCATTCAACTCAATACATTTATTTTTTGGGGATTTTGATTCCAATTAAACTCATTTCTTGATTGACGAGAAGCGATGCATGGACTAGTCTCTAATGAACATAATCTTATTTTCAAATTCTTAATTAAAGGCCGTTTCTTTTGACTACTAGTAATTCTGTAATTTTGTACTGATAAATCCTTGAATCAATTTAACCCATCATCAGCGATGACTCACGACGCATACGTGAGACATCAAAATTCAAAACCTAACTATTATAAACAGTACAACAAATTGATTATAAAAATATGTATGTATATGTGTGTGGTGTGGATGACTAACCGAGATTCTGAGGGAAGAATATTGGAGCCTTCAGCCTTGATTTGGAATCTAGGCATTGCTATTATTACTGCGGAAATATTAGATTTTCGTTTTTCGAGATTTCGCACGATCGCGATCAAGACTCAAGACATAATAGAGGCTAGAGGAGAAATAGAGAGAAGCGTGAGAAATGACAGACAAGCAAGCATGTATTGAAAATAAATAAATAATATAGTAGAGTTAGTGGGCCAATGGGCCAGACCTTAAACAATAAAAATTTTGTTCACATTACTTAGCAGTTAGCAAGTAGCAACAAAAAAAAAATCAGATCTTGGGGGGGGCCATGGCCCCCTGCAGCCCTCAGTGAGTTTCGCCCCTGGTCCTCACTAAAGCAATAGCTAGCAGGGTGTTTATTGACTCTCTTGTCAAGTTGGGCATGTGCGATATCCACGCACCAACTTGAGGGGGGTGTTCGAAACAATTAACCTCAATCTCGTGTAAATAGGAAAGGGTGATATAAATCCTCCTCTAATATTGGATCTCATGAAATCAAGGAGAATTAGCTATTATATCTCCTATAATTGTGAGGAATACTTTTGTATAAATATACCTCCTTGTAATCTTAATAATACACAGAAAAATATTTTCTTCAAGAATTTGTACATGTTACATATGAAACAACAAAGAGAAGTGAAATAAAGATTTTACCTTAGGCTCATGGCGCCAGGCTTGATATGCCATGTTCGAGGTGGAACGCTCCATCAAATTTTGCCAGGATGTCTCCCCACCCTTTCCATCTAGAAGATGCAGCAGATGTTCAAGATCATTCTCAGTGACAAGATTATGTTCTTTTCTTGAGGTTTCAGAGCTCAACCTACAGAAAAGCAGTGGTAACAGAAACCTTGTTTATCTTGAAAAATCAGAAAACAAACTTAATTGTTTGGGTGAATCTCAAGTATGATCAGATTTCTACAGTAACTGAAGATCAACAAAATTATCAAAAACAGATATAACATTTTAAAGAAAAAAGGATAATCTATGTCAAAAAGAGTTGCTACATCTGTTTACTTTATGTTCAGTTTCTAGAAAGATAGAAACTTCGGTTTTTTTTTAAGATTTTAGTCAAATAAAAACTCCAATCAAGTCGAAGAAGCTTTACAGCAGCTACTATGTCGATGACGTGACTGTTGTTTCACTAATGCCTAAAGCTGTACTATTAGGACGATCTATTATCTCTCTGTTATTACAAATATTTAAGTACATTTCTGTTTCCATAGAGGTGCATTAATATTGCGATTTCGTCACTTTGCCTTGATAATACAGTTAATGGTCTTTGAATATTTTTATATCATCTTATTAAATTGGTAATCGTGTTACACGCGTGGACACGTTCATGACACTAATCTAACCCATTTGAATTGTGATAAATTTGACGTATAAAAATATCCAAGATATAAGCTGCGTCAGGTAAACTAGTCATAAATTTGTTAAGTCATTTCTTTAAACATAAATTGTTACATTTGTTAAACTGGTTGTGTTAAGAAAATCATGTTGCTAGTTGATAAACACTCAAATTGAGTTTTATTGTGTTACACAATATGTGTATTAAGTGAAGGGTCAACATGTGTAATTTATTTTGATATCTAATTAATTAACAACAAAAAATCCATTCTTTGTCAAAGTTCGAAAAGATTAATCAATGCTTCATGTTAAGTGTTTCAGAACCAAGATGAAAATTGTTCAAGTACAAATAATCACTTGGATAGTTTTTAGTATTATCCCGACTAGCAAGACTGTTTTCATTCTTTGACTCAATATACAGTCTACCTAAACAATTAAAAGAGCCAACATCACGCAAACAAGCAGAAACTCCTAAAATCTCTTAATTACCTTAACTGGACTCATTCATAGACAACTCCAATACCCCAATAAGTGAGAACAAACGTTATTAAACCTAACTTCCATAACTCCATTTTTGCACCAAAATCTGACACTCTAATAGATTATCATCCTAACACCCAATTCCATTTTTTAGGCAGCTCCCTGTCTGATTTTAACCAATTTAAAATTTTCACACTATTAAAGTTCAGACTTCAATTCCCACCTGACAATGAAATGTAGCAGTAAACTCAACCGAATCAGTCGACGACTGAGCGGAGTCGGCAACCAAAGAAGCGGCGGAGCCCTTCCGTTTCCTCGCTCTGAAATTAGACCAGAGTCTGCTGGCAACTGAGAATGCGGAGAGAGCCGTGAAAGGCGAGCCAGGGTCGTGCGAGCCCCAAACCAGGCGGAAGGTCCAGACAAAAGCGGAGCTTGGGTCGGAGACCCAAGAAGACCAAGCTCATCCGTCCACCGTGGCCTCCAAGACCAGCCGATCACAAGACCAATCATGACGGCGACCCAAATCGGAACTGCACAAAGTAAAATGTCGATTTAATGTATCAATAATTGCCGGCTTCTTCACGAAATCCAAGAAATCTACTTAAGTAATCCTCCATTTCTGATCTCTCTCTATCCCTCGTATATATGTATTGTGCATATATATGTTTGTATGGATCAAGGATAAGGTTGAAAAATTAAGGCATTGGGTTTTCGGGGATCAAGAGGCAGAGAGACGCAAAAAGGAAGGAAATGTGAGATTGTACGGAAAGGAGGAAGGTGAATTGTACGGAAATGTGGCGTGGCGATGTGGAAGCGGTGGATGAGAGTGGTGAAAGAGGTAAAGAGAGAGAGTTTGAAACACATGGTGGAGCTTTAAGCCTGTGAGAGAGGGCTGTGAAGTGAACGCTTGTTAATGGGGCGTGGAGAAAAAGCGGGAGTTAAACTTGGGTTGGATAAAATTTTGGATAATTATGGGCTGGAAAAGCTGTTATCATGTTGTGAGTTTAGTGAAATTACATTTTGCATTTCTTCAAACAATAACTATAAATTTTTAATTTATTTTGATTCTAATGTAGTTTAGTGATCATAAACACCTAATCACAAGGTAAATAACGATGTTATCAATTATGAACAACCAAAAATATTATAAACAATAAATTTGTATGTCCAAAAAATAAAACAATTTACATAAACAAAAGTAAAGTAAGAAACATATCTATATAATAAATCAGGACTATATTTGAATCTAAAGCACAGTGACGATTTAGATTGAATCTCAGTGCTTACACCTTAATCCAAAGGCTCACCTTTCATCTAACAAATCTAACAAAAAAAAGAACCGCCCAAATCAAAAACACCTTACACGCCACCCAAATCTCATTTCGCCTTCTCCTTCTTTTTTTTTTCCCATTTCAAATTTGTCTCGAGAGTGTCAAGAGTAGAAAGAAGAAGAGTTTTAAGGAGAGAGTGGCGACCGAAAACCTAGAAGGAGGGGCGGTTAATAGCCGTCTCCAGTTGTATTTATCGTCACTATTTGCGAATATAGGAGGGGTTTTCGGCCATTATCACCAAGAAGAAGAAGATGAAGAAGAGATGACTTCTAAAGCTGTTTTTACCCAGAAACCTAGAGGTATTACTGATTTCTCTTTCTTCCCCTATTTTTGTCGATTATTGTTTGGTGGATTTGTCTGATTTGTGAAAAAGAAAAGTTAGAAATCTGTTTCGATGGGTGAATTTTTTAGGTGTTTGGTTCATTGAAAAAGGATTTTTATTTTGTTTGATTTTTATTTTTTGCTAATTATGTTGATTTTTTCAAATTGGGTTTTGAGATTACAATTTGTTACTTGGTTTATTCTCAAAAAGAAGGTGAAGGCAAAATTCACAATGATCAAACGCATATTTCTCCACCATTGGATGTATTTTTAAAAGTCTTTCATTAAGATTTAGGACAAATTGGTACTCATATTTTTTTAATCTTGATATTTTTTGGTAGCAATGGGGAGAGTGAAATAGATGACTATGCTTTGTTTCTTATGTTTTTGTCATTTAGATGTAATAAACATATACGAGGAGCAGTTGCTTTCTAACTATAGTATCAGAAGAAGGAAAGAAAAATAGTTGGTGACATTTTTGGTTCAGGGAACCTAACATTGTTAACATTGTGAAGATTTTTGTCATATATTATGGAATTGATGCAGTCTCTGAGCGCTGTATGATAGCAACTGCTATGGGAGTGCCAAAGGTTTGTGATATTTTTATGCACGCTTAGATCTTCATCCATTCGACTTCTTATTGCACATGGTGCATTCAAGTCGTGACTATGGTGTATTTATTTGTGTTGGTCAAAGATTTTATAAGCCAACTGAATCTTGATTTGGTATTTGTCCCATCATTTCTCTTGGTAACCTAATGTCTCCTCCCAAATTAGTAGCAATATTCATATAAACAAGTATTTTTGGTTTGTTTAGGCTATGATAATATCTTTGTTATTTTTTCATTTATTTAAGCTCAAAATTGATTGTTATTTGTATTTATTTGGTACAGAAAAATGAAGGTTTAGAAGTTAGTGGCATTCTTGAAGGTATTTATTGCTCTGCTTCTGTAAGCCCTGCTCATTGTTTTGATTCAATGATTATTATGTGTATACATGGTGTTAATGACTGCTTTAAGTATCACGATTATTATTGCTTTTATATGAAAGAAATAATTCTTTGTTGAATGATTTACTCATAAAAGTATCATTATTACTATTGAATGATGGTCAATCTCGATATTTTTCTTCCTCTTATTTGAACCGAACTCATATACTACCAGTTGTCTCACTTCTTGGCCTTATTTGCAAATTATATTGACTTGATTTTGGTCTTTGACAAGATATGTGTTCAAGGAACACGACGTAACGAAAAATTGTTATAAATACCTAACCTTAATTAAAGCAAATCCCTCATTTATGTTTCTCTATGATCATTTATGTTTCAAGAAAACTTTTGGAAGGAAAAAAGAAAAAAAAAGATATACATTTGGATAAAACAATAAAGGTGGGGTAAAAATAAATAAATAACAAATATACTGCCTCTGCTCAAATAATTGTTGCTCTTGCTCAAACTTTTCAAACATCAGGCAATAACATCTGGAAGAAGTTAATATAGAAAATGAAATACTAAAAGCTAAAAAAGAACAGTATTAAGGAACTTAGCTAGACCTTATTTAAGGGTGCGTGGATGACACTTTCCTATAAAAGGAATGCTTGATGACTCTTTCTATAGACCTTATTTAATTGCTTGATAATTTTTTCTTACTCATCATTTCCTTACTTTTTATCTTATCTTTCTACCAACTTATTTACTATTCAATATTTTTTTGCCTACAGGTTCGAATACTTCGTCAAAATAATGTGGGAGTGGTAATTCACAATGAGTATGAACTAAATTGTCTCCGTATACGTGAAGTAGTGTATCCTTACACCTATTTCTCATTCATTTTTTCTGTTCTTTTTTTTTTTGCTTTTAAGTAGCGTTTTCTTACCCGTAAGGAGGAAAAAGGTCGATGCTTTGGAGAATGCCAACTTTAAGGAGAAAGAAAAATCAACCTTTTCTAGCCAAGGAACAAAATATAAAGAGTGCCAACTGGTATCACTTTTAATCCTATTCTTTTCCCTCTGTTTTGACAATGGTTTTGGATGTTATTGAATTTAAAAAAAAAATTTAAGTATCATTTTATGTACAACGTTTGATTTGTCAACATGTTTATGGTTTGTCTCAATTAATATTACTTATTTTTTTTATCGTGTTCTTACACAGAAGGAGAAACAAAAGTCTGATGCTTTGGCGAATGCCAAATTTACGGGGAAACAAAAATCAACTTCTTCTACCCAAGGAACAAAAAATAAAGATTATCAACTGGTATCACTTTTCAATCTAAATTATTCCCCCTACATACAAATATGCGTGCTCTTTTGTTTTTTAGATAATTCAGGATAAAGGAAGGGGTCTTATGTTTCGGATTTATAATTGTTTTATTTTAACTCACATATTTCGATAATTTTTAAATTTCAAATATTTTCAGGTATATATTGAAGGATACATGATGTAAGTTGTAAAGAATATACTTGGTGTAAGCTGTAAAGTAAAGGGTCTTATGCTCAACATGTTGTTTCTCTATTTTCTGCATATATGTATTTTTTGTGTTCTACCTTTTGTAAAGTTAGCTAATTATACTTTGTTATAATGATTTTGGGTATGGAATGATGGTTTTTTTGGTGGTTTGGATATTCATTCTTGTCGTTTTCATCCGACAGTTATTCCGTTATTTGGCCCACAGATGACTGTCGTCGTACGAATATTTCCCGATAATAAGAATATTCTACGACCAAACAAATATTCTCCGACACAATGAATATTTTATTACCACTTGCTAACTTTGAAAATTTTGCACATTACTCATAACTTACCACATTTATCAAGACAACACATTACTATTTAAAATAATATATAAAAAAAATTAAATCTTTATTTATAAAATTTGAGGTCTTACAGGGCTCGTAAGGAGTGGGTGGCCGGAATCTGGTAGCTTACTCGAATGACGTCCATATCACCATCAACAAGTCGAGAAGGGGTGTTGATTTGTGGGAATTGGGCTTCATCAGAGTACTCTCGTTGGGCTTTTTCAGGGTCTGTTTCCGGTGGAGCAGCTGGCTGGTCGGTGGTGGGACTGGTGGTGGCTACAATGGTGGAGTCGGTAGTGATGGCAGTGGGGATGGTTGTCTAAGCAGTGGTGGATGCAGTGTTGATGGGTATCGTTGGGGCTGGGATGGAGGAAAGTGGAGTGGTGACGATAGGGACGGTTGTGATGGGTCAGAATCGGGAGAGTTGGAGGTGGACGCCATTGCCTGAGCTTGGAGAGAAATGGGGTTGTTGTTCTTGCCGGAAAGAAGAATTGCAGAGAAGAGGTTTTGAAATCAGTGGAGAAATGATTTTGAGGGGGAAGGGTTTTTGTTCGGTCTTGTTGGAGGCTATTCCCGAATCCCAAGGGGCGGCACATTAATGGGGGAAATGATGGGGCACGTGAGGATGTGAAGGGTTTATGTTTTCAGGGGTTGTTTGGGTGTTGCGATTTTTGAAGCTTGTGGGTTGTTTACAAACTTTTGAGCCATGTGAGGTGGGCCGATGCCGGATGGGTTGTTCCTTGGGCTCGGTCAGAGAGTTCCCGTTCTTGGTCCAGTTGGGTTTATTAGCAGTTGGACTAGATATTTTGTATGGTTGGGTTATAGATTTTAGGGTCCTTAATACTAATATACAACAATTAAAAAGTATTTACAAAAATAAAACACACACAAAATAATTACAAAAATAACAAAATACAATATATTACTATTCCTAAAATCATGTATCATTAACTCCTACACGCCGATTATTTTCCTTTCATATTTGTAACCCACTTTAACCTAAATTCAAGGTGATGAAACATGCGAACTCCAAATCAATCGGAATAACGGATCAACATCGGATCAATCGGAGAGAAGCCAAAATCGGAGAAGACGAAGCTTCCCGTCATGATGCAATTCAAAATCGGAGAAGATTTAAACTGTTTTACCGCGATTTGGCGAAGACCGAGATCACAAAATAAGCATACAAAATCAACAACAACTTCAAGTTCAAGAACTAAAAAACAATCGAACTCACCGTGATTGTTGAAGTTCGATAACAAAATCGCAAAGAACTTCGATAAAATCGAATCTTTGAGGTAAGTGATTCATATGCATATAGTTACCTCTGCTTTTCACTGCAATTTCTATATTGATAACTTTTCTTAAGTTTTTCACGTTTAAAATGGTTACTACAAATACCTATAACGATTGTTTTATTCATTGATATGTTTTGTATTATGGTTACTAAATATATATAAATTGATTCTTTTATTTATTGTGTATTTATTTTTAAATAATGTTTATTTGATGGCTTTATAATTTTTAAATGAGTTCTCCGATTTTTTATATTAATGGTTACTCATCAAATAAATTAGTTACCTTCATGCAATTTATTGTTTACTTTCTAATATTGTTTTGATTCTTTGTCTAATCTTTGACTTGGTTCTTATCTAAATGATGTATTGGATTACGTAACAACAATATATTGATTACTTAATTAATCTTTGATTCGATTCTTGTGTAGCATTATATAGTTCTTGAATATTCTTTGAGTTGGTTCTTTGTGTAAAATTATAATGATTAGTGAATAATATTCTTGAACATTCTTTGATCGGTTATTGAAAAATGATGACTTGTTCTTGACTAATTTTTATTTGGTTCTTTATTTAACATTATATTAGTTCTTGTCTAATCTTTGTTTTGATTCTTGTTATTCTTGACTTGTTTCTTTGTGTAAAACTATAATGGTTCTTGATTATTGTTGACTTGTTTCTTGTGTAAAGCTATAATGGTTCTTGACTAATCTTTGACTTGATTCTTGTGTAAAATTATATTCTTGACTTGTTCTTGTGTAAAATTATCTAGTGACTAATGATGACTTAATTGGTTCTTGACCAATCTTTGAATTGATTCTTGACTAATCTGCAAACTTAATTCTTTAGAGATTATTGATTCTTTCAGAATATTGGTTCTTTGAAGCGTATTAATGTATAATGTTGTCAAGTTTGGAGTGTCGATTTTGGCATTTTCTTTGCTAATTTCATTGGAAGCGAATCAACGATCAAAAGTCACAAGCTTTGTTGGTGAACTACGTGGTTTTTTGGTCAAATTCCATCATTTAGGCCTTAAACTGCATGTAAAAATTTGGTTTATTTTACGTTACTAAGATTATGTAGTTTGGTTACTTTATAATGTTTATTCAGGTTGTTAATACAATGGAGACCGAATAATAGCTAATCTAACAAATTTAATTATTTACGGTGAATATATAATTGTTTAATGTTAGTAACCATTAACCACATGGTTGGTAACATTTTGATGGTGTCTGATAACAAAATTGATGTTGATTAACAAAGTCGATTATCTTGATTGTTTTGATAACAAAGTCGATTATCTTGATCGTGTAACATTATATTGTCTAATGTTGTCTTAATTCTTGTTAATGGTGTCTTGGTTCTTTGCGTAATATTACTAATTCATGCTTGACTTGATTAATTGATTAATCTTGACTTGGTTCTTGCATAATATTACTAATTAATCTTGACTTGTTCTTGACTAATCTTTGATTTGGTTACTAAGTAATATTATATTGATTCTTGACTAATGTTGACTTGTTTCTTGTGTAACACTATAATGGTTATTGATTAATTACGAATTGGTTCTTGTATAAAATTATAATCTTGACTTGGTTCTTTGTGTAAAAATATTATTTAGTGACTCATGCCGACTTGGTTCTTGACTAATGCAAACTTAATTACCGCATGATGATTAATTGGTTCTTGTATTATTGGTTCTTTGAATCATATTAATGTACACTTCTACTTATGTTTTTATATTAATGGTTACTTGTTAGCCAAATTGGTTACATTCTTACAAAGTCTCTACCTTTAGTTGGTAACAAATAAATTATCTTTGGTTGTTTTTTACTTGTAAAATGCAATGAAAAATGTGTTTATGTTTTGGTTACTACATGTACATATGTTGAGTTCTTGTCTAATCTAAATTTGGTTCTTTGTATAATGTTATTATGATTCTTGTATAATATTAGTGTATTTTATCTTGGTTTGTTTTTATATTGACGATTACTTATTACTTACATTGCTTAACTTCGTATAACCGTTAGTCTTTAGGTGGTAACAAATCGATGATGCGGTTGAAGAAGCGGTGATGTCGAATTTACAGTAAAGATTTGATCCAATTGAGAATTTGGTAATTTTGACAAGTTTGGAGTGTTGAATTTTGGCGTTTTGAGCCTAATTTCATTGGAAGCGGTCAACGATCAAAAGTCACAAGCTTTCTTTGGTGAACTGCATGATTTTTGATCAAATTCCATCATTTAGACCTTCAAAATTGCATGTAAAATTTTGGTTTATATTCAGTTACTAAGATTATGTAATTTGGTTCTTGTCTAATATTGATTTGGTTACTTTACAATGTTTATTCAGGTTGTTAGACAATGGAGATTAGACAATGAATCAATACAACAAATTTAATTATTTACATGAATATATAATTGTTTCTTTATTAGTAACCATTAACCACATGGTTGGTAATATTTTTGATGGTGTCTGATAAACAAAATTGATGTTGATTAATATTTTAATTTTGATTCCATCATGATCAATATAAAGTAAACATATACAAGCTTTATAATGATCTTGATCTGACAAGCTTATAATGAGTCTTGATACATGCTTATAATTATCTGGGTTACTAACAAGCTTGTAATTATCTATGATAATTATTTGGCTACTAACAAGCTTGTAACAATTGATGTTTGTCTGATACAAGCTTGTAACTATCTGGTTACTAATAACAATAACCATAATGTAACATAATAAAAACAGTAACCATATAATTATATGATGAAGAACGAGCAGTGTTTTAATGGTAACCAAAATAGAAACATCATGTAATGAAACCCAATTTAGGCAATCCATGTATACTAAACAATTACATATTAACCAGAATAAAAAAAAGTATCTGAAATCCCACATTGAGGACACAATAATAGTAGCCAAACCATAAAATGTATGAAAGAACAAAATATAATAAAGAAGTAACCAAATAGTTATATGAAAAGTAACTTGAACATATAAGATGTGTTTGTGAAAATGAAAGTAGAAATAGAATAACATAAACCTTGTAGAATATATTTGAAGAAATTTACAAAATAATACATCAATGTATACTAAGCAAATACATGGTTTGTTATGACTTGGGTTTATTATTTACAAAATAATACATCCACAAACTAATGATGCCAACTTCTTCAACTGTCTTGGGTTTAATTTTTGGTAATAATGTCGGGACTTCCATGTCACACCAATGTATAACTTTTTAATGAATTTTCTATTGCATTCCTCGTAGTAAAGATTCCATAACTAAAAAAAAAAAAAATCGATTTACACGGTCATTAATAACCAAAATAATATTTATATCATAAACAAGATTTACCAAACAAATACATTGTAACCAAAATAACATATAAAAGTAACCAAAATCTCAATTGAGGGAAAAGAATGGTATCCAAATCATAAGCTAACAAAGATATAAAAAAATATACTAATGAAGTAACCAAACAGTTATATGTTAGTAACCAAAACATATATTAATGGTAACCAATACATAAACAACATATAGACGAAACAAAGTTTAGTCAACCAAATATTAAGCAAATATATGGTAACGAACAACAAAAAAAAAGAAAAACAAATTCTCAACTCAAGAAACAAAATGGAATCCAAATCGAAACTAACAATAAGCAAAAACATACTAAAGAAGTAACCAAATATTTATATGATAAGAACTAAAAACATGTTTAAATGGTAACCAATACATAAACAACATGTACACCAAAACCGGTTTAATCAACCATGTATACTAAGCAAATACATGGTAACCATAACAACATAAAAAAGTAACCAAAATACCAAATCAAGGTAACAAACATGGTTTAGAATCTCAAGCCAACAATAGAACCAAAACATAATGCGATCTGGACTCCGGATTTTATACTGAATTAGGATTTTATTTTATTTTTGCTTTTTTTTAAAACAACTAAAAATAATAATTAATATTTTATGGAATTGAAATTTTTCATAATACAAGTGTTTTGGGTGTGATTTGGATACGTATAACAAAACATTTCATGCGATGCATGCATCGTATATACATTTTTTGGTATAGGTATCCAAATCACGCATAAAACATCAGATTATGAAAAAATTCGATTCCATAAAATATTAAATTTTTTTTAGTTGATTTAAAAAAAAGCAAAAAAAAAAGGTTCATTTTTATCGTGTCCTAACTCCGGACCGATCTGATCCTCGTGTCTATATATATATATATATATATATATATATATATATATATATATTACAAAAGATAGATTATAAAACAATAATCTTACTATCACATATAATAATTACATACCATTACATACGGTGACTTGACACTCTATGAATTTGTTGTTGACATGATCCACTTCACTCAACAACAAATTCATAAGTGCCACGTCAACTGTATGTGAGCCGTATATGATTATTTTATGTGATACTAGCATTATTGATTATAAAATGACGTGTCAACTTATAACTAGTTAAAGAACGGGTAGACCCAATGGTCATAACCAACCATTAGCATAAACATCATTTAGTAGCCACTTTTAGTATCTATTTTTTAGTAAGCAAAACATTACTACGCATGAAATAGCCAAGTTTATGGGTGCTCAAAAAGGGGTTCTGATTCCGGGCAGTTCAAATGGACAGTCTATTTTGGGCATTTTATATAAGTAAGTTGCATTTTATATAGTGAAACTTGAATTTTAAATAAGCTTTGTTAATTATTATACAAATATTATACAAATCAAACTCTTTGTTATATAAAATACAACTGATTTGAATCAAGATCATTTTAAAAAGGATCTAGATCTGACTTCCATGCAAGGGTAAATTAAATTGGCATCGGGAAGTGTATAAGAGCATAGAGTAACAAAATGTGGAGGACAAACCCACATGATTGTATAAGTTTGTCATGTACAGATTGTCCCCAATTGGGTAAAAAGATATGGCCTACAAGGAGTAATAGAACGTTTAGAATGGACCATAGTTATGACTTGAGTCTCGTTAAGGTGAAAAAGAGGGTAAATTTCTAAGTCTAAACAAGAATATCTCTTCTTTTTCTCATGCAACAATAAAGTGGAGGAGTGTAATTAGATCTCTCTCTGTTTATATTCTTTGCAACTCCATACAAGCAAAGTGTATAAAGTAAAAAGATGAAACAAAATTTTTTTATTTTCTCATTTATACGAGTGTATACTAGTCATATTTGCACATTTACCCTAGCTAGCTATATCATCGTTTGCCAAAAGATTTGGGTGAAAACTTCAAGACAAAATGTGTTTTGTGTCATATTCCAAGACCCAATATGGCAAAGAGGACCAATTGGATAGTGAAGCTCAAGAAAACACAAATACTCTTATTGAAAAATAGTTGTATCTACATTTTTTTTGAGACAGTTTTTTGGAGCTTTACTCTTTCTTCTAACAAATGAGAATCATATTGACATATTCATGTTTGGAACGGACAGAAAAAGAAAAAAATATATTTTTTAGTATACAATGCAAACCTGTTCAGATCACGAGAAGAAAATTAATAAGCTTCAAAATGAGAAATGCATTGCTTACTCATGATGAGTGTTAACGCCAAGATCCGTCTACGCGTTCCAATCACCAAAGCGCGTACAATCCTGCACAAAACGGGTAAATTCCAAAAGCTTGACGGCTTGGGCCCTCGGGGGATAGCTCCTGTGTGAGAGTAAGTACATGCCGAACAAAGTTAACAATGGAGGTAATATACTCTATTGCATGTTGAAAAATAGTAATATATAGCATTCTCACATCCTGCTAGAATCCATCTTCATATTGGATTAGGGTTCCCCGTATATCCTTTTCATAATAGGATTATATTAAATCTCCCAAGATATAAGAAGTCCAATTGATAACCAATTCCTCTTCTCATAAATAGAATTTCCATATAATTAAGAGTTACCTCCCAACATAGCCCATTCGGACCCAATGTGGCCCAACCGAGGCCAAGCCCAATCTGGGTCTTGTTCCTCCAAATATTCGGGCCCCAACATTGCCCCCAGTCTTTCATTAAATGGAACATTTGATGAAAGAGTATATAAAATCTAGGAACAATTACATATATTAGTACATTTTTAAAAATAATTACAAAAATCATACATTCATAAAATAATTACAAAAATACTACACTTCATCATTTTTATTTTCAATCCTAATACAATTAAAATTCCTTAAATTAAGGGATTAATATTAATGGGCTGAGATACCATCTTCCTTAGGTCTCTCTATCCGCCCTTACTATTTCTCTCTCTTCTCCTCCTACTACTTCTCTCTCTCGTCAATCCGACGCCAGTCAGCTTTTACTCGCCGTCAGTTCTTTCCATCATGCCATGAAAGCAAGCTATATTTTTCAAATGATAGGTGACTTTCTATCTCCAACTCCTCGACGATTCGAATCGTGATTTCTCTATCCAACTCTCTCACAACTGAAAGGATTTTGGTTTCTCTCTCTAAGGTCTGGTTCTAATTTCTGTTAATTCTCATTCTACTAATTAATTGTCAATATGATCATATATGTACGCTATGTTTCTAACAGAATGGGGTATTGATTGTTTGGATTTGTGTTGTTTTTATGTTTTGTATAGAATGGTGATACAAGGAAGAAGGATGGAAAAAGGAAAAGAATCACAGAGTGTGATTCTATTTAGGACTTGATGTTCTTTTAGTTAAGACAGAAGCTCAAGTTCATAGCCAGAAGATATTTTCAACCCAAATTTTTTTTAAAGGTGTGCTAATTTAAATTTTGTTATTGTTACTATCATATAACTGTTTGGTTACTTCGCATTATGTTTTGTTCTTCATTAGCTTGTGATTCTGATACCATTTTGTTACCTTGATTTGGTATTTTGGTTACTTTTTTATGTTGTTATGGTTACCATGTATTTGTTTAGTATACATGGTTGATTAAATCGATTTTGGTGTACATGTTGTTTATGTATTGGTTAACATTAAAACATGTTTTGGTTCTTATCATATAACCGATTGGCTTTTTTTCATTAGTATTTTTTTTCTTTGTTAGCTTATGATTTGGATACCATTCTTTTTCTCTCAATTGGAATTTTGGTTACTTTTATATGTTGTTTTGGTTACAATGTATTTGCTTAGTATAAATTGGTTGACTAAACTGAGTTTGGTCTACATGTTGTTTAGTATACTAGACCAATTTCTGGGGGCTTGATGTAATGCTTCCGTTGTAGCTACGTCAAGCAATAAAAAATAGATATTATCATATAACTGTTTGGTTACTTCTGCATTATGTTTTGGTTACTGTTAGCTTGAGATTCGAAAACCATGTTTGTTACCTTGATTTGGTATTTTGGTTACTTTTTTATGTTGTTATGGTTACCATGTATTTGCTTAATATACATGGTTGACTAAACTGGTTTTGGTGTACATGTTGTTTATGTATTGGTTACCATTTAAACATGTTTTGGTTACTATCATATAAATATTTGGTTACTTCTTTAGTATGTTTTTGCTTATTGTTAGTTTCTGATTTGGATTCCATTTTTGTTTCCTTGAGTTGAGATTTTGTTTACTGTTTTTTGTTGTTCTGGTTACCATATATTTGCTTAATATTTGGTTGACTAAACTTTGTTTGGTCTATATGTTGTTTATGTATTGGTTACCATTAATATATGTTTTGGTTACTAACATATAACTGTTTGGTTACTTCATTAGTATATTTTTTGTTACTGTTAGCTTATGATTTGGATACCATTCTTTTCCCCTCAATTGAGATTTTGGTTACTTTTATATGTTATTTTGGTTACAATGTATTTGTTTGATAAACCTGCTTATGATATAAAATATTATTTTGGTTATTAATGACCGTGTAAATCGATTTTTTTTTTTTGCGCTTATGGAATCTTTACTACGAGGAATGCAATAGAAAATTCATTGAAAAAGTTATACATTGGTGTGACATGGAAGTCCCCGACATTATTACCAAAAAAATTGAACCCAAGAGGTTGAAGAAGTTGGCATCATTAGTTTGTGGATGTATTATTTTTGTAAATAATAAACCCAAGTCATAACAAACCATGTATTTGCTTAAGATACATTGATGTATTATTTTTGTAAATTTCTTCAAATATATTCTACAAGGTTTATGTTATTCTATTTCTACTTTCATTTTCACAAACACATCTTACATGTTCTTAAGTTACTTTCATATAACTATTTGGTTACTTTTTATTATATTTTGATTCTTTATTACCTTATGGTTTGGCTACTATTATTGTGTCCTCAATGTGGATTTCGATATACTTTTTTTATTCTCGTTAATATGTAATTGTTTAGTATACATGGATTGTCTAAATTGGGTTTCATTACATGATGTTTCTATTTTGGTTACCATTAAAACCTGCTCAGTTCTTCGTCGTATAATTATATGGTTATTGTTTTATTATGTTACATTATAGTTCTTGTTATTAGTAACTGAGATAGTTACAAGCTTGTATCGGGACAAACATCAATTGTTACAAGCTTGTTAGTAGCCAAATAATTATCATAGATAGCTCAAGCTTCATTAAGAACTGAGATAATTATAAGCTTGTATCAAGATCAAGTTATAAAGCTTGTATCAAGACATTATAAAGCTTGTATATGTTTACTTTATATTGATCATGATGGAATCAAAAATTAAAATATTAATCAACATCAATTTTGTTTCATCATACACCATCAAAAATATTACCAACCATGTGGTTAATGGTTACTAACGAAGAAACAATTATATATTCATGTAAATAATTAAATTTGTTGTATTGGTTCATCACGATCTCCATTGTCTAACAACCTAATAAACATTGTAAAGTAACCAAATCAATATTAGACAAGAACTAAATTACATAATCTTAGTAACTGTAATATAAACCAAATTTTTACATGCAATTTTGAAGGTCTAAATGATAGAATTTGATCAAAAAATCATACAGTTCACCAGCAAAGCTTGTGACTTTTGATCGTTGACCCGTTTTCAATGAAATTAGGCTCCGAAAACGCCAAAATTCGACACTCCAAACTTGTCAAAAATTACCAAATTCTCACTGGATCAAATCTTTACAGAATTGACATCACCGCTTCTTCAACCGCATCACTTATTTACCACCTAAAGACTAACGGTTATAATGAAGTTAAGCAATGTAGTCAATAAGTAATCGTCAATATAAAACAAACCAAAGATAAAATACACTAATATTATACAAAGAATCATAATAACATTATACAAAGAACTAAATTTAGATTAGATAAAGAACTAACATATGTCTATGTAGTAACCAAAACATAAACACATTTTTCATTGCATTTTACAAAGAAAAAACAACCAAGATAATTTGTTTGTTACCAACTAAAGGTAGACTTTTGTAAGAATGTAACCAATTTGGCTAACAAGTAACCATTAATATAAAAACATAAGTAGAAGTGTACATTAATATGATTCAAGAACTAATAATACAAGAACCAATTAATCATCATGGGTAATTAAGTTTGCATTAGTCAAGAACAAGTCGACATGAGTCACTAAATAATATTTTTACACAAAGAACCAAGTTAGCATTATAATTTTATACAAAGAACTAATTCGTAATTAATCAATAACCATTATAATACATACACAAGCAGTTAAAGTCAACATTAGTCAATAACCAATATAATATTACTTAGTAACCAAATCAAGATTAACAAGAATCAAGTCAAGATTAATTAGTAATATTATGCAAGAACTAAGTTAGCATTAACAAGAACCAAGTCGGCATGAATTAGTAATATTATGCAAAGAACCAAGACAACATTAGCCAAGAATTAAGACAACATTAGATTATATATAATTATACAATCAAGATAATCGACTTTGTTATCAAAACAATCAAGATAATTGACTTTGTTAATCAACATCAATTTTGGTTCTCAGACACCATCAAAATGTTACCAACCATGTGGTTAATGGTTACTAACATTAAACAATTATATATTTCTGTAAATAATTAAATTTGTTGTATTAGCTATTGTCAGTCTCCATTGTCTGACAACTGAATAAACATTATAAAGTAACCAAACTACATAATCTTAGTAACCAGAAAATAAACCAAATTTTTACATGCAGTTTTGAAGGCCTAAATGATGGAATTTGACCAAAAAACCATGCAGTTCACCAACAAAGCTTGTGACTTTTGATCGTTGACCCGTTTCCAATGAAATTAGGCTCCGAAAATGCCAAAATCTGACACTCCAAACTTGACAACATTATACATTAATATGCTTCAGCAACCAATATTACAGTAACCAATAATCTCTGCAGTAATTAAGTTTGCATTAGTCAGTAACCAATTCAGCATTGGTCAGTAACCAATTAAGTCATCATTAGTCACTAGATAATTTTACACAGTAACCAAGTCAGCAATATAATTTTACACAAAGAACTAAGTCAAGATTAACAAGAATCATTATAGCTTTACACAAAGAAACAAGTCAACAATAACAAGAACCATTATAGTTTTACACAAGAAAATGTTTCAAGAATAACAAGAACTAAAACAAAGATTAGACAAAGAACTAATATAATGTTAAACAACGAATAAAAAAAAATTACCAAGAACTCAAGTCATCATTTTTCAATAACCGATCAAGAATGTTCAAGAATATTATTCACTAATCATTATAATTTTACACAAAGAACTAACTCAAAGAATATTCAAGAACTATATAATGCTACACAAGAATCGAATCAAAGATTAATTAAGAACTAATATATTGTTACACGTAATCCAATACATCATTAGATAAGAACTAAGTCAAGATTAGACAAAGAACAAAACAATATTAGAAAGTAAACAACAAATAATGAAGGTAACTAATTTATTTGATGAGTAACCATTAATATAAAAAAATCGGAGAACTCATTTAAAAATTATAAAGCCATCAAATAAACATTATTTAAAAATAAATACACAATAAAACAAAGAACTAATTTATATATATTTAGTAACCATAATACAAAACATATCAATGAATAAAACAATCGTTATAGGTATTTGTAGTAACCATTTTAAACGTGAAAAACTTAAGAAAAGTTATCAATATAAAATTAAGTAAAAAGAGTGTAACTATATGCATATGAATCACTTACCTCAAAGATTCGATTTTATCGAAGTTCTTTGCGATTTTGTTATCGAACTTCAACAATCACTAGTAGTTCGATTGTTTTTAGTTATCGAACTTGAAGTTGTTGTTGATTTTGTATCTTATTTTGTGATCTCAACAGTCTTCGCCGCGATTTAAAAAATGTGTTTCGCTCTTCTCCGATTTTGAGTTGCATCGCGACGTGAAGCTTCGCCTTCTCGATTTTTTGCTTCCGATTGATCTGATGTTGATCTGTTATTCCGATTGATTTGGAGTTGCATGTTTCATCAGTTGCTTGAATTTAGGTGCGGTGGGTTACAAATATGAAAGGAAAATAACTGACGTGTAGGAGTTAATGATACATGATTTTAGGAATAGTAATATATTGTATTTTGTTATTTTTGTAATTATTTTGTGTGTGTTTTATTTTTGTAAATACTTTCTAATTGTTGTATATTAGTATTAAGGACCCTAAAATCTATAACCCAACCATACAAAATATCTAGTCCAACTGCTAATAAACCCAACTGGACCAAGAACGGGAACTCTCTGACCGAGCCCAAGGAACAACCCATCCGGCATCGGCCCACCTCACATGGCTCAAAAGTTTGTAAACAACCCACAAGCTTCAAAAATCGCAACACCCAAACAACCCCTGAAAACATAAACCCTTCACATCCTCACGTGCCCCATCATTTCCCCATTAATGTGCCGCCCTTGGGATTCGGGAATAGCCTCCAACAAGACCGAACAAAACCCTTCCCCTCAAAATCATTTCTCCACTGATTTCAAAACCTCTTCTCTGCAATTCTTCTTTCCGGCAAGAACAACAACCCCATTTCTCTCAAGCTCAGGCAATGGCGTCCACCTCCAACTCTCCTGATTCTGACCCATCACAACCGTCCCTATCGTCACCACTCCACTTTCCTCCATCCCAGCCCCAACGATACCCATCAACACTGCATCCACCACTGCTTAGACAACCATCCCCACTGCCATCACTACCGACTCCACCATTGTAGCCACCACCAGTCCCACCACCGACCAGCCAGCTGCTCCACCGGAAACAGACCCTGAAAAAGCCCAACGAGAGTACTCTGATGAAGCCCAATTCCCACAAATCAACACCCCTTCTCGACTTGTTGATGGTGATATGGACGTCATTCGAGTAAGCTACCAGATTCCGGCCACCCACTCCTTACGAGCCCTGTAAGACCTCAAATTTTATAAATAAAGATTTAATTTTTTTTATATATTATTTTAAATAGTAATGTGTTGTCTTGATAAATGTGGTAAGTTATGAGTAATGTGCAAAATTTTCAAAGTTAGCAAGTGGTAATAAAATATTCATCATATTTGGAGAATATTTGTTTGGTATTGCAGAATATTCTTATTATTATCGGAAATATTCGATGCGACGACGATCATCTCTGGGCCAAATAACGGAATAACCGCTTGATGAAAAACGACAAGAATGAATTTTTCTAAAAATAACTACGTAGTTATTCTGTATTAATGTTGAAATACCCAGTGGTTAAAATACTGAATCTGGCGGTCTTACATAAAGAAAGATACCTGTATTACGCAAGATAATTTAAATTATTGGTTCTTACGTAAGAAGACACTTACTCAATTATTGTTACAGTAATTATTGTTTAATATTTTATATTATTGATTCAATAATTGCATAATATTTTATTGATTCAATAATTGCTACGTAGATATTATATTCAATAATTGTCATTGCACACTATTTCAAATTATCAAAGTAATAATTTATATTATTTGAATAATATTATTAGATAGCATTATTGGCAATGTCTAAAGCTCTCATGAGGAAAGGGGTTAGGTTAATCTAATTGCAAGGCCAAGAAGAGAGAAATCCTTATCTAAAAACCTCCTCTTAACCGGAGCGACACACGGTTGTCATTATTGTGATTCTGTAATATTATTTGTGAATAATTAATTATTAATTTATATGATAAGAAAATATTTATTTTGTGTGGATATAAATGAAAGAATTAATACTGAGGTATTTTATCAGTATTTTGTCGGAATGGAGGTATTAAAAATCGTCCGTATGTGAATTTCGGGTATTTTCGGTTGGGAATTTAGAAAAACTTCCTTCTGCAAAGTTGTAGAGAATTAAATTTTCTATACAAAGACATATAATTTGTATTTTTCTAATAAAAGGGGTATTTATTATGAATTATTGAAGTTTCAGAAAATAAATATTTTTTAAATAAAATGGTGGGCTCCACTTTTGGTTGGTGTGGAAAATTTGAATTTTGGTGGGTCCCACTTGTGATGGCTGATAATTTGGTCAAATAAATGTGCGTAGAAAATTTTTTTTAATATTTTATTAATTTAGTCTCCTTTGACGTTTTAAGCATTTTCCTATAAATAGGTGCTTAGATTAGAATTAAAAATCACAGCAGAAATATAAATTTTCTCTCTCTATATTATCGAGCATATTTTTGTGAGTATTTTGATACTTCGAGAGTTCTTTATTCAAAGGTCTGAGTTCTTTCAAAGACTATATCCAAAATTCGGTGTAAGTATCTTTTTTTTTTGAGGTAAGAGATGTTATTTTCTTTCGTAAATGATGTTATTCTTCTCGATATCATTATATCAAATTATTAGCATGAATTTTATTATAAAATTATTACTTTTTCCGTCGGGGTTACTTATTCACGATATCGACCTTATTCACGATACTGACCTTTATTCACTTAATGCGATCTTCGTTCATGAGTACTATTCACGAAGTATGATTTTTCTTATGAAATTTCTATCTTTTTCATGTCAGGAATACTATTCACGATATCTACTTATTCATGATATCTCGACACTTATTCACAAATACTGATCTTACGCACCAAAAAAATTAAATTTTCTTCTATTTGTCCAAATGGTCTGTTAAGATTCATATCTTTGATTGGATCTACGTTTTGAGTTTTATTTCTTAAATTTTGCTCCACAAAGTATTATTATGGAGTGTTTTTTAACTTGGATAAACTAAAATACGAATTCTTAATCTTTGTCCTTTATCTCACTGTATTCGTTCCTTAAAATATTTTTCATCATCCTCACTTCTAAATGGTGATATAACTGAATATCTTTTAGCTTTAGCGCAAAAGATGAATGATTACTGATGAATATCTTTGGCCCGTGAGTCTGAAAGATGACAGTGTTGAGATGAACACGACCAACCCATGTCTGATAAATGAATATCTTTGGCCCGTGGTGCAAAGATGAATATTTGATTCGAGATGTATATTGATTGATGTTACAGGGATACAATATTGATGATGGACTTTTAAATCTTAGAAGATAGTAGACTTCATTCTCTATTTAACTCTTCTAATGAATTGTTATTTCCGCTGCGAATATTGATCTAAAACTTGTTGTCCATAATATTTTATCTGAATTGTTGAAGACTAACGATAATTTATTTTCCATTATCCTAGTCATAATATTCTTTACTGAGCTAGTTGAGCTCACCCTTTTTATCTATTGTCTTCTTCAGGAAATGAGAATATCGCGGGGACTAGTCGGAGAACAGTGTGATGGTCAGAGTTAGATCTGTTGAAGTTCTGACTATTCTATAAAATAGTGGGATAATAATTGTAATGAATAAAGGATGAATTTGAATGTTTAAATTTCGTATTATACGATTTGTATTCAAACTCACAGTTGTATGGTCGTATTTCTCACGACCTTTTGTTATAAAAGATTTATATTTAAAATTCTGTACTATGTAATTAGCGACTCAGAATGGGTTGGTATTGAACCTATTTTGGAGCCGTCACATTTGATATCAGAGTTTAGGGATATGATCTCTGACGGAGATCTGAGAATAGAACTAGGAGGGGAGAAACGAGTAAAACCTTCGCTAGTATGTCCTACCTAAGCTTATGTGGTATTTAATTGGTCGGTCGGAACATAGGGTTAATATGTGATATGTTAATTTATTTAATTAACCCTTGTTTTATGGTAGTATTTGAGAATGATAGCTGAAAATCTAAACAATGGAGTGAATGAGACTATGGAGACACCTTTAATCACCAATCAGGGGAACGTGCAACAGAAAGGCAATATTCCTCTTGTAAACAACACTACCGAACAAACGATGAATGATGGAATGTTTATAAGCTTTTTGCAGTTCATTCAAAATCAGACGAGGGAGACTCGTGTACAAAATACGGGTAGAAATTATAGCAACGCGTGGCTTGTCACAGCCAAGCAGTTCAAAGAGTTGGGACCACCAAAATTTGTGGGAAAGCCGGATCCGATCAAGGAGAAAACGTGGGTTAAACTAATTACCAAGATATTTGATGTCTTGGGATGCACGGAGGAACAGAAGGTTCCATTCGCCACCTTTATGTTCTGTGGTGAGGCAGACTACTGGTGGGAGTCTGTGAAGCGTACCCAGCCAGCCACACTCAATATATCTTGGGAAACGTTTTAGAAACTATTCAATGACAAATACTTTCACGAAAGTATTTTTCATATGAAGGAGAGGTAGAGTTTATTAGACCGAAGCGAAATAACATGGTATGTCTCCTAAAGACGAGGCTAAGTTCGCGAGTTATCCGTGTTTTGCACCTCATTTGGTAGAGAATGAGGAACATATGATGCGGATGTTTCTGAGAGGTCTGAAACCTAAAATTCGGCAATATCTTATGTCTCATAAATTTTCTCTATATTCGAGATGTTATAAGCGAATGGCTCAATTATTAGAGCGAGATAATGAGTATGTTCAACCGGGACCACAACCAAGTGGTCATCATGCAATTGGCGGCGATCGTCAAGCAATGACAACCAGCGGGGAGGAAAACATTCGGACAAAAGCGGTAACCACTCTGGTGGTAATCATGGCTATGATAGTAGAAGAAGCGAGTCGGGGGGAGATTTCAAAAGAGAAGGTACAACAATGATAATGTGAAGACAGCAGCACCAACTGTTTCTAGGGGAGGAGAAAGACCGCCGGTCGTATGATATAAAAGCGGCCAAGAGGGACACATCAGTCCCAACTGCACACAGTAGTCCAAGGTATGCTATAACTGTGGAAAGGAAGGACATATAGCTCGAGTGTGTCACAGGCGAAACCAAGTCTCAATGGGGTGGTGATTCCTAAAAGTTATTAGGACAAATCGAAGTCGATGGTTCCGGAAGGGCTTTTGTCAGAATCGCACAACAAGCGAGAGAACCGAATGAGGTTATTACGGGTAAGCTAATCATAAACTCTTTGCGAAGTTTACACCTTATTAGATACTGTCTTACCCATTCTTTTATTTCACTAACTTTGTGCTCAACGTTTAAACTTTGACACCGAGAAATTAGACTTTGACTTATCTGTTGAAACTCCGTTAGGAGAAACTTTTGTTACATCTACAGTTTACAAATCTTGCTTGATTCAGATTGGTACCTTCACCCTAACTGCTGATCTTATATCTTTGAAAATACTTGCATTTGACGTGATTTTAGGAATTGACTGGTTAACCACTTATCATGCCAAAATTGATTATTTTTGTAAGGTTGTTAGTTTTCATATTCCTAACCAACCTATTGTGCGAATTCAAACCACCAAACCACTGAAATCAGTCAATGTCATTTCAAGTCATAAAGCTATTCGATTATTGAAAAACGGATGTCAAGCTTTCTTAGCACATGTCACTGATCTAAACCAGAATACGTTAGGTTTGAATAATATTTCTGTTGTTAATGAGTTTCCTGATGTATTTCCCGAAGAACTTCCCGGTCTACCCCCAGAACGTGAAGTTGAATTCTTTATTGACCTTGAGCCCGGTACAAAACCCATTTCTAAAACCTCATATCGGATGGCTCCTATCGAACTTCAGGAGTTAAAGGTCCAATTACAGGAATTGTTAGACATCGGTTTTATACGTCCTAGTACATCTACTTGGGGTGCTCCTTTTTTATTTGTAAAAAAGAAAGACGGGAGTATGCGACTGTGTATTGACTATCGGTAGTTAAACCATGTCACCATCAAGAATAGGTATCCGCTACCTCGTATTGATGACCTATTCGACCAGTTGCAAAGTGCACAATTCTTTTCAAAGATCGATCTTCGTTCTGGATATCATCAGCTAAAGATTAAAACTGAGGATATTCCAAAGATTGCTTTCAGAACTCGATACGGGCATTATGAATTCTTAGTCATGTCTTTTGGATTAACTAATGCTCCTGCTGCTTTTATAGACATGATTAACCGTGTATTTAAGGAATATTTAGATTAATTCGTGGTTGTCTTTATTGATGACATCCTCATCTATTCCAAAAGCCGTGAAGATCATGAGCACCACTTGAAGCTGGTACTTCAAAGGCTTCGTGATAATAAACTATATGCCAAGTTGAAGAAGTGCAAGTTCTGACTTGAGGAAGTAGCATTCCTTAGGCACGTAGTATCAAAACATGGATTATCTGTTGACCCGACGAAGATTGAAGCAATACAAAGTTGGGAGCAACCTAAGTCGGTGACCGAAGTACGTAGCTTTCTGGGCTTAGCTGGTTATTATAGGAGATTCGTGGAAGAATTTTCTTGAATCGCTACTGCATTAACTCAGCTGACTCGAAAAGATACAAAATTTATATAGAATGAGGAATGCGAGAAGAGTTTCCAAGAGCTCAAGAGAAGAATCATTTCGGCTCCTGTTCTGACGATACCATCTAGTTCGGATGGATTTTTCATTTACAGTGATGCTTCGAACAAAGTGTTAGGATGTGTTCTCATGCAACATGGGAAAGTCATACCCTATGCCTCGCGACAACTCAAAGAATATGAGAGGAATTATCGTACTCATGATTTAGAGTTGGCAGCTGTCGTTTTCGCATTAAAGATCTGGAGACACTACCTGTGTGGAGAAAAAGTGAAGATTTATATGGATCATAAGCGTCTCAAATATTTCTTCACTCAAAAGGAACTCAACATGCGGCAACAACGTTGGCTTGAGCTATTGAAAGATTATGATCATACCATCCAATACCATCTTGGAAAAACGAACGTTGTAGCTGACACATTGAGTAGAAGATCATATGCGGGAACGAATGCGATGTTTTCAAAGCCTATTCTGTGTGACTTACAAAAGATGAAGATAGAGGTAAAGACTTCGGAGACCTATGCGATGATGTCAAGTATATGCGTAGATACAACTTTGATCGATAAAGTTAAAGCCTGCTTTCAGCTTCTGAATCTTGAGGTGATAAAGATGAAGAAGAAGGTGCAAGAGGTGCTATTCCAGAACCAAGAATCAATGAAGAAGGAATACTTCAAGTCAACTCCAGACTTTGTGTTCCTAACGATTCTGAGTTGAAGTATACAATCATGATGGAGGCACACAACACACCGTTTGCAATCCATCTTGGGAGTACCAAAATGTATCGTGATCTTCGACATACATTTTGGTGGAGCAATATGAAGAGAGAGATCGCGGAGTTCATCTCGAGGTGTTTAACTTGTCAACGTGTCAAGGCAGAGCATCAAGTGCCGAAGGGTCCATTGCAACCACTTGAGATTCCAAAGTGGAAGTGGGAACACATTACCATGGATGTGACGCCTCCAGAATAGGTCCAGTTAACCAAACCCATTCTGAGTCGCGAAATACATGGTACAAAATTCAAATATAATCTTTATAACACAAGGTAGTGAAAAATACGACCAGACACTGTGAGTGTCAATACAAATATCTAGAAAATTTAAACATTCAAACTAAGTCCTCATTACAATTATTATCACACTATTTTATAAAAATAGTGAGGATTGCTACTGCTCTTAACTCTGCCCATCACTCTGCTCCCCGACTAGTCCCCGCAACATTCTCATTTCCTGAAGAGGACAATAGATGAAAAGGGCGAGCTCAACTAGCACAGTAAATACTCACGAAAATACGCTCGATATTATAGAGAGAGAAACTTCTGATTCTGGTGTGATTTACAAATTCTAATTCAACACCCTATTTATAGAAACATGCTTAGAACGCCAAAGCAGAAAATTTAATAAAATAATAATATTTATTAAATTTTTTCGCGCCCACCTCTTGAAATTTGAATTCAGCACATTTACAACACATGTGGGGCCCACCCACTTGCAAAAAATATTTTTTTATAAAAAAATTATTTTTAACCCCAAAAATCACCTCTGACCAAATATTCTGGAACTTCAATAATTCATGAAAAATATCCCTTTTATCAAAAAAATTCAAATCTCATGTTTTTTTATATGAAATTTAATTCTCTACAACTTTGTAGAAGAAAGTTTTTCGAAATTCCAAACAAAAAATGTCCGAAATCAACAAACGAATGATTTTCCACACCAAAATACTGATAAAAACACCTCAGCATTATTTTCTTCTTTTATATCCACAAAATAAATATTTTCTTATCATATAAATTAATAATTAATTATTCACAATTAATATTACAGAACTACAATATTGACAATCGTTCGTTCCTGGAAGAGAGGGCTTTCCAATAACAATTTCTCCTTCTTGGCCTTGATTAGATTAACCTAACCCCTTTCCTCGACAGAACTTTCTTAGACATTGCCAATAATGCTATTTAATAATATTATTCAAATAATATGAATTATTGATCTGATAATGAAAAATATTGTGCAGTAGCAATTATTGAATTAACAAAAATATAAAAATATTTATGCGTAATGGTAAAGCTTTCGTGTGCGATGACACGTATTACTTCATTTTACCCACGGGGTATTCCAACAGTGTTAACGGTAACAACTCCGTCGTTATTCTTAGAAAACTCATTCGCGTCGTTTTCTTCATCCGACAGTTTTCCATTATGTGGCCCACAAATGGCTTCGCCGTCGTACGAATATTTCCCGACAGCAAAGAAAGAATGTTCCACGACCAAACGAATATTCCCCGACAACAATGAATATTTTATAACCACTTGCTTATTTAAAAAAATATTTGCGCAATTTACCTATAATTTACCACATTAATCAAATCAATCCCTTACTATTCAAAATAATATATAGAGGAAATTCAATTTTTTATTCGTAAAAGTTGGGGTCTTACAACTTCCCCTCCTTATGAAATTTCGTCCTCGAAATGGACGTGCATACCTGGTGTTTCGAAAAGATGAGGATACCTCGCTTTCATTTCCGATTCCAACTCTTAAGTCATTTCCTCAATAGCATGGTTCCTCCACAAAACCTTGACTTGTGGTATAACCTTTGTAACGCCCCCAAAACAGGTCCAATCCACCCAACCTATTCTGGGTCGCCACTAATACACTCGACAAATATCCAAATACAAATCTTCAAATTCTAACTTTTAAACTGTCGTACAAAATACGACCACAGTTAAACTGTGAGTTTTAATACAAATACCACTGATACCAAAATGTATCTCTCATGGTGCTTCAACCTTGGACAACACCTCACCCTATTTGGCTCACCAAAATCAACGACTAAATGGTGTATACAATACGACTCACACATTTAAAGTTCTTAATACAATTATATATCATCATGCTGTTTTATAATATATTGAGAAACCCAACAGTCAACGACCGCTACTCTATTCTCTTGTTATCCCCGCTCGACCAAGCTATATTCTTTTTACCTAAAAGGAATTGTGAAGCAAAAGGGTGAGCACAAATAGCCCAGTAAAAAATATCATGACTAAAGGTAATTAAATTATCAATAGCTTTCATCAGTAATAAATCAGAGATTTATAACATATGGTAGATGATAAAATTTTTTAACCATAGTTGCAGCGGAACAAGCAATCTATTAGAAGAGTCAAATAGACCATAATGTCTATTATCTCCTCCACGTTAAAAGTACACCAACAATGTTGTATCCCTGTAACATCAATCAACAATTCCTGTCCACAATCATGTAAATAGTTCATGATCATGAACATACCAGTCAACAATTCATCTTTTCACTACTGGCCAAAGAGAACTCATAGTCATGGTCATACCAATAATCTATCCATCTTTACACTCAAGTCAAAGAGAAATTTCATCACCATGATTATAAAAATGTTATATATGATAATAAAAACAATATGATCAAAACATGGATCTAATTTCAAGAGTAATATTAATAAATCAACGATAATTTGGTTAGAAAAAGAAACTAATTTTGTCGTGAATAGTAACTCGTGCATATTAACCGTATAAGACTCGCAGTAAATAGTACCGTATTCATAAATAATCTTGAGTATCGTGAATAAGAACTCCTAAGCATGAAAAATAATAATTTTCATAAGAAAAATAATATTTTATATATAGTACTCGTAAATAGTACCGTATTCGTGAATAGTGCCGTATACGTGAATAGTAACTCCGACATGAAAAAAAATAAAAATTTTCATAAGAAAAATCATACTTTGTGAAGAGTACTCGTGAATAGTACCGTATTCGTAAATAGTATCGTATACGTGAATAGTAACCCCGACAAAAAGGTAAAAATTTCATAATAAGATTCATACCAATTCTGACGCCCCCAGAATAGGTCCAGTCAACCCAACCCATTCTGAGTCGCCAAATAAATGGTACAGAATTCAAATACAATCTTTTATAACAAAAGGTCGTGAAAAATACGACCAGACACTGTGAGTGTCAATACAAACATCTAGAAAATTTAAATATTCAAACTAAGTCCTCATTATAATTATTATCACACTATTTTATAAAAATAGTGAGGACTACAACCCTTTCTTAACTCGCCCATCACTTTTTCTCCCCGACTAGTCCCATGACATTTCTCATTTCAAAGAGGACAATAGATAAAAGGGTGAGCTCAACTAGCCCAAAGAAAAGAATATTATGACTAAGATAATGAAAATAATTTATCGTTAGTCTTCAATGGATCGAGATAAAATATTATGTATAACAAGTTTTAGATCAACAACCGCAATGAAATAACAATATATCAGAAGAGTAAAGTAGAAAATAATGTCTACTATCTTCCATGATTTAAAAGTCCATCATTAATATTTTATCCTTGTAATATCAATATATTTCTCAAATCAAATATTCATCTTCGCACTACGGGCCAAAGATATTCATTTGTATCACCAGTTGATCATGTTCATCTCAACACCTGTCCATCTTTACACTACAGGCCAAAGATATTCATCAGGTAACCATTCATCTTTGCACTACAGGCCAAAGATATTCTTTTATCTCACCATTTAAAATTTAAGATGATGACAAATATTTTAAAAAACGAATCCAATAAGGTGAAGGACAAAAATTTGGGATTAGTAATTTATTTTATCAAAGTTCAAAAATACCTCATAACAATACTTTGTGGAACAAAATTCATGAATAAAACTCAAAACTTGGATCCAATCAAAGAAAAGATCCATAATAGCCAACTTGGACAAATAAAAGAAAATTTCATTTTTTGATGAATAATCTTCAGATTAAGTGAATAGTCGTGATATCGTGAATAGTTTCATATACGTAAATATTAACCCCGACTGAAAAGGTAAAAATTTCATAATAAAATTCATACCAATATTTCGATGAAATGATATTGAAAACAATAACATCATTTACGAAAAAAAATAACATCCCTTACCTCAAAAGAATAGTACTTCTGACTCGAATATCGAATATAATATTGAAGTAAACTTGCACTGTATAGCAACACTCAAAGTATTGAAATACTTACAAAAATGCGTTCGATATTATAGAGAGAAAATTTATGATTCTGGTGTAATTTTCAAATTCTAATTCAGCACCCTATTTATAGGAAAATGCTTAGAACACCAAAGCAGAAAATTTAATAAAATTATATTAAATTTTTTTCCTAGGTATACCATCTTTGCCCAAAAAAATTCAGCATTCAACAATGGTGGGGCCCACCTACTTGCAAAAAACATTTTTTGTAAATAAAATATTTTTAACCCCAAAAGTCACTTCCGACCTAATATTTTGGAACTTCAATAATTCATGAAAAATAGCCCTTTTATCAGAAAAATTCAAATCTAATGTCATTTCCATAGGAAATTTAATTCTCTACATCTTTGCAGAAGAAAGTTTTTCGAAATTCCAAATAGAAAATGTCTGAAATCCACAAACGGATGATTTTCCACACCAAAATACTGATAAAAACACCTCAGCATTATTTCCTTCTTTTATATCCACAAAATAAATATTTCCTTATCATATAAATCAATAATTAATTATTCATAAATAATATTACGTAATCTACAATATTGATAACTGTGTCGTTCCTGGAAAGAGGGGCTTTCCGATAAGCATTTCTCCTTACTGGCACGCAATTAGATTAACCTAACCCCTTTCCTCGATAGAACTTTCTTAGACATTACCAATAATGCTATCTAATAATATTATTCAAATAATATGAATTATTGATTTGATAATAGAAAATCTTGCGATGTTGATTACGAAATTAACAATAATATAAAATATCGTGATATATCATGTCTATGTTATAATGACGCCAGACATTTCTTCATTTTACCCACGGGGTATTTCAATCTGTGTTAATGGTAACAAACTCATAGTTATTTTTAAAAAACTCATTCGCTTCGTTTTCTTCATCCGATGCTTTTTTTACGTTATGGGCCCACAGATGGTCATCACTTGTAGTAGTACGAAAATTCCCCGACAGTAAGAATATTCCACGACTAAACAAATATTCCCCGACAACAATGAATATTTTATAACCACTTGCTTATTTAAAAAAATATTTGCGCAATTTACCCATAACTTACCACATTAATCAAATCAACCCCTTACTATTCTAAATAATATATAAAAAAATTAAATCTTTATTCATAAAATTTGGGGTCTTACAACCTCCTCTCCTTATGAAATTTAGTCCTCAAAATTGACGCACATACCTGGTATGTTGAAGAGGTGAGGATACATTGATTTCATTTCCGATTCTAACTTCCATGTCATTTCCTCAATAGCATGGTTCCTCCATAACACCTTGACTTGTGGTATACCCTTTGTGCGTAGGACATACTCCTTCCTATCCAAGATCTTGACAGGTAACTCCTCATACGTTAAATCTTCGGATATCTCGTCTGGTTCTAACTCAATAATGTGGTTCGGGTCTTTCACGTATTTACGTAGCACAGATATGTGAAAAGCGTTATAAATATGAGACATGCTTCAAGGTAAAACGAGTCTATAGGCCACATTTCCTACTAGATCAAGAATTTTAATTTTACCAACGAATCGTAAATCGGTGCCCATAGCTTTTTGCAAGCTGACCCTTTGGTTACATGATGCTCCGCCTTGACACGTTTACACGTTAAACACCTCGAGATAAACTCCACGATCTCTCTCTTCATATTGCTCCAACAATTTGTATGTTAACGATCATGATACATTTTGGTACTTCTAGGATGGATTACAAACGATGTGTTGTGTGCCTTCATCATGTTTATATACTTCAAATCAGAGTCGTTAAGAACACAAAGTCTGGATTTGACTCGAAGTATTTCCTCTACATCTATTTTTACTTTGGAAATAATATCTTCTTGTACCTTCTTCTTCATATTCGTCAGCTCCGGATCTGTAGATTGAGCAGCTTTAACTCTATCCATTAAAGCTAGTTCTACGCGTACATTTGACTTCATTATGTTGGTCTCCGGAGTCTTTAACTCTATCTTCATCCTTTGTACGTCATTCAAAATGGGTTTCGTGTGGACAATATTGCACTTGTACCCGCATACGATCTTCTACTTAACGCGTCAGCTACCACGTTCACTTTTTCCAGATTGGTATTGGATGATATGATCGTAATCTTTCAACAGCTCCAACCAACGTCGTTTTCACATATTGAGTTCTTTTTGGAAAAAATATTTGAGGCTTTTGGAGTATATTAGGATGTTAATAATCATAACAAACACAAAATGATCCAAATATTTGATACCAATTGTGACCCTCATGGTGCTTCGACCAAAGCACCTCGCAATTGGTTGAACAGGTCATCAATATGAGGTAGCGGATACCTATTCTTGATGGTACTAAATGGTTCAACTCCCAATATTCAATACAACATCGTATACTACCGTCTTTCTTTTTTACGAATAAAATAGGAGCACCCCAATGAAATGTTCTAGGACGAATAAAACTGATGTCTAACAACTCCTGTAGTTAGAATTTTAACTCCTGAAGTTCAATAGGAGCCATTCGATATGGGATTTTAGAAATTGGTTTTTTACTAGAGGTCAATAAATAATTCAACTTTACGTCTAGGGGTAGACCATGAAGTTCTTCGGAAAATACATCAGGAAACTCATTAATAAAAAATATCATTCAAATCTGATGTATTATGATTTAAATCAGTGATATTAGCTAAGAAAGCTTGACATCCGTTTTTTAATAAACGAATAGGTTTATGACTTGAAATGACATTGATTGATTTTAGTGGTCTGGTTATTTGAATGAAAGCTAACAACCTTATGAAATAATCAATTTTGGCATGATGATTGGTTAACCAATCGATTCAAAAAAATCACATCAAATGAAAGAATTGTAATAACCAGAGATTTCCTAAATAAAATAATTAAGAAATTTTGCTTATAATTTTTTTTTTTATTTATTTAATGACGAGAATAAGTGTCTAGTAATGTGAACGATAAATATGAATATATTTATTACTTGAAAAATTAGAAATAATTTTGGAATAATTAATTACTACAAATTATATTAAGCAGAAATATTTTTATTAATTATTTTCCATGATAACATGATTGGAAATAATATATGAAGTGATAATTAGAACTTATATAATATATATTTTATTATATGAATTGTTCAGAATATTTAAATCAAGTATTATTGATATGCGAAAGAAAAGTCAGATATGAGATCCAAACCCTGAATTGGGATTGTGATCAAGAGATGAGAATAATAATATTATATTATTATTATAATGATTTTACCGTGCAATAATTATGTACTGTGTATGTGCGGATAGGTAATATTGAGCAATGACGGTCAATTAGGTCATAACATATTACCGTGCTATGAAATCCTAATTATTAAACTCAGCTATGAGAAATGACTGAGTAGTATATGAAGTTTACTGTGTATATGAAATTACTGTGTACACGAATGTCGGTAATTAGAAGAAAAACCCTAATTACTACAACCCCACTCGGTTGAAGTTAGAGATCGTAATGACTGTGTTAGATCATACACAGATAATTAGAGAACCCTAATGGTCAATTAGGAAACCCTAATTGATAACGTTAAGAAACCCTAATTTTCTATAAAAACCCAATTTTAAAATTATCGGGTTTAATTACGATGTTATTATATAAATGTTTTAATTTACCAAATGATAGAAATTAATTGGTAAATGGTAAGAATTATAATCTAATGGTTAAATATTACATTTAATGGCCTTTTACAAAAATGCCCTTGAATTATATGTGAAATGACCAAAATACCCTTTTGTCATTTTAGTGTATTATTACTTACATTGTTGATGGGATCTTGCAACAAGGATACCCAACATGCTTACCCTACATCTTTATCAACTATCAAACAAGGAATCATCCCACTTTAGCATCCAATGTATTTAAAACTTTTTTTATAAATTAAAGAAAAGGGAAAATGCATTATTTATGTCTTATTGCTACCACTTGTCCACAAAATCCGGCCAATCTATCTAGAAATCACCTATAGGCTATAGTATTACCATCAATCAGCCATTATAATCATTTCATGCATTATTTTATGGATCTAAGAGAGAAATGTACCATTTTGGCCTATTTATTCACAAGCACTTAGCTTCATTCTCCCAAGCTTAAACCTACGAAATTCTCCGAACATATCGATCCATAAACAAGCCCCATTCACACCAATAACAAATCAAGAGCCAAAAAATCGTAATCAAAGCTTAAAAAGGTATAAACCCTAACAGATTTTTCTTAAACTTTTGGTGTTAGATGTTATGTTTAAATGTTAAAACATGTTGATTATAGTGTCTAAGGATGATCTGGGTTGCTTGATGTTGATTCCATAACATTCAAAAGCTCGGATTTGAAGATCTTCAAAATCTGGAAATTTTCATTTCTGTGTTCTGACAACAAATGTCAGAGGCTGTAGATCTCATCCTGTTAAGAGTTTTTGATGTTTAAAGCTTGTTATGTGTAGCCTGTCATGTGGTCTTTAAACTCCAAAAGGAATCAGGTCTATATCTATTGTAGATCGGGATTTATAAGCGGTTAAAGTGGGTTGGCCAAAGCATTGACCTATTTGTTTTTCAAACCCGAAAATATTCTAAGTGTCCGTAAAATATTTTTTGGCAAATGTCGAATTATATCTCTTGGTCATCTTTAATGTGTTTTGTGTTATAAAGGTTGATATGTGTAGCTTGTTATGTGGTATTTAACCTCCAAAAAGAATCAGGTCCATATATATTACGGATTAAGAGTTATTTAAGGTCAAAGTAGGTTGACCGGCATTGACCAGAAAATTCTGGGCAGCCAAGTGTTAATTTTTCTGACAAGGTTTGACCATACTTTAGATGCTTGATTTATTGTTGTTATGATGATGTTAAGTGTTCGAGTTTGTAGTCCTACATGTTGTCACACAATCGGAATTGATAGATCACATAAACGTTACACGATCATCAAGTTATAGAGGTCCAAAGTAGGCACCTCGAACTGCTCTTCGTGAAGAACAACTTTGGTAGCTACTTTGATGGTGATTTATCCCGATCGATGTTTGTTTAGAGTTATGATTGTTGGATCTTGTAGTCTTGTATTTCCTCTACAAGACCCAATTTATAGATTGTCCAAATTCGTTAAGATGAGAGAGTTATTCACGGTCAAAGTAGTCACCCTTACGCCTTATGAAGATCTCGGTAGGCTCAAGAACACCTATAATGACATACACGTCACTATAGGGGCTTTTAGCTTACAGCTTTTAATTATTTTAATTTACGATTTTCCTAAAAATGATTTAAAAATTAGAAAAATTAGATTTTAATTATTAAAAATACCAAATAAATTATGAAAAATTATTTTAAAGTCCGAAAAATAGTTTTTAATTATTTTGAGTATATTTCATAAATATTTAATATTTTTGGAATATAAAAGGTATTTATTTATTTAATTATAATATTAAATAAATTATTTAAAAATAGTTTTAATTCATGAAAAATCATGAAAAATTATATTATGGTATAAGAAAATATTTTAAGTTATTTCCCATGATCATTAATATTTTGTGATGAATTTCATTAATTAATTATATATTAATGATATTAAAGTTATTTAATGATTATATTAAATAATTTAGTTTAAAAATGATTTTAATATTATAAAAATCATTTTAAATGAAATTAAAGTATTTAAAAATATTTTAAGTTATAAAATATAACTTTTAATATTTAAAGGATAAATTCATTAATAATTTAATATTAATGATATTAAGATAATATTAGTGATATTTAGTTTATTTAATAATTATTATTAAATAAATAGTTTAAAAATGGTTTTATTTATTTAAAAAATCATTTAAAGAGGATATTAAGGATTTAAAAATATTTTAAGTTATAATTAATGACTTTTAATATTTGGATGAATAGTACATTAATATTTATATATTAATGGTGATTATTTAAAATGATTTTAATTGTTTTAAAAATCATTTAAGGGTAATATAAATGTTTTAAAAATAGTTTGAGTTATTATAAATAACTTTTATATTTTAGCAATGGTTTCATTAATAGTTTAATATAAATTAATTATTAATGATAATAGAATTGTTTAATGTTTAAATCATGTAATTATAATTCCGATGTTTGAAAGTGATATCCTAATTCAAACTAAATTTGACTTGAGAACCTAAGTTATGAAGTCCAGATTTGATGAAGAGCACCCATAGTAATGAGCTTATATCACTATAAGCCCTTGAGTGATGATTTGATTTATTTTAAATTTTTCAATTTACGGAAAATTCAAAATGATTAAAAGTAAAATGTCCGATATTTACGAGATGTTGAGGTATAAAATAAGAGTCTTGAGACTTAGTATTTACAAATATAAAGTCATCGATGCAGCAAACAACCCGCCGGAACTCTATAATAGAAAGAAAAGGCTACATCGTAAGAGCATGGATGAGATATTTGAAAAATGTATAAAAATATTTCAAGTATAGAATATGAACTAAAAGTATGATCACCTGCGATTATGTGATGACGTAATTAGATATGTCTTTGTAATGTAATTGACATCTTATGTGTTATGATATATTGTTCTAATCGAACGAATGATCTAACTTATTGATAGGTTGTGATAAAGAGATAAAACCTAAGTTGAGATTTGTAATCGCGAAATCAAAAGTATCCTACCTTTGCATTTTCTTTATGCAATGGACATAAGTAAGAAGTTTCGAAATTCTTTTCATTCCCTGCATGCATTATATGCGCTTTGATTATCAACATGTTAGCTCGGATATATATTACGTTCATTGATTTCTAAATGGTTATACAAGTGTCCCCACTGGATAATCATAGCATTTATTCACATGTTGATACACTTTTGTCAATTACCCGTATACATATATGTTGAATTACATATTATTGTTGAAAGCAAGATTAAAACCTTCGGGTTTGGAACCGTGCATGTATGAACATCCCGATAATGGGAAAATTTTATGCGCTTTACGACAAAAGGTGAAAGCGATGAATTTCGTTCAAGTTATATAGTATTGATCAATACAGGTACAATGTGGGTGATCACCCTCCGCGGTGCAGTAAGTTATGCTTGGTTTTGGATGAATTTCTGCTAAACCTTTTCGAAAATGAAAACCATGTTCATAGTATGTTTCTTAAACCCTATTCATGGGTGGAGCCTCATTTCAAGAATTTGAAAGAGAGTTGTTATGTGAATCTTTTATCAAGACGGATTCTTCACAACTTTTGCTTCGTTGTTGAAGTGTTATGTAAAGAGAATACTTATATTCTTTCAAACATATATATAATTGCTATTACTTCATTGGGCACTCAAAATGCTCATCCTTGCTTAAATTAAATGTTTTCGATTATGTATGAAGCAACACGAAGGCTCGGGCACGAACAAAAGGAAAAGGAAAGCTGATCGAATAAGTGTGTATTATGAGTTAATGGTTATAGTTGCATTGGTATCTATTCAAGTATTATAAGGAATGTATTTGAAGGTCTCGTACCTGGGAAGTAAACTTTGATGTATGTAAATTAAGTTTGAATGTAATATTACTATTGTATTATTCAGCTTATAGAAATGGTATCGTGAAGCACTGAGTTCTGGTTTCAAGTACCCGGATTCGGGGGCGTCACAAGAATTTTCAAAGATATAAGATCAACAGGTAGGGTAAGGGCACCAATTTGAATCAAACAAGATTTGTAAACTATAGATGTAACGAAGGTTTAACCCAACGGAGTTTCAACAAGTAAGTCATAGTCTAATTTCTCAAAATTCAAGTTCAAACGTTGAGCACAAGTAGGTGAAATAACAGAATGGGTAGAACTGGTATCTAATAAGGTATAGACTTCGCAAGTATTTATGATTAACTAACCCGTGATAAATTCATTCGGGTCCCTCGCATTCTGGGAAATCACGATAAACGCTCTACCAGGAACTACTGACTTCGACTTGACTGGAACCGCCTTTGGAATCACCACCCCCGCTGGACTTGGTTTTGCTATAGGACACTCTCGAGCTATATGACCTTCCTTTTCACAGTTATAACACACCTTGAGTTGTTGTGGGCGGCTTGAAATTTGGTGTGCCCTCTTTTCGCATTTATAACATACGACCGATGGTCGTTCTCCGCCCCTAGAAATAGTTGATGTTGGTGCTGATGTCGACGTCTTCACACTCTCATTGTTGTACCTTCTCTTCTTGAAATCTCCTTCCGACTCACTTCTTCTACTTTCGTGGCCACGATTATCACCGGAGTGGTTACTGCTTTACATTATGATACTTTCCTCCCCATTGGGTTGTCATTACTCGATGATCGCGCTTAATTGCCAAGACGCCAGTTATGGTCCCTTGGTTGAACAGACTCATTATCCCACTCTAATAATTGAGCCCTGTTTACTACATCTGAATATAAAGAAAATTTGTGAGAAATGAGGTATTAACGTATTTCGGGTTTCAAACCTCTCAGAAACATCCGTGTCATACGTTCTTCATTCTCTACAAAATGAGGTCTGAAACACGACAACTCCATGAACTTAGCCTCGTGTTGGGAAACAATCGTGTTGTTACGCTCCAAATCGATAAACTCCACCTCTTTCATATGATGAATACTTTCAGAAAAGTACTTGTCATTGAACAGTTTTTGGAACGCTTCCCAAGACATCTTGAGTGCGAAGAAAGTGCAGGTACGCTTCTTTGATTCCCACCAAAGAATCACTTCTCCACGGAACATAAAGGTGGCAAATGGAACCTTCATTCCTCCGTGCAACCCAAGACATCAAATATCTTGATAATTTGCTTAACCCACGCCTCCGCTTTGATCGGATCCGGTTTCCCAAAACTCGTGGTCCCAACTCTTTGAATTGCTTGGCGTGGCCATCCAGCGTCTTTGTTATTATTTCCACCAGATTTTTTGCACGAAGTCTCCCTCGCCCTCTGGTTTGCATGAACCGCAAAAAGCTTCTAAACATCTCATCGTTCATTATGCATTACGGTGGCGTTGTTCACGGGAGGAATATTATCTTTATATCACGACGTTCTCCGGTTGGTGATCAAATGTGTCTCAACAGGTCTCATTCACTCCATTGTTAACATTCTCAAATTTGCCATTTTTAAATACTGCCATAAAATAAAGGTTAATTGAACAAATTAACATGTCAACCCTATACTCCGACCCACCAATTAAATACCAAATAAGCTTAGGTAGGACACACTAACGAAGGATTTACTCGTCTCGCCCCTCCTAGTTCTATTCCCCGATCTCCGCCAGAGATCATATCCCTAAGCTCTGATACCAACTGTGACGCCCCCAGAATAGGTCCAGTCAATCAAACTCATTCTGAGTCGCCAAATACATGGTACAAAATCCAAATACAATCTTTTATAACACAAGGTAGTGAAAAATACGACCAGACACTGTGAGTGTCAATACAAACATCTAGAAAATTTAAGCATTCATACTAAGTCCTCATTACAATTATTATCAGACTATTTTATAAAAATAGTGAGGACTACTACTGTTCTTAACTCTGCCCATCACTCTACTCTCCGACTAGTCCCCGCAACATTCTCATTTCTTGAAGAGGACAATAGATGAAAAGGGTGAGCTCAACTAGCCTAGTAAAGAATATTATGACTAAGATAATGAAAAATAATTTATCGTTAGTCTTCAACAGATCAAATAAAATATTATAGACAACAAGTTTTAGATCAACAACTGCAGCGGAAATAACAATATATCAGAAAAGTAAAGTAGAAAATAATTTCTACTATCTTCCATGATTTAAAAGTCCATCATTAATATTTTATCCTTGTAACATCAATATATTTCTCAAATCAAATATTCATCTTCGCACTACGGGCCAAAGATATTTATTTGTATCACCAGTTGATCATGTTCTTCTTAGCACCTGTCCATCTTTGTACTACAGTCCAAAGATATTCATCAGGTAACCATTCATCTTTGCACTACAGGCCAAAGATATTTATAAAATAATCATCCATCTTTGCACTACAGGCCAAAGATATTCTTTTATATCACCATTTAAAATTTAAGATGATGACAAATATTTTAAAGAACATAATCCAATAAGGTGAAGGACAAAAATTTGGGATTCATAATTTATTTTATCCAAGTTCAAAAATACCTTATAATAATACTTTGTGGAACAAAATTTAAGAATAAAACTCAAAACTTGGATCCAATCAAAGAAAAGATCCATAATAGCCACCTTGGACAAATAAAAGAAAAACTTCATTTTTCGATAAATAATCCAAATATTCGTGAATAATGTCAGACATCGTGAATAGTAACCACGAAATGAAAAGGTAGAAATTTTCATAAGAAAATCATACTTTGTGAATAAGACTTTCATGAATAATCTCAGTATTCGTGAATAAAGGTCAGATATCGTAAATAAGAACTCCCGATTTGAAAAAGGGTAAAATTTCATAATAAAATTCATACCAATATTTCGATGAAATGATATTGAAAGCAATAACATCATTTACGAAAAAAAAAATAACATCCATTACCTCAAAAGAATAGTACTTCTGACTCGAATATCGGATATAGTATTGAAGTAAACTTGCACTGTATAGCAACACTCAAAGTATCGAAATACTTACAAAAATACGCTCGATATTATAGAGAGAAAACTTATGATTCTGGTGTAATTTTTAAATTCTAATTTAGCACCCTATTTATAGAAAAATGCTTAGAACACCAAAGCAGAAAATTTAATAAAATAATATTAAAAAAAAATTTCCTACGTACACCATCTTTGCCCAAAAAAAATTCAGCATTCAACAATGGTGGGGCCCACCTACTTGCAAAAAACATTTTTTGTAAGAAAAATAATTTTAACCCCAAAAATCACTTCCGACCCAATATTCTTGAACTTCAATAATTCAAGAAAAATAGCCCTTTTATCAGAAAAACTCAAATCTCATGTCCTTTTTATAGAAAATTTAATTCTCTACAACTTTGCAGAAGAAAGTTTTTCGAAATTCCAAACAGAAAATATCCGAAATTCACAAACGGATGATTTTCCACACCAAAATACTGATAAAAACACCTCAGCATTATTTCCTTCTTTTATATCCACAAAATAAATATTTCCTTATCATATAAATCAATAATTAATTATTCATAAATAATATTACAGAACTATAATATTGACAACCAGGTCATTCCCAAGAAAGAGAGGGCTTTCCAATAAGGATTTCTCCTTACTGGCGCGCAAATAGATTAACCTAACCCCTTTCCTCGACAGAACTTCCTTACACATTGACAATAATGCTATCTAATAATATTATTCAAATAATATGAATTACTGATCTGATAATGGAAAATACCGCAAGATGTGATTACGTAATTAATAATAATATAAAAATACATGCGATACCATGTCTTCTTTGTGTAATAGCCGACATTTTCATTTTACTCACGGGGTATTTCAACTGTGTTAATGGTAACAACTCCGCCGTTATTTTTAGAAAACTCATTCGTGTCATTTTTTTCATCCGACAGTTTTTCGTTATGAGGCCCACAAATGGCTGCGCCGTCGTACGAATATTCCCCGACAGTAAGAATATTCCACGACCAAACGAATATTTTCCGACAACAATGAATATTTTATAACCACTTGCTTATTTAAAAAAATATTTGCGCAATTTACCCATAACTTACCACATTAATCAAATCAACCCCTTACTATTCAAAACAATATATAAAAAATTAAATCTTTATTCATAAAATTTGGGGTCTTACACCAATATTTCGATAAAATGATATTGAAAGTAATAATATCATTTACGAAGAAAAATAATGTAACGCCCCCAAAATAGGTTCAATCCACCCAACCTATTGTGAGTCGCCACTAATACACTCGATAAAAATCCAAATACAAATATTCAAATTCTAACTTTAAAACTGCCGTACAAAATACGAACACAGTTAAAACTGTAATTTTTAATACAAATACAATTGATACCAAAATGTAACTCTCATAGTGCTTCAACCTCAACATCTTACAATGGTACCTTACATAAAGGTAAAGTCAATAACTGTTTTAGGAATTAAAATCTTTGGAAAATGCTCAAGGAAACCTTCGTACATGGGAGGCCATGCTTCTAGGTTATTATAGATATCATAGGACTTGAGAATTAACCTTGGTTGACCTAATAGACCCCAAAATGAGAAGATTACTATCTTGTTCATTCCAATGGTGGGTCTTCTCTTGCCATATAATTATCTCCATTGTCTCAAACTGAGAATTATATTCCAACCGTACTCCAAGGTTATATAGGTAGTGCTCATGGATATAATCAGCAAGCGGATGTGCACAACCATGTCTTATGATAACATGAAGTCGTATATGGTTAGACATCTTGTATGATAGTGACAAAACACCCTTCCAAAGTTGGGTTCACCTCAACCTATTCGGTTCACCAAAATCAACGGTTAAATGACGTATAAAACACGACACACAAATTTTAAAGTTCTCAATAAAATTATATTCATACGGTTTGGTGGAAAACTTCAACAATTATAGACCCTCGATCCATTCCCCTGTTATCCCCGCTCGACCCAGCTACACTTTTATTACCTGAAAGGAATTGTGAAGCAAAAGGGTGAGCACAAATAGCCCAGTAAAGAATATCATAACTAAAGATAATCAAATTATCAATAGCATTCGTTAGTAATAAATCAGAGATTTAGAACATATGGTAGATGATAAAACTTTCCAACCATAGTTGCAGCGGAACGAACAATCCATTAGAAGAGTCAAATAGACCAAAATGTCTATTTTCTTTTCCATGTTAAAAGTCCATCAACAATATTTATCCCTGTAACATCAATCAACAATTCATGTCCACAATCATGTGAATAATTCATAATCATAATTGTGTTTCTAAATTCCTCTTCGCACCCAGGACGAAGATAACTTTCATCAACTGTCTTTACCTGAAACACCAAAGATCATGGTTATACCAAATCACGCTTTACTTACATAATCATGCTAATCAATTCATCTTTGCACTACGAGGCCAAAGATATTCATAAACCAACAGCTCATCTTTGCACTACAGGCCAAAGATATTCATAAATCAACAACTTATCTTTGCACTACATGCCAAAGATATTCATAAATCAACAGCTCATCTTCGCACTACAGGCCAAAGATATTCATCAACAGTTCATCTTTGCACTACATGCCAAAGATATTCATAAATCAACAGCTCATCTTTGCACTACAGGCCAAAGATATTCATAAATCAACAGCTCATCTTTGCACTACAGGCCAAAGATATTCATCAACGGTTCATCTTTGCACTACAGACCAAAGATATTAATATCTCAAAGAAATATATAATCATTTCAAAATTTATATAAATAATAATTATAACCGTGTTGATCAATTCACCTTTGCCCTTAAGCTAAAGATGTTCAATTGTAAATTCAATGGTCATGAACATACTAGTCAACAATTCATCTTTGCACTACTGGCCAAAGAGAACCCATAGTCACAATCATACCAATAATCTACCCATCTTTACATTCAAGTCAAAGAGAAATTTCATCACCAGGATTATAAAAATGTTATATATGATAATAAGAACAATTTGATGATATGTTCAAAACATGAATCCAATTTCAAGAGTAAGATTCATAAATCAACAATAATTTGGTTAAAAAAAACCAATTTTACCGTGCATAGTAACTCGTGCATAGTAACTCGTGCATAGTATCTCGTGCATAAGAACTCCGCATACATAAACTCCCAGATGCGTAATAACTTGAGTGCATAGTATCCCGTGCATAGTATCCCGTATTCGTATATAATCTGTGATATCGTGAATAAGAACCAAACATAAAAATAGAAATTTTCATAAGAAAAATCATATTTTATGAATTATACTTTCGGTAATAATCTCAGTGATCGTGAATAGTCGCCAGTATCACGCCGAATAGTCTTGAGTATCGTGAATAATAACCCCAACATAAAAAGATAGAAATTTTCATAAGAAAATCATACTTAAAAGAAGAGTACTTTTGAATAATAGTACCATATTAAATGAATAGGTCGTAATATCGTGAATAATAGTATATATCGTGAATAGTAACCCCGACGAAAAAGGTAAAAATTTCATAATAAGATTCATACCAATATTTTGGTAAAATGATATTGAAAGTAATAACATCATTTACGAAGAAAAATAACATCCCTTACCATCCCTTACCTCAATCGGGGAGTAATTTTGACTGAAATATCGGATATTATGTGGACGAAAACGTGCACTACTTATCAACTCTCAACGTATCAAAATACTCACAAAAATACGCTTGATATTATAGAGAGAGAAAACTTATGTTTCTGGTGTGATTTTCAATTCTAACTTAAGCACCTAAATGCTTAGAACACCAAAGGAGACTAAATTAATAAAATAATATTATTTATTTTTTTGCACGTTGGCGGCTTTTACAAGTCAAAAAATCTGAATTTTTTCAACAAAAAACAAAAGTGGATCCCACCATTTTATTTTAAAAAAAAATATTTATTTTGCGAAACTTCAATAATTCATAACAAATACCCCGTTAATCAGAAAAATACGAACTCTATGTCCTTTCCATAGGAATTTTAATTCTCTACAACTTTGCAGAAGAAAGTTTTTTCAAATTCCCAACCGAAAATATCCGAAATCCACAAACGGATGATTTTTAATACCTTCATTTTGACAAAATACTGATAAAACACCTCAACATTATTTCCTTCATTTTTATCCACATAAAATAAATATATCCATCATTTATATCCACATAAAATAAATATTTCCTTATCATATAAATTAATAATTAATTATTCACAAATAATATTACAGAATCATAATAATGACAACTGTGTCGTTCCGGAAAAGAGGGGGCTTTCAGATAAGAATTTCTCCTTCTTCGGCGCTTGATTAGATTAACTTAACCCCTTTCCTCGATAGAACTTTCTAGACATTATCAATAATGTTATCTTATAATATTATTCAAATAATATAAATTATTAATTTGATAATTTAAAATACTGTGAAATGACAATTATTAAATCAAATATTATGCAATTATCAATGTAGCAATTATTGAATCAATAATATAAAATATTGAACAGTAATTACTGTAATAATTATTAAGTAGTGACTTTTTACGTAAGAATCAATAATTTAGAATTCTTTATGCAATCACCCGTATTCATCGTATTTTAACCACCTGGTATTTCAACAGTTTTAACGGTAACAACTACGCCGTTATTATTAGAAAACTCATTTTTGTCGTTTTCTTCATCCGACAGTTACTCCGTTATGGGTCCACCAAAGACTGCGTCGTTGTACGAATATTCTCCGACAAAAAGAATATTCCCCAACCAAACAAATATTTTATTACCACTTGCTTATTTTGAAAATTTTATATATATCACCCTCAACTTTAACCTTTTATCAATTTAACCATTAACTAAATAGAAAAATTGAATACTTTTATTTAATAAAATTAAAGGTTATCTAATAACATCCCTTACCATCCCTTAAAAGAATGAAATCCATTACGAATACGAAAGCAATAATACCCCTTACGAGTATAAAATCACAACCTTTACCAAAATATATTTTACGAAAATAATATCATTTATGAAAAATAACTTCCTTTACGAAACGTAACAACATCCCTTACAAAAATGATATCCCTTACCTCAAAAGAATAACACTTCTGACTGGAACATCGGATATAATATTGAAGGAAACTTGCACTGGTGTGATTTTCAAATTCTAATTCAGCACCCTATTTATAGGAAAATGCTTAGAACACCAAAGCAGAAAAATTAATAAAATAATATATTATTTTTCCTACGGGTGATCATGTTGAATTTCACACCAAAGAAAACAACATTTAGCAATCAACCACAAGTGGGGCCCACATTCTAGAAAATCCCACCAAATATTTTAAGTTGAAATATTATTCAGAAACTTCAATAATTCATAATAAATAACCCATTTATCAGAAATATATGAATTTTATATCCATTCCATAGGAAATTTAATTCTCGACAACTTTGTAGAAGAAAGTTTTTCAAAATTCCGAACAAAAAATGACCGAAATTTACATACGGATGATTATTCCAATTTTCTTCAATTCCCTTTCTCTTTCTTCTTTTTCCATATTCTTCCACTTACTCTTTTTCTCTCCCCTTTTCTTCTTTTCTCACCACCACCATTTTCTTCCACACACACACACACACACACACACACACACACACACACACACACACACACACACACACACACACACACACATATATATATATATATATAATATTTACAATTATTAAAAAAATTCAATTCTATCTTCTCTCTTCCACCTCATTTATTCATAAACCATGAATTTATTGTAAAAATATCACCATTATTATATTATTATATTATCACATTATACATTTATAATGTAATATTATAATAATATATTTGAATAAATTATTTTATTAGAAAAGATAAAATATCAATTTTCAACAATTATCTCTTTAAAAATTCCGCCAATAAATAAATATTTCCTTATCATTTTTTATCAATAATTAATTATTCACAAATAATATTACAGAACCACAATATTAACAACCAAGTCGTTCCTAGGAAAGAGGGGGCCTTCCGATAAGGATTTCTCCTTATTGGCGCGCAATTAAATAACCCCTCCTAGACAGAACTTCTTTAGATATTGCCAATAAAGCTATCTAATAATATATTTCAAATAATATGAATTATTGATCTGATAATAAAAAATAATGTGCAGTGACAATTATTGAAACAACAATAATATAAACTACTGTGTAATACTGTGTACTACTGTGCAACAACGTGTATTACTTTATTTTTAACCACCAAATATTTCAATGATTGTTAACATGTGAATTCTGTAGATTATTATTTAAAAAATTATTAGTATCGGTTTCTTCATCCGGCTTTTTTCGTTATAGGCCCCTGAATATGGTCATGCTACCGTAAATGCAGTATTCCCAAGCGCAAAGAATATTGGAGACCAAAAGAATATTCCCCGACAATAATGAATATTTTATAACCATTTGCTTATTTTGAAAAATTTACATATATCACCATTAACTTTAAACTTTTATCAATTTAACCATTTACTAAATTAAAAAATTGTATACTTTTATTTCATAAAATCCGGGGTCTTACCATCTCCCCTCATAAAATTTCGTCCTCAAAATTTACGTACCTGGTATTCCGAAGAGTTAAGAGTACCTTGCTTTCATTTCAGATTCTATCTTCCTTGTCATCATGACTTCTCCATTGCTCATTCTAGAATACATCTTCAAAACAAAGGTTAATTGACATATCACAGTTTGTCAACTTATCAAGTAAAAAATTTCAGCTTAGGTTAGTCACACACTAGCGAAGTATATTACTCGTCTCTCCCCTCCTAGTTCGAGACTCAGATCTCCGCCAGCGACTATATCCCTAAGCTCTGATACCATCTTGTAACTCTTATGGTGCCTCGACCACAACACCTTACAATGGTACATATCAGTTTGCCACCGCAGAATCTGGCGTCCCTCACGGAGAGTCTTGGTGCATCCTCCCTCATCAACAGAAGTCACCAAATGAGAGGCTCGGGGCTCTTTACTTATAGCTCTGATACCACCTTGTAACGCCCCTAAAACAGGTCCAATCCACCCAACCTATTCTGGATCACCACTAATACACTCGACAAATATCTAAATACAAATCTTCAAATTCTGACTTTTAAACTGTCGTACAAAATACGACAAAATACGACCACAGTTAAACTGTGAGTTTTAATACAAATACCACTGATACCAAAATGTAACTCTCATGGTGCTTCAACCTTAGACAACACATTACCCTATTTGGCTCACCAAAATCAACGACTAAATGGTGTATACAATACGACACACACATTTAAAGTTCTTAATACAATTATATATTGTCATGTTATTTTATAATATATTGAGAACCCAACAGTCAACGACCGCTACTTTATTCCCTTATTATCCCCGCTCGACCTAGCTACACTCTTATTACCTGAAAGGAATTGTGAAGTAAAAGGGTGAGCACAAATAGCCCAGTAAAGAATATCATGACTAAAGATAATTAAATTATCAATAGATTTCATCAGTAATAAATCAGAGATTTATAACATATGGTAGATGAATAAACTTTTCAACCATAGTTTCAGCGGAACGAGCAATCCATTAGAAGAGTCAAATAGACCATAATGTCTATTATCTCCTCCACATTAAAAGTCCACCAACAATGTTGTATCCCTGTAACATCAATCAACAATTCCTGTCCACAATCATGTAAATAGTTCATGATCATAGTTATATCGCTAAATTTCTCTTCGTACCCACAAAGATAATTTTCATCACATGTCTACCTGAAACATCAAAGATCATGGTTATACCAAATCACAGTTCCTGTTCAAAATCATACTAATAAATTCATCTTTGCATTACGGGCCAAAGATATTCATCAATAGTTAATCTTTGCACTACCGACTAAAGATATTCAACAACAGGTCATCTTTGAACTACAGGCCAAAATATTCAACAACAGGTCATCTTTGCACTACGGGTCAAATATATTCATATCTCAAAGAAATATCTAATTATTTCAGAATTTATATAAACAATGATTATATCCATGTTGATCAATTCACCTTTGCCCTTAAGCTAAAGATATTCACTTGTAAATTCAATGGTCATGAACATACCAGTCAACAATTCATCTTTTCACTACTGGCCAAAGAGAACTCATAGTCATGACCATACCAATAATCTACATATCTTTACACTCAAGTCAAAGAGAAATTTCATCACCATGATTATAAAAATGTTATATATGATAATAAAAATAATATGATCAAAACATGGATCTAATTTCAAGAGTAATATTCATAAATCAACGATAATTTGGTCAGAAAAAGAAACCAATTTTGTCGTGAATAGTACTCCGTGAATAGTAACCCATGCATAGTAAGAATCGTAGTCGTAGACTTCGTGCGTAGTACCCATATTAAGTAAATAAATCTCAGAACGTGAATAGTAACCCCGACATGAAAAAATAGAAATTTTCATAAAAAAAATCATATTTTATAAATAGTACTCGTGAATGGTACCATATTAAGTGAATAGTCTTGATATCGTGAATAAGTAACTCCCGACATGAAAAAAATAGAAATTTTCATAAGAAAAATCATATTTCGTGAATAGTACTCGTGAATAGTACCGTATTCATGAATAGTGCCGTATACGTGAATAGTAACCCCGACAAAAAGGTAAAAATTTCATAATAAGATTTATACCAATATTTTGATAAAATGATATTGAAAGCAATAACATCATTTACGAAGAAAAATAACATCCATTACCATCCCTTACAAGAATGCAATCCCTTACGAATACGAAAGCAATAATACCCCTTACGAGTATAAAATCACAAGCTTTATCAAAATATATTTTACGAAAATAATATCATTTACGGAAAATAACTTCCTTTACGAAACGTAACCACATCCCTTACAAAAATGATATCCCTTACCTCAAAAGAATACCACTTCTGACTAGAACATCGAATATAATACTGAAGTAAACTTGCACTGTATAGCAACACTCAAAGTATCGAAATACTCATAAAAATACGCTCGATATTATAGAGAGAGAAGCTTCTGATTCTGGTGTGATTTTCAAATTCTAATTCAGCACCCTATTTATAGGAAAATACTTAAAACACCAAAGCAGAAAAATTAACAAAATAATATATTATTTTTCCTACGGGTGATCATGTTGAATTTCACACCAAAGAAATCAACATTTGGCAATCACAAGTGGGGCCCACATTCTAAAAAATCCCACCAAATATTTTAAGTTAAAACATTATTCAGAAACTTCAATAATTTATAATAAATAACCCATTTATCGGAAAAAAATATGAATTTTATATCCATTCCATAGAAAATTTAATTCTCTACTGACTTTGTAGAAGAAAGTTTTCAAATTCTCGAATCTAAAATGATCGAAATTTACATACTTGATGATTATTCCAATTTTCTTCTCTTCCTTTTCTCTTTCTTCCTTTTCCATATTCTTCCACTAACTCTCTTTCTCTCCCTTTTCTTCTTTTCTCACCCCACCATTTTCTTCCACACACACACACACACACACACACACACACACACACACATATATATATATATATATATATATATATATATATATTCATAAACCATGAATTTATTGTAAAAAATATCACCATTATTATATTATTATATTATCACATTATACACTTATAATGTAATATTATAATAATATATTTGAATAAATTATTTTATCAGAAAAGATAAAATATCAATTTTTAACAATTATCTCTTTAAAAATTCCGCCAATAAATAAATATTTCCTTATCATTTTTTTATCAATAATTAATTATTCACAAATAATATTACAGAACCACAATATTGATAACCAGGTCGTTCTCAGAAAAGAGGGGGCCTTCCGATAAGGATTTCTCCTTATTGGCGCGTAATTAAATAACCCATCCTAGACAGAACTTCTTTAGACATTGCCAATAAAGCTATCTAATAATATTATTCAAATAATATGAATTATTGATCTGATAATGAAAAATATTGTGCAGTGATAATTATTGAAACAACAATAATATAAAATACTTTGTAATACCGTGTGCTACTGTGCAACAATGTGTATTACTTTATTTTTAACCACCGAGTATTTCAACGATTATTAATCTGTAAATCAATTCTGTATTATTATTTAAAAAATTATTCGTGTCTTTTTCTTCATCCGACAGTTTTTTTGTTATAGGGCTCACAAATGGTTGCGCCGTCGTACGAGTGTTCCCCAACAGCAAGAATATTCCACGACCAAGCGAATATTTCCCAACAATAATGAATATTTTATAACCACTTGCTTATTTTGAAAAATATACATATATCAACATTAACTTTAAACTTTTATCAATTTAACCATTTACTAAATTGAAAAATTGTATACTTTTATTTCATAAAAATCTGGGATCTTACAACCTTTGTGCGTAGGACATGCTCCTTCCTATCCAAGATCTTGACAGGTACCTCCTCGTACGTTAACTCTTCAGCTATTTCGTCTGGTTCTAACTCAATAATGTGGTTCGGGTCTTTCACATATTTACGTAACACGGATATGTGAAACACGTTGTGAACACGAGACATGCTTGGAGGTAATGCGAGTCTATAGGCCACATTTTCTATTCGGTCAAAAATCTCAAATAGACCAATGAATAATAGATTGAGCTTTCCTCTCTTGCCAAACCTCGTAACTCCCTTCCACGGAGCAACACGTAACAACACATGGTCAGCAACATTAAATTCCACGTTCTTTCGATGAAGATCCGCATAACTCTTTTGTCGATCCCTTGCCGTTTGTATACGTTGTCGGATCATTTAGATCTTTTTTGTAGTCATACGAACCAACTCTGGTTCCAACAATATTGCCTCACCCACCTCGTCCCAACACACTGAGAAATGACACTTTCTCCCATACATGCCTCGAATGGAGCCACGCCTTTATCTTGCACGATAAGCTGTTGTTGTAAGAGATTCCCACCAATCGGTAGGTACTTATCCCAACTCCTTTGAAGTCTAGAACACGAGTCTCAATAGATCTTCAAGAGTTTGAATAGTCCTTTTCGATTGCCCGTCCGTTTGAGGATGATATGCCGAACTAAACCGTAAATCCGTGCCTATAGCTTTCTGCAAACTAACCCAAAATCATGAAGTGAATCTTGGGTCACGATCCGAAACTATGGATACTGGCATACCATACAACCTCACAATCTCATTCACGTACATACGAGCAAGATGTTCAAGGGAATAAGTCTCTCGTGTCGGCAAAAAATGAGCAGACTTGGTTAATTTATCACCAATAACCCAAATCGCATCAATGCCTTGAGAAACCTTGGGAAGACCCGTAACGAAATCCATGGTAATGTGTTCCCACTTCTACTTTGGAATCTCAAGTGGTTGCAATGGACCCTTCGGCACTTGATGCTCTGCCTTTACACGTTGACAAGTTAAACATCTCGAGATAAACTCTGCGATCTCTCTCTTCATATTGTTCCACCAAAATGTATGTCGAAGATCACGATACATTTTGGTACTCCCAGGATGGATTGAAAACGGTGTGTTGTGTGCCTCCATCATGATTCTATGCTTCAAGTCAGAATCGTTAGGAACACAAAGTCTGGAGTTGACTCGAAGTATTCCTTCTTCATCCATTCCTGCTTCCGGAACCGCACCTTCTTGCACCTTCTTCTTCATCTTCATCAACTCCGGATCCGTAGCTTGAGCAGCTTTAACTTTGTCAATCAAAGCTGGTTCTACGCGTATACTTGACATCAACGCACTCGTTCCCGCATATGATCTCCTACTCAATGCGTTAGCTACCACGTTCGCTTTACCAGGATGGTATTGGATGGTATGGTCATAATCTTTCAATAGCTCAAGCCAACGTCGTTGCCGCATGTTGAGTTCCTTTTGAGTGCAAAAATATTTAAGGCTCTTGTGATCCGTAGAAATCTCCACTTTCTTCCCGTACAGATAGTGTCTCCAAATCTTCAACGCGAAAACGACTGCTGCCAACTCTAGATCATGAGTAGTATAATTCCTCTCATATTCTTTGAGTTGTCGCGAGGCATAAGCTATGACTTTCCCATGTTGCATGAAAACACATCCCAACCCTTTGCTTAAAGCATCGTTGTAGATAATAAATCCATCCGAACCAGATGGTATTGTCAGAACAGGCGCCGAAATAAGTCTCCTTTTGAGTTCTTGAAAGCTCTTCTCGCATTCCTCGCTCCATAAGAATTTTGTATCTTTCTGAGTCAGCTGAGTTAATGGAGTAGCGATTCGAGAGAATCTGTTAGTTCCTAGTTGGCACAATAGTTATCTAGAAAGGGGGGGGGGGGTTGAATAGATATTTGAAAATCTTTTCGTTTTAACTTTGTTCTTTGATAGTGATTAAAACTTAGCGGAATTAGTATTTGTTTTAATCTTCTTTACCAAGCAATGGAGTTGTGGGTGATTAAGGCAGTTATAGCAGATATAACAGATATAGCAGATATAGCAGTTATGGCATGAATGTAAAAGACAGTCGTTTTTAAGTGGTTCAGAGCACTTAAAGCTCCTAGTCCACTCATCTACTCAACGAGTAGGATATCCACTAAGGATGTCTTTTACAACTTCTGAATCACACAGATTCCTTCCAGACTAGCAGTCTAGGAACTTCTTCAGTTCACTCTTGAACTCTTCAAGTCCAGCAGACTTGGCTTTCTTACAGTTCACTACCAACTCTTCAAGTCCAGCAGACTTGGTACTCTTCTTCAGTTGGTTGATAGTTGTTGAGTTCTTGATGGTTGCTACTTAATTGCTGTGTAAGCACTGGTTCGTAAGAACTGAGTAGCTGAGCAAGCTTTGCAATATCTCAGATCGTAGAGTTGAGCCTTAAGAGAGTTCTTCACGTTGTATGTTCAATGCTTGCTTATTTCTTTTCCTCATCTGTCTGATCTGTATATATGTGATGTTGAAAACTATCCGTTGGATCCATCCATTGAGGCCTTAAATGCGTCTGAACTTTATGTACTGTGATGGAGACATTTCTGCACATCTCTGAATTCTGCATTCTGGCCCACTGACACTGTAGACTGCTTTCTCACCTAACACCTGAAAAGGTGTTTTGACCCTCTTACCCATGGTACTATCCTTGGCTTCTTCAATACGCTTCTTTGTTGCATACCAAGGATATTTCATATTCTTTTGAGACTGATGAGTACTGCAACGTCTAGGATCCATTCCTCATATGTTGAAATCTACCGTTGCACAAATCATGAGGCTTGTCGTTTTCTGATATAAGACAGATGGTGCTCTATGATTTGGATCGTGGTACTCTACGATTCAGATCGTAGTACTCTACGATTTCCCTTAGACCTTCGCACACTACGATCTTTACTTGCTCGTGTTGTTAACTCTACGTTCCCGAGATCATACTACGATCGTTGACTTGTAAACTTCATGTTTCCTTCAGCACACTACGATCGTGGAGTTGGCTCGGCAAACGTTGGGACCATTTTACGATATCCGAAGAGTCCCCTTCAAGGCAGGCACACTACGATCTTCAGGCTCTACGTTTTCTGCCTTAACTTCTGCAATGTTGATCAGATTGATGCACTACGATTTGTTCAAGACTAATCTATTACATCTCAAGATCAACCTAACAATTTTGATCTTTCTATTGATACATTCTTTAACAGAATGGTACACATTGAAAGCTTAGATCAACCTAACAATTTTGATCTATCACTAAGTCCTTGTACATATATTCATTTAAGGACCTTACAAATAATCATGAGCATATACATTAAAACATCAAATCATACTATGCATTCTCCCAACAATCTCCCCCTATTTGATGTTGACATAACCAATGAGATTTGTTGTCATGATTATTAGTGACTAGATGCATTTGCAGGAATTTAAACATGACTTAGTATTTCAGTGAGCAGCTGAAATTTCTAGAGAATAAGAATGAATTTATTGATGATCAGAAGATATTACAATTCAGCATTACATCAATAAGAAATTAAAGTTTCAACTTATCTCTATTTCCTTGACCTCTTTCATGAAGATGGGTTGGCATACTCCTCAACCCTTCTTTTTCTTTGAGCTTCCTCATTTACGCTAACTCTTCCAAATTCGCTTGGGACTTAGTAATCGGATTCTCCTCATGCCTGTATATGAATCACGGGATCTCCATTGGCATTCTTAAGCGTCTGATGGGACACATCTAGTGAGCTGGGAGTTGGCTCCTGACGACTTAGAGGTATAGTTGTTAAAATTCCATGCTGAACAGATCGTTGAGTCTGATGATGGGATTGTCTTGCAGGAGGGCTTCGTGATATTTGAGCATGAAATTGTCTTCTTCCCCTTTCTTGAGTTCCATGACCTCCTCTGCCTCCCTAACTTCCTTGAATTCCATGACTACCTCCTCTACCCCCCTGACTTCCTTGACCTCCTTGATCTCCTTTCCCTTTATTATTCTCCCCCTTTATGTCAGCATCAAGGGTTCGAATGTCTGCAGAGAGTTGATTCACTCCTTGGACAAGCTTGTTGAGTTGGCATTGGGTTTGAGCAATGTCCTCCCTATTCTCCTTGATCTGTTTTTCAGATCTTGCTTCTTTAGCTTGGAGGACGGATAGAATCATATCATTATGTCTTTCCTGATTGATATAGGATTTCTGGAAGTCTTCAAGTTGATGATGTTCTCCAGCATAATCTTATGTTGAAGGTCTTGATGTTTCTGCATTTCAAGAACAACCTCTCTTTGTCTGGCAGCTATTTGGAAGTGGATCTCATCTCATCCGTCGACATACTCTTGAATTTCTTTGATAATTTCCCTCAGCTTCTTTGTAAGCTCAGTACTCATAGTGCCAGGGAAATTATTTGCAGCTGTGATCATTTGATTCAGCCGAATATTGATGAGATCAGAGTGAGATTCCAAACTTGCTTCTATAGACTTGACCATGTTCTCAGAGGTTTCCTTCAAGTCATCCTTGGTAGGCAGGCTTGGGAGAGTATCATTTGCTTGAGGATTGTTAATTGGAGGGGTTCTCGGTTGGGGTTGATCTTGCAAATTGTAAAGAGCGAGATCAAGACTAAAGTAGTCATGTGATGAGGAGGATGGTATATCAGATGGAGGGGCTTGGGTTTGGATGTATGGGATAGGTGACTCTACGATTTCGATGTGAGACTCTACGATGTGGCTGGAGTCTGGAATCGTAGAGTTGGTGATTTAATGGGGCGCGGTAAAGTTGACTTCTTTTGGTTCTTGATTCTGAAATTTTGGGATTACATGGCTGAAGCGATTGAGTGGGTGAAGAATCACTTCCAACCATCGAGAAATTAAGTAGAATTGGCCGAATGAAGATGATGGCAAGTGATTAACTTTGAAGAGATCAGGGATAGTCAATACCTCAAGTTTATCCTTAGATGAAGAATGGTTGGTAAGCAGCTTCTTGGCAAAGATGACTTTCCCTGGAAATCCATGAGCCAGAACTGAGATTGCTGGATATTCCTTGAAGCTCCAAAACATGTGATCCCATGAGTTCAGGATTTGAGCTTGATGGAATGCCATCATGGGTAGGTAAGAAAACATTTTATTGGATAGATAGCTTCTGTATCCATCTTTACCCACAACAGTGATTTCAAGTTCATCATCATCATCATCTTTTTCCTCTTCTTTGTTCTCTTCTGAAGATTCATTATCTCAATGGTCTCTGGATGGTCTGGCACTGGTTCAACTTTATTTTGGGCAGGGACCTCTTTTTCTGCCATTGGGATATCATGAGGCTCCCCCTCAGCATGATCATCTTCTTGTAGGTTCAGAAAGTCTCCCTCAGCTGGAACATCTTCCTGAGAGTTCAGAAACTCCCCCTCAGCTGGAATATCCTCTTGAGCTGCAGACTTCTCCCCCTCAGCCGGTGTATTCTCTATCATGAGAATTTCAGGGATCTCCTCCTCAGCTGGAGCAATGTCCTCTTTATTTGCTTGGGACAGTTCTTCTTTTGCAGCCACACTCTTGGCTTCCTTTCTCAGCACCTTTTCATTTTCAAGAATGTACTTCTTGACCAGCTTTCTTTTTGATTTGCTAGGTTTAGCCACAACTTCAGGACTCTCTTGAGTCTTAGCTTTGTCATGTTGAATAGCCACTATACTTGAAGCAGCTACCTCCTTTTCTGCCACACTTGGTCTGGTCTAAGTGAGCAGCAGAGACTCTACGATAGAGGTAACTGATGGTCTTTTGGACTTATGACCATCCTTGTTCTTCTTTAGGATCTGTGATATGGTGGCTTGATCCTCATCAGCTTCATTTTGCTGCTGCTTCCTTCTTAGCCTTTTCAGAGTCTCTATATCAGAGGACTCTACAGGAATATCAGTTGTAGATCCTTGAGGCTCTTCTATTTGTCTAGCCCTTAACTTCCTCTTGCCCTTGCTTTTTCTGGCAAGAGCAGAGGGTTTTCCCTCGTCGGCTTCTCCTTCTTCTTCATCTTCCCTGACAACAAACATGTCTCCTGGAAGGCCAGCTTCCTTCTGTTCCCCAGTTCTTCCACTGGACTCTGTCATCATTCGTACATACTCAGCAGGGTTTCTCTTCCAGTTTTCAAACAACTGCTGGGTCATTCTTCGATTTGGGTTTATGGCTTCTCCCTCTTCATCCCCAATTTTGTCACCCAATGCAGATTGCATGATGATGCTTATGAATCTCCCATATAGCATCTTCTGAGGGCTTTTTGATTTCTTCGAGTTGACGATCCACTTTTTTATCCACTCGAAAGCAATCTGACTCCATAGTTGAGTTGTATACCAAGAATCATAAATGTCATGAGCTTAAGTTGAGTTTTATTTACCGAGTCATGACCTGAGTTGTTGCAGCAAATGCATTTCCCAATAATGTCAACCAAAAATTCGTACCTTTGAGGGAACTCCTTCTTTTTGTACCCTTTCACAGAGGGGTTTTTCTTGTGATGCATCTTTCTTAGTCCCTCTAGGAAGTTTATGCTGTCTAAGAATGGGTGCCCTATATTCTTGAACCCTAGGGCCATATTGAAGTCTTCTTCCCTTAGTCTCATTTCTACTCCCTTTACTCGAGTAGTGATGGTGTTGTGTTCGAACACACCATTCTTGTTGATCTCCTTTACCAGCTTGGGATAGATGAGTGTATCGGTGCTCAACGCCTCTTCGAGGCCTGCCTTCTTTAGTAACGCTAGGGTCTTGTGAAATTTTGGTGGAGCAGTTTTGAATTCGTCAAAGCAGAGTCTGTAGCCTGAAACCACATTTGAAGCAGCCATTGATTCTGTAGTTAGAAGTGAGATACAATTGAGCTTTCTGCTGAGTTAGGGTTTTGCTTTGTGAGAGAGAGAGAGAATGGGAGAGATAATCTTTTGAACTTCAGATTTCAAAAACATGGTTTCAATTTGTACTTGTAACTTTCCTCTCTCCATTTCGCTTAGTGGAACAAGTGTCGCCTTTTGCTTGGCTCTACGATTTTGACTGTATATGAATGTACTGATTTGCCCTTTGTGTCTTCAGAGCTGAGGTATCCTTAGGAAGACTACGATCGTAGAGGTAGTCTTCTGTTCGTCGAGTCTGTCCTGCGATCGTCAAGTCTGTCCTACGATCGTCGAGTCTGTCCTACGATCGTCGAGTTCGTCCGGCAGTCGTTGAGTCTGATCAAAATTCGTTGAGTCTGTCCTACGATCGTCGAGTCTGTCCGGATCCTTGTGATGAGTTTTTGACTAAACATTCTTTTTAAGGTATCTCAGGAAGGGCCAACCTTTTGGTGTGATTCAAGGGTTAGGTTTTTCCCTGAGGCACCTCTTAGAGAGATTTCTTTGTTATGAAGCTTGTCATCACATGTTGCATTTAGCTTGTTGATGGAGCTTTTGTCATCGTTGAGTCTGTCCTACGATAGTTGAGTCTTTGCTGCGATCATTGAGATAATTGTCTTTTTAACTCTACGATCGAGGACTTTCCTTGATCATGTCTATGATGTTGAGTTCAGCCTTTGTATCTGTCATGGTTAGCACAATCTAGAGAATATATTTCATGGTTGGAGATTTAGCATGCCTAGCTCACTTATTAACTTATTAAATCTGGATTCATCTAGTGGTTTTGTAAAAACATCAGCAAGTTGATTTTCAGTAGGGATATACTGTAAAGATATAGTTCCATTTTGCACATGATCCCTAATGAAGTGATATCTTATTTCTATATGCTTGGTCATAGAATGCATAACGGGATTATGAGTTATTGCTACGGCACTTGTGTTATCACAGTGTATGGGTATAGATTTGAAATCAAACCCATAGTCAGCTAGCTGGTTTCTCATCTATAGGATCTGAGCATAGTAGCTGCCAACAGCAATGTATTTAGCTTCTGCAGTTAAGGTGGACACTGAGTTTTGCTTTTTGCTGAACCAGGACATAAGTCTGTTTCCTAGCAATTGACAGGTGCCACTGGTACTCTTTCTATCTATTTTGCCTCCTGCAAAATCAGCATCTGTATATCCTGTTAGTTCAAAAGAGGACTCCTTGGGGTACCAAAGCCCCAAGTAAGGTGTACCCTTGAGATACCTGAAGATCCTCTTTACAGCAGACAAATGTGACTCTTTAGGGTTAGCCTGAAATCTAGCACATATGCATGTTGCAAAAATTATATCTGGTCTACTGGCAGTTAGGTATAAAAGAGAACCTATCATACCTTTGTATTGAGTTATATCAATACTTTTACCATTCTTATCCTTGTCAAGCTTAGTTGCAGGAGCAATTGGTGTTTTCATGGGAGAGGCTGATTCTATGCCATACTTCTTTAGTAAGTCTTTGATGTATTTGGCTTGGTTGATGAATATTCCTTCATCGATCCTTCACTTGACTTTGCGATCGAGGAAGAAATTCAGCTCACCCATCATGCTCATTTCGAACTTGCTCTGCATTAGCTTAGAGAATCTCTTGCATAACTTTTCGTCAATAGAACCAAAAATGATATCATCAACATATATTTAAACTAGTAAGACTTTGTCTTTATGCTTTCTAAGAAATAGTGTGGTATCTACTCTACCTCTAGTGAACCCATTTTCTATTAGAAGTTAGTCAGTGTTTCATACCATGCTCTAGGTGCTTGTTTAAGACCATATAAAGCTTTATCTAATCTATAGACATAATTAGAAAGAGATGGATTGATGAAATCTGGAGGTTGTTCTACATAGACTTCTTCTTAAAGTTCTCCATTTAGAAATGCACTCTTGACATCCATCTGAAAGACTTTGAACTTCATGTGGGCAGCAAAGGCAAGAAAGATTCTGATGGATTCTAGTCTGGCAACAGGTGCAAATGTCTCATCATAGTCGATACCTTCTTCCTGAGAATAGTCCTTTGCAACTAATCTTGCCTTGTTTCTGGTAATGACCCCATTTTCATCCATTTTGTTTCTGAAGACCTACTTAATTCCTATCACAGGATGAACCTTTGGTCTTGGCACCAATCTCCACACTTTGCTTCGTTCAAATTGGTTGAGTTCTTCCTGCATGGCTTCTATCCAACTAGAGTCTTCCATAGCATCCTCTATCTTCTATGGCTCTATTTGTGACATGAAGCTTAGATAAAAACATTCATTCTGAGTAGCAGCTCTTGTTTTGACTCTAGCACTCGGATCTCCAATGATTAGATCCTGAGTGTGATCTCTTGCCCATCTGTTACCAGTTGGGACATCTGTCCTGATGCCTTCCTGTCTTAAGTCTTCAAGGTTTATCTCTTCTTCTTGGAGTAGAGGCTCGCTGTCTTGGATGGACCTCTCTACGATCACATTCTCATGCTCTACGATTTCACTGTCTGGTACTACAATCGTAGTGTTGAGCTCGACGACTTCATTCGTAGTGTCTGCACTATCGGTCGTAGTGTCTTGAGGCACTGCTTTGTCTAAGTCATTTTCATCAAAGATGATGTGTATTGAGACTTCGACATTCAGTGTCTTTTTGTTGAACACCCTATAAGCCTTGTTGTTTGTGGCATATCCAAGAAAGATCCCTTCGTCTGATTTGGGCTGGAATTTTGTCAGATACTGCTTTCCATTGTTGAGAATATAGCATGCACATCCAAAGACATGGAAGTAGTTGACACTTGGCTTCCTTCCTTTCCACAGTTCGTAGGGCGTCTTCTTGATCGTAGAGTAAATTAATGATCTGTTCTGAGTGTAGCATGCAGTGTTGACAACTTCTGCCCAGAAGTATTCAGGCAGACGAGCTACTGCTAGTAGAGTCCTTCCAGCCTCTATCAGGGTTCTGTTCTTTCTTTCAGCAACTCCATTTTATTGAGGAGTTCGTGGGTGAGAAGTTATGGTGATGCCATTATGCAGCGAGAACTTGTCTATTTCTGAGAAATCAAATTCTCTTCCATGATCACTCCTTATGGCCTTGATTTTCTCTCCTTTCTCGTTCATCACCAGTCTGAACATCTTGATTAATTCGGAGCTCGTTTCATCTTTTGATGTTAGGAAGAATACCCATGTGAATCTGGTGTAGTCGTCGACTATGACAAGAGAGTATCTTTTTCCTCCTAGACTAGTTGTTGGGATTGGCCCAAAGAGATCCATGTGGAGCAACTGCAGGGGCTTGTCAATGGAGTTGGCAGTCTTGCTCTTGAATGAGCTTCTGGTTTGCTTTCCAGTGGCGGGCATTCGTATGGCCTTTCCTTCACAAAGTTGAACTTGGGTAGGCCAGCTACGAGGTCTTTTGATGCCAGTTTGGACATGCTTTTGAAGTTTAAGTGAGACAACCTTCTATGCCATAGCCAGCTCATTTCCTCGGATGTTTTTGCCAAAAAACATATTGTCTCATCAGAGCTTAGTTGACCAAGATCTACTGTGTCGACATTTCCTTCTCTTGTTCTGGTCAGCTTTACGGCAGATGTCTTCAAATCTCTGACTTGACATTAATTGTTGATAAATGTTACTTGGTGACCCTTGTCGCAGAGTTGGCTGATACTTAGAAGGTTGTGTTGGAGTCCTTCCACATAAGCTACTCTGCTGAAAGATACTGCACCATTGTCAGCTGAGCCATATCCTCTTGTCTTGCCCGTGCCGTTATCTCCAAAGATGACTGAGGGACCCTCCTTTTTTACATAGTTAGATAGTAGAGCTTTGTTCCCTGTCATATGCCTCGAGCATCCACTGTCCAGATACCATGTGGAGCTCTTTTCCTGTCAAAACATTTGAACCTTCATTTTGGTACCCATATTTGCATGGGTCCTTCTTTGTTAGTGCCTTTGGGGACCCAAATTTGTCTAATCTTGAGTCTCACATGCATGGAATTATAATAACATTTAGCAGCCCTATGACCATGTTTATTGCATATGAGACATCTATTATAGTGCATGTTAGTGTGTGTATGATGATTCATCCTCCACTTGGACTTGTGTGGTTCCTTAGTTACTTTCTTGTTGAACTGATTCTCTTTCTTCCACGTGTCCTTAGGTTTCATAGATGGTGATGAGTGTGCCTTGCCTCTACTATACTTTCCCAGTTGATTCGTAGAGTTGGTCTTGCTTGACTCTCTACGATTCTTGAGGTGGGTAAGTAGAGGTTGGAGTTCTTCTTCTTCTTTATGAAACCAGTGCCAACATGAGATCCTTTACTTCTCGAGTATAACTAGAGGCAAGTAGAACAAGGTTGAATCGGTTCTTCCAATGTGAGGATTTCACAAAGCAATGCTTCTACCAAAACTTGAGGCATTACTTAGTGCTAGTTTCCATTGTCTTTTCCATACATAGCTCGAGTTGGATTCCCCAAAGCTTAAGCTTTGATTACGTCGAATGTGCTTCTGCGACTAGAAAGCGGGCGGTCCATGGATGATGAGGATTTGTTCCATGCGGCGATGATACTTTCTCTGATCCTCAATTTTAGAGGTTAGCTTAGACTCTCTTTGTGCATTAAGTGTGTTTGTCTATTTTAAAGTTTCATTCTCAGCCTCAAGCTTGGAGAGAAGATTAGTACTTAGAAGGGTTGTTTTAAGCTCTTCTTGAACTTTCTTCTTCTCCTCTTGAAGAAGAGAATGATCCTTAGACAAGACTATGAACCACTTCATGTATTGATGCAGATCAGTGGCTATGGCATGCAGAGCAGTTCTTAAATCACTTATATCTACATCAGGAGAATTGAAATCAAATACCTCATCGAGACTTACATTATGTATGCTGAGATTTTGGTTGTTCTTTGCTTGTTGGCCATTAGACACAGATTGGCCATTTGTGGTTCTTCTTCATCTCCGGAGTCAGCATTTGAGTCATTATCTGAGTCACTCCACGATCCTCCGGCAACCAGACCTTTGTCTCTTTTCTGAGGCCTCTTGGTTCCTTTGTATTCTTTCTTTGCGTATTTAGATTTCTTCTTTAGTTCTTCTTTGATAGGTTTGTTGCGAGTTTGAAATGAAGTGACGGGTTTCTTTGCGGTTGTAGCATAAATTATTCATTTTCTCTGGTGGATGTAGTTCTTGACTTTCTTTGGTTTCTTTGGTTACGCTTGTCACATGAACCTTCTTAGTCTCTTTACTTAGCATAAAGAAAGTCTTCATCATCGTCGAGTCGGGTCTCGATGATGACTTTTGATGCACCTTCATTTGCCTTGAGAAAGCAACACCGCTTGTCCTTTCTTCTTCCTTCCGATAAGGTTTGACCGACGTTGGGTCGACTCAGGTTAAATAGGTCGGGAGATTTCCATATAGTTGTTGAATCTGTCATCTCATTAAGATTTTTGATTCTCTTATTGCTGTGGTCTTTGCATCCCACTTGATCGGAAGGGCTCTCATGAACTTTATGGTTAGATCCTTGTTAGGAAAGATCTTCCCATACGCTCGTAGAGAGTTGAAGCGAGCGTTGAATCTTTCATAGGTTGCGGTCCGCGTTTCTCCTCGCATACGAAATAAACATTTTATCTTTCTTTGTGTCGGAGAGATCGCTTGTTCTCTCGACTTCTTGAGTTCCTTCGTGCGTGATCGGTGATCTTCCCAAACTTCCTTGTTTGTTTTGTTGTTTACAACATTTTCAAACAGAGATCGTCCTCTAAGATTGGAACATGATGTTCTTCGCCTTTTTATCAAGTTGATGACTCTCTTCTGCGTGGTCATCCCATTCTTCTTTAACTTTGATTTGTACTTTCTGTTTGGATCGTCAATTGTTGGTGCAAGCTTTGTTGATATATAGGGCCCATTAAAACGGTCTCAAATAGATCCTCATCTATTGAGTCCATATAAGCTTGTATCCCGACTTTCCGGTTAGCAAAATTTATCCTTGTTGCACATTGGTGGCTTCTTTGCCTCCCAGGTCTGGATTCGCTTGCATGCGAGTGCCATTGGATCTACTAAAGCGTGTAAGTTGTAAAATAGAACCTGCTCTGATACCAATTGTTAGTTCCTAGTTGGCAATAGTTATCTAGAAGGGGGGGGGGGGGTGTTGAATAGATATTTGAAAATCTTTTCGTTTTAACTTTGTTCTTTGATAGTGATTAAAACTTAGCGGAATTAGTATTTGTTTTAATCTTCTTTACCAAGCAATGGAGTTGTGGGTGAGTAAGGCAGTTATAGCAGATATAACAGTTATGGCATGAATGTAAAAGACACAGTCATTTTAAAGTGGTTCAGAGCACTTAAAGCTCCTAGTCCACTCTTCTACTCAACGAGTAGGATATCCACTAAGGATGTCTTTTACAACTTCACGAATCACATGATTCCTTTTAGACCCGGTGATCTAGGAACTTCTTTAGTTCACTCTTGAACTCTTGAAGTCCAAAGAGACTTGGCTTTCTTACAGCTTCATTCCTTAACTCTTCAAGTCCAGCCAGACTTGGTACTCTTCTTCATTGGTTGATAGTTGTTGAGTTCTTGATGGTTCTTTCTACTCGATTCTTTGTGTAAGCATTGGTTCGTAGGCCCGAGTAGGTGAAAGAAGCTTTGCAATATCTCAAATCGTGAGAGTTGAGCCTTAAGAGAGTTCTTCACGTTGTATGTTCGGTCTTTGCTTATTTCTTTTCCTCATCTACATACGATCAGTATATATATGTGATGTTGAAAACTATCTGTTGGATCCATTCGTTGAGGCCTTAAATGCGTCTAAACTTTATGTAATGTGATGGAGACATTTTTTCACATCTTCTGAATTCTGCATTCTGGCCCACTGACACTGCAGACTGCTTTCTCACCTAACACCTGAAAAGGTGTTTTGACCCTCTTACCCATGGTGCTATCCTTGGCTTCTTCAATACGCTTCTTTGTTGCATACTAAGGATATTTCATATTCTTTTGAGACTGATGAGTACTGAAACGTCTAGGATCCATTCCTCATATGTTGAAATCTACCGTTGCACAAATCATGAGGCTTATCGTTTTCTGATATAAGACAGATGGTGCTCTATGATTTGGATCGTGGTACTCTACAATTCAGATCATAGTACTCTACGATTCAGATCGTAGTACTCTACGATTTCCCTTAGACCTTTGCACACTACGATCTTTACTTGCTCGTGTTGTTAACTCTACGTTCCCGAGAGCATACTACGATCGTTGACTTGTAAACTTCATGTTTCCTTCAGCACACTACGATAGTGGAGTTGGCTCGGCAAACGTTGGGACCACTCTATGATATCCGAAGAGTCCCCTTCAAGACAGGCACACTACGATCTTCAGGCTCTATATTTTCTGCCTTAACTTCTGCAATGTTGATCAGATTGATGCACTACGATTTCTTCAAGACTAATCTATTACATCTCAAGATCAACCTAACAGTTTTGATCTTTCTATTGATACATTCTTTAACAGAATGGTACACATTGAAAGCTTAGATCAACCTAACAATTTTGATCTATCACTAAGTCCTTATATATATATATATTCATTTAAGGACCTTACAAATAATCATGAGCATATACGTTAAAACATCAAATCATACTATGCATTCTCCCAACAGAATCCTTCCACGAATCTTCGATAATAACCAGCTAAGCTAGAAAGCTATGTACTTCGGTCACTGAATTTGGTTGCTCCCAACTTTGTATTGCTTCAATCTTCGCCGGGTCAACAGATACTACATGTTTTGATATCACGTGCCCAAGGAATGCTACTTCCTCAAGCCAGAACTCGCATTTCTTCAGCTTGGCATATAGCTTATTCTCACAAAGCCTTTGAAGTACCAGCTTCAAATGGTGTTCATGATCTTCACGACTTTTGGAATAGATGAGAATGTCATCAATAAAGACAATCACGAACTGATCCAAATATTCCTTGAATACACGATTCATCATGTCCATGAAAGCAGTAGAAGCATTAGTCAATCCAAAAGACATGACTAGGAATTCATAATGCCCGTACCGAGTTCTGAAGGCAGTCTTCGGAATATCCTCAGTTTTAATCTTCAGCTGATGATATCCAAAACGAATATCGATCTTTGAAAATAATTGTGTTCCTTGCAACTGGTCGAACCGGTCATCAATACGAGGTAGCGGATACCTATTCTTGATGGTGACGTGGTTCAACTCCCGATAGTCGATACAAAATCGCGCATACTCCCGCTCTTTCTTCTTCACGAATAAAAGCGAGGAGCACCCCAAGGAGACGCGTTTGGGACGAATAAAACCGATGTTCAACAACTCCAGAATCGGACCTTTAACTCACAGAGTTAAATAGAGCCATTCGATATGGGGTTTTAGAAATGAGTTTTGTCTGACGGCTCAAGGTCGATAAAGAATTCAACTTCACGTTACGGGGTGAGCGGAGAAGTTCTTCGGGAAATACATCATGGAACTCATTAACAATAGAAATATCATTTAAACCTGACGTATTCTGATTTAGATTAGTGACATGGGCTAAGAAAGCTTGACATCCGTTTTTCAATAAATGAATAGCTTTATGACTTGAAATGACATTCACTAATTTTAGTGGTTTGGTTGTTTGGATTCGCACAATAGGTTGGTTAGGAATATGAAAACTAACAACCTTACAGAAACAATCAATTTTGGTATGGTAAGTGTAACACCAGTCAATTCTTAAAATCACGTCAAATGCAAGTATTTTCAAAGATATAAGATCAGCAGGAAGGGTGAGAGTACCAATTTGAATCAAGCAAGATTTGTAAACCGTAGATGTAACAAAAGTTTCACCCAATGGATTTTCAACAGATAAGTTACAGTCTAACTTCTCAGGTGTCAAATTTAAACGTTGAGTACAAGCAGGTGAAATAAAATAATGGGTAGCATCGGTATCTAACAAGGTGTAAACTTCGCAAGAGTTTATTATTAGCTTACCCGTAATCACCTCGTGCGGGTTCCTCGCGTTCTGGGCAGTCACGATAAACGCTCTACCAGGAATTACTGACTTCGACTTGTCCGGAACCGTCTTTGGAATCACCACCCCCGTTGGACTTGGTTTTGCTACAGGACACTCTCGAGCTATATGACCTTCCTTTACACAGTTATAACACACCTTGAGTTGTTGTGGGCAGTTTGGGCTGATGTGCCCCTCTTTTCCGCATTTATAACATACGACCGGTGGTCGTTCTCCTCCCCTATAAATAGTTGATGCTGGTGCTGATGTCGACGTCTTCACACTTTCATTGTTGTACATTCTCTTCTTGAAATCTCCTCCCGACTCACTTCTTCTACTTTCGTGGCCACGATTATCACCGGAGTGGTTACTGCTTTACATATGATACTTTCCTCCCTCATTTGGTTGTCATTACTCAGATGATCACGCCATAAGTGCGCCCTCAGTTATGGTCCTCGTTGAAGAGACTCATTATCCCGCTCTAATAACTGAACCCTGTTTATAACATCTGAATATAAAGAAAATTTGTGAGAAATGAGGTATTGACGTATTTCGGGTTTCAAACCTCTAAGAAACATCCGCGTCATACGTTCCTCATTCTCTACCAAATGAGGTCTGAAACCCCAGACAACTCATGAAACTTAGCCTCGTCTTTGGGAAACAAATCATTGTTGTTCTTTTCAGTCGATAAACTCTACCTCCTTCATATGGTGAATACTTTCAGGAAAGTACTTGTCATTGAAGAGTTTCTGGAATGCTTCCTAAGACATCTTGAGTGCGGCAGTCTGGGTACGCTTCACAAATTCCCACCAGTAATCTGCTTCTCACGGAACATAAAGGTAGTAAACGGAACCTTCTGTTCCTCCGTGCACCCTAAGACATCAAATATCTTGGTAATCTGTTTAACCCACGTTTCCGCCTTGATCGGATCCGGCTTTCCCAAAAACTCTGGTGGTCCTAACTCTTTGAATTGCTTGGCAGTGACCATCCGCGTGCTGTTATTATTTCCACTTATATTTTGCGCACGATTCTCCCTCATCTGGGTTTGCATGAACTGCAAAAAGCTTCTAAACATCCCATCGTTCATTGTCTGTTCGGTAGCGTTGTTCACAGGAGGAATATTATCTTCCTGTTGCACGTTCTCCTGGTTGGTGATCAAAGGTGTCTCCATAGTCTCATTCACTCCATTGTTAACATTCTCAGCTGCCATTCTCAAATACTGCCATAAAATAAGGGTTAATTAAACAAATTAACATATCAACCTTATACTCTGACCCACCAATTAAATACCAAATAAGCTTAGGTAGGACACACTAGCGAAGGATTTACACGTCTCTCCCCTCCTAGTTCTATTCCCCGATCTCCGCCAGAGATCATATCCCTAAGCTCTGATACCAACTGTGAAGCCCCCAGAATAGGTCCAGTCAATCAAACCCATTCTGAGTCGCCAAATACATGGTACAAAATCCAAATACATTCTTTTATAACACAATGTAGTGAAAAATACGACCAGACACTGTGAGTGTCAATACAAACATCTAGAAAATTTAAACATTCATACTAAGTCCCCATTACAATTATTATCACACTATTTTATAAAAATAGTGAGGACTACTACTGTTCTTAACTCTGCCCATCACTCTGCTCCCCGACTAGTCCCCGCAACATTCTCATTTCTTGAAGAGGACAATAGATGAAAAGGGTGAGCTCAACTAGCCCAGTAAAGAATATTAAGACTAAGATAATGAAAAATAATTTATCGTTAGTCTTCAACCGATCTGATAAAATATTATGGACAACAAGTTTTAGATCAACAACTGCAGCGGAAATAACAATATATCAGAAGAGTATAGTAGGAAATAATGTCTACTATCTTCCATGATTTAAAAGTCCATCATTAATATTTTATCCCTGTAACATCAATATATTTCTCAAATCAAATATTCATCTTCGCACTACGGGCCAAATATATTCATTTGTATCACCAGTTGGTCATGTTTATCTCAACACCTGTCCATCTTTGCACTACGGGCCAAAGATATTCATCAGGTAACCATTCATCTTTGCACTACAGACCAAAGATATTCATAAAATAATCATTCATCTTTGCACTACAGAGCCAAAATATTCTTTTATATCACCTTTTAGGACTGAAGATGGTAACAATATTTTAAAGAATGAATCCAGTGAGATGAAGGACAAAAGTAAGGATTCGTATTTTAGTTTATCCAAGTTCAAAAATACTCTATAATAATCATTTGTGGAGAAAAATTTAAGAATAAAGTTCAAAACTTGGATCCAATCAAAGATAACAACCTTAATAGCCAACTTGGACAAATAAAAGAAATTTTAAATTTTCCGTTGAATAGTTTTGTATACGTGAATAGTAACCCCGACGGAAAAAGTAAGAATTTCATCATAAAATTCTTGCCAATATTTTGGTATAATGATATTAAAAAGAATAACATCCTTTACGAAAGAAAATAACATCCCTTACCTCTAAAGAACAGTACTTCAGATTGGAATATTGGATATAAGGCTGAAGAAAATTTGCGCTGAATAGTAACACTCAAAGTATTTAAATACTCACGAAAACACGCTCGATATTATAGAGAGAAACTTCTGATTCTGGTGTGATTTTCAAATTCTAATTCAGCACCCTATTTATAGGAAAATGCTTAGAACGCCAAAATAGAAAATTTAATAAAATAATATTATTTATTAAATTTTTTTACGCCCACCTCTTGAAATCTAAATTCAGCACATTTACAACACATGTGGGGCCCACCCACTTGCAAAAAACATTTTTTGTAAAAAAAATATTTTTAACCCCAAAAATCACTTCCGATCCAATATTCTGGAACTTCAATAATTCATGAAAATATCTCTTTTCAGAAAAATTCAAATTTCATGTCTTTTCCATAGGAAATTTAATTCTCTATAACTTTGCAGAAGAAAGTTTTTCGAAATTCCAAACAGAAAATGTCCGAAATCCACAAACGGATGATTTTCCACACCAAAATATTGATAAAAATACTTCAGCATTATTTTCTTTTTTTATATCCACAAAATAAATATTACTTTATCATATAAATCAATAATTAATTATTCACAAATAATATTACAGAACTACAATATTGACAACCAGGTCGTTCCCAAGAAAGAGGGGGCTTTTTGATAAGGATTTCTCACTTCTTGCACATGAATTAGATTAACTTAACCCTTTCCTCGATGTAACTTCTTTAGACATTGCTAATAATGCTATCTAATAATATTATTCAAATAATATGAATTATTGATCTGATAATGGAAAATATTGTGCGATGTGAATTATTGAATTAATAATAATATAAAAATATCATGCAATACTGGTATCTTCTCGTCAAGAATGACGTAGACTTTCATTTTACCCATGGGGTATTACAATAGTGTTAATCAGTAATAACTCCGCGTAGTTATTCTTAGAAAACTCATTCGTGTCGCTTTTCTTCATCCGATGATTTTTTCGTTATGGGCCCACAATGGGTTTGCTTGCAGGTCATTGCGAATATTCTCCGATAGCAATCCACGACCAAACGAATATTCTCCGACAACAATGAATATTTTATAACCACTTGCTTATTTAAAAAAATATTTGCGCAATTTACCCATAACTTACCACATTAATCAAATCAACCCCTTACTATTCAAAATAATATATAGAGGAAATTTAATTTTTTATTCGTAAAAGTTGGGGTCATAATATTCTTTATTGGGCTAGTTGAGCTCACCCTCTTCATCTATTGTCCTCCTCATGGAATGAAAATGTTGCGGGAACTATTCGGGGAACAGTGTGATGGTCAGAGTTAGATCTGTTGAAGTCCTCACTATTCTATAAAATAGTGGGATAATAATTGTAATAAATAAGAAATGAATTTGAAAGTTTAAATTTCGTATTATATACGATTTGTATTCAAACTCACAGTTGTATAGTCGTATTTCTCACGACCTTTTGATATAAAAGATTTGTATTTGGAATTCTGTGCCATGTATTTGGCGACTCAGAATAGGCTGGTATTGAACCTATTTTGGAGGCGTCACAATATATATATATATACCCTGTTTTCTGAAAAGAAAGGTCCTCAGGTTAAATAATTTCTTGTCTAACTCGTCATCCGCTAGTTGAAGTGACGGACACTAATAAAAATTTTGGGTCCGAATTGCCCCCAAGTCCCATTAACGTGTTGGTTCAGGCCATCCGCTAATTCACAGCCTCGTCCGCTAGCGGATATGAATAAACTCTTACCACTAAGGGACTGTTCGGGAGGTACTTATAAGTTGGTCAAACCGACTTATAAGTAGCTTTCTACTACGGGAATGACTTATTTTTTGACTTATTTGTTGACTTATAAGTCAAAGAAAATAAGTAATAATTTGTAATTTAAAATAAAATGACTTATAAGTCATTCTTAATAAGTTATTTTGACCAAATATAATGACTGTTTTACCCCTCCTCTGTCTTGATAAATTACATCTCTACCGCCTTTTAACCTAGCAAGCCTGATCTCTTCCATCTTCTAACGTAACAATTTCTATTCAGTCTCTGGCTCTCTGCCCTAACAAAAGCCTCCGCCTCCGCCTCCGCCTCCGCCCTCGCCCTCTCCCCGACTCCGTCTCCGCCTCCTATCCCTCGCGGCCCCGCCCTTCTGCCTCTCAAGTCTCATCTCTCATCGATTCCAAATTTCCAATCTTTGACTTCCATCGGACCGTCTCTCACGACTTCTCTTTTGTTAACACAACTGCACAAGCAACAAGCAGGTAATTTAAAATCTTCCATCTACTACCCAAATTAATGAGAAGCTTTCACATGTATGATTTATTTTAGTTGTTATGGGGTTATGGATTTAGCTGTTTAGATGTGTAATTGGACCTATTTTGTCATTTTGTGTTATGTTTCTGTTATAGTTTCAATTGATCTTTATGAATTTTGAAAATGTGGCTTGTTATTGTGTTCCTAATTTGTGAATGGGTTAATTTTGTTGATTTTTTTTCCTCTTCATGTTCAGTCTTCTTCAATTTTCTTGGCTTGCTCTTACAACCTCTTCTCCCTTTCAGCTTGTGCTTTCTTTTCCTCCTCCAGCTCCAAAGCTATTCGCTCCCTCTCCAGTTCAGTCTAAATTGGAACATGTATAATTAATTTGCACAAATTGATCTTTATATGAAAAAATAGAAAATGAAGATCAGGTAAACCTGTAATAATGTGTTCCGCAGATTAAGAATCTCCTCTTCCAAGTGTTCTGAGTGAGATCCCTTAACCACAAAGAAGATAATTTTAAAAGCTAGTCCACAACAAAAGTCACAAACTTGATTAAATCATGATAACATATACTCAACCTGCAATTTAGCCCGAAGCTCCTCAATCTCTCTTTTTTGACGCTTTAACAAAGCTGCATCTGTCAAAATCTGCACATGAAATTCTAAGTTACAATTCAAGTGATAACGTAACTGGGACATAAGAAATACTTTCAGGTGTCAGTGAAATCATAAGGAAACTATGCAGCACCATAGGAAGCAAAAGCTTGAGCTAGTATGGTCCTGATATAAATCTGAGTTTCTGCCACAAACTCAATTCCTTCTTATAACTAGCTAGGAATCTAAAAGAATAAAATTAAAGAAAGTATTCAACATTATAAAAAGTTCCACACCTACTTATAGGCTGATACGTCTCAATATGCAAGATAAAATAATAATGTCAACTGTTCTAAAATATTATGGAAATTTAAGAAAGGAATGCAAGTTAGCGTAAGCACTACCAACACATAAACTAAAAATATAAACAACCACTTCAACTTCAAGAACAACGTAGTAACATTTTCTGCTATTATATATAGATGACATAATGGTAGCCTCGAAATCCAGTTCTTATTCTGAAAAAATCATTCCACACTAGCAAAATAAAGTCTTAGGGGAAAGAAACAAAGTGTTTTGTGCGTCTCGAATTCTTGTTCGGGATCAGAATTTTGAACCAACCTGAGTTATTTTGTGCAGCGACCCGAAGGAAAGGTTTAGTGGTGGTAGCGGACGACTGAAGCCGATAGGCCAAAGTCCATAGCCCACCACTAATCCTTTAAGGGGGGTCGGGGATGAAGCTCTACATGGACCTATTACGTTATTTGAGCCCATTATTTTTTAGTCCAGCCATATATATGCTAGTGTAACTTTCTCAGAGAGATTCACTGCTTGTATTCTTCACACTTTGATATTTTTGTTGTAGAATGTACAATGAAAAAAAGTAGATGAAATGTGTAAAGAAGGGGGTCTTTGTCCATCATTTTTACTTTTAGAATATCCATAACCTTTTCTATAAAGACTAAATATAAATCTTTGTATTTTTTTTTTCTAGAATGCAAATTAAAAAAGAAAAGTTGGAGTACGTAAGACACCTACCGACAATATTGAGACTTGAGAAGTAGAGTTATGAGTCTCATCTGCTAAACAAAAATAATTAATCTTATAATATATTGTTTAAAATCCCCTAAGAAATTTAACTACGACATTTAATTTTTTAATATATGTTTAACTAGTTAATAAATATATTGGATTCATTTGATTTATAATGATATATATATATATATATATATATATATATATATATTTGTAAAACAGTTCTTTCTCAACTTGAAACAAATATTCACCTAACTTTCTTTAAATATGTTAAGTCAAAAATGCAAACATCAAAATTAGATAATTCAATATTATATTTAAGGTTTGTATTTAAAATAAATAACTAAAATATACCTAAATATGTAATCCCCTAAACTATAACATGCAAAACAATTAAATTAATCCCAATATTTGAAATCACAATATATATTTAATTAACTTTTAATTTGAAAACCTAGTGAGTTGATTCTACATGATACATGAATTCATTCATTCACAAATTAATATTTTAAATTCTGTGAGTTGATCAGTTGGTAGATAAGTCCATTCATTAATTTGTTCTTCTAAGAGATGTAAAATCTATTCTTTTTTTGGATATTATGTGATAATAGTTTAAGAAAGAAATGATTAATTAATTAGTTAGAATCGAGGGGACAACCAAGGGCGGATTTGTTTAAGGGGTAGCATAGGCGGCTGCCTCTGCTTGATTTTTTTTATAGGTATAGGGGTAAGGGCAATTATGTAAGTGAATAAATTCAAGGGGGCAGATTAATGGAAGAATTAAACTTGGAGAGGGCAAAAAAATTCATTCATATACTAAATACAAGTACAGACGAATGTAGATTCATTCTACTTTTGTCTTCTATATCTCTGCCTCAGTGGCTTAGCCACTAGATACTTCTACATTTTCATTCTCCGCCACTACTTCTACATTTTCATTCTCCGCCACTACTTCTACATGAGTCCTTCTACGCGGGCCGGGATTGGGCGACCGGGGCAGCGACCGGCCAAAATTATTATTATTTTTTATTTTTTTTTATAATGTCTCTCAAATAATTTATGTGATTTATTGGAACTGAAATTTTTACAGAATAAAGTGATTTGGATGTCATTTGGATACATGTAAAAAATATGTCCTGACAGCATCGCATGTGCATATTTTTTTATATGTATCCAAATGACATCCAAATCACTTTATTCTCGAAAAATTCCAGCCCAATAAATCACATAAATTATTTGAGAGACATTAAAAAAAAAAAAAATTGGCTTGTCATTTGCCTTGCTTTATTATTCCCTTTCGTCGTAGAATTATTGCTTCTACATTTCCATTCTCCACCACCACTTTACATTTTGTAAACATTATTATGATTAGTTAATATAAGGCTTAAATATGAATTACTATCCTAAACTATAGGCCATATTCCACTTCGGAGATCAAAGTTTCAATTTTTTCAATCAGGTGATTGAACTATCAATTTTTTTTCAATTTGTTCAATTGAGGCTACCACGTCAGAAATCGCTGACGTGGCTATTTCGATGGGCCATTGTTTAGCTAATGTGTAACTAAAAAAAATATATTTTAATGTTTAATTATACAATTATTATATATGAAAGGGCAACATTGTCAAACAGCTTTCTATCAAACATTAATAATAATAATCAAAAACATCAAAAGCAAAAACCATCAGGATCACCATTACCACCACCGCCATAACCGCCTCAGCCTTCCCTTCGGCCACAACCATAACCACCGCCACCATCTTCCCGACGACGGACGACCTCCTCCTCCGTAGCCACCACCTTCACCATATCCATCTTCACACTCCATCGCCGCCTACACCGCTGCATAATCCATCACCGCCGCCACCACTACTTCCGTAGCCACTACTTCCGTAGCCACCACCTCCACCATACTAGATCTACCACCATATTAATAGATCCGCCACCAACACCACCATCTACTTTTATTACCATCCATCATCATACACCACCATCCGCCATTTTCACCACCATCCGTCGCCCATCGTCACCACCAAAGAGAGATTTTGAGAAGAAAAAATGTCACAGCCACCGTAAACCTAACACTAGTAGATCTACTACTCTTACCGCCACAACCATCACCAATATCATATTACGCCACCATGATAAACCATCATACCAGATCTACCACCATATTATTAGATCCGCCACTGTCACGAGCATGCACCGCCGACGACCTCTACCCATCCACTCGTCACCGCACCCAACCATCACCACCAAATCTCAAACGATGAACAAAATCATGGTCAAATCGAAGAAATAACCATGGATGAAAGATGAGATAGAATAGAGAAATAATCTGTTAATAACCATGGATGAGAGAAATGATTTTATGATTTTTTGATCTGACATGGTATAGATATGAGATGGATGAGAGATGTGATTTTATGAGAGAAATAATTTTATGAATTTTTAATAACCATGGTGGCTACGGAGGAGAAGATCTTCAATATTTGGCTAATGATTTTAGATTTTGTTGTTTTTTATTAGTATTAATGTATAATATAAGTTGGTTTGACAATTTTACCCTTTCATATATAATAATTGTGTAATTAAACATTAAAATATATTTTTTTAGTTACACATCAGCTGAACAATGGCTCATCGAAATAGCCACGTCAGGAATTTCTGACGTGGCAACCTCAATTGAACAAATTAAAAAAAATTGTTAGTTCAATCACCTGATTGAAAAAATTAAAACTTTGATCCCCGAAGTGGAATATGGCCTATAGTTTAGGGTAGTAATTCATATTTAAGCCTTAATATAATGATTAGTTCAAGTTTTTTTATTTAATTTCAACAAATAAAGTAACTAAAATCCCCCCTGTTGAGAATTTTTTTTGGATCCACTCCTATAGACCAAGTTCTTCCTCAATCACTTAAAATTAGTTAAAATTCGCCTTTGCTGAGAAAAATTTATGGATCCGTTCTTGGGGACAACAGTATCTTATAAACGCAATTAAACTCTCTCAATTCATACACTCATCAAATAATGTACATTATTATTCTATTTGACAAAACTATGATGTATTAAAGAATACAAATTATCTAAATTTATAAACAGTATGTTTTTATTTATATTACACATTTTTAAAATCATAATTTTATCTAAATTTATTTACTAATATTAAAACAACAGACACATTTGCACGAGTTCAATTGCTAGTATTTAACTAAAGTTGGTGAAAATTTGTTAACATTACAAAGAAACATAGCCAAATTAAACCTACTCTTTTAATTGACCAAAATTCCCATCACCCGATTCAAAATGCGATTAGGAGAAGACGATGAGTAATCACCCGACTCGAAACCATAATTCTAATTGATCACCCGTCCCGAATAAAGAGTGATAAAATTAGCGTTGCGCCGTTGCCCTAAAAATCGTTTCTCCTTCCCCGTCTTACATCCACACTCTTTTGGTTCCTTCCGTCACTGACTTCCTTGTAAGTTGTAGGCCATGTTCTGTAATGACTTATAAGTTAGACAAATTAATTTACAAGTCATTTATCACTATTAAACTGTTAAATAATAACTTATTTTTTAACTTATAAATCAAAATAAATAAATAATAATTTAAAATTTATTTAAAAATAACTTATAAAATGTTTTTAATAAGTCGATTTCACCAAAATCCCATCTCTTTCTTAAAAAACCCTATTGCCCATTTTTCATGCGATTTCTTCAACCTTCATTCGATTTCTTTAACCCGCGTGCAATGAAATCGAGTGCGAGTTGGAGTTGTTCGCAATGTTTGCTGCGATTTCTTCAACCTTCATTCGATTTCTTCAACCCGCGTGCAGTGAAATCGAGTTTCGAGTTGGGGTTGTTCGCAATTTTTTGCTGCGATTTCATGCGATTTCTTCCACCTTCATGCGATTTCTTGGGCCCGCGTGCTGTGAAATCTAGTTGCGAGTTGGGGTTGTTTGCAATTTGTGAAATCGCCTTCTGTGAAATTGTCCGAAATCGAATTGGGGAAAAAACCATGGTGCGATTTCATAAACCCTAGTTCTTTGAAATCTTATTGGGGCTGGTCGCAATTAGTGAAATCGAATTGGGCGAACAGGTTTGGTAATTGAAGCATTTTTTAGGCAGATCATCGGATCCAAGTTCGGTAAGTTTTTTATTTAATCAGTAAGTTGTAAGTTTTTTGAATATTTCGTATGTTTTCTAGGTTTCCTTGTGAGGATGGGTGTAATTTTTTAGTTTTTTTTTTAGAAATTTCAAAGGCTAATATTTTGAACCATGGACTGATGAGCAAAACTCTCTTCACTTGTTACCTAGAATGCCCAGTTTGTTTTCCACCCAAAAAGTTGAACGAACTATAGAATGACGGATGTGTTCAATGAAGTCATGATCATAAAAACAAGAAAAACACCATCATGATCAATCTATGCAGTACAAATGTTGAAGAAAGCCTTTGCTCCTTTCAAAAAAACTAGATGAAGGTTGGGTGGAACAACCTTTATTCAAGCATTACCTGCCAATCGAAGACCTTTTAGAATGGAAGCTGCCTGGTTCTCTCATGAAGACTTCGGCAATTTAGTCAGGCGGGTCTGGGAACAACATGATCAATCTATGCAGAGTACCCTGGCCTCCTTAAGGAGACTTGTTTGGGGAAAACTTACGAAGAAGAGACGGCTTCTCAAGCGAATTGAAGGCATTCAGAAGTACCTCAGGCTCGATTGGATTTGGGGACTCTTTTTTTGTTGAGAACAACCTCTGTTTTCTATTGAAAATTTGGAATATATAGCCTTGCTAAGATCATGATTTCTAGTAATTATAAGTTATTAATTTTCTCGCATTTTTGTGGATCATTTATCAGTAAAGTTTAATCTTCTGATGGTCTTTACTCTTTGCTAGGTAAGGGTTAAGGGATGGTAACTTTTAGTTGGTCATTTTTGAGATTCTGAGGAGTATGTATGAGCTTTTTTAATGTATGCTCAAAGAGTTTGATTCCTTAGTTTGAAACTAACCTTTAAATTGGCAACAATCATCACCTTCTCGAAGTTGGAATGATTTATGCTTTTTGTGAATTAAGTGTCATAGATTTTATTTTAGTAATTTAGTATTTTAGTTGAGACTTTACTTGGTATATTAGATATGTTTGCATTCATATTTAATCAAACACTCGAACTTGTGGTTGAATTTTCGAATTTGAATATATCCGAAAGATGTTTATATTCATTTGTGTTTGATTTTATCACTGAGTTTTGAGTTATGATCGTGATTTAATCTTTCTTTTCATATAGATTTAGTATTTATTTGAATTGTATGAAGTAAACTTTGTGCAAATATTTTTAGTTTTATTTTTTGTAGATAAATTGATTAATTTTACATATTTACTAAATATTATATTATATATAATATATAATATAATAATAATTAATATATTTAATTATTTATTATTTATTACATATTATTGACATCACTTGGTCAATAACGGTTCGACCATTGGTTGGACTAGTTACCTATCCACCCAGTACCTTTTTCGGTTTGATGACCGGTCTAGGTTTGAAAACCTTGATAGAAAGTATTAATTATATGTTAATACATGATGGATAAAATTTAATAACTGCAAGTGCACAATATCTATTGTAGATTTGGCAAGTGCAGGTCGAACCACATAGACTAAATCAATTCTTTAATATATCCTTAATTAATATTTCAGGTAAATTAGAAACAAAGATGGTGGAGAAGATTTATTAACTAAATTATACAAACTAATAATTAATAATGAAAACTATTAATGAGAACAGATACCTAAGAATCCCAATCCACCAAATATTAACATAATAAACAATTTCTTATTTTCCAAATTAATTATCAAATTGTTTCCTTCCCTTTAAAAATAATTATTCATATAATTAATATGGGCAAACATAAAGTTATGAAAAATTCACAGATTAATTATAACTCATCAAAACCTCGCAAACAATATAAGAATCATATGCAATTTGTGCGAAGGAAAATATGAAGGCGAAAACAATTACACTAATTTCGTAACGAAAAGAAAATATTAATATGTAATACCTAGTTTCATTATTAGAAATTTAGCTAGCCATGAAATCAAAAAATAATACTATTAATTGCATGAAATAAGAAAAATAATTAAAAAGAGAATTTCTATTATATCAATAAAAGAAAGTTACAAATACTCCCGGACATTAGTACCTTACATGATTGGAATAAGAAGAAAGACAAAAGCTCTCAATTGTTGAATATCTCACTCCCTACAAAACAAAATAAAATGTATTAATTAAATAAAATAAACATATAAAATAATAAATATGAGAATATTAAATCTATCAAATACCCCCATACCTACCTTTTGCTCGTACTCGAGTAAAATAAAAATAAAATAAAAACTATATTATCCCATTTTGTAGGAAATACGATTGCACTTAACATGTGCTACAAACCTTTAAATCTCAAGGTTACCCCAAATGGATGAGTTGTGTCTTGTGAGGGTTTGTAGTGAATATTCCCACAATTCAAAATAAAATATTTTTGAGTTTAACCAATTATGAAATCAAAAGAAAACTTCCAAGTATGCATGGGCATTATACACAAGATTAAATTCAAAATTAAACTTTCACCTTATAAAAAATACTCTTATCTTCATTCTAGACACCATCCTTCATTAATTCCATGTGATGCATGCATGTGTATGTGATATAACTCTCAGTAGGGGTTTTTACCATGAGAATGAAGTAAACTCATTTTTCATTTTTATTTATTTTTTATTTTTTATTTTTTTCTTAAGACTTGTGCAATGTCTCTTTTTCTTAGGCTTTCCTGAGTAACCCATGTAGCGAGTGTTAGACCAATGACTCCCAAACTAGTTGGCTTTAGGGCACTAGGTGTAGAGACACCCTTAAAGGCTTCCTTACTCGAGTAACAAAGGCCACAAAACTAGACTAGTTAAGCTGCTTATATCTATCACACTTTTCAGCGTGAATATCGATGCTTCCTGAGGCTTGGATACCCAGTTATTTCGTTCAATGGACATTGAAGCAATTATTTTGTTTTTTGACTTTTTTTTTTTCAATTTCTTAAATTTCTTTTCTTGAAAATTGCTCGAATCATAGGTTTATACCCCACAACTAAAAATTAGTGCAAACGTGAAGTGCAAAAATGCTTATGAAATCAATTTTATTCTAGATGGTGTTTCAAACTAAGATTTCGTATCTAATCAAATGTTCAATAGTTCTAAATCTTTTGATCCTACTTTAAGTTTTACCCCACAGATACTTGGTAGAATCAATTCATTCCATAAAAAGTCGAACAAAATTTTTGAAAAATTCAAATTTTCAATTGTGTTGGTTTTTTTTTCCAAAAAGAATTAAGTTCCTAAAAAGAAGAAAAATAAATACATAAAAAAATCTAATAATAAAAATGTAAAACTCCTCCATACCTAAATCATCCATTGTCCTCGATGTATGCAAATGAAAAAAAGAGAACAAAGATGTGAAAAAATTGTACCTTGTATGGTGAGACATTTGTTTTATAAGAAAATGTGGTGAGAAGGAAAACAAATGTACATATCTAAAAATTTTATACATCTTGAAATTATGCGACGGTAAATGAGTGATGTATACAGACAACTTAGAGTGGATTTGTAGGATTTTCAGAAGGTCCCGGTAAGTGGAAATAGTCATAATTTGCATCAGAAGAACAATTATGAGCATACCCGACTGATCCTTTTAAAAGAGGGTCAATGAATGACAAAGGAAAATAATATTTTTTGTTTAAGAATTTCAACTTAATAAAATCTATCCAAACTTGCCATCCATATTCGTTACCATTGGGCATTAAAACATTTTCATCATTTTGAATAACTGTTATACCAAGATTTTTAGACACCATTGGATTGACACATGCAGTATCTAAAATGGGAGATATGATCTCATTATCTAAACATGGAAGATTCTCATTATCCACAACCTTTGGTTCATTTGTTAAATCACATTTAGTGATTATGGAAGGTGCTTCGGATGCACCTAAGGTAGACTTAAAATGATCACAAAAGGGTTTAATTTAAGGTCAGTGTGATTCTCTTTAAAATGCTCAAAATGTGCCAAACTTATTTAACTACAGGTTCCTGTCTAGAGTAAGATTTTGGGTTGTGGAGTCCTACATCTCATTGACCTCTTCCAAGCATTTAGTTTCATCCCAATTTTGACCAAAATGATTTAAAAAAAGTTAAGAATTTCATGTTCTCCCGTAAGTTCATTTTCAGACATCTCATGAATCATGTTCATTTCAACGGGTTGATCAGAAAAATCACTAGGTTGGTTTCCTATATTAAACACATTTAAGTCAATTGTAATGTTCCCAAATGTCAATTTCATTAATCCATTTCTACAATTGATTAATGCATTAGAGATTGCTAGAAATGGTCTACCTAATATGACAGGAATTTGATCATTGGGATTGACAATAGGCTAGGTTTCAAGGACAACAAAATCAACATGGAACACGTACATCTTCAACTATTCCCTTTGGCACTTTAACGGAACAGTCAACTAGTTGGAGTGTGTCACTAGTTTTTTTTCAACTCTCCCATGCCCAAGGTTTGGTACACAGAAAATGGTAAACGGTTCACACTAGCTCCTAAATCAAACAAAACTTTTTCAATTAAGGCGTCACCTATGATGCATGAAAAGGTAGGACAACCGGGGTCCTTATATTTCATTGGGACTTGACAAGCCAAGATAAAACTAACATGAGCTGTTAGAAAAGCTTTCTTAGGAACATGAGTGGTTCTTTTGTGTGTGCACAAATCTTTTAGACCATTTAGCATATGAGGGAACTTTGAATGGCATCTAGAAGAGGAATATTAATTTTCACTTGTTTGAACACTTCTAGAATTTTGTTTAATTGAGCTGATTGCTTGTTTGAAATAAGTTTTTGAGGGAATGGGGCTTTTGGTTTAAAGACTTTTTCATCTGACTCAGAAGATGTGGTTTGATCGTTGTTTGACACATGCTTAGTGGATGGGGCCTACTGACACAGTTTGTGGGCTTTTCAGTTGAAGATGGATTGTTAGATTCCACATTTAAATTTTTCTCTTCATTATCAATGCTAGCATGATTGTTAAAATAATTTCCAGACCTTAAAAAGATACAGAATTCACATGATTGACTTGGTTGTTTTCAAGTGAATTAGCATGATATGTTTTTGATTATGAACTGAAAATTTTGGATTGGTTTCGGGTTGACTAGGAAACTTATCCTTCTCTCTTTCACTAATTGGATTAACCAAGTGACTCATTTAGATCTCTAGACGAGATAAGACTTAGTGTTTTGCTAAGATTTTATTAAAGCTTCCACACTTTTCTCTAAAGTGTCAAGTCTCTTCTCACTTTAATTAGAAAAACACCTGGTGGATATTGAGGTGCTTAATTTAAATTTTGGTATGGACTAGGATTTGACTTTTGGTAAGGTTGAAAATATTGATTTAGAGACTTATTGACCAGATTTGATGAGTTATTTGGGTAGGGTCCTTGGTTCCATGCAAAATTAGGATAATTTCTCCAACCTGGATTATAAGTGGGAGCAAATGGGTCATTTCTAAGTTTTTGAAACATTGTATTGACATGTTCAGATTCTTCAGATTGGGCCATGACTCTAGGACATTCCTCTATCACATGACTTGGTGAATTACACCTTATTCACAAAGGTGTTGGTGTTGAGACTTAGTTCACATGTGATTTTTAAAGCTTCAAGTCTTTTAAGTACGCCAACCAACATAGCTTCCGTGACACGATTGAATTGTCAATTGTATGAACCACCCCTAGATGAGCTAGGTTTATCAGTCTCTCGGGTGGTTTCTCATTGCATGGTTTTTTCTGCCAAGTCTAATTGAGTATACATGAGCATTATACAAAACTAAGATTAAATTTAAAATTTACACTTTCACCTTGTCAAAAATACTCTAAATCTTCATTCTAGACACTATCTTTCATTAATTCCATGTGATGCATGCATGTGCATGTGATATAACTCTTATGTAATCTTCTCTGGCACTAATGCAGATGCACTTTGATAATGGATTTGACGTTGACATTTGGGCTTTGGGGAGAGGTATGTGATATTTCTTGATTCTTAATTCGAATTTGTCAAGTAACTGGTTAATATTGGGTTGTTTAATTGTTGCAGCTGTTCTGAGAGTGATACACATCTCTGAGGTTATGCAGAAACTTGGATTAGCTATGAAGAAAAGTGAGGTACCCCTTTCTTTCTCAGTGAGTCTGATAGCAGTTGGGATTGTTGCAAAACACATAACATAATTAATGCACAAGATACAATTCAGTAACTTATAATAAAATTCTATTGATAATTATTATATTACCCATCTCTAAAACACATAGTTGGATCTGGGTGTGATTATTTAAGTGTCTCTGCATCAGCACAAGATAAAAAGAATTAATATGTTACAAAAAAGTCATATAAGAAACATAATTAATGCACAAGATACATTCGCCTCGTATAGGCTCTGTGTGAATTTTTTATTATTGCAAACGTTGTACACTGGAATAAAAACTCGGATATTCCTCTGGTACACAGGAACATGAAAAAGGGGACAGGGGCAGGCACAGGACGAGCATATGAGGAGTAGACGGGGCCAGGGACAGGAACAGGAAGAGCGACCGGGACATTCACCCGGTTACTCATCAAAATTTGAATATGCAGATTAAATAAAGAAAATGACCAATATGAAATTGGGATTTTCAAATTGAAACACTAATACTGACCTTAGCCATGTCGATGACATGGACCGCGATAGTACTTGTCAAAACTCCTGTTTCAAAACGTCAAAATTTGATCAGTCAAAATTCATAATTTTGATCAGTCAAAATTCAAATTTTGATGTTTTGAAACAGGAGTTTTGACAAGTACTATTATGTTGGTCTATGTCATAGTCATGGCTAAGGTTAAGGCTAAGGTCAGTATTAGTGTTTCAATTTGAAAATCCCAATTTCATATTGCTCATTTTCTTTATTTAATCTGCAGATTCAAATTTTGATGAGGAGGAATCGGGTGAATGTCCCGGTCCCTCTTCCTGGCCCCATCTACTACTCATATGCTCGTCCTGTGCCTGCCCCTGTCCCCTTTTTCATGTTCCTGTGTATCAAAGGAATATCCGAGTTTTTATTCATGTGTACAACGTTTGCAAATATGCTCGTCCTATGCCTGCCCCTGTCCCCTTTTTCATGTTCCAGCGTATCAAAGGAATATCCGAGTTTTTATTCCTGTGTACAACGTTTGCAAGGATAAAAACTTCACACAGGAATATCTGAGTTTTTATTCCTGTATACAACGTTTGCAAGGATAAAAACTTCACACAGCCTATATAAGGCGAAGGTATCTTGTGCATTAATTATGTTTCTTATATGGCTTTTTTGTAGCATATTAATTCTTTTTATCTTGTGCTGATGCAGAGACACTTAAATAATCACACCCAGATTCAACTATGTGCTTTAGAGATGGGTAATATAATATTCATCAACGGAATTTTATTATAAGTTACTGAATTGATCTTGTGCATTAATTATGTTATGTGTAATTTTGCATCAATCCCAACTGCTATCAGACTCGCTGAGAATTTAAACAGGACTGGATTTGCTCACAAGATAGGTAGGTAATAAAGTGTTTTGTTTGTTTTGTTTGAAAATATGTAAGTGATACCAACTCAACTTTTTGGTTTTGATACCACAGGGTTGTCACATACATAGCATGCTTCAACGGCAGCCCCGAAAACCGCCATCTGGATAGGGCAAAGGTAATCACTTGGTGTCAGCCTCAGTATTAGCCTCTAATCACTGCATTTATATTTTGCTAATCTTTCTCTTTGCTCTGCAGATTGAGATTTGCCTGCGAAGGACTGCATGCTAGACTAATGCTGCCATACTTTTTCTGATGCAGTTTCTAGTTGTCGTTTTGTTGCTCTGAATTGTCAATTCTTTTGAACATGTTGGATAATACGAGGTTTTATATTACTTTTGATATGGACGGAGTATTCCTATTACTTTTGATAAATAAGTTGCTTAATCCCCCTACACAATCAAGATCAAGTAAGGATAATATGAGGTTTTATCGGTGGTACTGAGTGGTCCTGTGATTGTGGTATATCAAACGTATTTCATTTTTCCACGTCACATTGGATGAGATTTGATAACTTGCCATACTTTTTGTACAACTCTGATGTAGTTTCTAGCCATCGTTTTGTTGCTCTGAATAGTTTTCTTTTGCCAATTCTTTTGAACATGTCGGATTATCTATATCTTATCATCATCATTAATATCAATATTTCATTCTGACAAATGAGATTCTAGTAAAAGCATTGCATGTGAAACTTGGAATGTGACTGAATGGAAATAATCATTTATACACAACTCTCCCAACTACATATGATCTCATGATTGAATTTTTGGATTTAAGGTCTGCTTGTCACTTCTCAGTAGACCGAAATGAATTTGAGCCTCCAGTATTTGTCATGTTGCTCGTCTAATTATTTACTTTCTTAGTTTTTAAATATTTATGCCTCAAACTCGGAGCCAATGATGACATGAGGTTACAAGATGATGCGAAAAGATATACAGATTGATGGTAACCTATTTTCCCTTTTTGAACTTATCCAAGATACAGGTCAGCAACTGTGCATCCAAATGATATAAAGATTGGATGCATAGTTGTTGAACTGTACCTTTGATGTATTGTAATTTGATATGGTGTAGTTGGCAGAATATTTTTGTCATACCGATTGTTGTGTCTTTTCTTTTGGTTGTCTCAGGATCCTATTTTTGGGTTGTGTCAGCAGTAGTAAAAGAAAAAGAATGTTCAGTTCAGTGTTGTAGGCACCTAGCTAGCTATTGTGTTTGTAAGTAGTTGGTTTTTCTTGACAAAGGATGCAGTAGGCACCCTGTTTAAGTAGAAGTATCAACAATGAAGATATTCCAATTCCCTTTTCATGGACATCTAAAGGACGGCGAGCAAATGAAATGCTTTAGATAACAAATTTGTATTCATTTCTGGGACACAACCTACGACCCAATTGGCCTCCTCCCAAAACACCCACAATTGTTTCCAACAGACCATCCACTGTTTCAGTTCTGACTAATGGATTTTTTTAGGGGGAGGATTCTTCTAGAAAATTCAAGTTATTGTAGCAACTGATGGTGAGCGTATATTAGGACTTGGTGATCTTGGCTGTCAGGTAAATATGCCTGCTGGATAAATCAGTTAGTTTCACCACTATCGGCATGGTATGCATCACTGAGATATATTTTTTGGTGTTATATTTATTAACATTATTTGCTAAAACACCAAAAGCTTCATTGGTTATCCCCAATGTGGCTGTCAGCGGCCACAGTATGCTTTCTCTTCACTTTAAACTAAGATTATCTACTGTGAAGTGTTTGCAGGGGATGGGAATTCCTGTTGGAAAACTCTCTCTATATACAGCACTTGGAGGAGTTCGTCCTTAAACGCAAAATTTGTATTGGTAAGATTTGTATAATTCGTTGTGAATTGGATTTACAGGATTTGTGTCCTTCACTGACTTGAATTTACTGGTGTCCTTGTGTGACTTAGATTTATATAAGTCAGTTTGTTACAGGAGAACTTTTGTGAATCCAGTTTGCTACAGGAGACTTTTGATTTATACTACAGGAGACTTCTGCTACAGGAGACTTTTTTCTGAATCCACCAATTTGTGTAGTTTGCTACAGCCTACAGGAGACTTTTGATTTATAGGCTAGTTTGCTACAGGAGACTTATTTGTGAATCCACCAATTTGTGCAGTTTGCTACAGGAGACTTTTTTCTGCCGCAGGAGACTTTTGATTCATACGCTTGGATTTACTTCATTTACTAACAGCAACTCGTCTGCCAGTAGAACTAGCGGATATGAATAAGATTTGATTACTGCTTAGGCTCAATGGGCTCAATGGGGGTCAATTCGGCCAAAAAAATTATATAACCACGTCCGCTAGTAATATTTGCGGACGGCGTAAGCGCCTTCTCAATCTGGGCCCTTCATTTATGAAATGGAAGGTGTAGATGTTATATGCCACTTTTTGATCCATAACAAATAGATGCTACGGATTATTCTCATATATATATATATATATACACGCGCGAGGAGAAAGAATTAAAAATTTCTTGATTTGTTGAGCCTGGATGACACTTTTTCTTATTTTTATAACCCATTCAAATCATGTTTTTCAGTTTTATATACTTACTTACCAATTATAAAATCATTATTATTTTTTTAAAGTTAATTTGAAACATTTTTCAAATTCAAAACTGACATTCATTGTATTGGCTAAAATTAAAGAAATTCATGTTAATTTTTAGTTTGAAAATATTTTAAGTTGACTTGAGAAATCAATAATAATCTTATATTTTGGAGAGTGTTTTATAAGTTACAAACAAGTAAATATACAAATATCTTAAGTTTGTGTTTGGTTGCGTATAACCAAACACATCCTAAATTTTATTTTATTTTATTTTGTGTGCGAGTTTGGTGGAGGAAGTTAAGAGCATAATCAGTGGTGTCCATAACAAGGTAACATTTGCTGCAATATTATTATTAATATTATTATTACAGTACTAGTCAAGTCAACCTTTTTTTAGCATCAATAATAGACTAGGAGGCCCAAAGATCTTAATGTCCCGTCTCTCAGGGCAAAATGTTGCAATGCTTCAAATGTGTTTGTATTATTGCATCAATTGCACCAAAGAGTGTAAATGAGTTGCCATAAGCGAAGCTTAAACTAAGTAGACTTATATTTCCACATCACTTTTTGATATTTTTATACGTATAACCCACATAATAATCAATAAAAATTCGACACATCAACTACTTATATGTAAGCCTTACGTGTGAAAATATAAAAAAATAATGTGAAAATATCAATTTCCTAAACTAATTATTATAAAACTTAATAGCAGTCAATAATGAGTAGAGATGGATTCACAGCCCTACCATACAAGGATCAAAAACTAATTTACATGTTAAACATCTTTTTCCAAGTGACTAATTTGATGAACTGAATTTGATTGGGAGCTACTAAACACATTTGAACAAATAATGAACAGGGTATGTTTGTACTTGAGAGATTCAAATGCTTGCATTAGTTGCATATTAGGATTCACAAAAAACCCAATAATGAAGTTAAAAACTTTAATGTAAGTTGTCTAAGCCAAAGATGCTATTTGATAAGACAAAAATGTTGCAAGTCAGATCTCCAAATTGCCACCTTTATAAATATGATAAAAGAGAATACAATGCAAATCACCTATGAGAAGTTTAGCCTCTTCAAACATCAGATTTACAACAAGACAAGAACTCCACATCCATAGGTACCAGCATAACTTACAAATAATTTACACATACATTAACATTACACAAACCACTGCAACAAGTCCTTGCAGGTTCATGAAATCAAACATGCATTCCTTTTAAAGCAGCCACAATAAAAACAAGAGAAACTTCTTCTCCCTCTTAAATTAAAAAACTCACCAGAAACTTAGAACTGAACATCCATGTCCATATTCCTTGGCGAAGTAGACTCATTCATCGCTCATTTCATTTGTTTGGACATGACTTTGTAAGTAGCATTACCATTCTGGATATTGTTGTGATCCTTCGTGTCTGTGTTATCAATTGTAGCACTATCTTTGTAATTTCCGAGACTGTGACGAGTTCCTCGACCACAGACTCCTATCCCTTTCTCTAAACCAGCTGCATCACTGCAGCTCTTCCTTCTGCCCAGCTTTGGTGATTTTGCGCGAGTTGGTGGTGGCTGACATTCAAGCAAGCCAGTTTTTAAAATTCTAGATTGCACTTGGTACATGTAAAGATCCGTCAACTTGACAAATAAATTTTTGGGTAAGCAGATTTTTGCTTCTAATTAACAATTTAACATCAATGTTACTTCTCTTTTCTGCAAATATGGGAACTTTACACTCAAATGACATCCAAGAAAGCTTTCTTGTAAATAAAGCATGAGAAGAAGGATATCTAGGGTACCTTTTTCAATTCAACTTTTGGTGGTGGTCCATTGTGATAGAAGCTTGGCATTGGGTTTGCCTTTTAAACGTCAAACTCTTTCAGTAGTTGCTTGACAGCTGCTTCTCTCTTCCTAAAAGATCGATTAGCGAAAGAAGATAAATATCTATCTCAGGCAAGCAAATGTATTGAAGAATAAGATGTAAACAGTGGAAGAGAGAATTACTGAAAAGATAATTTATATCTGCAGTCTGCGGAACGGGAATGGAGCTCCTTATTTACCAACAAAAGAGATAAAACTTAGAAAGAGAAATGTGATGAGGTACCTTGGTCCTTGCTTCCCACTGAGTTTTCTCGGCCTCCAGTGCCTGGTACTTTTCCTCCAATTTTGTGTAAAACTAATAAATGATAAGAAGCAAAATGAAGAACCGGAAAACAGTTTTTCATTCTGGTCCAACTTTAGACAAACTCACTGAAGTAGGATTTAAACAAATTTCACATGCAGGAAATTGATGAAATGCTACCTCCTTCCGTCTCTCTGCACGTGTAGTACACCTGAACACTGGAGCTGACGCAGATGTTGTCCTGGGCTTAATAGTCCTTATTGATGCAGCTATACTTTGCATGGTTAAGAATGGCTTAGCAAACTCAAAGGGACAAAAAGGAAATGAAAGGACGATACAAGCACAAGAATCTGAGAGTCATGGCAGAAAAAGGATACGAGGAAGCAACAGAACAAGAGTCATCTTCATCACGATGCTTCTTGTTATTATGCTGCAATGGCTTCCGTGCTACCAAGGGTGAGACTAGCTGCCAGGAAAAGAGAAAAGCTAACTGGTCAGCGTTCAGAAATAGACAGACATCTAATAAACATAACACTAAAAGCTGTGCAACAAGTTCCAAAGTTAGCTCCAGTTTTGACTTTTGAGAAGTTCTGCAATATAAACAAGTGAGGAAGAATGAATAAACTTTAAGGGACAGCTCATTTTTTGCTTAAAATCAATTGGTAAGTACTAGTTTTACTGGCTCCTGTAAGTGCAGGAATGAACATGTTAACGTCCACCATACAGGCCCTACAACTTTAACATATATAAACAGACCATCTAGTAAAAAACACACTCTAGTATAATTAAATCTGTGAAGCACAAAAATAAATGCAAAAGAACAGAAAGAAAGATTAAAGCATTTTAATCTAGGCTTTGGTAGAGGGTTTTACCTCATTCTGCTTCTTAGAAACTGGGGTATACAAACTGTTTGCACGAGATGATTTACTCACAGGAGTAACAGCATCAGTTTCAGGTTCAGTAGGACGAGTTCCACATAGAGCACGCTTTTCAGTTGCCAGAACAAATGGCTGTGGAACAGTGTACTTCGTCTTAATGTTTCCAGCAATAGATTTGGTTGCAGGATTCAGGAAAAATCCTGATTTCTTGCTATTATCCTCTGGATTTTCGGTTTCAGATTTCGTACTATTATCCTCTGGATTTTCTGTTTCAGATTTCTTCTTCTCCTCCAGCAAGCCGGACTTGCATTTTAAGCTCAGTACATCTTGTACCTTCTTCTCTTCAACTTGAAAAGCTTTAGAAATCTCAACTGAGTCTTCAGCTGAGCATTCCTTCACAACAAACTCGTTAACTTCGGTATTCTCTTTCAGTAATTTAGGTTCTGGATCTCCGTTGATATTCTCACGTGAGTCAAGATCATCATACTGTCCGATAGTTTCGTGATTTGAATCATTGGAAACACTATTTGAATAAACGACATGGTCAGGCTCCTTGTCCATACAAATATCAGTAACTTCCATTCCCATTTTGCTGCACATAAGAAGCAGATATATTACCACTACATCAAAATAGCTTAATTTGGGTGTTTATCGGGGACCAAATTCCTACCAGACATCCAAATGTTTAGTTTCCAGGAAATTTATTTCCTTGTGTTAAAATGAATTTAAATAACACCATAACGGAAATGAGCTGCACTCTGAGCATACCCAAACACAACTTGGCGAAGAGACAAAACATCACAGAAGAAGAAAAATACAGGAAAAACCAAATGAATAACAACTAAAGATAAGTCAGTTTAATCACAATCAGATAAGTCTACTCTCATTTCCTCCTAATATTTCGAATCTATGTTCCCTTAATTTATTATATAAATGATGCTGAGGTAACTAACCTATTCAAAACAAAAGCATCCACATAATAATATATAGACATAGTGATAGACTCCACGGCACGCTTGCGTGAGGTGGTCGTCGCCCCGATCGTTTCTAGCACAGTTATTGGGTGAATTGCTCGCAACACCTTAACCCCTCGCCTATATGTAGACGGTAATCTTGGTACAATTGCTCGCGTTCGGAATTCTGCGTTGAATGGACACCAACGACACCTTGACCCCTCGCTTATATTGAAGCGGTAATCTCGGTACAATCGACGATTGATGCGGTAGAAGATGCCACACACAACTATGGATTGTTGTATGATAAGTCAAATTGAATCTCAAAGAAATAACTAAGAAAAATACTTAGAAATTCTTCAAAGAACCAAAAGTAGAGAATAACCTCACAAATATATTGAATAATGAATAATGTATAATGTGTTTGATTACATCAACTTAGACATCTATTTATACTAGTCAAAACAATCCAAATCCATATAGGAATTTATAAACTATAACCCTAATAGAAGTCAATTTGAAAAAGAAATCCTAATTAAAAAGAAATTCTAATTACAATATAATTTAAAAATCTAAAAATCCTTCCAATGTTGTGTAAACGAAATTCTTTGCCGCGTAGATAATCTGGTAACTTGTCGCGTGAAACAGATCATTTACTGAACCTTAAATTGATTAATACCGAAATTTCCTTGCAAGCCAAGAATCCATGTACTGCTAGGACTTTACATGCTCTAGCTTTATGATTGTTATTATGCAGACGTGGCCCACATGCTAATATGCTGAAAATATTAAAGACTCCTTTGCATGCCAACCTCCTTTGCTGTAATCTATAGTCCACGTGTATGCTTGCCCATATCAGCTCATTCCAATAAGACTTGCCAATATCATGTATATAAGCAACATATGAAGTCTGATGACTTAGAAGTTGCAGCCCACATGATAATAAATTAATAAACCAACCCATACGGCCTACTTGAATAATCTTTACAGTGAACAGCGGGAAAATCTATTTCATACTCGATGTCTTGTGAATGGGAAAATTTGTTGCGTAGTTATAGATGGAGGCAGCTGTACAAATGTGGCAAGCACTACGATGGTGGAGAAATTAGGGTTACCTACTACCAAACATCCGCAGCCGTATCGTTTGCAGTGGCTCAATGATAATGCAGACATTAAAGTAACCAAACAGGTGTTAGTTCCATTTGCTATTGGTCGGTATATTGATGAGGTATTGTGTGATGTGGTGCCCATGCAGGCAGGACACATATTGTTAGGTAGACCATGGCAGTTTGATAGGAGGGTTCAACATGACGGGTTTACCAACGTATATTCATTCGTTCACGACAAGAAGATCTCTTTGCGTCCTTTGTCACCACAACAAGTACATGAAGATCAAATTCATTTGCAGAAAAATTATGTACAAAGAAAAGAGAGTGAAGAAAAGAAAAATCAAGAAGAAAAAAAGAGAGAAAAAGAAGAGAGAAGAAATATGTGACTATGAAAAAGAGAGTGAGTTGAAAAGTGAGTTATATTTTGAAAAGCCAATGACTGTACATTCGTACAAGACGGCGTTTTTGAATACTAACACTAATGATTCTTCTTTGTCTAGTTTTGTTTTGTCTCTCAGATGCTGTTGTTGATGAAATACCCCGTCTTATCATTCCGCATGATCGATCACGGTGATAGTATTCCCGAGGAGACGACTTGAGTTACCAAGGCGGGTTAGAGAGTTGGTGAAAGTGGGTATCGTGAGAGAAGACATGAGTTCATGTGTTGATTATGAGATCATAGTATCTAAGGAGGATGGGACAACGAGTTTGTTAAATCGATTTTGAATTAGTAAACAAGTATCGTTATTCTTTTCTTGTTTGGATAATATGCTTGATAAATTGCATAGTACTTATGTTTTATCTACATGTGATAATGGTCATGTGATGATAATGCCAAATCAATTTAGCACGAGAGATTGTGATAAATGGAAAATTGTTTTAGCATGTGAGTTATATAGGTGGTTAGTTATTTCTGTTAGATTAACTGATGCATCTAGTGTTTTCATGAGTTATTTAAAACATGTTTTACATGCTTCTGCTGGAAAATTTGTTGTTAGCTATTTTGATGGTAGAATCATTTTTATCATAAACTATGGAGGATATTTGATTTATGTTAAGTTAGTTTATGATCATGATATATATTCTCGTTTTCGATGTGTTTACTTACATGAAATTAATTTTAGGTTTTGTTATCCAAATATTGACTTAGGGTTTCATGCTAGTCAATCTTTACATGAATTGTTGTTAGTTGACAATGGTAGTAATCATGTTGTTTCGTTAGAGCAATCTTCATTCCATGATTTGCTATTATATGGTTTTGATTCAAGAAGTGTTGATCATCAAGATGATTTGAGAGATGAGTTATTTGCATGTTTAGTTAGTTCACTTGGATTAACTAAGGCATTGCATACTTTCATGGAATTGTTGAATTATATTTTACATTTTTTCATGGGAAAATTTGTTATTCTCTCTTTTGATGATATTCCGATTTTTGTCAACATTTTGGGAAATTCTTTAGCATGTGTTGAGTTTGTTTGTGATCATCGTCGATATGCTATTGATTTTCAATTTATGCTTGTGACCTTTTTACTCCGTTGATAACATTATTTGTTCTTTATTGTGTTAATGTCAATGGAAAGAGGGAGGTTGGTTGTGTTTTGCAGATTCGTGATAGGAGCATATTCATCGAGGGAAGCATGGATCGTGCAGTTCATCCCGTTCAATGCATAAGACATCTACAGGGAAGTGTTTTGAATATTGTTTTAGTAGACTATGCATATGATTTTGGTTTATTTAATTTCTCTGTGATTAGACAAAAGGAACTTGTTGATTTGTTTTATTTTGTGTTTAATCCAGGGATTCAGGTGTATGAGCTTATGCGACCTGATGAATTTCAAAAGTTGACATTTGGCCCAGGATCATTGACGTGGTTATGTTTGAAAATGATCAAGATCATAAGATTTCCGTTTGATCCGGGAATTCGCCCTTGGGAAAATCTATCACATGAAGAGTTTTTCATTTTGATATTTGATCCAGGAGAGAGTTGGAACTTTTCAAATTCTTGCTTGCATAATTCTTGATATTGCTTATTCATTTAAATTACCAGTGAGACTTGTGGTTATGTTTTGTTTGGTGATTCTAACTTTGATTGTTTGATGTAGGATCGATTTGTGGACAAATCCTTTTCAAGGGGAGCGGATGTCGATTTGAGGACAAATCCTTTTGAAGAGGAGGAATGATGATAGATCGATTAATGGGTCGAATTTTTTCGTCAATTTATCGACTTGAGTGTCAAGTGTTCAATAAATAATTTCAAGTAATTGGGCTAAAGATTATTCAAGTAGGCCGCATGGGTTGGTTTATTAATTTATTATCATGTGGGCTGCAACTTCTTAAGTCATCAGACTTTATATGTTGCTTATATACATGATATTGGCAAGTCTTATTGGAATGAAATGATATGGGCAAGCATACACGTGGACTATAGATTACAAAGAAAGGAGGTTGGCATGCAAAGGAGTCTTTAATATTTTCAGCATATTAGCATGTGGGCCACGTCTGCATAATAACAATCATAAAGCTAGAGCATGTAAAGTCCTAGCAGTACATGAATTCTTGGCTTGCAAGGAAATTTCGGTATTAATCAATTTAAGGTTCAGTAAATGATCTGTTTCACGCGACAAGTTACCAGATTATCCACGCGGCAAAGAATTTCGTTTACACAACATTGGAAGGATTTTTAGATTTTTAAATTCTATTGTAATTAGAATTTCTTTTTTAATTAGGATTTCTTTTTCAAATTGACTTCTATTAGGGTTATAGTTTATAAATTCCTGTAAGGATTTGGATTGTTTTGACTAGTATAAATAGATGCCTAAGTTGATGTAATCAAACACATTATACATTATTCATTATTTAATATATTTGTAAGGTTATTCTCTACTTTTGGTTCTTTGAAGAATTTCTAAGTATTTTTCTTAGTTATTTCTTTGAGATTCAATTTGACTTATCATACAACAATCCATAGTTGTGTGTGGCGTCTTCTACCCATCAATCGTCGATTGTACCGAGATTACCGCTTCAATATAAGCGAGGGGTAAAGGTGTCGTTGGTGTCCATTCAACGCAGAATTCTGAACGCGAGCAATTGTACCAAGATTACTGTCTACATATAGGCGAGGGGTTAAGGTGTTGCGAGCAATTCACCCAACAACTGTGCTAGAAACGATCGGGGGCGACGACCACCTCACGTAAGCGTGCCGTGGAGTCTATCACATAGAAATTTGGGGTTGGCTGGGATTGGGGGGGGGAACTTCAAACTGATTCTTTTGAGAGCAAATAAAGACGGAAATCACGATATTCTTAATGTACATTGTTACTCAGTTAGCTATATTAGCACACAATGAATATAGGGTGCTTGAGGTTGGCTATCAATAACTAAATACACCATCTCCACAGTTTGGTTGCTGAATAATGTACTGAATATGGTGATTAACTATTTCTTATTAACCATAACATGAAAATTCCCATCCTCAATCAAATTATCACAGTCAATAATTTCTCCCACTCAAGATTGCAACTTTCCTTCATCTTCTTGCTAATAAAACAAAACCCATCATCCCCCATTTAAGATTATGAGCTTCATTTGTTTTTCGTACCGACATTTCCACATCAACCCAACAATTACTTAACCTAACATTTAGCCCCAAAAAGGGGGAAAACAAAACCTTTTGCCGAATCAAAACTTAGACACCAACACATATTCACCAAAATATGCAAAAAATCAACAAACAACTAAATTGCCAAGAGATAAAAAGGGTACATAGATCTATGCACGAATGAATAAATTAAAGTACATTATAATGAATGAACGCAGGACAGATCAAGTGCTACTGAAAGTTTTGACGAAAATGGAAGAGAATTCTTACGAATTTTCGCTTTGATCTCTTCTGCATTTGATGTGCTTGTGAGTTGGGGCGTTTGTCTGCTACAGATATACATATATACATATATAGAGGGTGCCGTGTAAAAATTAACGGCGTTTAGAGGTTTTGAAACAGAAGTCTTGGTAAAAGATTGTGGTGGGCTGTTTAGGCGTTTGAGATTTTGGAGGTAAAATTTTATGAAATATAGTACTCTCAAATGAAATGATAATTTCTCTTCAGTGTGTTTTGTGAGTGTGAGAAACAAAAGAAAAAAAAGAAAAAGAAAATTTAAAATTTATGAGATAAGATAAAAGAGAGTAAATTATTTTCTTTTATGTGTTTTGGATGGAAAAGTTTATTTAAAATAGTACATTAATATTTTACCTTTTTGAGAATATGTTTACTAAATTATTATAAGATATTTTTGATACTTTCAAATATTATACAGGTTTGTGATCAATTTCTCAAAATGTTCATATTGGAGAAAAAAAAATTGGAAGATTTTTTTTGTTCTGCATAATTTATTATTGCCCTAGTAAAATTTATCGGATTTACTTGGCTAATCAGTAGACTTGATGTCTTTGAACTGTCAACTTTTTGTGTAAACCAAGACAACAGAATTCACAAAATATCTCTTCAGACATAGTTGGTTCTCACGTTTGTGTTCATTTTGGCCTTGAAACACCTCTTGGTTCCGTAAGTATACTAGAGAATTCAGCCTTCATAATTCTCACAGAAGTGGCCCCCTTCTTACTCACGTAGGTGACTTCTATCAAGAGTATCCTGCAATACCCCACTTGAACATATTTCAAGATATAAAAGTCATTAAAAGCGTAACTTATCCCCGATTCCATGGCGGATGTACCTTTATCTCATTTTAGGAATGGTTAGGAGTAAATATCTCCTCGATTTTTCTTCGAGTACTACATAGTTCGGTTTGACCATTGAACCTAGATCTTGGGATCTCCAATCGACTAGGTTGGGTTGCCACTTATGATGACTCTTATTTAAGCGAAAGCTTTAAACCCATTCCCTCGATGATTTTTCCACTTTATTCTTGTTAAACCTTTTGTAAGCGGATCCATGATATTATCTTTTGACTTTACATATCAATTGAGATAATTCCATTTGAAACAATTGTCTAATCGGTATTATGTCTTCGTCAGATATGACGTGACTTACAGATTATATAAATGACTCTGTCTTTCTTCCAATTCTTTGATTGGTTATCACATTGTATACATATAAATTTGCAGCACAGTCTTGACCAATTTGGAATATCCTCTAAGAAATTACGAAGCCACTCGAAACTTTCTTCTCTAGCTTTGTCTAACGATGAATTCCGATTCCATTGTAGACTCTAGCAATACACATTTTTTTTGAAGATTTCCAAGATACTGCACAAGACTCCCAAGGGTAAAGACATATCCACTTGTGGATTTTGAGTCTTTATTATCGGATATCCAATTAGCATCACTATATCCTTCCAATACTGCTGGATATCTTGTATAGTGCAGTCCATATTTTTGAGTATGTTTTAGGTATCCTAAAACTCTCAAAATTGTTTTCCAGTGATCTTTACCTGGATTACTCGTATACCTACTTAGCTTACTTACTGAATAAGCTATATCTGGTCTAGTACAGTTCATGACATACATTAAACTGCCTATTATACGAGAATATTCTAGTTGGGATATGCCATCGCCTTCATTTTTAGCTAAATGAAGATTTATATCAATTGGGGTTTTATTCAGAATTATATTATACTTGTTAAATTTTTCAAGTATTTTCTCAATGTAATGATGTAAGACCCCAACTTATTATAAATAAATTTTAATTTTCCTTTATTCATTATTCTAAATTAATAAGGGTTAATTTGATATAATTCTTTGGTTATGGGAGAAATGTGCAAAGTTTATAAAATAAGCAAGTGGTTATAAAATATTCATTATTGTCGGGGAATATTCGTTTGGTCGTGGAATATTCTTTTTGTCGGGAATCTCCGTACGACGGCGCAGTCATTGGTGGGCCCCATAACGAAAAACGGTTGGATGAAGGAAAACGACAAAGATTGAGTTTTTTATAAATAACGACGTAAATTGTTACCAATTAACAATTTGTTGGGTTACACGGTGGTTAAAATACAAGAATGTCTGGCGTGGTTCTTGCGATGGAAGCGGTATTGCACACGATGAAAGACACCAGTATTGCACATATTATTGAATTATTGATCCTTACGTAAGAAGGCCTACTCAATAATTATTACAGTGAATTCTTGCTTGATATTATATTTTATTGATTCAATAATTGTTGCGTTGATATTTTGTATTCTTTGTTGTTTCAATAATTGTCATTACGATATTTTCCATTATCAAATCAATAATTCATATTATTTGAATAATATTATCGAGATAAAATTATTGGCGATGTCTAGAAAGTTACATCTAAGGAGAGGTTTGGTCACCTAATTGCAAGGCAGCAAGTAAGGAGAAATCCTTATTGAAAGCCCTTCTTTCCCTGGGAACGGCCGGTTGTCGATCTTTGTGATTCTATAATATTATTTTGAATAATTAATTATTGATTATTATGATAAAGAAAATATTTATTTTATGTGGATATAGATGGAGAAAATTTTAATGTGACAATTGTTGAAAATTAATATTTTATCTTTTTCGATAAAATAATTCATTTAAATATATTATTTTAATAATATATTACTGGGTGATATTTTATAATGAATGTGGGATATATGAGTATATGAGGAGGTAGGGTATTTTGTGGCATTAAATGTTTAACATATGTTTTGTGTGTTTCGGTGGACACAATTCTTGATCAAAAATTTATTATAGATCGTAAAATTGCCCGCTTTGTGGATTTCGGTCAATTTACATTTGGAATTTGGAAAAATTTTCTTCTGCAAAGTTGTAGAGAATGGAATTTCCCATGGAAAGTCGCGAGTTTCGAATTTTTCTGATAAACGACCTATTTTCTACGAATTATTGAAGTTTCGGAAGATAAAATAATTTTTATTAAATAATGGGTGGGACCCACTCTTGTTTGAACATGTGGGCTGCTAGAAATTGGGTCAAGGTTGGCTGGTAGCTGATTTGGTTCAAAGGCATGCGTAGAAGATATAAATTATAATATTATTTTATTATTTTAGTCTCCTTTGGCGTTCTAGCATTTTCCTATAAAATAGAGGGTTAAGTTAGAATTGAAAATCACACCAGAAACAAAGTTTTCTCTCTTTCTCTCTCTATATTATCGAACGTATTCTTGTGAGTATACTTTGAGTGTTGCTTTATCTGGGTGCGAGTTTCACAAAGACTATATCTAAAATTCAAATCGGAAATACGGTTATTTTGAGGTAAGGGTATTATTTTCTTCTTAAATGATATTTTTTTTCTTCAATATCATTATGCCAAGTATTGGTGAACTTTTTATCAAATTTGGAACTTGTTGTGTTCGGGAGTTATTATTCACGTATACGGCCTTATTCACGATATCGACCTTTATTCATCATCTAAGACTATTCAATTTAAAAAATAAAAATTTTCTTTTTGTCCAAAATATCTATTCGGATACTAGCTTTGATTGTATCCATGTTTTGATCATTCTTGAATTTTACACCACTATGATTATTTTCGAGGTATTTTTGGACATGGGTAAAACAAAGTACTAATCCTTAATCCTTAATCCTTGTCATTTTGTTTCAATTGGATTCGTTTTTTTAAAAATATTTTCATCATCCTCGGTCTTAAATGATGATATAAATGAATATCTTTGGCTTTGTAGTGCAAAAGATGAACGATTAACTGATGAATATCTTTGATCCATAGTGCAAAGATGAACAGGTGTTGAGATAAACATAACCAACTGGTGATTTAAATGAATATCTTTGGCACAGTAGTGCAAAGATGAATATTGATTGTTATTCTGGGATAAAATATTGATGATGGACTTTTAAACCTTAGAAGACAGGTAGAATTCTTCCTCTACGTGACTCTTCTAATGGATTCTTTGTTTCATTTGCATTTGTTGATCTAAAACTTGTTGTCTATTGTATTCTATTAGATTTTTCCTGTTGAAGACTAACGATAATTTGTTGTATATTATCTTAGTCATAATATTCTTTATTGGGCTAGTTGAGCTCACCCTTTCCTTTTTGTTCCATTTTCTTCTCAGGATGTGAGAACATAGCGAGGATCGAGTCGGGGTATGGAGTGATGGTTCTAGGAAGATGTTTTAGCGATCCTCACTATTTCTATAAAATAGTGTTTGAATAATTGTAATGAGGACTTATTTGCGTGTGGATATTGTATTTAAACTCACGGTATGTATTGTCGTATTTCACACGACACTTGTATTATTGAAGTTGTAGTTTGCTTTTACATACCATGTATGTTGGCGACTCGAATGGGTGTTGTATACCGTTTTGGGGGCGCCACGGTTGGTATCGAGCTTAGGGATATGATCTCCATGCGGAGATCGGGAATAGAACTAGGAGGGAGAGACGAGTAAATCCTTCGCTAGTGTGTCCTACCTAAGCTTATTTGTTGGTCGGTCATAATATAGGATATTATGTGATATGTTAAAATTAACCCTTGTTTTATGGCAGTATTTAAGAATGGCTGCTGAGAACGTTAACAATGGAGTTTATGAGACCGTGGAGACGCCAGTACTCACCAACGAGGAGAACGTGCAACAGTCTGGCAATGTTCCTCCTGTGAACAACGCCACTGAGCAAATGATGAACGACGGGATGTTTAGAAGCTTTTTGCAGTTCATGCAAAATCGACGAGGAGACTCGTGTACAAAATACGGGAGAAATGATAATGAACGTCACGGTTTGTCACGGCCAAACAATTCAAAGAGTTGGGACCACCGATTTCCATGGAAAGCCGGATCCGATCAAGGCGTAAACGTGGGTCAAGCAAATTACCAAGATATTCGATGTCTTGGGGTGCACGGAGAATGAAGGTTCCATTCTCCACCTTTATGTTTAAGTGGTGAAGCGATTCATCGTGGGAATCAGTGAAGCGTACTTGACCAGATGCACTTAACATGTCTTGGGAAAGATTTGAAATCGTTTCAATGACAAATACTTTCCGTAAAGTATTCGCGTATGAAGGAGGTAGAGTTTATTAGACTCGAATGCGAACAACATGACGGTGTCTCGAAGACGAGGCAAGGTTCGCAGAATTATCCAGTTTGCACCTCATTTGGTGGAGAATGAGGAACGAATGACGCGTATGTTTTCGGAGAGGTCTAAAACCGGAGATTCGTCAATACCTTATCTCTCATAAATTTTCTCTGTATTCGGATGTTGTCAATGTGCTCGATTATTAGAAATGAGATAGTGAGTATACTCAACCGAGGGACCACAATCGTAGTAGTCATCGTGAGCGATGATAACCAAATGAGGAGGAAAGAATACGGACAAAGCGGTAACCACTCGGTGGTAATCGTGGACATGATAAGAGGAGAGGTGACTCAAGTGAAAATTTCGTAAAAAGAAGATTCAACAATGACGGGAAGATATCAACAATGAAAGACCAAATACCAACAACAAATGCTAGGGAGGGAGAACGACCGCCAGCTTAGATGTTACAAATGCGGGAAGGAGGGACATATCATTATTAAACCGTCCACAACAATCCAAGGTATGTTACAACCGTGGAAAGGAAGGCCACATCGCTCGAGATTGTACTATAAGCGAAACCAAGTTCAATGGGAGTGGTGATTCCAAGGGTCATCCCGGATAAGTCGAAATCGGCCAGCTCTGGAAGAGCTTTTGTCGTGGATCGCCAAAACGTGAGGAACCCAAACGAGGTGATCACGGGTAAGCTAATCTTGAATTCTTGCGAAATTTATACCTTACTAGAATCTGGGTTCTACCCATTCTTTTCTCTCTCCCTTATGCTCAACGTTTAAACTTGACTCGGGAGAAATTAGATTTTGATTTATCTGTTGAAACTCAGTTGGGTGAAACCTTCGTTACATCTACGGTTTATAAATCTTGCATGATCCAATTTGGCACTATCACATTACACAATTGATCTTATCTCTTTAAAAATACTTGCTTTTGATGTGATTTTAGGAATTGATTGGTTAACCACTCATCATGCCAAAATTAATTGTTTTCGTAAGGTTGTTAGTTTTCATATTCCTAACCAACCTATCATACAAATTCAAACCACTAAACCACTAAAATCGATCCATTTGTCATATCAAGCCACAAAGCTATTCGCTTATTGAAAAACGGATGTCAAGCTTTCTTAGCCCATGTTATGGATTTGAATAAAGACAAGTCGATTTGAATAATATTTACGTGGTTAGAGAATTTCCACGATGTATTTCTGAAGAGCTTCCGGTCCTACCCCGAACGTGATGTTGAATTCTTTATTGACCTTGAACCGCATACAAAGCCCATTTCTAAAACCCCATATCGAATGGCTCTATTGAACTTCGTGAGTTAAAAGTCCAACTACGTGGAGTTATTAGACATCGGTTTCATTCATCCTAAGACGTCTCCTTGGGGTGCTCCTGTTTTATTCGTAAAGAAGAAAGACGAGAGTATCACGACTTTGTATTGACTATCGAGAATTGAACCATGTCACCATCAAGAATAGGTATCCGCCACCTCGCATTGATGACCCATTCGACCGATTATAAGGAGCGCAATTCTTTTCAAAGATCGATCTTCGCTTACGGATATCATCACCAAGATTAAAACCGAGGATATTCCAAAGACGGCATTCGGGACTCGTCACGGGCATTATGAATTCTTGGTCATGTCTTTTGGATTGACTAATGCTCCTGCTTTGCTTTCATGGATATGATGAACCGTGTATTTAAGGAATATTTGGATCGGGTTTCGTTGTTGTCTTTATTGATGACATCCTCATCTATTCCAAAAGCCGTGAAGATCATGAGCACCATTTGAAGTCGGCTACTACAAAGACTTTGTGAACACAAGCTTTATGCCAAGTTTGAAGAAATGTGAGTTACGCTTGAGGAAGTAGCATTCCTTGGGCACGTGGTGTCAAAACAAGGAGTATCTGTTGACGTGAAGATTAAAGCAATACAAAGTTGGAGCAACCAAAATTCGGTGATCAAAATCTGCAACTTTCCGGGCTTAAATTGGTTATTATCGGAGATTTGTGGAAGGATTTTCTCGAATCGCTACTCTAGATTAACTCGGTGACTTAAGGATGCAAAATTCTTATGGAGCGAGGAATGCGAGAAGAGCTTCCAAGAGCTCAAGAGGAGACTCATTTCGCTGTTATTATGACAATACCATCCGGTTCGGATGGATTTGTTATCTACGATGATGCTTCCGCAAGGGGGTTAGGATGTGTTCTCATGCAACATGGGAAAGTCATAGCCTATGCCTCACGACAACTCAAAGAATATGAGAGGAATTATTCTACTCATGATCCGAGTCAGTTGGTAGCGATCGTGTTTTGCGTTGAAGATATGGAGACACTACTTATGCGGGAGAAAGTGGAGATTTATCACGGACCATAAAAAGCCTCAAATATTTCTTCACCCAAAAGAACTCAATATGCTGCAATGACATTGGCTTGAGCTATTGAAGATTACGATCACACTATTCAATATCATCTTGGAAAAGCGTAGTAGGTGGCGCGTTAAGTAGAAGATCATATGCAAGTCGAGTGCGATATTGTCAACGCAAGGCCCATTTTGTATGACTTGCAAAGGATGGAGGTAGAATTAAAGACTCCATGGACCCACATAATGATTATGAATATACAAGTAGAACCTACTTTAATCGATAAAGTTAAAGTTTGCTCAAGCTACTGGACACAGAGGCGATCGCGTATGAAGAAGAAAGTGCAAGAAGGAGCTATTTCGGAAGCAAGAATTGATGAGGAAGGAATACTTGAGTCAATTCTAGACTTTGCGTTCCTAACTATTCTCGAATCGAAGCATAAAATCATGATGGAGGCACACAACACCCCGTTTGCAATCCATCACAGGGAGTACCAAAATGTATCATGATATTCGACATACATTTTGGTGGAACAATATGAAGAGAGAGATTGCGGAGTTTATCTCAAGATGTTTAACTTTGTCAACGTGTAAAGTGGAGCATCAAGTGCCAAAAGGTCCATTGTAACCACTTGAGATTCCTAATGGAAATGGGAACACATTACTATGGATTTTGTTACGAGTCTTCCCAAAGTTTCTCAAGGCGTAGATGCAATTTGGGTTATTGTTGATAGATTAACCAAGTGCGCCCATTTCTTACCGTCACGCGAGACTTATCCCTTGAACGTCTTGCTGATGTATATGCGTGAATGAGATTATGCGATTGCATGGCATGCCAAGATCCATAGTTTGGATTGTGACCCGAGATTCACTTCAAGATTTTGGGTTAGCTTGCGAGAAAGCTATGGGCGCGGATTCTGATTGATTCAAAGATACCATCCTCAAACAGACGGACAATCAGAGAGGACTATTCAAACCCTTGAAGATCTATTAAGACTCTGTGTCCTAGATTTCAAAGGAAGTTGGGATAAGTACCTACCACTGGTGGAATTCTCCTACAACAACAGTTATCAAGCAAGTATAGGCATGGCTCCATTTGAGGCGTTGTATGATTTAAAATGTCGTTTCTCGATATCTTTGGGACGAGGTGGGAGAAGCAACATTGTTGGGACCAGAATTAGTACACATGACTACAAAAAAGATCCAAATGATTCGACAACGTATTCAAACTTCACAAGATCGACAAAAGAGTTTTCTTTGATCTTCATAGGAAGGGACGTGGAGTTTAATATTGGAGATCATGTATTATTACGTATTGCTCGGGGAAAGGAGTTACAAGATTTGGGAAAAGAGGAAAGCTCAATCCAAGGTTTGTTGGTCCATTTGAGATTCTTGACCGAATAGGAAACGTAGCCTATAGACTCGCGTTACCTCCAAGTATGTCTCGTGTTCACAATGTATTCCACATATCTATGCTTCGTAAATATGTGAAAGACCCGAACCACATTATTGCGTTAGAACCGCATTTAGATAGTGAAGATTTAACATACGAGGAGATACCTGTTGAGATTTTGGATAGGAAATAGCATGTCTTACGCACGAAGGTTATACCACAAGTTAAGGTTTTGTGGAGAAACCATGCAATTGAGGAAATGACATGGGAGTTTGAATCGGAGATGAAAGCGAGGTACCTCACCTTTTCGATACACCAGTGCGTCGTCAATTTCGAGGGACGAAATTTCATAAGGAGGGAGGTTGTAAGACCCCAACTTATTATAAATAAAATTTAATTTTCCTTTATTCATTATTCTAAATTAATAAGGGTTAATTTGATATAATTCTTTGGTTATGGGTGAAATGTGCAAAGTTTATAAAATAAGCAAGTGGTTATAAAATATTCATTATTATCGGGGAATATTCGTTTGGTCGTGGAATATTCTTTTTTATCGGGAATCTCCGTATGCAACCAAGCCTTGATCATTAGTGGGCCCATAACGAAAAACGGTTGGATAAAGGAAAACGATAAAGATTGAGTTTTATAAATAACGACGTAAATTGTTACCGTTAACAATTTGTTGGGTTACACGGTGGTTAAAATACTGATGTCTGGCGTGGTTGCGCAATAATAAATACGGTATTGCACAATTATTGAATTATTGATCCTTACGTAAGAAGGCCTTACTCAATAATTGTTACATGAGTTACTTATTCAATATTATATTTTATTGATTCAATAATTGTTGCGTTGATATTTTGTATTCTTTGTTGTTTCAATAATTGTCATTACACAAGATTTTCCATTATCAAATCAATAATTCATATTATTTGAATAATATTATCGAGATAACATTATTGGCGATGTCTAGAAAGTTACATCTAAGGAGAGGTTTGGTCACCTAATTGCTGCGCCAAGTAAGGAGAAATCCTTATTGGAAAGCCCCTTTTCTGAAAGCTACCGTCAGTTGTCGATCTTGTGATTCTGTAATATTATTTTTGAATAATTAATTATTGATTATTATGATAAAGAAAATATTTATTTTATGTGGATATAGATGGAGAAAATTTTTTAATGTGACAATTGTTGAAAATTAATATTTTATCTTTTTCGATAAAATAATTCATTTAAATATATTATTTTAATAATATATTACCAGTGATATTTTTATAATGAATGTGGGATATATGAGTATATGAGGAGGTAGGGTATTTTGTGGCATTAAATGTTTAACATATGTTTTGTGTGTCGGTGGACACAATTCTTGACCGAAAATTTATTATAGACTGTAAAATTGCCCGTTTGTGGATTTCGGTCAATTTCTGTTTGGAATTTGGAAAAATTTTCTTCTGCAAAGTTGTAGAGAATGGAATTTCTCATGGAAAGTCGCGAGTTTCAAATTTTTCTGATAAACGACCTATTTTCTACGAATTATTGAAATTTCGGAAGATAAAATAATTTTTATTAAATAATGGGTTGGACCCACTCTTGTTTGAACATGTGGGCTGCTGGAAATTGGGTCAAGGTTGGCTGGTGGCTGATTTGGTTCAAAGGCATGCATAGAAGATATAAATTATAATATTATTTTATTATTTTAGTCTCCTTTGGCGTTCTAGCATTTTCCTATAAATAGAGGGTTAAGTTAGAATTGAAAATCACACGAAACAAAGTTTTCTCTCTTCTCTCTATATTATCGAACGTATTCTTGTGAGTATACTTTGAGTGTTGCTATCTGGTGCGAGTTTCTATCGACCTATCTTAGAAAATTCAATCAGAAAGACGGTTATTTTGAGGTAAGGGTATTATTTTCTTCTTAAATGATATTTTTTTCTTCAATATCATTATCTTAAAGTATTGGTGAACTTTTTATCAAATTTGGAACTTGTTGTGTCGGGGTTCTTATTCACGTATACTGGCCTTATTCACGATATCGACACTATTCATAAAAATAAAAATTTTTCTTTTTGTCAAAATATCTATTCGGATACTAGCTTTGATTGTATCCATGTTTTGATCATTCTTGAATTTTACACCACTATGATTATTTTCGAGGTATTTTTGGACATGGGTAAAACAAAGTACTGAATCCTTAATCCTTAATCCTTGTCATTTTGTTTCACCGGATTCGTTTCTTTAAAAATATTTTTCATCATCCTCGATCTTAAATGATGATATAAATGAATATCTTTGGCACATAGTGCAAAGATGAACGATTAATCGATGAATATCTTTGGCACAGTAGTGCAAAGATGAGCAGTGTTGAGATAAACATAACCAATTGGTGATTTAAATGAATATCTTTGGCCCAGTAGTGCAAAGATGAATATTGATTGTTATTCTGGGGATAAAATATTGATGATGGACTTTTAAACCTTAGAAGACGGTAGAATTCTTCCTCTACGTAACTCTTTCTAATGGATTCTTTATTTCATTGCATTTGTTGATCTAAAACTTGTTGTCTATTGTATTCTATTAGATTTTCCCTGTTGAAGACTAACGATAATTTGTTGTATATTATCTTAGTCAGCATATTCTTTACTGGGCTAGTTGAGCTCACCCTTTCCTTTTTGTTCCATTTTCTTCTCAGGATGTGAGAACATAGCAGGATCGAGTCGGGGTATGGAGTGATGGTTCTAGGAAGATGTTTTAGCAGTCCTCACTATTTCTATAAAATAGTGTTTGAATAATTGTAATGAGGACTTATTTGCGTGTGGATATTGTATTTAAACTCACAGTATGTATTGTCGTATTTCACACGACACTTGTATTATTGAAGTTGTAGTTTGCTTTCTATACCATGTATGTTGGCGACTCAGAATGGGTGTTGTATACCTGTTTTGGGGGCGTCACAAATGAGATTGAGATAACATAATTCCATCAGAGGTTCTAGAAATCTTGATTCCTAAAATTATATCAGCAATCCCCAAGTCTTTCATATCAAACCTATTTGACAACATACGTTTTGTTGAGTTGATAACTTCATTATTGCTACTCATGATTAACATATCATCCACATAAAGACAAACAATGACATATTCCTTTTGAGTGCTTTTGACATAAACACATTTGTCACACTCATTGATTTTAAATCCATTTGATAATATAGCATTATCAAATTTCTCATGCCATTATTTTAGTGCTTGTTTTAATCCATACAAGGATTTAACAAGTTTGCATACTTTCCTCTCTTGTCCAGGAGCAGTGAAACCTTCAGGTTGTTCCATATATATTTCTTCATCTAATTCACCATTTAAGAATGCAGTCTTTACATCCATTTGATGTATTTCAAGTTTATTTAAAGATGTTATTGCTATTAGCATTCGAATAGATGTAATTCTTGTAACAGGTGAATAAGTGTCGAAATAATCCAATCCTTCCTTTTGTCTATAGCCTTTAACAACAAGCCTTGATTTATATTTATCAATTGAGCCATCAGCTTTCATCTTCTTTTTGAAGATCCATTTATACCCTAAGGTTTTGGAACCAGGTGGAAGGTCCACCAATTCCCATGTATGATTTTGCATAATGGACTCAATTTCGCTATTTATTGCTTCTTTCCAATGAGAAGCATCTGGAGAGGATACTGCTTCCTTGTACGTTCGAGGATCGTTTTCTAACAAAAATGTTAGAAAATCCGGACCAAAAGACGTTGAAGTCATTGCCCTTTTGCTACGTCTAGGTTCATCCAATACAAACTCTTTGTCTATATTTTCAGGATTATTACTAGTAGCATCCAAAGGTCTTTTGTTTGAATTTGAATCTTTATTTCCATTATATGGAAAAATATTCTCAAAGAATGATGCATCTCTTGATTCAATAAATGTATTAACATGAATATCGTTAATTTCAGATTTATGAACAAGAAAGCGATAAGCACTGTTGTTATTTGCATAACCAATGAAAACACAGTCAATTATTTTTGGCCCTATCTTAACCCTTTTAGGTTTAAGAACCATCACTTTTGCTAGACACCCCCACACTCTTAAATATTTGTAGCAAGGTCTATGACCTTTCCATAATTCATAAGGTGTTTTGTGAGTTTTCTTATGAGGCACTTTATTAAGAATATAATTGGCAGAAAGCAAAGCTTCCCCCCATAAATTCTTGGGTGCTCCAGAACTGTTTAACATAGCATTTAACATTTCTTTCAATGTTCGATTCTTGCGTTTAGCAATACCGTTAGATTGAGGTGAATAAGGAGCGGTAGTTTGGTGAATAATACCATGAGTAGAGCATATCTCTTCAAATGGTGATTCATATTCACCACCTCTATCGCTTCTTATTGCTTTAATCTTTTTGCTAAGTTGATTTTCAACTTCATTTTTATAAAGTTGAAACATTTCGACAAATTTCATCTTTTGCTTCTTAGCAAATAAACATAACAATATCTTGTGCAATCATCAATAAAGGTTATGAAATATTTTTTCCCACCTCTAGTTTGCACAAACTTTAAGTCACATATGTCAGTGTGAATTAAATCTAGAGGTTCAGTTTTCCTTTCAACAGAATGAAAGGGTAATCTTGTCATTTTTGATTCCACACAAATTTCACATTTATGTTTTAGATTAATATCAAATTTAGGCAAGAATTCTAAATTAATTAATCTACACAAAGTATTATAATTAACATGTCCTAATCTAGCATGCCATATATTTGAAGACTCTAACAAGTAAGCAGAAGAATTAATTTTATTATTATCAATAGACTTGATTTTAACATGATCATAACATTCATCTTAAAGAGCCCATCATTCATGTAGCCCTTTCCTACAAACATATCATTCTTTGTAAAGTACAAACTTATCGAACACAAACACCAACTTAAAGTCATTCTTGCTCAAGAAGTGACCCGAAACTAAATTCTTACGAATATCCGCATACATGAAGCACTTCATTCAAAGTCAGTTCTTTGCTAGATGTCATTTTCAGTACAATTTTTCCACGTCCTTGAACCTTTGAACTTGAGGAGTTTCCCATAAAGAGTTGATCATCATTTTCTCTTTGTTTGTAAGTAGAAAACATCCATTTGTTGGAGCATGATGTGGCGAGTAGCCCCAAAGTCCACGTATTCACTCTTTAGGGTTTCCTGCCAAGTTACATTCGGATATAATCGCACAAAGATTCATGTCTCAAACATCTTCGACTTTTTTTCCATTCATGTCACATTTGCTTGAGGCTTTTGTTCTTTCTTCAACTTCTTTGGCTTTCGACATTCATTAGATTTATGTCCTGGAATGCCACAGTTGAAGCATTTGCCTTTGAATTTCTTCTTGGCCTTGAAAGTCTCTTTGCCTTTACGCTGCCTTTTGTTGTTGTTTGGCCTTTGTTCTACAACATTTGATTTTGCTTCAATGAAATTCTTCTCACTCTTCTTCTCAGATCCTCGATTGTCCTATTCAATCCTAAGTCGCAAAATCAGTTCTTCAAGATTCATCTCTTTGCGTTTATGCTTCAAATAATTCTTGAAGTATTTCCATGATGGTGGAAGCTTCTCAATCATTGCTGCAACTTGGAATGATTCACTTAATGACATTCCTTCAGAATGAATGTCATGTAGAATTACTTGTAATTCTTGAACCTGAGTGATAACTGCTTTGGAATCTACCATTTTATAATCAAGAAATCTACTGACAATGAATTTTTTCATGCCAGCATCTTCAGTTTTATATTTCTTATCAAAAGATTCCCAAAGTTCCTTTGCAGTTTGAATTGTACAGTACACATTATACAGTGTATTGTCTAATCCATTCATTACATAATTTCTGCAAAGGAAATCTGCATGTTTCCATGCATCAACTGCAGTCACCTTTTCCTTGTCAGTTTCTCCTTCAACAAGAGTAGGACAGTCCACTTGTAGAAACCGAGCCAAATTCAATGTTGTGAGATAGAATAGCATTTTTTGTTGCCAACGCTTGAAATCAGTTCCATTGAACCTTTCAGGCTTTTCTCCATGAGACATACTCACGGCAGGAATGGTGCTTGTAGAAGCCATTTCTGTTAGACAATAAGATAATTGTCAATAGATAGAAACAAATTTCTGTTTGTACAAAATGTAACAAATTTTGTTTACAAATTTGTTTTTGCAGAATATTTATATATTAACACAATAATATATCTTAGCAATAAAAATAAACTGTTATATGAATTTAAAAATAATAACAAAATAATATCTATTAATATGCAAATAATTTTCTGTTTACATAAAACACTACTACAATTATAGAATATATATATAAATAAAAATATTATATCTATTAACATGCAATATTTATAAACATATAAACATGCAATTATAGTAACATGCATGCAGTAGATAAAATATAATATATATATATATATATATATATATATATATATATATATATATATATATATATATATATATATTAACCGTAGTAAAGCTACAAACATTCTGCATGAATCAGAACAAAATGCAAATAAACAATAAACAATTGTTTTATAAAACAAGTTTATTATACTGACACATAAATACAACAAGCAATCTGTTACAATCATGTGGTCAAGGCTAAAGAACACGCAAGTCATTAATACAATATGCATGAATTATTATTAACATACAATTTGTTAACATGAAATTTATATATAATAACAGAATATATATATACTAAAAGTACGAATTGTGTACTAACATACTGCAGTACTTGATTTAAGAAATTCAAACAGTGTGCAGTACCCCCTTCCAATTTCAAAATGGTTGTTTTATAAACTGTTATTTCCATAATGTATTTATTAACATGCAATATATATATAAACAGAATATTATATATATTCACACACACACACACACACACATATATATATATATATATATATATAAACGAAATTGAAAATAACAGAATATAATAATATATTATAAATATTTACAGATAACATGTAAATATTTAAACAGAATATTAATAAACAGAAAAAATATTATCACAGATAATATAAATAATAGCAATTAATTATAGCAATTCTTACAACGTTAATCAATTAATATTCTGTTTGAAAGAACCAAACATTACAACACATATTCAAATAAAGCATCAATATTAAAACATACGTGTCTGTTGGTGCACACTTAAATGAAGTTATCATTCATGACAATATTTGGAAATACACTTAAACACTTAAATATTTAAATATCATGCATAGTATGGTAAGATATTACATGCATAGCAAACAGAATATCTAAAACGGAACATATTACATGCATTGACAAGTATTTGCAGAATATAGAAAAGTGACGTTTTTTCCCAATGCAAAATGAATCGCGAAAATGGATAAAACAAATATTTGCAGAATTTCACATAAAACGATTTTCTGTTCATATAAATAATACTATAATTACAAAAAAATTAAATTTACTTTAAGATTATTATCTGTAATATATAGTATTATTTAATAATGCATATAAATATAATAATAATAAATTATGCGAACATAAATAACTTGTAAAATGATGAATATAAATCCGAAGTCCTTTGAATTCACAAAAATCTCCTTAAAGCAAATTTATTCCCCTCTGATGCTTAACGGTTAATTGAATAATTGCTTCCAAGATAAAACGGTTTCAATTCTTAATTAGTAGCATTACAAAATTAAGAATTCATCGAACGCAAATTCTATGTTATGTACTTGAACTTTTACTATTAATAATAATGATGCATAAAGAAAACAGAAAAAAACTTACTGTACAATTTTACTGCAGAAAACGGGATTTCACAGTGCAGAACGGGATTTTGCAATGCAGAACGGGAACAAAATTACTGCAGAACGGGAGTCTGTCAGAAACGGGAAACGGTAGAACAGAACGAGATTCTATACTGCAGAAACGGGATTAATAGAAGGAACGGGACGGGCAGAACGGGGAACGGGAATTTGTTATTTTTTTTTCAAATGCTTTCCCACACCATTTATTTATAGGAAAATTCGCATGTAACCGTCGTCAAAACGATGTAGTATTGTGATGATAAAAAATATATCACGAACCCGCCCGTCAGGTCCACAACCCAACCCGAGTCAATTTTCTCATTCAAATCCCATTTCGAACATTATTTTCCTTCTCTGTCCTTTTCTGTTCTCAAAAAACTCACGAGCAAAATGTGTAAGCAAAAGCTTTTTTTTTTTGAGGTAATTTTCTTAAAGGAATATTTAACCATTTAAAAACACATCACATATATTTAGGCATTTAATTGTTTTATATGTTTCTTAAATTGAACTAGAATCTAAGCACATCAACAAATTGAAAAATAAATAACTAAAAAAAGAGCGTGTGTGAGGAAATTTCAATTTTTTTTTTGGCGTAATGAGAGCAAAGAATGCAACAGTTTGAAACTTCGATATTTGAAATGTTAGATTTTCAAAATGATGGTAATGTATCAACTAAAAGAGGATTATAGATAAAGGCCTTCTTTCCTATTAATTATCTAGGTAATTAGGTCCCAACTTTGATTAATCATGTTAACCCTTTTGATTTAGCCTTAACACCCACTATTTAATCAAATCCATCCTCACTCTTTACCTGTTTTGCCCATGCGAATTTTCTCGAATAACATATATAATATTCCCTTAATTAGCTAGACAAGAGTTGATTTTCTCTTTCATGTTTACTAATTATTCCCAAGAAAGATTGCATGAAAATAAATAAATAATTAAGTATATTATTCATTGTGATCCTGCACATAATGCCTGCATGCATGTCATCATGTAACACAGTGATTTTACATACTTATAACCACAATGAATTGAAATTAAAGGTGGCCTATGAGCAGTGAGCAGTATTCCCTATAATATAATGTGAGTAAAACTTTCTACAAAAAATTATATCGTTACTTTTAGTCACGTCTTACTCTCAGCCAAAAAATAATTAGAGCCTCTAAAAAGAAACCGCAAAGAACAAGAAAGAATGCCGTACATTTATGCATTACGCGCGCGCGCGCACACATATATATATATTTATGTTAACGCCAAATTTTATCGGCGCGTCCAATTATCAAATTTACGCTACTAAATCAAGATAAGAATAATCCAACGAAGCTTGATGGCTTGGACCACGGAAGATAGCTCCATGTGAGAATAATAAGTGAGATCGGTCACAAGGTTTAACAATGAAGGCAATAGTATTTAGTGCTCAAGTAGATATTACCTGTTACCATTAGGTCAAGCCTTGTATTTATAATCATTTCCACCGCCTCTAGAGTCCATACCCCAGTCGAATTAGGACTCCTAAACATGGCAGTTATCAATGTTTGGGTCCAACCCAATCTCCTCTAAAGTGCAAGTTGGCTGTTATCCAACTACTTGCCTTATAAGAGTTGGTCGGTAGATACGATTAGGGTTAGGACCCGTAATCGTCTAGACTCCTCATTTCATCAGATTCCATCCGAAAGATAACCTTCGATATGGGCTTTATAATGTGGTGCGGTCTCCTACTGGAAAGGCTTTCGAGTGAATCGATCCCAATCATCCTTTATTCTGGCCTGCATCTCTCAAAAAGAGTGGCTCGATAGTCCCAATTCCTAACATCCTCTTTGCCGGTTGGTTTCATCCGATGGACTCAAATACTCGATACATACATTATTGGTCGGGTCTGGGTTCAGGTCCGAAGGGCTCTGATACCCGATCCTGATCTTAGTTTCTTCAGTTATGGCTTTGACCCACTGGGCTCGATGATCCCATCTCGGCACAGGCCTTCAGTCCATGTAGGGGTCGGTGGATTGTACCCGAACATTGCCCCCCAGTCTCTCATTATAATAGATATTAATGGGATAATTAATGAGAGAGTTGAAGAGACGCCTAGGTAATCCAACCGACTTAATAAATGCAGTGCACGTTACACAAGAAATGAACAGTCCTAAAGTTATGATTAGCCGCATCTTGGCATTCGTGCATCTGTCCCTATAAATACTCCCATCCTCCCTTACTTCCCCCTTTTACGAGCCTTTATTTTTCAAACACTCTAATTCCAATATTCCGGTAAAGGCGATTTCCGGTGAGTTAAAACCTTACTGATTCTTCTCTTTTTTTTTCAAATCAACTCATTTCGTCTGTTTCCATGGCTGAATCTAGCTCATTTCCCTCGGTCCCTGCCTCCGACATCGTTCTCATCCTTGAGGCTACCTCCATTCCTGTCGGAGTAGCCTCTCTGCAATCCTGATCGCCATCTGAGCTTGGTGTTGGGCCGATTTGCCGGTCGGTCCGGCCGGTTGCCCTTCTTGACGGCGACCGAGGCCCCGATCCGTCGATCTTCTCCTCCGGAGAACTTCTCTCATATCAATACCAAATCCACCATCACCCCCGCCCAACTTTCTGACGCTCGGGAGCTTTTCAACATTCTCCGAGAGTACAAGCTTCGGGTGCCAAAGCCCGAAGAGAGGATGTGACGCCTCCAAAATAAGTATACATCACCCATTCTGAGTTGTCAATACACGGTACAGAAATAACTACAACTTTATTATTACAATAGTAAAACTGTGAGTTTGAATACAAATATTATCTTCTGCACAATATCTATACCCAAATAAATCCTCATCACATTTATTGATACATTATTTTACAAAAATGGTGAGGACTACTAAACAACTCTCTCTATAACCATCATTCCATACCCCAGGCTAAATGCACTCATTTACATTCTCGCCTCCCGAGAAGAAAAAATGGAACAAAAGGAAAAGGGTGAGCTCAACTAGCCCATAAAGAATATTATGACTAAGATAACATACAACAAAATTATCGTTAGTCTTCAACAGGAAAAATCTAATAGAATACAATAGACAACAAGTTTTAAATCAATATTCGCAATGAAAATAATAATTCATTAGAAGAGTTAAGTAGAGAATGCAAACTACTATCTTCTATGTATGAATTTTAAAGTTCGTCGTCTATCTTTTATCCCTGTAACATCAATCAATATATATCCGAATCAAATATTCATCTTTGTACTACAGGCCAAAGATATTCATCATTAATCATGTTCATCTAAACACTGCTTCATCTTTTGCACTTTCGGGCCAAAGATATTCATCGAAATCATTCATCTTTGCACTACAGGCCAAAGATATTCCATAATATCATCATTTAAGACTGAGGATGATAAAAAATATTTTTTAAAGAAACGAATCCAGTGAATCAAAATGACAAGGATTAAGGATTAAGGATTAAGGATTCATACTTTGTTTTATCCACGTCCAAAAATACCTCAAAAATAATCATAGTGGTGTAAAATTCAAGAATGATCAAAACATGGATACAATTAAAGCTAGTATCCGAATAGATATTTTGAACGAAAAGAAAATTTTTTATTTTTTCGATGAATAGTCTTAGTATTCGTGAATAAGTACCAGATAATCGTGAATAAGTAACCCCACACTAAAAGTTCCAAATTTGATTAAAAGTTCAGATCAATACTTGGCATAATGATATTAGAATAAATAATATCATTTTAAAAAAAAATAATATCCCTTACTTCGAATGACAGTACTTCTAGTTGAAACGTCGGATATTGACTATGACTTGAACTTGCACCGTATAGCAATACTCAAAGTATACTCAAAATACTCACAAGAATACGCTCGATAATATAGAGAGAAAACTTGATTTACGGTGTAATTTTCAATTATAACCTAAACACCCTATTTATAGGAAAATGCTTAGAACACAAAGTAGAAAATTTAATTTAATAATATTATTATTATTCCTACAACTTCCTACGCATACCAACTGAATTCAAATTATTAAAACACATGCAAGACCCACACTCAAATCATCCAAAACGTTTTTCATATTAAAATATTTTAAACTTCCAAAATCAATTATTTGAACTTGAAACTTCAATAATTCATAATAAATAGCCCTTTTATCGGAAAATTCGAATCTCGAGAGTTTTTATAGGAAATTCAATTCTCTACAACTTTGCAGAAGAAAATTTTTCCAAATTCCAAACAGAAATTGACCGAAATCCATAAACGGGCGATTTTACAAGCTATAATCAAATTTCAGTCAAGAAATAGGGTCCACCAACATGTTTAACATATTTTAAACATTTATTGCAACAAAAATACTCTTTCTCCTCGTATACTCATATATCACACATTCATTGTAAAAATATCACCATTATTATATTATTAAAAATATAATAATATATTTAAATGAATTATTTTATCAGAAAAAGATAAAATTTTAATTTTCAACAATTGTCACATTAAAAAAATTTCTCCATCTATATCCACATAAAATCAATATTTTCCTCATCATATAAATCAATAATTAATTATTCACAAATAATATTACTGAGAATCACAATATTGACAACCTGCACGGTTTCCAAAGTAAAGAGGGGCTTTCCAATAAGAATTTCTTCTTCTACTGGCGCAATTAGGTGACCAAACCTCTCCTTAGATGTAACTTTCTAGACATTGCCAATAATGTTATCTAATAATATTATTCAGATAATATGAATTATTGCTTCGATAATGAAAAATACTGTGTAATGATAATTATTGAAACAACAGCAATATAAAATATCAACGCAACAATTATTAAATCAATAAAATACTTAACAGTAATTACTGTAACCATTATTGAGTAGTGCCTTCTTACGTAAGAGTCAATAATTGGTGCAATACCGGTGTCTTCTTCTTGTGAACAACGCCAGACATGTGTTTTAACCACCGGGTATTCCAACAGTGTACACGGTAACAACTAAGCCGTTATTTTTAAACAACGTATATTTGTCGTTTTCTTCCTCCAATCGCTTTCCGTTATGGGGCCACACATGTTTTGCTACTAGCCGCATTTAATATTCTCCGACAGCATTTTGAATATTCTACGACCAAACGAATATTCCCCGACAATAATGAATATTTTATAACCATTTGCTTATTTTGAAATACTTGCGTATTTTACCCATAACTATCCACATTAATCAAATCAACCCTTACTATTTCAAAATAATAATTAGAGGAAACTAAATTTCATTTATTAATTATTTGGGGTCTTACAGAGGATGTACTGGCGCCCCGAGGGCAAGTGGGTGGCCATCCCTACCTATGCTCTGAAGTATGGGGTCCGATTCCCTCTTCATGAGTTCATAGTTCCTTTCTCTGCTTCGTGGGGATCTGGTTCGCACAACTTGTGCCGAACTCGTATATCCACTTAGTCAGTTTCATTGCCATGCGGCCAGCCTACTCGAGACTTCGGGCCTATGCAATATTTTCTTCAATGGTTGTTCTGTGTAGACTATCATTAGCCGTCCCTGGAAAAAGTGCCGAAGCTTCCGACTTACGATGATCAGAGTGTAGGCGAACTTTTCCAGGTTCGGGTATCTGGTTTCGGCCTCTCGAAGAACATAGGTGACGACATAGTAGGCCAGGATCGAAATCGCTTTCCCCTTTTCCGTGCATCAAATACGCGCCCCCATTGCCATCGAGCTTGCTGCTAAGTATATGTATAATGGTTCCGAAGGGATCGGTTTCATCAGCAGAGGTGCCGAAGACAAGTATTGCTTGATCCCTTGGAATGCATCTTCGCACTCAGAGGTCCATTCTTTGGTCCCTTTAGAGTGTCGAAGAATGATAGACATCTTTTTGCTGATTTTGACACGAACCTCCGAAGTGCTGCTATCCGACCTGTTAACCTTTGTACATCTTTATAAGACTTCGGGGATTTCATGTCTGGTATAGCCTAAATTTTTTCTGGATTTGCCTCGATTCCTCTTTTTCTTATCAGATAACCCATAAACTTTCCCGATCCCAATCCGAAGGTGCACTTTGTTGGGTTCAGACGAAGCTTATGTTTCCTAACCGTTTCGAAGCAGTTCTCCAGGTCCGCCAGATGATCTCGGACTGACATGCTTTTGACAATCATGTCGTCTACGTAGACCTCCATGCTTCGGCCTAGCTGTTTCGTAAACACATAGTTCATCATCCGCTGATAAGTGGCCCCTGCATTAAGTAATCCGAATGTCATTTTTCTGTAAGCATAAATGGCCCGATGAGTTATGAAGCTAGTCTTCGGGATATCTTCCTTGGCCATCGAGATTTGATGATACCCCAAAAAAGTGTCCATGAAACTGAGTATGCCGAATCCCGAAGTGGCGTCAATCAGCTGGTCGATGTTGGGTAGAGGGTAGAAATCCTTCGGGCAAGCTTTGTTCAGATCTGTATAATCGATGCATGTCCTCCACTTTCCATTCTGTTTCTGAACCAATAACACGTTAACCAACCACTCCGGGTAGTCGATCTCAAAGATGAAGTCTGCCTCCAGTAATTTGGCAATTTCCTCATCAATAATTTTTTTGCCTCTCTGGGGCAAAAGTCCTCCTTTTCTGTATGACGGGATTCTTGTTGGGATCTACCTCCAGCCGGTGTATTGCAACTGATTTATCTACCCTAGGCATCACTGGGTGTCCAAGCGAAGATATCTGCATGCCCGAAGCAGATCTATCAGCCCGGTCTGGAAGGGTTCTGTTAGTCCCGACCCTATCTTTATTAATTTATCCTTGTTCCCCGAGATCAGTTGGATATCCACCGTCTCTTCGGCTGGCAGGGCGAGTGGCTTCGTACTACCTTCAGTGAATGGCTCTATTTCTATGGTCATCGTCTGTCTATGTTTGCTCACCCCGATCCCTGAAGACATCAAGGTAGTCTGATAGCACTTTCGGGCAATGTCTAAATCTCCTTTTACCTCCCCAATCCCGTTTTGTGTCGGAAACTTGATCTTGAAGTGAGGTATGGATGTGACTACTTGCAAGGCGGCCACGGTCGGTCTTCCCAGTATCGCATTATAAGTCGAATCCACCTAGACCACGAAGAATCTGACCATGACCTCCCTTTGATGTGGAGCTGTTCCGAACCTGACTGGTAGTTCAATTGTGCCCGATACATGCACCGGGTCACCACTGAACCTATACAAGGGCCCTTCTCCTCCCAGCTCCATCTTCTCTCCCTCCGTATCCATCCTCTGATAGGCATATGTGTAATATGTCGACCGAGGATCCGTTGTCTATCATCATCCGCTTCATATCCACTGGCCCGACCTGAGCTGTTTTCACCAGTGCCCCGTCATGAGATTCTATGGGGCTCGACGGATAGTCCTCGTCTGAAAAAGAAATAACTGTCCCCGGGAAGGCCCTGTCTTTTTTCACCGATGATTCTGCCACCGATAGCACTGCTTCCAGATGTTCACTTCTCTTGGCTTGGGTTACACGCCCTCTACCGAAAGCCACACGAAATAACATTAATCACCCACAAGGCGATTTGGATCTGATTTGGCTGGGCTTCCCAGGCTTGATACATGTCTTCTTCCCTTGGCGGTGGTTCGATATTCTCCCTACCGACCACAAACTGCACCAAGGTTTCGTTCTGTATGTTCTTCTTTATCAGATCTCCCAGGTCCAGACATTCCTCCGTTGAATGGCCGGCATTCTGATGATAATTACAGTACCTGTTTTTGCTTCACCTCCCAGGCTTTAGCCTCGTCTTGCAGGGCTCATAAAAAGGCTTGTCCTTGATGTCCTCCAAAATTCTAGCCCGATCAGTATTAAAGGGAGTGTAGACCTTGTTAATACTTTTGTGTTGAATGGGTGGTCAGCCACTGCCCGACCCACCGTTATAATGTTTCTTCCCCTGATAGCCCGATCTCCCCTGGTTGTTATCCGACTGTGGGGTGTTCTGCTTGTCTCTGTCTTTAGATTTATCATGTGACCGTGGCTTAAAATTTCCCATGGCTTCTTCGACCGCAACGAACCCTTCGGCCCGATAAAAGGCTTCGGTCAGGTCCGAAGGAGGGTTGATCACAAGGTCTTTCATCAGTTTCTTTGATCTGCCGATGTCCAGACCTGTGGTAAAAAATCCCAAAGCCTGGGGTGAATTTTGCTCTGCCACCGATCCCACGGCTTCCCGAAATCTCTTGACATAGGCGCCGAGAGTCTCGTCTGAATGTTGTTTTACCTGCATGAGAGAAGCTGTAATTTTACCCCTTCTCCTGTTGCTCCCGAACCTTGCATGGAACTTCTCCCGAAGGTCGTTCCATGAAGTGATAGACCTTGGTGCCAAAGTTCCCATCCATTATCTGGCACTCTTCTTCAGGGTGGTTGCGAACATGGGACACTTCGCTGCGTCCAAATGTCCGTAGTAGGTCATCAATCTGTCATACCCGTCGGAATGATCATACAGGTCCCCCATTCCATCATAGGTCTCCATCAGGGGCATTTTCTTCTTCGGGTCAGCAATGACCTGATTGATCTCGGGTGAGAAGGGGGAGCTATGACAGCTTGAGGGCGTTCTCGATTGCCCTTTTGAAGCCAGGAGCTTTTCCAATTCTGCAACTCGTCGGGCGAGGGGGTCGGTCTCTTCTTTACGGGGGGAGTGCATGTGTCTGTCCCTCTCCGAAGATCCGATCCTCGTCCTCTGTCCCGATTGACCTGGATGCTTTGATCTTCGTTCAGGGGAACGATTCCTCCTTCAGCTTCTCCTCTCCTGAGAGTGACTTCTGTGTCGGCTCCGATGTCTATGCCTCTTCGAAGAGGCCTCCTGTTCCCCAGCCACCTTAGCCATCTGCAACTCCAGTTCCTCTTGTTGGAGACGTAGGGCCAGCATAGGATCCTTATTCTGTTGGATTTTTGTCAACAGGATGAATTGACGTTGGTCCCCACTATCTTCCATCCGATCCTTATCCCGTCTTCGATAGGCCTGAGACTGGTTGTCTTCTACGTGAGTGTGTTGGGGTGCCGGAGTAGATCGCTGGGATGAATAATCGTTTTTTCTCTTGACGAGGCTCTGCGTCGAATCTTCGCCGGGTTGCTTTCGGTCCCCAATCGGTCTTTAATCGGCGCCTTTCCCAAGGTCGTCGGGTGAGTCTGGCCTTTTCTGGTTAGAAGCTCCACATTCTTTTTAGCCATACATTGTCTGGGAAAAGTGCACGAGTGATTATTTTAAACACTAAAAGCCCTCCTTCTAGCGCCAATGTTAACGCCATGTTTTTCCAGCGCGTCCAATCATCAAATTCACGCGCTAAACCTGCACAGTAACAGTCACAACGAAGCTTGACGGCTTGGGCCGCCGGGGAATAGCTCCGGTGTGAGAATAAGTACAGGTTGGTCACAAGGTTTAACAATGGAGGCAATAGTATTTAGTGCTCAAGTAGGTATTACCTGTTACCATTAGGTCAAGCCTTGTATTTATAATCATTCCCACCGCCTCTAGAGTCCATACCCTAGTCGAATTAGGACTCCTAAACATGGCAGTTATCAATGTTTGGGTCCAACCCAATCTCCTCTAAAGTGCAAGTTGGCAGTTATCCAACTACTTGCCTTATAAGAGTTGGTAGGTAGATACGATTAGGGTTAGGACCCGTAATCGTCTAGACTCCTTATTCCTTCAGATTCCATCCGAAAGATAACCTTCGATATGGGCTTTATAATGTGGTCTGGTCTTCGGCCCGAAGGGCTCGGTAGCCCGATCCCAATCATCCTTCGTTCGGTCTAGACTCCGGCCCGAGGGGCTCGGTAGTCCGACCACGAACATCCTCATGCTGGTCTGGGTTCCAGTCCGATGGACTTGGATACTCGATCCATACATTATTGGTCGGGTCTGGGTTCAGGCCCGAAGGGCTCTGATACCCGATCCTAATCTTAGTTTCTTCAGTTATGGCTTTGACCCACTGGGCTCGATGATCCCATCTCGGCCCAGGCCTTCAGTCCATGTAGGGGTCGGTGGATTGTACCCGAACACATATATATATATGAAATTGATATTTTTACAAATAAAATTGGTAGTTCTACATACTACTCTCTCACATGAAGGTAAACTCATTTGCTATTCATATGCAAGGAACTTGTATAACTATTAAATTTATTTATGAAAATATAAGTCTCCCTCTATATATATATATAGAGAGAGAGAGAGAGAGAGGTTGGAGGGGGCCAAATTAATTCTCTCTTGATTGTCATGCACTAAAATCTTCAATCCTAAGGGAATTTTTCAGTGTGGCTCAATGACCAATTAAAGATTGTACATGCCAACGACATGATTTCCATCATTCAGTTTTAATAATTCCTCACGCATTGGCAGTGTTATAAAATGATAAAACATTCACAAATTTGGTTCCATATATAATTTTACTATGCCGTCACCGTCACTAAATTATTAACAAATTAAGTTACTATATTTAAGAATTCATATGAATTAAATTACATCCTTCATATTACAATTTTTATAAATAAAACTTTATTTTGAACTTGAGGGTGAATAATAATTAAATTTGCATCCTATTTGGTATGTAACTCATGACTCATGAGGTAAGTCAATTAGATAATAAACTATTCTAAATAGACCAAGCCTGCCTCCTATTATGTGAACAATTAAGGACAAACTAAAGTCACCCAAAGAAGAAGCAACTACCAAAAGTAAAAGGAAACGAAACTTTAAAATCAAAAAATCCCACTTCATTCCCTTCTTATCAGATTATTGTCGGCAAGCAAATAAAACAAATTTAAATTAGAAAGAAGTTTAACAAGTTGACTACCGCCCGATCTTATAGTACACTCGAGCATACATAGACTCGGACATTAGTTCTCTAACAAGAACTCAGGTCATGGATTATAGCCTTCAATAGCTATAAGTTTGAAACAATAGAATGCAACAATTAATATTTTTAAAAGGAGTGTTATCACCATTATAGTATTTGATGTACATGTGTCTTTGACGTGATAAAAAGATACTCCCCCATTCTTTTAAAAAATGATTTAAAGTATATTTTTTATTTTTTATTTTTAAAAGATGACAATAAGTACATAAATAAGTAAATATATCATTTAGTGGACTTCACTAGCTAGTATATAAAAATAAAAATAAAAAATTCATTACTTATTTTAATTTTGTGGGATCACTAATGATAAATTTGTAATTCTACTGTCTTTCTTATATTTTATTTTTCTTAATTTGTGTACAAAAAGCACTTTGGACATCTATTTGAGGATTTGAAGGAGTAAATACTCAATAGCGAGAGTGAGTATATTTTTCAAAGAAAAGGAGGGAAAAGCTTAATAAAGAATTATGATGGAAATTTATAAACTATTTAAAGATATTACTAATTATAAGATGTTTGCAAACTATCTAAAAATATTGTTCACTAATAAAATTATAGAATATTAACATTTACAAATCATCTAAAAATACTACTTATTATAAGATTATTATTTTATAAAATTTGACGAATCATCTCAATTTTGAATTTGAAAAATATATTAAATTAATTGTTAAAAGTCGAACGAAGATAGTATTATACAAGGATAAAGACGACCCAATGATATGTTGTGACAAAATTGTGTCGAGTGAGGACAATATTTAACTCAAAATTATAATCTATCATCAAATGATTTTATAAATAATAAAATATAATTTATTTGATTAAATAATGAACTATACGATACTAGATAAAACCGTCCATAGTGATAATTACTGTAACAATATGGAATTTTGTATTATTTAAAAATATTTATTGGAATCGAATAAATATTTTAATTGATTTACTTCTTGAGTTAAATAAATTATTATGCATTAATTTAATTAGATGTGGTTTAATTAAACTTATGTTGGTAATTTTATAATTTAATTAAATGAGTTAATTAGATTATGTGAGTTGTTGATAATTATAATGTTAATATTCTAGTTTAGTTTAATTATTAAATTAGAATAGTAATTTATTTGTTAAATTAGTGTGTTATGTTAATTTAAATATTTTAAAAAAAATTAAATAATTGAAAGGTGTGACATGTGACCATATTCAACGATATGGTAAGTGGTTAGTTTAAATAAATTGGTTTTGGAGGAAAAGACTTTTACCAAACATGACCTTATGAAGTTTGGGATTTTTAACTGAAACCCTTTGTGTTTTTAACTGATGGGTGTTTCAATTCTACACATTATATGTGTCAGCCTTTTGTATTTTTTTCACGTACTTTGTTTTCAAGGCTTGGTGAGGAAAAGAAAAACAAAGTTTGTATAGAGAGGAAATTGAGAGAGCTTGTGAGGGAAAATCTGTAGATTAAGGAAGAAAGGGTGGATTGTCAAGTGTTAACGTCAAAATTTTTTCGCGCCTCTCAATCACATAAAACGCGTCCTATCCTGCACAGTAAACGGGTCAATATCAGAAGCTTGACGGCTTGGACCGTCGAGGAATAGCTCCAGCGTGAGAATCAGTACAGACAGATTCAAGGATAACAATGGAGGTGTTTAGCTCTAGCGTTTTGATAATAAAATGTATCCGTTACCTTCTTTGTTGTTATCCTCTGCTAAATATACTATCCTTTTGTCTTTCATGCCACCGACCTGCCCTCCTGTCAGTCCCATGCACGCACTTCACCGGACAATCCCCTCACAGTTCACCGCCGACTAGGCCATGTCCCATCCTCATTAATGCATGACAGGATAATAGTCAAAGTTGATCTATATCATCATTACCGGTCAAAGCCTAGCCAAAGATATTATTCACTTCATGGGTCAGCCCAATGAACCGGCCCATTACTTTCAAGACCCAAGCCCATTGTGTCTAAAGTATTATGGTCCATCATTGCCCCCTATTCTTTTATTAAACAAAATGTTTAATGAAAGAATATGAATAACCATCAAATAATAGAATTACCCAAGGCCCAAATGATATGAAATTCAAAATAGCAAGGCATTCTAAAACAAGAAGCCCAATCTGGAAGCCCAAACCGATTAATACCTACATTTATCTTAATGTCCACACATTCTCCTTGTCACATAGGCAATTCCCAAGTAGCTCATATAATTCAATAAACCTTACTATGTAATTTATATAACATAGTCACATCATAATATATAGTTAGTTACTATACTTTATACTTTTTAATTTGTATGCTCACACATAGAAGTAAATACTTTACTTATCTCATCAATTAATTAATAATAATGTTAATTAATTCGTTTCTCATTAATCCATACAATTATTAATATTCACAATAATAGATTAATACTTACACGATTAAATATCACATGAGTATGGATCTTATTATATTTATGAACATGTTGCTTATTTTTATTATATTACTTGCAATAATAATAATCCCCACATTATCAATTAATATTCTACGTTAACAATTAACAACAATTAACAATTAATTAATTGTTCACTTAATAAATCTTTCGTTAATTAATATATCTCATTATTAACATTTCTCATCACAGTGCCACACAAGGCTTTCACGAGTTTATCGCAAACTCCACATTTCCTCAATTATTATAATTATTCAATTTAATATAATTGAGTTAACTCATCTCATAACACAAAATCATTTATATTCAAATAAATTCTCATTTCCATTAATATATTTATTTAATAATATTAGAAAAATCCCGAGTATTACACGTCCTGACTATCTCGCCTAGAATTCCGATCTTGTTGTGTACGTGTTCGGGATGGGATATCCTCGACACGATTATTAAGACCCGCTTCTTTCCTCGCCGTTGAAAACAACTGACGCTTGATGGGGACTAAGTGAATATTCCTTGGTCCCACCAAATGACTGTTGTCTTCTACCTGATCGGACGACCCTAACCGATTTTTGGTTGAACCTTTGGGTTGAGCCTATGGATTGACAGTTGACTTCCCACGTCTTAAAACTGTCTTACTTATCTCCATTACTCCTGATCAAACTTCTAGGTGATTGAAAATTACTTAGCACTAAATGACCCTCCTTTTAGCGTCAATGTTAACGCCAAGATTAAATACCACGCCCAATCACCAAATAAATACCTCAATCCTCGCATGTAAACAAAATCACACGGAGAAAACTTGACGGCTTGGGTCGCGGGGGGATAACTCCGGTGTGAGAATAAGTACAAGCTGAACAAGGTTTAACAATGGAGACTTAAACTTTAATGTAGGAAAAACAATAAGATATCGTGTACCTATTTAAAGTGATCACACCACCAACTTCATGCCCGTCCCCATATGGAAATAGAATTCCTCATTATGATATATACCTTAATGAGATTAAACTGAATCTCCTTAAAGAAAGGAAGTCGAATTATATCCTAACATTTTCTTTAGGAGTTGAAAATCAAATATAATTAAGAATCTTAAATTCCTTAAAATTCTCCCACTGCCCAAAAAAGATTCTTACGTGGGGAGACTTCCTTCATGTGGACTATGGCCCACCATATTATCCGAGCCCAAATAAACATGACCCAACAGTGTCGATATGCGTGGAGGTCATTTTATTTCATAATATGAAAAAAAATCAAATTGAGTGTACCTCAGCGAATACTTGTTTAGGTAATAAATTGGTTGCTTGAAAAAATGAAACGATTTCGATGATACAATTTTAATATCCAATCAAATTAACTTGTCCAAATTTTGTCCATTAATAAGTAGGTTTTATACCTACTTATCCGGTATCTATTACTTGAATTAGTTGCTTAAACTCATGTTTCTTAGTTACTTTTCATGCATTTTGTGTTCATTTTGTAGGTTATACGTTTGGAAGCGGTGTGAGCGATTATTGGTAAGGAAAAGCACAGAAAATATAAAGAAAAGCAAGCTGGATATCGTTTGTGCTTTCATGTTCATTTCATGTTAATAGCTTGTAACTTGGACTATATTGTAGAGCATCTTCTTAGCTTTCTGGAACATCTTGAATCATTCCAATCGGAGTTCGGATGAAAGAGTTATGACATTTCTACCAATGGACGTTGAACTTCACCGTTTTGGGTGGTCATTTGCATAGCAGTCACTTCCAGTCCAATTTCGACCAACATGCGTTTGTTATTTCTGAGAGCTCAAAGAATGAAAGTTGTAGATCAGTCGATAGCTTCGATTTGATAGGTTTCAGCCCCGTAACCCTCTCGGTTTAAAAGTTATGGCGCGCTTTAGCAAAGGAGGTTCCATGAGAAAATTAATTGGCGGTTTAGTACCTGAAGCGAAATTTGGACGTTTTGTGCCTTAGGACCCGGTGGGGGTGGGGATGGGGTCCCTGGGCATTTTAGAAGTCCACTACCCAAAGAGCACAGGTTTTTGTAGGAAAAGGCCACCGGGAAATTTCCTTTATCTGAAAAAGAGTAGAGTTTGTCTGAATTTGAGTCCGAAAAGGATTGTTTCGAGTTGTTTGATGGAAGGACTTCCAAGAGGATTTAAAGACATGTACAAAGGCCGTGACACCCCCAAAATTGGTATACATCACCCATTCTGAGTTGTCAATACACGGTACAGAAACAACTACAACTTTATTATTACAACAGTAAAACTGTGAGTTTAAATACAGATATTGCCATCTAAACAATATCCACATACAAATAAATCCTCATCATAATTATTGATACATTATTTTACAAAAATGGTGAGGACTACTAAACAACTCTCTAAAACCATCATTCCATACCCCGACTGCATTACTCGCTACATTCTCGCCTCCGAGAAGAAAAATGGAACAAAAAGGAAAAGGGTGAGCTCAACTAGCCCGAAGAAGAATATTATGACTAAGATAATACGAGAACAAATTATCGTTAGTCTTCAACAGGAAAAAAAATCTAATAGAATACAATAGACAACAAGTTTTAAATCAATACTGCATGATGAAAAATATTAATTCATAGAAGAGTTACGTAGATGATGAAATCTACTAATATCTATGAATTTAACGATCCATCATCAATATTTTTATCCTGTAACATCAATCAATATATATCTGAATCATATATTCATCCTTGCACTACGAGCCAAGGACATTCACCACGATTCAATCGTGTTCATCTAAACACCGCTCATCTTTTCACTACGGGCCAAAGATATTCATCGAAATCATTCATCTTTGCACTACAGGCCAAAGATATTCAATAATATCATCATTTAAGACTGTGGATGATGAATTTTTTTTTTTTTTTAAAGAAACGAATCCAGTGAAACAAAATGACAAGGATTAAGGATTAAGGATTCGTACTTTGTTTTATCCACGTCCAAAAATACCTCAAAAATAATCATAGTGGTGTAAAATTCAAGAATGATCAAAACATGGATACAATCAAAGTTAGTATCCGAATAGATATTTCGAGACGAAAAGAAAAATTTTCATTTTTCGATGAATAGTGCCATATTCGTGAATAATCTTTGTATACATGAATAGTCTTGATCACGTGAATAAGAATCTCACCCAAAAGTTCCAAATTTGATAAAACTTGAGATCAATATTTCAAAGATAATGATATTGAAGAAATAGTATCATTACGAAAAAAATAATATCCCTTACCTCCTGGAAAGACAAAGATTTAACTGGAATCTCGGATATAAAGCTATAACTTAAACTTTCAATAGTATAACAATACTCAAAGTATACTCAAAATACTCACAAGAATACGCCGATAATATAGAGAGAAAACTTCGATTTGTGTGTTTTTCAATTCTAATCTAAGCACCTATTTATAGGAAAATACTTAGAACACCAAAGCAGAAAATTTATTAAAATATTAATATATATATATATAATCTTCACGCACACCTTGGACAATCTAATTTCAGCTCTTTTTCCATGCTAGTGGTCACACCTACCTTGTTAAAAACGTTTTTATTATTTAAAATAATTTAAACTTCCAAAAATCAATTATTTCGGAGCTTCGGAACTTCAATAATTCACGATAAATAGCCCTTTTGTCAGAAAATTCAAATCTTGCGAGTTTTTATAGGAAATTCAATTCTCTACAACTTTTCGTAAGAAAGTTTTTCCAAATTCCAAGCAAAATTGACCGAAAATCCACAACCAAGGCGATTTTAGAGGTCAGAATCAAATTTCAGGTTAATAAATGGGGTCCACCGACATGTTTAACATGTTTTAAACATTTATTGCAACAAAAATACTCTTCCTCCTCAGATACTCATATATCCCACATTCGTTGTAAAAATATCACCATTATTATATTATTAAAACATAATAATATATATTTAAATGAATTATTTTATCGTAAAAGATAAAATTTCAATTTTCAACAATTGTTGTCATATTAAAAATTTTCTCCATCTATATCAATATAAAATCAATATTTTCCTCATCATATGAATCAATAATTAATTATTCACAAATAATATTACAGAATCACAATATTGACAACCAGAAAGTTCCCAGGAAAGAGGGGGCTTTCCAATAAGAATTTCTCCTTACTGGCGCGTAATTAGGTGACCAAACCTCTCCATAGACAGAACTTTCTAGACATTGCCAATAATTTTATCTAATAATATTATTCAGATAATATGAATTATTGCTTCGATAATGAAAAATACTGTGTAATGACAATTATTGAAACAACAACAATATAAAATATCAACGCAACAATTATTGAACCAATAAAATACTGAACAGTAATTACTGTAACCATTATTGAGTAGTGCCTTCTTACGTAAGAGTCAATAATTGGTGCAATCTGCAATATCTTCTTGTCGCGGCAACAACGCCAGACATCGTGTTTTTAACCAATTCGGGTATTCCAACAATTAAATAGCCGGTAACAACTTCTGTAGTTATTTTTAAACAACTTATATTTGTCGTTTTCTTTCTCCAATCGCTTTTAGTTATGGGGCCCACACATGGTCATACCGTCAAATTTAATATTCCCAACAGATTTAATATTCCACGACCAAACGAATATTCTCCGATAACAATGAATATTTTATAACCACTTGCTTATTTTGAAATATTTACGTATTTTACCCATAACTATCCACATTAATCACATCAACCCTTACTATTTCAAAATAATAATTTGAGGAAATTAAATTTCATTTATTAATTATTTGGGGTCTTACAACCTCCCTCCTTATGAAATTTCGTCCTCGAAATTGACATACGCATACTGAGTGTTTCAAAAGGTGAGGATACCTCGCTTTCATTTTCGCTTTCCAATTCCCAGGTCATTTCTTCTATAGCATGGTTCCTCCACAAAACTTTAACTTGTGTTATGACCTTCGTGCGTAGGACATGCTCCTTCCTATCCAAGATCTTGACAGGTACCTCCTCATACGTTAAGTCTTCAGCTATCTCGTCCGGTTCTAACTCAATAACGTGGTTCGGGTCTTTAATATATTTACGAAGTACAGATATGTGAAACACATTATGAACACGAGACATACTTGGAGGTAACTCGAGTCTATAGGCTACATTTCCTACTCGGTCAAGAATTTGAAATGGACCAATAAATCGTGGATTGAGCTTTCCTTTCTTCCCAAATCTTGTAACTCCCTTCCATGGAGCAACTCGCAACAATACATGATCCCCTATACTAAATTCCACGTCCTTTCGATGAAGATCCGCATAACTCTTTTGTCGATCTTGTGCCGCTTGTATCGTTGTCGAATCATTTGGATCTTTTTGGTAGTCATACGTCTTAACTTTCGGGTCCCAACAATGTTGCTTCACCCACCTCATCCCAACATATTGGAGAGCGACACTTTCGTCCATATAATGCTTCATATGGAGCCACACCTATACTTGCCTGATAACTATTGTTGTAGGAGAATTCCACCAATGGTAAATACTTATCTTATCCCAACCGCCTTGAAGTCTAGGACCAGAGTCTTAATAAATCTTCAAGAGTTTGAATAGTTCTCTCTAATTGTCCGTCTGCTTTGAGGATGGTATGCTTAATCAATCGTAAATCCACTTACCCATAGCTTTTTGCAAGCTAACCCAAAACTTGAAGTGAATCTTAGGTCACGATCCAAACTATAGATCTTGGCATGCCATGCAACCTCACAATCTCATTTACATACATACTAAGCAAGACGTTCAAGAGAATAAGTCTCCGTGATCGGCAAGAAATGTGCGAGACTTGGTTAATCTATCAACAATAACCCAAATAGCATTTATGCCTTGAGAAACCGTGGGAAGACCAAGAATTGAAATCCATGGTAATGTGTTCCCACTTCTATTTCTTGAAACTCAAGTGGTTGCAATGGTCCCTTAGGCACTTGATGTCCGCGTTTACACGTTGACAAGTTAAACATGTTGAGATAAACTTTGTAATCTCTCTCTTCATATTGTTCCACCAAAATGTATGTCAAGATCACGATACATTTTAGTACTTCCAGATGGATTGTAAATGGTGTATTGTGTGCCTCCATCATGATCTTGTACTTCAAATCGTAATCTTTAGGAACACAAAGTGCAGAGTGGACTCAAGTATTCCTTCTTCATCAATTCTAAGAATAAAGCACCTTCTTGTACTTTCTTCTTCATATGCATCATTTCGGCCTGGTGGCTTGAGTAACCTTAACTTTTTCTATTAAAGTTGGCTCTGTCAAGATACTTGACATCATCGCACTTCGCTCGCATATGATCTTCTACTTAACGCGTCATTACCACGTTCGCTTTTCGGGATGGTATTGAATAGTGTGGTCGTAGTCTTTCAATAGCTCGAGCCAACGTCGCTGCCGCATGTTGAGTTCTTTTTGAGTGAAGAAATATTTAAGGCTTTTATGGTCCGAATATATCTCCACTTTCTCCCCATATAGATAGTGCCTCCATATCTTTAGGGCGAAAACGACTACTGCCAACTCTAGATCATGAGTAGGCTAATTCCTCTCATATTCTTTAAGTTGTCGCGAGGCATAGGCTATGACTTTCCCATGTTGCATGAGAACACATCCTAACCCTTTGACCGAAGCATCGATGTAGATAACAAATCCATCCGTACGGATGGTATTGTTAGAAACAGTCTTAAAATGAGTCTCCTCTTAAGCTCTTGAAACTCTTCTCGCATTCCTTGCTCTATACGAATTTTGTATCCTTTCGAGTCAGTTGAGTTAACGGAGTAGCGATTCGAGAAAACCCTTCCACGAATCTCCGATAATAACCAGCTAAACCCAAAAAGTTACGTACTTGATCCACCGACTTTGGTTGCTCTAACTTTGTATTGCTTCAATCTTCACCGTCAACAGATACTCCATGTTTTGACACCACGTGCCCAAGGAATGCTACTTCCTCAAGCCGAACTCGCATTTCTTCAACTTAGCATATAGCTTGTTTTCACGAAGCCTTTGGAGTACCAGATTCAAATGGTGCTCATGATCTTCATGGCTTTTGGAATATATGAGGATGTCATCAATAAAGACAACAACGAATTTATCCAAATATTCTTTGAATACTAGATTCATCATATCCATGAAAGCCGCAGGAGCATTAGTCAATCCGAAAGACATAACTAAGAATTCATAATGCCCATACCGAGTTTCGGCGGTCTTTTGAATATCCTCGATTCTAATTTTTAGGCGATGATATCCGAATCGAAGATCGATTTTTGAAAAGAATTGTGCTCTCTTGAATCGGTCAAACAAGTCATCAATACGAGGTAGAGGATACCTATTCTTGATGGTGACATGGTTCAATTCCCGATAGTCAATACAAAAGTCGCATACTCCCGTCTTTCTTCTTCTGAATAAAACAGGAGCACCCCAAGGAGATGTACTTAGGACGAATGAAACCGATGTCCAACAATTCCTCAGTAGTTGGACCTTTAACTCCTGAAGTTCAATAGGGCCATTCGATATGGGGTTTTAGAAATGGGCTTTGTACCGTGTTCAAGGTCAATAAAGAATTCAACTTCACGCTAAGGGTAGGCCAGGAAGTTCTTGAGGAAAATACGTCGGAAAGTTAATAACAACAGAATATTATTCAATTTTGACGTGTCTTTATTCAAATTCATAACATGGGCTAAGAAAGCTTGACATCCGTTTTTCAATAAACGAATCGCTTTATGATTAGATATGATGTTGATTGATTTTAATGGTTTAGTTGCACGAATTCAACAACAGGGTTGATTAGGAATATGAAAACTAACAACCTTACGAAAACAATCAATTTTGGCATGATGAGTAGTTAACCAATCAATCCCTAAATCACATCAAAAGCAAGTATCTTTAAAGAGATAAGGTCAACGGTAAGATAAGGGTGCCAACTTGGATTAGACAAGATTTATAAACGATGGATGTGATGAAAGTTTCTCCTAACGGAGTTTCCACGAGATAGGTCAAAGTCTAATTTTTCCGAGTCAAATTTAAACGTTGAGCACAAGTAGGAGAGATAAATGAATGGGTAAAGCACCTTAGATTATCTAGTAAAGTATAAACTTCACAAGAATTTATAAATAGCTTACCCGTGATCACCTCGTTTGGGTTCCTCGCATTTTGACCATCACAACAAACGCTTCTTCCGGAACCATTGACTTTGACTTTTACTCGACATGATCTTTTGAGTCATCGTCCCACATTGAATTAGGTTTCGCTACTGCAATCTCGAGCGATATGTCCTTCGCTTCCACAATTATAGCATACACAAAATCATTGTGGGCGCTTTGGGTGATATGTCCCTTCTTCCCGATTTATAGCATATGATCGGTGATCGTTCTCCTCCCTTGGAACCAGTTATTGCTGGCACTGTCGTCTTCACATGGTCGTTGTTGAATCTCCTCCTGACTCGCTTCTTCTATTTTCATGGCCATGATTACCACCAGAGTGGTTACCATTTTGTCCGTCTTTTTCTTTCTCCACCGTTATTGTTGTTTTGTTGACCGCTATCTCCTGATGATCCTCGATTGTGGTACCTTGGTTGGCCAGTACTCGTTATCTCGCTTCTAACAATTGAGCCCTATTAACAACATCTAAATAAAGAGAAAATTTATGAGAGATGAGATCTTGGCGTATCTTGGGTTTCAAACCTCTCGTAAACATCCGCGTCATACGCTCCTCATTCTCCACCAAATGAGGTGCAAACACGATAACTCTGCAAACTTCGCCTCGTCTTTGAGACACCGTCGTGTTGTTCTACTCCATCTAATAAACTCCACTTCCTTCATATGACGAACACTTTCGTGAAAGTATTTCTCATTAAATAGTTTCAAACGTCTCCCAAGACACTTGTCTTTATGCGGTGGATGGAGTGCGCTTCACGACTCCCACCAAGTGATACGCCTGCCATACGAACATAAAGGTGGTGAATGGAACCTTCGTTCTCCGTGCATCCCAAGACATCGAATATCTTGGTAATTTGCTTGACCCATGATTCCGCCACGATCGGATCAGATTTCCTTTAAATTCGGTGGTCCCAACTCTTTGAATCTGCTTGCATTTGTGACAACCCGTGAATTGCTATCATTTCTCCTATGTTTTGAACACGAGTCTCCTCGTGCGATTTTGCATGAACTATAAAAAAGCTTCAAACATCCCTCGCTCATCATCTCGCTTCATGGTGTTGTTCACAGGAGGAACATTACCACTGTTGTTGCGTTCTCCTCGTTGGTGAGTCTGAGCGTCTCTACGGTCTCATTTCTATTGTTAATATTCTCGATTGACATTCTCAAATCACCGTCATAAAACAAGGGTTAATTAAGGAAATCAATATATCACATAATATCCCTATATATCTTGACCAACTAACAAATAAGTTAAGGTAGGACACACTAGCGAAGGATTTACTCGTCTCTCCCCTCCTAGTTCTATTCCCCGATCTCCGCCAGAGATCATATCCCTAAGCTCTGATACCAACTGTGACACCCCCAAAATAGGTATACATCACCCATTCTGAGTTGTCAATACACGGTACAGAAACAACTACAACCTTATTATTATAACAATAAAACTGTGAGTTTAAATACAGATATTGCCATCTAAACAATATCCACATACAAATAAATCCTCATCATAATTATTGATACATTATTTTACAAAAATAGTGAGGACTACTAAATAACTCTCTAAAACCATCACTCCATACCCTGACTCGTACTCGCTACATTCTCGCCTCCTGAGAAGAAAAATGGAACAAAAAGGAAAAGGGTGAGCTCAACTAGCCCAGTAAAGAATATTATGACTAAGATAATACAGAACAAATTATCGTTAGTCTTCAACAGGGAAAAAAAAATCTAATAGAGTACAATAGACAACAAGTTTTAAATCAATACTCGCAGCGGAAAATATTAATTCATAGAAGAGTTACGTAGATGATGAAATCTACTAATATCTATGAATTTAACAGTCCATCATCAATATTTTTATCCCTGTAACATTAATCAATATATATCCGAAATCATATATTCATCCTTGCACTACAAAAGCCAAGGACATTCACCATTAATCATGTGTAAATCTAAACACCGCTTCATCTTTTCACTACGGGCCAAAGATATTCATCAGAAATCATTCATCTTTGCACTACAGGCCAAAGATATTCAATAATATCATCATTTAAGACTGTGGATGATGATTTTTTTTTTTTTTTTTAAAGAAACGAATCCAGTGAAACAAAATGACAAGGATTAAGGATTAAGGATTCGTACTTTGTTTTATCCACATCCAAAAATACCTCAAAAATAATCATAGTGGTGTAAAATTCAAGAATGATCAAAACATGGATACAATCAAAGCTAGTATCCGAATAGATATTTTGACGAAAAGAAAATTTTTCATTTTTCGATGAATAGTGCCATATTCGTGAATAATCTCAGTATCGTGAATAGTCTTAGTATCGTGAATAAGTAACTCAGACACCAAAAGTTCCAAATTTGATAAAAACTTCAGATCAATATTTCAAAGATAATGATATTGAAGAAATAATATCATTACGAAAAAAAAATAATATCCCTTACCTCGGAAGACAGATTTTAACCTGGAATCTTCGGATATAAAGCTATAACTTAAACTTTCACCGTATAACAATACTCAAAGTATACTCAAAATACTCACAAGAATACGCTCGATAATATAGAGAGAAAAACTTGAGCTTACGTGTGTTTTTTCAATTCTAACCTAAGCACCCTATTTATAGAAAATGCTTTAAACACCAAAGCAGAAAATTTATTAAAATATTAATATATATATATATATATATAATCTTCACGCACACCTTGGGCAATCTGATCTCAGCTCTTTTTCCATGCTAGTGGGCACACCTACCTTGTTAAAAACGTTTTTATTATTTAAAATAATTTAAACTTCCAAAATCAATTATTTGAGCTTGAACTTCAATAATTCACGATAAATAGCCCTTTTGTCGGAAAATTCAAATCTTATGAGTTTTTATAGGAAATTCAATTCTCTACAACTTTTCGGAAGAAAGTTTTTCCAAATTCCAAGAAAAATTGACCAAATCCACAAATCCAAGGCGATTTTAGAGGTCAGAATCAAATTTCGCTTAATAAATGGGGTCCACCGACATGTTTAACATGTTTTAAACATTTATTGCAACAAAAATACTCTTCCTCCTCGTATACTCATATATCCCACATTCGTTGTAAAAATATCACCATTATTATATTATTAAAACATAATAATATATATTTAAATGAATTATTTTATCAGAAAAAGATAAAATTTCAATTTTCAACAATTGTCATATTAAAAATTTTCTCCATCTATATCAATATAAAATCAATATTTTCCTCATCATATGAATCAATAATTAATTATTCACAAATAATATTACAGAATCACAATATTGACAACCAGAAAGTTCCCAGGAAAGAGGGGGCTTTCCAATAAGAATATCTCCTTACTGGCGCGTAATTAGGTGACCAAACCTCTCCTTAGATAGAACTTTCTAGACATTGCCAATAATGTTATCTAATAATATTATTCAGATAATATGAATTATTGCTTCGATAATAAAAAATCTGTGTAATGACAATTATCAAACAACAAAGAATATAAAATATCAACGCAACAATTATTGAACCAATAAAATACTGAACAGTAATTACTGTAACCATTATTGAGTAGTGCCTTCTTACGTAAGAGTCAATAATTGGTGCAATCTTTGTGTCTTCTTGTCTGGCAACAACGCCAGACATCGTGTTTTAACCAATTTGTATTCCAACAATGTAAATTCAGTAACAACTACGCCGTTATTTTTAAATAACTTATATTTGTCGCTTTTCTTTCTCCATCGCTTTCCGTTATGGGGCCCACATATGGTCATTTGCGTCGTCGTAAATATTCCCCGACAAAGATTTAATATTCCACGACCAAACGAATATTCCCCGACAACAATGAATATTTTATAACCACTTGCTTATTTTGAAATATTTGCGTATTTTACCCATAACTATCCACATTAATCAAATCAACCCTTACTATTTCAAAATAATAATTAGAGGAAATTAAATTTCATTTATTAATTATTTGGGGTCTTACAAAGGCTTATAAAAGGAGGGGAATAACACAGATTAGGGGGGATTATTAGGAGATTAGAGAGCATTCTATTAAATTATATTAGAGTAAATTAGATCAAAACACTAGTTCTAATTAGATTTGGAGATTGAAGCAACTTGGAGACCATTGAAGATTTGAAGTAGGAGCAAGGAGGGAGCGTAAAATCTACAGATAATAGATTATTTCTTCTCATCATCTTCTATCTTTATCTTTTAATGTGTATTCAATTGTGGATTCTTAGTTTTAATTCAATAATCATGAACTAATTCTTTGTTTGAGATTACATTGGATCTTATTGTGTAGTTTATTTTAATATGTTTCGCTATCAATTATTATGTTCTATTGTGAGGATTGTCTATTGTGATTTGGACTTAATTGTTTAATTGTTTGGCCATCAATTACCGTGATAATCTATATGAACTCGAGAGATGAAGTATAGATTTAGATCTGATTATGATAACATGTGTTCATGATTTTGTTAGTAGCTTAATCTTGATGTGTGTTAAGGTAGAGATATGCTTGACATCGCATGTAATCGGATAGAGAACTTATTCTTTAACCTTCTTCAATTGCAATTTACATAGAGATATAGTGGGTTAGTTGATTAAGGTGTTTAACGAAATTCTATCTTAATTGTGGATTGACGTTAATACGGTATTAGTGCATCGAGAGGTGGTTAATACTACTTTCGTGTTCTTGATTAACAATTCAGAATAGAGAATAATTGATGAGAAGTGTGTTAACTTAAATGAAGTAATAAGTGAAGTTGTGATCTTAAATCTCCATAATCTAATTTTTAATTAGTGGTAATTAGAATTAGTTTAGTTAAATATTTTAATTTATAACATTAAATTCATTTGTTTAAATAAGATTGAGTTGGTTACGGGTTAGTACTTGGTGATTTTTATTAAATAATTCTATGTGGGAACGATACTCAACTTATCAATTTATTACTTGTTGACCACGTATACTTGCGTGTTGTGCGTATATAGATTTTACCCAACAAGTTTTTGGCGCCGTTGCCGGGGAATTAGTTTAATATTTTTTACCAATATTAATTTCAATCAAATTAGTCTTAATTTAAACATTTTATTCTTATTTTTAATTCTCTTCCTATATTTCTCTCTTTTCAGGTACCATAGATGACTTTGCGTATCAATGGCCATACACGAACATGACTCAACCAAAAGAAACGGAGATTGACAGACTGGCGACACTTTCCGCAATGTCAGCACAAATTAAAGAACTTTCGAGGAAGTTGGACGTTATCGCAGCCCAACAGAGTCGAAGGATGGCAATCATGTGTGACTATTGTGCTGGCAACCATCCGAGTCATCAATGAACCGTTAGTTTTGGGCGGGGACAACAAGGTGGTGTATACCTCAACCAGTATGCATATGATAATTCCCATCAAGTTTGGGGGTATCACCCGGATTCTTCAAGGAGCTACAACTATCAAGACCAATATTCTGCTCCAAGTCCAACATACACGCCAGAATTCTCATATTCACCTCCAATACGACAAGAAGACAAATCAGAGTTTATGGAATTCATGTTAAGGGCTATAGCAGAAAAAGAAGAGTTTATAAACAGTCAGGAGCTGTCAATCCAAAATTTTAATAATTGGATGGAAAAACGTTTCACAGCCTCAACCTATGGTCCTCAATACATGACTTCCGAGACTGAAACAAAAAGTTCAAGGTTGGGGGGATTATTGTCCATGTTCATAGTAGATGAGGAGAAGATGAGTAATCAAGCAAGGGAAAATCAAAATCTTGCGGATCAGATAGAGCAAATGACCGAACCCGTAAACAACCTTCCTCCAAACACTTGGCTTTATGACATGGATGACGAAATTGACTGAGAACCTGAACCAAATCTACAACTAGATGAGCCTCAAGATGTTGAAAAAGAGGAGACAAGTGGGGATAATGACAACAAGGTCGGTGAAGAACTAATTGTGAGAACCAACGATGATGAGCTGATGTTATTTATGCCTCAAGTGCCTTCTCCTCCACAGTTCAAGAATCCGGTTAGATTTGCAAAACCTTGTCCAATTGGTAGTCATGTCATTGGCAATACTCCATGTGACGTAAAAGCGAGTACAACTTCGAAGCCATGGTGCGATGAGTTGGAGAAGATAGAAGAAGAGATTGTTGTGTCTGACAAGCCTCAATGCCAGAATATATTCGCAGACACAATGGAGAAAACACCTAGATCTTTGGGACGCTTTGAATGTGATCTTATCTAAAGAAAGTATGCTAGGTGACTTTAATACAATGGCTATTACAAATGGGAACCTACCAAAAGCTATATTATTTCTGATGGATGGAGGGTTCCTTAACTTTCGAAGAGGAATTGGATAGCGTTGACGACTGCACAAAGTCAGTGAAAGACTATAAATCAATGTACCGACCGGGAGGCAACCTGAAATTTTTATATTTATATGTTTTACTAGTTTTTTAGTAGATAGGAATTAATTTGCTTATTAAGCTCTCTTATAATCTAACCACGTTGTCTCTTCATTACAGGTATTGGAGGTTCAATGGATAGGAAAATGATCGTCGCCGCCATCGCCACCATCACTTCACGCTTAGCTGATTACAGGGAAGTTCTCTTCTACTTATCCCTATATTCTTACAATGAGGACATTGTAATTGCTAAGTTTGGGAGAGTTTTGTTTAGTTCATTATTGCATGTTTAGTTTATGTTATGTTATTTTGCATATGTTGTTAATTTAGTTTAGGTTCATTATTAAAAAAAAAAATCAAAAATTCAAAAATAATAATTAGTTACTATGTTCACCTTGCATGAGTCCAAATTGTTTGATATTTACTGCTTTGTTTTGTGATGATGAGATTGGGATCGAGTAGACAAGTATAAGATCGACTTATTAGAGCTTTGATGTGATTTCTTGTTATGAATTGAGTCTTTTTCTCTGCTTGAAACCGGTATAATAAGGATAAGACGTTAAAAACAACTTGTTGATTGATTGAGTTTAAATTGATACATAATGGGACTCTAAAGGATAATGCTAGTTTGAATGAAAGAATGACAAGAATAAGTAGTGATGGCTAAAGTTAGACAAGAACCTAAGTTTGGGGGAATATTTGGGGTATATAAGCTATATAAAAAAAAGAGAAAAAAAGAAAAAAAAAAGAAAAAAAGAAAGAAAAAAAAATAAAAAATATGAATAAACACCGTAGCCTGCTTGTCTAGTTTTGTGGCCTTTGTTACTTGGCCTTTGTGACACCTTTAGAACCCTATGAGCTTGTGTGTTCATCTGTGAAGTCCCATTTCTCATCCTATGTTTATAATATACATGACGGTTCTCTGGTGGAGATGGAGAGAGAAAAAGACTCCGTGAAATTAGTTCTCCCCTATGAGCTCCCCTATGAGCCTCCGTTAAATTATATGGCAAGAGAAGACCCACCATTGGAATGAACAAGATAGTAATCTTCTCATTTTTCTTTGGGGTCTATTAGATCAACCAAGGTTAATTCTCAAGTCCTATGATATCTATTATAACCTAGAAGCATGACCTCCCATGTACGAAGGTTTTCTTGAGCAATTTCCAAAGATTTTAATTCCTAAAACAGTTTGACTGTAGCTTTATGTAACGTATCTTTGATTTGGAGTGTGGATACTGTATTTGTATTGAAACTCACAGCTTAACTGTGGTGGTATTTTGTACGACAGTTTAAAAGTTAGAATTTGAAGATTTATATTTGGATTCTGTACCATGTATTTCTTGGCAACCCAGAATAGGTGGGTTGTGTATTGAACCTATTTTGGGGGCGTCACATTAAATGACACTTTCATGCTCGTTTAACCCTTCTACGTTCAATTTACACATAGATACTTGCGAGAAGGTTATATCAATTGTAATATATATGTTTGCGATTATCCACATCATTTATTCTTAACTAGCATTGTTCATTACTTTAAAACATACATATACTCATGCTGGGTTTACCACCGTTATATCAAACATATAAGAGTCATGCTTAGAGACATAATGAATGTAAACATGTCATTCTTCATCTAAGAACTTAACTACTCATACTAAATGTACTTGGTTTGAAAACATATCCAAGTTTACTTTTGAAACCATTTTAAACTTGAACAATGCAATTCAATACATACAAGGCAACTTCAAAGCTCTTATCGTATGTAGTCAAGTCATGTTAACACGTTCGTAAAATCAGAACGTATATCACGTCTTTACATGTCAATATCAACCTTCAAAACTTGTATTTTTGTTAAAAATGTTTAATAGCGAGGTCTAACATGCTCATGTGTTACTATGAAACATATATACATACGTTAATAGGTCTTTCATGCATCTCTACATCATATTAACATGCCTTGAAAATCAGAATACTAACATGCTTCATTTATGCTAACGTTCGTTTATAAAATAAATTTATTTTACGGGCTCAGATGCAAGACAACGGCAGTATTGTACGACAACAACAACAACAAGTTGGCGTAGCCATGGCAACAGTAAGCTACGAGGCTTAGACTTAACGAATGCAGCGAGGAAGTTTGAGCATTAGTATTTGCACATACGAATCGGCGTTCTTGGCTCATGATGTAGCTCGATTCCTGCGACCAAATCAAACCTGTAACTTCCTATTTTAACGATTTAACAGCAAAGATCAAGATACCCATTCTAGCAACATTGATATATATATATATATATATATATATATATATATATATATATATATATATATATATATATACAATACTACTTATTTTACTTTGCACATATCATAAATATATACCTAAGTTGCATTCATATAATACATGCTTAGGTTGTAATTAAAATGTCCCAATGTAGTTCACATAATGTAATAAGTGTAATTTGCACACATATAATCCATGTACATTTATCTTAATGTCCACACATTCTCCTTGTCACATAGGCAATTCCCAAGTAACTCATATAATTCAATAAACCTTACTATGTAATTTATATAACATAGTCACATCATAATATATAGTTAGTTACTATACTTTATACTTTTTAATTTGTATGCTCACACATAGAAGTAAATACTTTACTTATCTCATCAATTATTTAATAATAATGTTAATTAATTCGTTTCTCATTAATCCATACAATTATTAATATTCACAATAATAGATTAATACTTACACGATTAAATATCACATGAGTATGGATCTTATTATATTTATGAACACGTTGCTTATTATTATTATATTACTTGCAATAATAATAATCCCCACATTATCAATTAATATTTTACGGTAACAATTAACAATTAATTAATTGTTCACTTAATAAATCTTTCGTTAATTAATATATCTCATTATTAACATTTCTCATCACAGTGCCACACAAGGCTTTCATGAGTTTATCGCAAACTTCACATTTTCTCAATTATTATAATTAAATTTAATATAATTGAGTTAACTCATCTCATAACACAAAATCATTTATATTCAAATAAATTCTCATTTCCATTAATATATTTATTTAATAATATTAGAAAAATCCCGGGTATTACACGTCCTGACTATCTCGCCTAGAATTTCGATCTTGTTGTGTACGTGTTCGGGATGGGATATCCTCGACACGATTATTAAGACCCGCTTCTTTCCTTGCCGTTGAAAACAACTGACGCTTGATGGGGACTAAGTGAATATTCCTTGGTCCCACCAAATGACTGTTGTCCTCTACCTGATCGGACGACCCTAACTGATTTTTGGTTGAACCTTTGGGTTGAGCCTATGGATTGACAGTTGACTTCCCACATCTTAAAACTGTCTTACTTGTCGCCATTACTTCTGATCAAACTTCTAGGTGATTGAAAATTACCTAACTAAACTACCCTCCTTTTAAGCGCCAATGTTAATGCCAAGATTCGTCTACACGCCCAATCACCAAATAAATACCTCCAATCCTGCACAAAAATAAAATCACACGGAGAAAACTTGATGGCTTGGGTCGCGGGGGGATAACTCTGGTGTGAGAATAAGTACAGGCTGAACAAGGTTTAACAATGGAGGCTTAAACTTTAATGTTGGAAAAACAATAAGATATCGTGTACCTGTGTATCAGGGTATAACATTATATTTAAAGTGATCACACCACCAACTTCATGCCCGTCCCCATATGGAAATAGAATTCCTCATTAGGATAGATACCTTAATAGGATTAAACTGAATCTTCTTAAAGAAAGGAAATCAGATTATATTGTGACGCCCCCATAATAGGTCCAGTCAACCCAACCCATTCTGAGTCGCCAAATACCTGGTACAGAATTCAAATATAATCTTTTATAACACAAGGTCGTGGAAAATACGACCAGACACTATGAGTGTCAATACAAACATCTAGAAAATTTAAACATTCAAACTAAGTCCTCATTACAATTATTATCACACTATTTTATAAAAATAGTGAGGACTACTACTGCTCTTAAGTCTGCCCATCACTCCGTTCCCCGACTAGTCCCCGCAACATTATCATTTCCTGAAGAGGACAATAGATAAAAAGGGTGAGCTCAACTAGCCCAGTAAAGAATATTATGACTAAGATAATGAAAAATAATTTTTCGTTAGTCTTCGACAGATCAGATAAAATATTATGGACAACAAGTTTTAGATCAACAACAGCAGCGGAAATAACAATATATCAGAAGAGTAAAGTAGAAAATAATGTCTACTATCTTCTATGATTTGAAAGTCCATCGTTAATATTTTATCCTCCTTAACATCAATATGTTTCCCAAATCAAATATTCATCTTTGCACTACTACCAAAGATATTCAATGATATCACCACCGGGTACGTGTTCATCATAACACCGCCATCTTTGCACTACAGCCAAAGATATTCATAAAATAATCATCCATCTTTTGCACTACAGTGCCAAAGATATTCTTTTATATCACCATTTAAAATTTAAGATGATGAAAATATTTTTAAAGAATCTAATCCAAATGAGATGAAGGACAAAAGTAAGGATTCGTAGTTTATTTTATCCAAGTTTCAAAATACTCCATGATAATCATTTGTGGAGAAAAATTTAAGAGTAAAGTTCAAAACTTAGATCTAATCAAAGATAACAACCTTAATAGCCAACTTGGATAATAAAAGAAATTTTAAATTTTCCTATTGAATAATGTCGATATCGTGAATAAAGTCTTAGTATCGTGAATAAGAATCTCAAATTTAAAAAGTAAGAATTTCATAATAAAATTCATGCCAATATTTTGGTATAATGATATTAAAAAATAATATCATTTATTTAAAAAAAAACATCCTTTACCTCAAAAAGACAAAGATTTCGAATTCAATATCTGATATAAAATTCAAGAAAACTTGTACTTAATAAAGAAACACTCAAAATATCTAAATACTCACAAAAATACGCTCGATATTATAGAGAGAGAAACTTCTGATTCTGGTGTGATTTTTAAATTCTAATTCAGCGCCCTATTTATAGGAAAATGCTTAGAACGCCAAAACAGAAAATTTAATAAAATAATATTATTTTATTTAAAATTCCAACGCCTCCTTTGAAATCTGATTTCCAAAATTTAACACATGCAAGTGGGGCCCACCAACATGAAAAACATGTTTTCATCATTTATTGTAACAAAATCAATTCAGACCCAATATTTTGGAACTTCAATAATTCATGAAAAATAGCCCTTTTATCAGAAAAATTCAAACCTCATGTCCATTCCATAGGAAATTAAATTCTCTACAACTTTGCAGAAGAAAGTTTTTCGAAATTCCAAACAGAAAATGTCCGAAATGCACAAAAGGATGATTTTTCACACCAAAATACTGATAAAAACACCTTAGCATTATTACCTTCTTTTATATCAACAAAATAAATATTTCCTTATCATATAAATCAATAATTAATTATTCAAAAATAATATTACAGAATTACAATATTGACAACCAGTGTCGCTCCTGTGAAGAGGAGCTTTCCGATAAGGATTTCTCTCTTCTTGGCCAAGAATTAGATTAACTTAACCCCTTTCCTCGTGTAACTTCCTTAGACATTGCTAATAATGCTATCTAATAATATTATTCAAATAATATGAATTATTGATCCGATAATGGAAATATCTTGTGCGATAGTAATTATTGAATTAACAATAATATAAAATATCGTGCGATATCGTGTCTTTCTTGTCTGACGACGCGACATTTTTATTTTATCCACCAGGTATTCCAATAGTGTTAACGCTAACAACTCCGCCATTATTATTAAAAACACATTCTTGTCGTTTTCTTCATCCGACAGTTTTCCGTTATGGGGCCCACAATTGTCTCCGCCGTCGTACGAATATTCCCCGACAGCAAGAATATTCCACGACCAAGAGAATATTCCCCGACAACAATGAATATTTTATAACCACTTGTTTACTTAAAAATATTTGCGTATTTTACCCATAACTTACCACATTAATCAAATCAACTCTTTACTATTCAAAATAAATTATAGAGAAAATTTAATTTTTTATTCATAAAAGTTGGGGTCTTACATATATCCTAACACTTTCTTTAGGAGTTGGAAATTAAATATAATTAAGAATCCTAAATTCCTTAAAATTCTCCCATTGCCCAAAAAAATTCTTACGCGGGGAGACTTTCCTTCATGTGGACTATGACCCACCATATTATCCGAGCCCAAATAAACATGACCCAACAGTGTCGATATGCGTGGAGGTGACATTTTATTTCATAATATGAAAAAAAAAATCAAATCGAGTGTACCTCAGCGAATACTTGTTTAGGTAAATTGGTTACTTGAAAAAATGAAACGATTTCGATGATACAATTTTAATATCCAATCAAATTAACTTGTTCAAATTTTGTCCATTCGCCGAGTCTATTCTATACAAGTAAAAATTAATGTTTTCATAAAGTCTTTTACACATAAATGTGAGACTCAGTTACTATTTAAATTAGAAAGAACTTGTGAAACTATCACTTTTAGTTGTAAAAATATCAATTCATTTAAAAAATAGTTACTCAAGATGTATACAAAAAGATGTGATTGATTGTAACGAGTTATTATTACCATGTCCACTCGTTTTTGGTGCATGGTCAATTAATTAAACTCTCCCACGTTATTTTATAAGCTATTTTTGTATTAAAAAAATTGTCACCAGTATTTTGATTTTTTGATTAAAAAAGATTACTTATTATGCATTCCCAAATTAGGTATTCGATTTTTTCTTGTTTAATCAAATTTTTTAATATTATAAATGTGGAAGAGTATTTAAAATATAAAAATTTACTAATGAGAATGTTATTCTACGAAAAATTAAACAAAAAACGGTCAAATTAGCCTATTTCTTTCATGTACCGATTGAAGTATTTTGATATAATGATAGAAGTATGAACTACGAAGAGTCTTATTTTAACTTATTATATTTTATCGCATACACTTACAACATTAGTTACAATTTAATTCGTCAAATATTTATCTACATGTATATCATTTATATTTTTTGATTTTAAAATCTAAAACTCAAGGTCAAAAATAAATAGTTGACCGTTCTTAAGGGAAATACCAATATGACCCTTGAGAATAGATCAAAATGCTGCACCTGAAGTGTTCTCAATGTCGGTTTGCAATGTCGAAATTTAACCCTAGACCCGCAGAATCTCCTTCTCTCTCTCAAGTTCTACCTTTTCCCGCAGATAGACAAATTGTACATCGAATACTGGAGTTTAATTCGGTATTGGCTGTGACTTCGGCATCGATTAGGACCAATTCCTCCAGAGACGGACAAACTTTACCGGAACCTCGATCGGCTATGGATCCGGGATCGGAGGCTATAAATTTGGCATCGGATGCTCTAGATTCAGTAATGTCGGTACATTCATTGTCGACGGTTATGGATTCATTTCAATCACGCGAGGAGAACGACGGAACAGGTACCGGTATTGTTCTTTACTTTCGCACATACTTTGATAAATCTTCTTCCGTTGAAGAAAGTACCCACTGGTACGCCTTTTCCCTTGAAGAAGATAGCTCTTCAAACCCTAACTCTCGATCAGACGACTTCTATCTTCCTGACTACCCCACCCCTCCTAAGATACTTCAACCATTTTCTAAAACCTACCAGTCTAGGTCGTCTGGTGTTGTTGGATTAGGATGCTTTATATATGTATTAGGGGGTTAGATTATATGTGAAGGGAATGGTGGAATTCAAGCAGTCTAATAAGGTGTATAGGTATAACACTGCGAAGCTCAATGCGACGGACTGGGAGGAGGTAGCTCCCATGAATATGGAGAGAACCCAATTTTCTTCTGCCGTTTTGGATGGAAAGATATACGTTCAAGGTGGCTTGAATGTGGATACTGAGATTGATGAAATTCGTACAAATTGGGTTGAGTATTTTGATCCGAAAATTGGCTGCTGGGAGATTTTGTCATCTGTAAAGTTTCAAGGGAAGTCTTTGCCACTTTTTGATGTATTGAATCCCCCAGTTGCCTATGATTATTATAGCAACCGTGAGGGTTATAGGTATACCGTGACTCCTTTAGAACCCTATGAGCTTCTGTTTTCATCTGTGAAGTCCCATTTCTCATCCTATGTTTATAATATACGTCACGGTTCTCTGGTGGAGATGGAGAGAGAAAAAGACTCCGTGAAATTAGTTCTCCCCTATGAGCCTCCTATTGTGCTCGGACGGACACGTTATTACATGGAGGACTTTGGTAACCTTGTTGGCTATCGGTTTGATAAATTTTGTTGGGTTAAAAACTCCCAGACCTATGTCTTTAGTGAATGGAAGTTCCCAAACGATATTCCATGAGGATTATTTTTGTATCGAGCTCCGTGCAGATGGCTCATCCATTGCTTCCCAGGGTGATCAGTTTTACGTTCTATTGATCTATCGTTTACATGATAGCTATTGTGAGATCAGGTGTTACCGTCTTGTTGTTTCGCATGACATAGAGACACCTGCAAACAATCCCTTTGAGCAGCTAGATGTCCACATCAAGCCAAGCATCAGTCGATTTATTACTTTCGGGGAGAATCTGCTAGATGGCTTGTTGCTGTAAGTATTGATACTTGTCTTTTTATTCAATTTGAATTTTTTTCTCGTTTTTTTTATTGTTCACCCTTATTATGTTTTGTTTTCACAGTTAATTTCTTTCATGTATCCCTACTACTCCATTGAGCTTACTTTTTGACTAATGTCAATTCTTTGCTAAGATTTTCCGTAGGCAACTCCTCGTCTTGTTTTGTGGGGAGTGTGGTTGTTATCTTTTGGTTGCTCATGTTCCTTTGAAAATTGCTTGATTTTAGACTACAACACCAGTCGGCTAGCATAAATCTTTATATCACAATGAACTGGGCAACTTACTGTTTTACTTGTTTTTGTTAGAAATGATACTACCTTGTGTTCTCTTAAGACGCTTACGTTTAATCTTAAGTTAACCAAAAAATTGGTTACTATACTTTGGCCAGTTGACAGAAGATGAATGGTGTTCTATGATAATCACCTTACCTTGTGTAGTTACGTGTATTCCTGGTCTTACGCAGAAGCTGAATTGTGTTCTATCATAGTCACCTAACTTATAATAGGAAGTTTGTATTTTCTGATTGATAGAACTATCACGTGTTTTGCAAATTTTAGAATTGAATTTTAATTTACAATTCTACTTAAGATGTGATGATTGAGTTGCAAGTCGCATCCTATGTTTACTAAATTAAAAAGTTGGTGTATACACTACTATTTGCGCAGTTGTTAAGAGCATTGACAATGCTTTGATGTGTTCTTCTTGTTGCTTTATGTTTCTGAATAAGTTTCACTCTTAAGTTTTGCTATATACTTGTAGACTAAAGTCTAGTTCACAGTACAATTTGACTGAAAAATTGATGTGTACCCTAAATTTTTCGTAGCAATTAAAAGCATCCTAAATGGCTAAATTCAATTTCGCATACAAAATGTACCCTCCTCCGCACACATTTCCAGTCATTTCGGGAGAGGGAGTAACGTGATTTAAATGATGGCTTTTATGTCAAAAACGTTAATGATACAACCAAACCATCGGCGTATCCAAAACCTAATCTTCTCTCTACCTTTCGTCTACCTCTTCTATTTGTCCTCTCTCTATCCTCTTCTTTCATGAACGTCAACACCGGTTCAACGCCATTTTCAATAGCTCATCTCCATCAACAGTAAGCCAAACTCAACCACAGCCAAAAAAGGCTCTTCAGAATCTCAGATAAAGTTTGATAAACAATTACGAGGAAACAAATGAGACCTGATTTGGTTGAGTGTTACCTCCGTTCTGTGCTTATGTAGTACCCTACTGAACCGAGCCTCGTTTTGGCTTTATGATGAATCTGGTATGGCTTTGGCTGCAGTTTCGCTATTGTCTAGCCTAATCTGCACTATTTTTGATTTTTTAATAACTCAGGGATTTCAATCTCAAGCATAAGGTTATTGGGGTGTTTGAAGGTGCTTTTTCAAAGATTGTGTCCCACTGTTGCAACAGGGTGAGGAGAATTGATTTCTGGAGTGATTAATCGAGACCGAATCTGCTCAGAATTGCTGGCTAGACAAAGCCTAGTGGTTTCTCAATACTAATGAAGGGTTTGATATGGATTTTAGATGGACTTTTCGGCAAAAATCCCTACCGCACGACGTGGATAATTAATTGTTTTGGGCTGAATTTTGAAGTGATTTTTACGGTTGTTAATGTGATTTAGGACAGGTTTAGAAAAATAGATTAAGATGAGGAAGAGTCATGATTGAGAATCTATCAACGCACGGAACCGGTAGAAGCACACATAAACATAAGACAAAGCTTTAGTCTCAATCGATAATTATTCAACTTTGAAAAATAATGAAGGATTATGATACTTATATGGAAAACCTAAAACTTGTAGAGTATGTAAAAACCTTAATTTAAAAAGGAAACAACTCGTATTTATATTCCGTGATGCCCCCAAATCCCTGTACTTGCTACAACTAATCTGGTGATCACTTTTACTTATTTTAACCTTAAGTTTTAGATATTCTATACTTTTATATATCCAAGGTTCAGAGCATTAATAATAGGATTCTTCTTGGAACATAAGAATTTTGCGAAATATTAGGCTCTTTATCCGTGGCAAGATTCCTTTTCTTACAGAACTCCCCATATCCGTGGCAATGTCTTTATAGAGATACCTCTTCATATTGATATTTATTCTATATCTGAAGTTCACAATATTAATAACAAGCTTGTTCTTGGAACAGAGGAACCTTGCGATAAAGATTTCTCTTTGTCGGTGCTAAATCTCTGTGCTTACAGAACTCACAATGTTATTCAATATTCTCATTCAGATGTATAGTTCTGTATCAATAGTGTATTAATGTTTGAAAATTCTAAATTCTGTGAAAGTAACTACACAACATTTGATGATAATAACATGTTATTATTGATATAAGATTCGGTACATGATTTGCTTGTTTGTATTACAAAAGTCATTATGACTAAAACAAAATGACAAGCGATTATATAATACATGTAAACTAGTCTGCGCATTTCTTCTTTCTCTTCGTCTTAGAGTCAGAGCTCTCGGGTTTATCCTCTTTAACTGCAAATGGGGATTTATTTGCAAGAGTGAGCAAAGTTGCTCAACAAGTCTAAACACATAGCATATAAGTGAACTCACACCGATAGAGAATTTAAAAGCTTTATAGCTCAATAAAAGATATAACAATTGTTTTAACATAGTAAAGTTGAGTGGTAATTAAACTAAGAACTAATGTTCGTTCGTCTTTCGACTTAGAACCATACAGTGGATATCTATAGGGGATCAACCTAACGACATCCTATGTAATGCATAACATAGACTACACTGGACTACTCATGAACAGTGTTTAAATCAGGTACCCGACACATCATATTTATCCCTATGAATTAGGGTGGTTCATCTTAGTTTACTTTACATGCAGAGGTTGCCCCAAAACAATTTGATTTGACTAAATAGCTCATATAAAGAATTATAGCAAATCAATACTTCACGAATAGACGTTCATTTCTTAAGTTATGCCGAAACTAGTAGCAATAACTTCATTCAAGAATTTATAACACGTTGTTGCACAAGTGCATAAATATCATATAAAACTGGTAATATAAATTTGGGTAGAAGACTTACCTCGATGCGTATTTATAGTTAAACAATAAGCTTAACTTGTTTTGTAAATCCTACACAATTTTAAGTGTATACGCGAATTAGTTTATTGTCTAATTATACTATATAAGTCTTATATATATATATATGCATGATATGACTATTTTCATAGGTGGTGTAAGCCCCAAAACAATTTGGTTCATAATTTCTTGTTTTAGCTAAGTAAAACATGATCTCATTAGCATTGCAAAGCTAAGCCATCCATAGTTATCAAGTCGCCAAGTCGAGGCAAAGCGGTAGCCAGGAGCTTAAGCTCTTAGTCGACAAAGCGCCCGACTAGTCGTCCGCAAGTCGACAAGTCGTTAATAATGTAAATTTTATGCGTATAAAATTATATATATTTACCATTTATATGAATATTTATATATTTATAATTCTAATGATTTTCCATATTCAAAATGCAGGTTATAGGCTTATAACATATCAAATCACAAGAAGAAGCGGTCAAGTCAACATGATAATTTTACTATAGTTGTAATATTTTGAATTTGTACCAAGTTCAAATTATATAAATAATGAAATATTTGTAATAGTTAGCTTAATTCAATATAATTCATAAATTTATGTTTAGTTTCTTAAGTTTTAAGATTGTATATATAAAATTCATGAATAATAAATTAAATCTATTATAATATAAGTAAGATGTTATATTATACTAATATAGTAAAACATAATACATAACAAAAAAAATATAATACTAATTTATTATGCTACTTAATCAAGTAATTTGAACTCTTCGATATAATATTAATATTTATTTATCATGTATATAATATATACTATTAAAAGAATATGTTAAAAGAATTAACAAATATTAACAGTATATGTACAAATATTAACAGAATATGTACGTAAATAAAAACGAAATTAAATATAGAATTAACCAAATAAGAATGGTCAGAACAAATATATGTTAATAAGAACATATACTAAATATATTTAATATATGTTAAATATATGTTAATATATGTTAAATATATGTTAATATATTGTTATTACTTATTACCCAAATATATGTACCCAAAATTTTCACAATCACAGCAACAGAAGACGCGAGTCACGCGACTGTCGAAGGAAGAAGAAGAAGCTCAAAAGGACTCAAGAAGAATACGCGACGAAGGAAGAAGAAGAAGAAGAAGAAGCGACTGTCGCAGACGATGACGATAGAGTCGACAGAAGAAGAAGAAGGATACCTGGGCTGGTGTCGACGAAGAAGAAGGATATCTGGGTTGGTGTCGACGAAGGAGGCTGAAGGAGGAGGCTCGAAACAGACTGTTGCGACGAATTAGGTTTGGTTTCTCCCTCAGTCCCTCTGATTCGTCTCCCTCTCGTCGAAGTTCTGAAGGTTGCTAGGTCGATCGATTCTGTAGTAGCTGTCGAATTTAGGCTTCTTTTTTTTGTAATAGCAGTCGAATTTAGTCGAATTTAGGCTTCTTTTTTTTACCCAGGTTCATAGGTCGATCGATTCTGAAAGTCGCCCGATTTAGCAGTTGGTCGTCCAAGTCGTCCAAGTCGAGGACTAGTCGGTCGACTATGTGCTCTGCCCCTAAGTCGTCCTGCCGGCTTGGTTTTCCTGAGCGACTCGACGCCTAGGCGACGACTAGTCGACGACTTGACAACAATAAAGCCATCATGTTTTACCACTCTCTATAAAATCTAATAACAAAATGATAAACCTACTTATACATAAATCCATGATTTTTACTCAAGAATATTTGAAATAATTCAAACATGGTAACTAGTGTTTTTAATCTTTTCTACTCTATACTTGTTTTGAGTTGAACATGATAACAACTAAGGATCATCATACATTTACTCTAAACATAAATTGAATTGAGCATGGTAACTACTATGATTATGCATATTTCTACTCCATACATGAATCGAAAATAATAACTAAGATTCTAGCTCTTGGCGTGCAAGCTTTACGTTTCTTAAAGACGTAAAACTTTAATTTTTATTCTCTCAATTATCTCACTATAGTAATTGCTCTTTGTTTTTGTGAATTGGTAAGGATTTAAGCTTACAAAGCCTCCTATTTGTAGGCTAGCAAGAGTTGGGGTAAAATAGTCTTTACACAATAATCTATGACATATTGCTTACATCATCGTCTTTTATGACATCATTGCTTACATCATCATCCTACATGACATTGCTTACATCGTCCTCTATGATTGGTCCATTTTTCTTCACTTGGATTGAGTTATTACTTAGTTTGTTTAACTTGGTTTTCTTTCCGTAGTTCAGTTATTCCAACTAGTTAGTTAGCCGTAATCGTTGACTTTGACTTTTTCGTATTTCTATCGTATAATTTTCGTATTGTAATCGTATTATTCTCGTATAATATTTCGTATTACTCGTATTAGTGAATAGTGATTTCATATTTAGGTTTTAACCCTTAGGTTATTATCTCTTTAATCAATTCTAGGTTTTAACAAGTGTTTAAGGTTGGATACTTGAACCAAAACACAAAATCAAGCACATAAGAAATCACATAATATAATTTTGAAGCATAATTCAATCTTTATTTATATAAAGTTGGATTACAAATTCTTAGAAGTTCGGAACATTACATTCACCCCTCAAAAGAATTTTGTTCTCGAAATTATAGTAAAATACTGATTAAACAAATGTGGGTAGTTTTGCTTTATTTTATCTTCAAGCTCTCATCTAAGCTTCTTCTATGGACTGATTTCCCCATAACAGCTTAACTGAAGGTATTATTTTATTTCTTAACACTTGCTCTTTCCTAGCAATAATTTGAATAGGAATCTCTTCATAACTTAGGCCCTTCTTGACCTGAATTGGTTTATAACTAATGACATGTTTGTAGTCTGGTTTATAGGGATGCAATACTAAAACATGAAAAGTTCTGGAGGTAAGGCTACTTCATAAGATACCTCACCTATTCTCCTTAAAATATCGAATGGTCCTATAAACCTCGGACTTAATTTTCCCTTTTTCCCAAAACGAATCTTTCCTTTCCAAGGGGATATTTTCAAGACATGGCTCCCGACTTCAAAGTCTCTTTTCTTCCTATGCTGATCTGCATCTCTCTTTTGTCGCTCCTGGGCAGCTCGTAACCTTAATTGTATCGTTCAAACTACCTTCGCCGTCTGCTAAACCAGTTCCGGCCCAAGCATTTGTCGTTCCCCGATTTCGTCCCAACACATAGGTTTCTACACTTCCTCCCGTATAAGGTTTCGTAAGGTGACATTTCAATACTAGAGTGGTAGCTGTTGTTGTATGAGAATTCCACCAAAGGTAAGTGGTTTTCCCAACTTCCTTCAAAGTTCATCATGCATGTTCTAAGCATATCTTCCAGCGTTTGAATTGTCCTTTCGCTTTGTCCATCGGTTTGCGGATGATAAGCCGTACTTAGTCTCAACTGTGTCCCCAGATGCTTCTGTAGACTTCTCCGGAAGTTCGATGTGAATCGTGGATCTCGATCGGACACAATTTAAATTGGATCCCCATGTTTAGAGACTATCTCCTTAATATATAATAGCTTGGCTAATCGATCTAGGGTGAACTTGATCTTGATTGGTAGGAAGTGAGCAGACTTGGTTAGTCAGTCCAGTATTACCCAAATTGCATTATGACCCTTCTGTGTGGTTGCAAGTCATATTACAAAATCCATTGTAATATGCTCCCATTTTCACTCTGGAATTTTTAACGGTTGTAACAACCCGCATGACCTTTGATGTTCTCTACCTTAACTCGTTGGCAGGTTAAACATCTACTAACAAATTTAGCCACCTCCCTCTTCATGTTTGGCCACCAAAAATGTTGACTTACGTCCTTATATATTTTGGTGCTACCTGGGTGGACTGAAAACTTAGAACTATGTGCTTCCGACAATCTCTTCTTTCAATTCTTGTACCGAAGGTACCCATATTCTTGATTCAGATCTTATGATTCCATCCTTGTCTATCTTGAATTTGTTGCTCGGTTATCTTATTTTTCAGTTTCTCATATCCTTCATCTTTCTCTTGTATTTCCTTTATTTTTCCCGATAAAGTCGAATTATTTTTCATTACAAACAATTTCCTGTTGAAACTGAAGGAACTCTCACCTCAATTTCAAGTCTAGAAAATTCTTTAAGCAACTCATCTTGAGTTGTTAATACCATTAGTTTCTCCTGATTTTTCCTGCTTAATGCATTTGCAACAACGTTGGCTTTCCCTGGATGATATAAGATTTTACAGTCATAATCTTTTATCAATTCCAACCACCGTTTGTCTCATATTTAACTCTCGCTAAGTGAAAATATACTTTAAACTCTTGTGATCAATATATATTTCACATTTTTCTCCATATAAGTAATGCCTCAATATTTTCAAAGCAAATACTACTGCTGCTAAATGCAGATCATGAATAGGATACCTTATCTCATAATCCTTCAATTGTCGCGAAGCATAAGCGATTACTTTTCCGTGTTGCATCAGAACACAACCTAAACCTTTATGTGAGGCATCACTATAGACTACAAGGCCTCAACTATTATCTGGTAAGGATAATACTGGTGCCATGCTTAATCTTTTCTTCAACTCTTGGAAGCACTCTTCACATTTGTATGTCCAGACAAATTTTAGTCTTGTTAAATTGGTTAACGAGGTTGCTATCTTCGAAAAATCCTGGATAAACCTTCTATAATACCCTGCTAAACCCAAGAAACTTCTTACTTCAGTTGGTGTCTTTGGCTGCTCCCAATTCACCACTGCTTCAATTTTTTAAGAATCCACCGCAATCCCGTTCGTGTCAATCACATGACCCAAGAATTGAATTTTTTCTAACCAAAACTCACTTTTGAAATTAGCATAGGGTTGTTCCTTCCTTAGGGTTTCTAGTACAATTCTCAAGTGTTCAGCATGTTCCCCTAGTGTTTTCGAATATATTAAGATATCATCGATGAAAAGCATGATCTAAAAACCCTATTCATTGAATGTTGCCGGTGCATTCGTTAATCCAAAAGACATTACCAAGAATTCATTATGTCCATAGTGTGTTTGAAACGCAGTCTTCGGCACATCTTCGCTTCTCACTTTTAGTTGATGATAACTCAACTATAGATCAATCTTCGAAAAATGTTTTGCTCCTTTTAATTGATCAAACAAGTCGTCTATCCTAGGTAATGGATACTTATTCTTTATGGTCAACTTATTTAGTTCACGATAATTGATACATAATCTCAAAGTTCAATCCTTCTTTTTGACAAACAACACTAGTGCTCTCCAAGGAGAAACACTAGGTTGAATGTACTTATCCAACAACTCTTGCAGTTGTACCATCAACTCTTTCATCTTCACATGGGCCATCCTATATGGCGTCTTCGAAACTGGTGCCGTCCCAGGTTCTAAGTCGATAACGAACTCGATCTCCCTATCTGGTGGAAGACCAGGTAAGTCATTGGGAAACACATCCGCGAATTCCCTTACCACCGCTATTTGGTCCATCTCTAACCCTTTCCTTTGGGTATCTACGTAATGAGCCAAATAACCTTGACATCCTTTACCAAGTAGTCTCTTTGCTTGCATTGCTGATAAACAACGAGATTTCCTTGGTAACTGGTTTCCGTTGACCACGACCTTTGACTTCGACGCTGTCAAAAGGATTACGCACTTTGATTGGCAATCAATCATCGCATTATGATTGGTTAACCAATTCATTCCCAAAATGGCGTCGAATTCCCCCGACTGAATAAGAATAAAATCTACTCTCAACTCATACCCTTTAATCACTATGCAACATTCCCTAAGTACGTGCTTAACAAGTATTATTTCTCTATTAGCAATTTCTATATTCAAAGGAAAAATTTAAGTTCTCTCTAGGCATATTTAATTTCTTAGCAAATTCATGCGAAATAAAAGAGCAAGTAGCACCCGAGTCAAATAACACATGCATTTATGGTGTTGATCGGAATGATACCTGACACTACGTCTTGAGATGCAACTGCATCTCTCACCATCATGTTAAAGATCCTTGACGTTGGACGACATGGGTCTCCGGGTGTAGCTGTGTGGGTGGAGTTACTCGCCTTGCTCCTTGCTCCGACGTCTCCTTTCTTCGGGCACATTTCGGCAAGATGTCCCTGCTCCCCACAATTGAAGCATCCACTTTTCTTTGGAGTTGGGCTGTTCGTTGCAAAGTGCCTTTCTTGACTACAATTAAAACAAACATTCTTTCCCTTGAGGCATTCCCCCACATGGCCCTTGCCACATATTTTGCACGCCTCTTCTCTTTTTATTCACTTTCCTTAGTGGTCCACTATTAGAAACATTCCATTTTCTTTTATTCTTATTCCCTCCTGAATTATTTTCTCCCTTGGAATTTCCACCCTCGGTTTTGTTCTTCTTGAACTTAGATAACACTTCACTTCCTCCTCTGCTATTATGGCCTTCTCTAGAACTTGAGTGAAGGTTTCTAGTTGGAATAAGGTCACTTTTGTACTTAACTTGGGCTTCAGCCCTTCTTCAAATCTTCTAGCCTTCCTTTCCTCCGTATCAACTTGATGCGGAGTGAATCGGGCTAACTCATTAAACTTAGCAACATATTGGGGCACGGTCATGTACCTTTGCTTTAATTCTAGGAACCAGACTTCCATTCGATTCTGCATACTCCTAGGAAATAATTTTCGAAGAATATCTCCTTTAACCTTTTCCACGCCATAACTCCTTCTCTGGCTCAATTTTGGTTGGCTTCCCACCAAAAGTTAGCCTTTTCTTTCATTAGATAGGTGGCAAAAATCGTTTTCTGATCCTCGCCAACCCCAACTATTGTGAATGCTTTCTCTATTTCCTTGATCCAACCTTGAGCTTCTATTGGCTCCAAGGTTCCTTTGAATTCCGGTGGTCCTACATTTTTAAAGTCTTTAAAAGTAACTTGGTTTGGTTGGGTGCATGGTTTAAAGGTCGATTCTCTAGGGCTCCTAATAACATATTGACAAATTGTTGCATAGGATTCTCATGAGCTTGATCCTCACTCGGTGTTTGTTCTATACTATTACTACTTGCAGATGCTTGCGTTCTTCTCGGTGGTGCCATTTATCTATAATTAAAAGAGAAAAAAAGAACGCATAAAAAAATATTTCAAGACACATTTCATAAACAAACTTTATGTTAATAAGTTTTTCACATCACATTATCCGAGTGATAGAATCACCTTACTATTTTTAACATCCCTTATACAAATGGGAATGTTATAGCACATAAACAAAATTACAACTAATGTAATAAAAGTTTTAAGTTTTCCCTAACGGTTTCTAGCATCTTTGAATGCCTTGTTCAACATGCTAGTTACCACTGATCGGTTTATGTCGTAGCCTGACTCATCTGCTACTGGGTGTCCTTCCACCTTTTTGTGTAGCTTCCAGTATGACAAGCAACACCCGTCCCTTTCTTCGTCAAAATCCGCCTGTAGCTGAATCTTTTCCGCTTCTTTGATGGCTAACAAGACTTCTAGATGAAAATTTTTAGCTATCTCGTCTAACTATCTTTTCCCCAAGACTACAATCTTGGCATTGGCAGCCTGCATGTTTGCCCTTGCTTCTTCCACTAGAGTTACTATTAACTCTTCTTGTTCCGTATCTTCCTCTTCCATTTCTTAGATAATCTGCTCCACGTCGGGAGCTTCCTCTTGATTATCCACTGCATCTAGGAGCTCGATGTCATGCTGGTGCAAATTTAGATCATCGTCATCTGATGTGTCGGCAAAGTTTATCCTTGGATGATAGCCAGTAGGATCCTCCATTGGATCTTCACTAGGATCACTTTCCGAATCACCTGCAGGTGTGTAGTCTGGTTCAATCACCACTTCGTTAATGTCTCTCCATTCCGGTTCTCTGGCTAGCCATTTCTACAAAAGAGTGTAGCTTTAATTTAGTATATTTCTTTCACATAATATTTTTATGTTTTATGAATTTTAAGATTTATTTGTATCTTTTAATTATCTATGAACTTTCTTCAAGTTCATTGATTCCTACTTCCTCTGATCATATCCTAAGGTATTCGTTACCTTAAGAGTTATAATCTACAACTTTGATACCAACCTGTGACGCCCCAAATCCCTGTACTTGCTAGAGCGAATCTGGTGATCACTTTACTTATTTTAACCTTAAGTTTTAGACATTCTATACTTCTATATATCCAAGGTTCAGAGCATTAATAATAGGATTCTTCTTGGAACAGAAGAATCTTGCGAAAAATTAGGCTCTTTATCCGTGGCAAGATTCCTTTTCTTATAGAACTCCCCATATTATTCAATATCCTAACTTAGGTACATGTCTTTATAGAGATACCTCTTCATATTGATATTTATTCTATACCTGAAGTTCACAATATTAATAACAAGCTTGTTCTTGGAACAGAGGAACCTTGCGATAAAGATTTGTATTTGTCGGTGCTAAATCTCTGTGCTTACAGAACTCACAATGTTATTCAATATTCTCATTCAGATGTATAGTTCTGTATCAATATTGTATTAATGTTTCAAAATTCTAAATTCTGTGAAAGTAACTACACAACATTTGATGATAATAACATGATATTATTGATATAAGATTCGGTTACATGATTTGCTTGTTTGTATTACAAAATTCATTATGACTACAACAAAATGACAAGCGATTATATAATACATGTAAACTAGTCTGCGCATTTCTTCTTTCTCTTCTTCTTAGAGCCAGAGCTCTCGGGTTTATCCTCTTTAGCTGCAAATGGGGATTTATTTGCAAGAGTGAGCAAAGTTGCTCAACAAGTCTAAACACATAAAGATATAAGTGAACTCACACAATCGATAGAGAATTTAAAAGCTTTATAGCTCAATAAAAGATATAACAATTGTTTTAACATAGTAAAGTTGAGTGGTAATTAAACCAAGAACTAATGTTCGTTCGTCTTTCGACTTAGAACCATACAATGGATATCTATAGGGGATCAACCTAACGACATCCTTTGTTATGCATAACATACACTACACTGGACTACTCATGAACAATGTTTAAATCAGGTACCCGACACATCATATTTATCCCTATGAATTAGGGGGGTTCATCTCAGTTTACTTTACATGCAGAGGTTGCCCAAAAACAATTTGGTTTGACTAAATAGCTCATATAAAGAATTATAGCAATTCAGTACTTCACGAATAAACGTTCATTTCTTAAGTTATGCCAAAACTAGTAGCAATAACTTCATTCAAGAATTTATAACACGTTGCACAAAGTGCATAAATATCATATAAAACTGGCAATATAAATTTGGGTAGAAGACTTGCCTCGATGCGTATTTATAGTTAAACAATAAGCTTAACTTGTTTTGTAAATAGGGGTGTATGCCGAGCAGAGTAGCTCGGTACTCGACTCTAGATCGGATCGAAAATATGATCCAAAACTCAAATTCGAAATTGATTCGAGTCTAATCTGATCCATACTCGTTTTCTGTTTAATGATACACGAGTCGAATTCGAGTATACCAGTGTTCGCTCAGATTAGGGTTCGAGTATTTCATTTTTTCTTGAACCATACTCGAATCTACAAGATGGATCATGTTCGAATATTGGTCTGATCAATACTAACAAGCTAAATATGTTATATTTGTATTAATCTTTATAATTTATAAAGTGTAGTATTAAATTTTGTAAACTTGTACAGTTGTACTTGAATAAATCAATAAATTGATTGTCAATTTGTATTACATTTTTTTTAATTTCTTTACATAAATAAAAATAAAACTTTATATATAAATATTAGTTCAATAATCAATTTAGTATGTAGTGGTTCAATATTAAATGAAATGGTTCATATTCTAAATTGATTTGAAGGCTCACGAGTAACTCGCTTTTGTAAACGAGTTTCTAGTAGGTCCGAGTAATTATCCGAGTCGAATCTGTGCAAAATTAGAAATTCTAATCGAATCCTAGTCTAATTGAGCTCGATTTTTCAATTTGTTTAATCTGAGCATTAGGATGTTCGCTTAGATTCACTTCGTTTACACCCCTATTTGTAAATCCTACACAATTTTAAGTGTATACGGGTATTAGTTTATTGTCTAATTAAACTTTATAAGTCTTATATATATATATATATATATATATATATATATATATGTATGACTATTTTCATAGGTGGTGTAAGCCCCAAAACAATTTGGTTCATAATTTCTTGTTTTAACTAAGTAAAACATGATCTCAAAAGCATTGCAAAGCTAAGCCATCATGTTTTACCACTCTATAACATCTAATAACAAAATCATAAATCTACTTATACATAAATCCATGATTTTTACTCACGAATATTTGAAATAATTTAAACATGGTAACAACTAGTGTTTTTGATCTTTTCTACTCTATACTTGTTTTGAGTTGAACATGATAACAACTAAGGATCATCATACATTTACTCTAAACATAAATTGAATTGAGCATGGTAACTACTATGATTATGCATATTTCTACTCTATACATGAATCGAAAATAATAACTAAGATTCTACCTCTTAGCGTGCAAGCTTTACGTTTCTTAAAGACGCAAGACTTTAGCTTTCCTTCTCTTAATTATCTCACTATAGTAATTACTCTTTGTTTTTGTGAATTGGTAAGGATTTAAGCTTGCAAAGCCTCCTATTTATAGGCTAGCAAGAGTTGGGGTAAAATAGTCTTTACACAATCTATGACATATTGCTTACATCATTGTCCTTTATGACATCATTGCTTCATCATCCTACATGATATCATTGCTTACATCCTCCTCCTCTATTACTTAGTTTAACTAGGTTTTCTTTCCCTAGTTCGGTTACTCCAACTAGTTAGTTAGCCGTAATCGTTGATTTTGACTTTTTCGTATTTTTACCGTATAATTTTTGTATTATAATTGTATTATTCTCGTATTTTACTCGCATAATATTTCGTATTATAATTGTATTATTGTCGTAGTAGTGAATAGTGATTTCGTATTTAGGTTTTAACCCTTAGGTTTATCTATTTAATCAATTCTAGGTTTTAACAAGTGTTTAAGGTTGTATACATGAACCAAAACACAAAATCAAACACATAAGAAATCACATAATACAATTTTGAAGCATAATTCAATCTTTATTATTCATATAAAGTTGGATTACAAATTCTAAGAAGTTCGGAACATTACATATTCTACTACTATAATTAAACTTATATAATAATCTAATTAATATAATAAATAAAATTTACTAATTAAAATAAATATCTCTAAATAACAATATAAAATATTAAGTTTAATCTTTTAATCTTCTTATCTTGCTCCGCATCGTTCCACGAGTTTTATAATAATTACATAAGAAACCACAGTTAGAGAGTCTTCCATCAAAACATGTGCATCTTATGCTCAAGTTCCATAAGCACAATTTTTTTGGAACCACCACAACACTAAAGAATTTTGATGCAACTGCCATCTTTGAGAAAATCAACATGGTTCACCATCTCCAAACGCCTGTATGGCTATTAAAGTACCAGAGAAGAAGGAAAAAATTATCTCCATAGTTTCGTATCTAATATCCATTAACGGGTGCCTACGCAGCCAAAAATAAACCAAATGGGGGAAAAAATAGAGGGAGGGAGGGAGGGAGGGAGGGAGGGAGGGAGGGGGAGAAAAGTGGTTATCGTAGATTATCCCCTCCTTTGTCACAGTCCCACTCCGTTTTTCTCTCCATTCTTCAAGTTGGCAACATCAATTTCCCTTTGTCCGTTTGTATATCTCACTCATCGCTATTTGCTGCTTGTGTGACTAATTGGTAATCATGTTGGAGGAGGAGGTACCTGATAGACTTAAATATCTCTTGCAGAATTTCGGTTGTGCCCCAAAATCTTCCTTTTCTTTATTTTAGTTCCGAGGCTTTCTAAATCTTTTGAAGTCCCTTAATTTTTGAAACTTGACTGTTTAGTCCCGCAATTTTCTATTTGACAAGTCAGTTCTTTCACTTTCAGTCTTCACAGTTTTTGCCTAGTTTTATTACTTTCTTTAAGTTTGGTCCCTGGTTAATATAAAAAGAGTCAACAAGTTCTTTTTAAAAATTGGAGTCAGTTAAAGAATTGCGCAGAAGAATCTATGTGCTTATACACCTATATATTAGCAGCTACGGTGACATATAGTTGGGAGGACCACCTTAAAAGAATTGTGCAGTCCCTTGCAACACTAGTAGCAAATCAGGCAAATATTCAAAATCTATCGCTGCGATTACAACATGTAGTCCAAGGAAACAACCTCTAATTCTATTCTATTCTATGACTGTAATTAAACTTTTAGAATAATCTAACTGATATAATAAAATTAATTATTAATTACAAATTTACAATAGATGTATCACTAAATAAAGATAAACATAATAAGTAATCAATCTCCTGATCCTTTCTTCTACTTATCAATCAAATGGGTCTGGTTTGACTTGAAATGTATATTGTCGAATTTTAGAGGATTATGTGTGGCTGTTATGCGTTTCAAATGAGAGAGGGGGAGAAGGGATTGGTTGGGAGAGAGATTATTTATAATTTGACCTTGAATTGACCCTCTATTAAAGCTATGCACTTGCACATTTTTGTTGGTTATAAAATGTGATTGTTATGTTCTTTTTATATATCTTTTTAATATTTTGCACTATTTTACCCGTATTTTGATTAAGCTACTACGGACTTTCGGGTAATTAAATGGCTGAAAATTGATATGGAGGGTGGTGCATTTCATTTACGTAAACGAAATTTAGTGTGCTTTTAATTACTAACAAAGTTAAGGATGTAAAAATTGGTTTTTCATCTATACTGGTAAAACCATTTTGAGTTCCGGAATATATTGTTAGTGGTTGCATGGCCAGCTCACAAAAATTTCACATCTTAATGAGTAGGATGAAAATAGTGGTTGTAATCTGCAGAGTCCGTGTGACCTTTAACTGAAAATTGGGCATCTGACTAACCGATACTAATTTTGCAGTGACAAGTAGTTACTCAAATGAAGATTGCAGAATGGAGCCAATTGCAGAAGACTATCAACAACTGTAAAGTCAGCAAGAGTCAGTATATCCCTCGTACCGGAAGTGCTCAAGGCTGTTTTGTGAAGGATTTTGTTATTTGCGGGAGTGGAGTGTATTATGCTAAATATGCTTTTGTTGCATTGTCAACTACTAAGTCTACCAAGTTGCCTAACTGGAATTGGTACTGCAAAATTAAATTGCCGTCAAATCTACAGACTTTTTTTTGGGATATCAGTGCATGACTGTATTTGCTTCGTGCTCAAATTTTGTTTGGCTACATCACAAATTCGGTCTGTTGTGCACCTTTCCTTTGGAAATGATTGAAGAAGATATGGAGTGTTTTTTTTTTCTTTTTATTTTATTTTTTACTGACCTTGTGGACATTCGATAGATAAACAATTTACTCGTTCCAAATTTTAATGACTGGATTAAACAAAACCTTTCCACTACAAACCCTGTTTTCAGAAAGTATGTGCCTTGGTTATTCTCTTTCCCTTTTGGGGGCTATGTGATTTGTGGTTGAACAAAAATAATCTTCAAACCATTAATTATTTCCCAAGGCACTTGAATTATCCTTCATCTTATATTACTTAACCGATTCTATATCCAATGCTTTCAGGAATTGTGGGCAGCCTCTGATGGGTGAACTATAGTTTGGAATATGTATTACTGAACTATCACTCTGGAACTAATGCTTAATTGGTGGTTCATCGACTTGCAAAAACTCAGCTGTTGATGTCTCTCTTCCACCATTGATTAATGTTAATTGCATCAACCTATTGCCAAGACATCAAACCACCCAAAGGGTTTTTCAACATTGTTTGCAGGTGAGGTGTTTCTATGTCATGCTTCGTTTACACCTTATCTCGTAATAACTTTCATGGACCCATAGAACATAATACTGATCACCTTGAGCAGCTGCAATAGATGAGCCATCTGTCTATGATATGAAAATAATTCCCACTCCATTTTCTTGGGCACTCTTGCTCTGTGAAGGCACGGGTGTTGGAGTTTTTTACCCAACAAAACTTGTTGAACCGGTAGCCAAAATGCTCACCAGAGCTTAACTCCACGTAGTAACTTGTCTGCGTAATTTTGGTGACAAGCTAACTCGTGTTATTTAATTTTCTTTTTTTTGCAACTTTTTTTAATTATTATTTTTATGAAACAATCAAAAGACTGAAATATATTAAAATCGCAATTTATTATTATATATAAAGAGATAAAATGGGGACAATTGTTTGTTTGATAGTCCTTTTAAGGCCGTAATAATATTTTTTTTCGACGGATGTTGTAGGCCGTAATAAATTTTCTGGCAAAAATTAGTACTTTCATTTTGTCCATACGTTATAATTTTCTTATAATAATTTGTCGAATATAACAAAAATATAACCCTTATCTTCACTTATTGTCTTATTATTGTGAGAGTTATAACTCCATAATATCACATTAATAGATGGGAGTTACATGTGTTACATTTTCATGTTATATATATATATATATATATATATATATATATATATATATATATATATATATATATATAGATGAACAATGTAGAGAAGATGTAGGAGAATGAAAATGATAGAAAATACACACCATATTGAAGCTCTCACTTGGAGATAAAGATGGAGAATATGTAAACGAAGCTATGTTAGTGATGTTGCCATTGAAGCCAATTAGAACGGTCAAAATTGTGGTCATGCTCATCGTTGACATGATCGTAATATGGTCCAATAGTTGAGTCAAAATTTGTTCGTGATGTTCGTGACTAGCAATTAATGAATGCATGTGATTTAGCACCGATCAATACGGGAATTTGCATACACGAAATCAGATTAGTTTTAGTCGGTTTTATTTTTATTTCTTCATCGCATGCAGGTATGTATGTGATTCTACATTGGTTATATTACAACTTGGATGAAACGGAAGATCAAAAAGAATGGAATAACATTTTTTGGCTATGGTCTCTTGCTAAAATCTATATGTAACCATAAAGTTTATTTTCCAGCACGAATTAAACTGATAATTTTTTGAAAGAAAGAATTTTAATTAGCAAGGGAGGCATAGTAGAAGCATGACATAGTATATTATGGTAAGCATTCGAGGTAACACTTCCTCTATTACTCTATATATGTTTACATATTTGTATATATGGTTACATATTGATATTGTATGCACATAAAGATGTAATTTTTTTAAGCTACTTTTGTGGTCTTATTTTTCTATATTACTATTAGATTTTAATATAGTATCACAATTTGACGTAAGAATTAAATGTATTAATTCAGTTTAATACAAGGAATTAGTTTTTTCATATATATGCTCTATTCACATGTACATTATTGATAAGATGGACGCATTATTTCTATTTACCGATCTCTTTGGAAGTACTAGGGAAAAAAAGTGAAAAATATTTGGACAAATATATAGACAAGCAGAATTAATTCAAGTTTCACCTCCTATATCTTAGTAATCTATACTAATATATATTTAGACACCGACAAAAATTATTACATGAAGTTACGGTTTATATATATATATATATATATGAAAAAAATGTATATACACAATTGTGTAGTGTATAGTCGCCTATAACGACGATTTTTTTGGGCTACGGCGACAGTTCAACCGTCACCATATATATATATATATATATATATATATATATATATATATATATATATATTGTGACGCTCCCAAAGGAGTCGTTGATCGACCTGACCTCACCTTTCACTCCAGAGATCGATCAGGTCAGGGCCGATCCTACAAAGAAGATGCCCTCGATGGAGAGTTATGATGGCTTGGGTGATCTGTATGACCATACTGATAGCTACAACAGATTGATGAACTACTATGGGCATTCAGATGTTCACTAAGTGTCACATGTTCGCCACCACGTTAAAGAAAGGTGCTCAGGAGTGGATGACGACATTGTGACGCCCCCAAAATAGGTTCAATACCAACACATTTTGAGTCGCCAATTACATGGTACAAAATTTCAAATACAAATATTTTATAACAAAAGGTCGTAAGAAATACGACCATACAACTGTGAGTTTGAATACAAATCGTATATAATACGAAATTTAAACATTCAAATTCATCCCTTATTTATTACAATTATTATCTCACTATTTTATAGAATAGTGAGGACTTCAACAGACCTAATTCTAACCATCACACTGTTCCCCGACTAGTTCCCGCGATATTCTCATTTCTTGAAGAGGACAATAGATAAAAAGGGTGAGCTCAACTAGCCCAGTAAAGAATATTATGACTAAGATAATGGAAAATAAATTATCGTTAGCCTTCAATTAATCAGATAAAATATAATGGACAACCAGTTTTAGATCAATATTCGCAGCGAAAATAACAATTCATTAGAAGAGTTAAGTAGAGAATGAAGTCTAATATCTTCTATGATTTAAAAGTCCATCATCAATAATTTATCCCTGTCAATCAATATATATTTCAAATCAGATATTCATCTTTGCACTACGGGCCAAAGATATTCATCTGTATCACCTATTGGTCATGTTCATCTCAACACCTGTCATCTTTGCACTACGGGACAAAGATATTTATTAGGTAATCATTCATCTTTACACTACAGACCAAAGATATTCATCAAATAAGCATTCATCTTTGCACTACAGGCCAAAGATATTCAGTTATATCACCATTTAGGATTGAAGATGATGAAAAATATTTTAAAGAACGAATCAAGTGAGAAAAAGGACAAAGATTAGGAATTCGTATTTTAGTTTATCCAAGTTCAAAAATATTTCATAATAATACTTTGTGAAGCAAATTTAAGAAATAAAACTCAAAACTTGGATCCAATCAAAGATATGAACCTTAACAAACCATTTGGACAAATAGAAGAAAATATAATTTTCGGTGCATAGTACTGTATTTGTGAATAGTGTCGTATACATGAATAGTACCGTATACGTGAATAGTAATCCCGACATGAAAAAGATAAAAATTTCATAAGAAAAATCATACTTCGTGAATAGTACTCATGAAACGATCTTAGTATTCGTGAATAAGGTCGATATCGTGAATAGTGGCCAGTATCGTGAATAGTAACTCTGACGGAAAAAGTAAGAATTTCATAATAAAATCCATGCCAATATTTCAATAAAATGATATTGAAAGCAATAAAATCATTTACAAAGAAAAATAACATCCCTTACCTCAAAGAACAGCACTTCTGACTGGAATTTTGGATATAGTGCTGAAAGGAACTTGCACTGAATAGCAACTCTTAAAGTATCAAAATACTCACAAAAATACGCTCGATAATATATAGAGAGAAAACTTATGTTTCTGGTGTGATTTTCAATTCTAACCTAAGCACCTATTTATAGGAAAATGCTTAGAACACCAAAGGAGACTAAATTAATAAAATAATATTTTTTTTCTACACACGTTTTGATCCAAATTAGTCACCACCAGTGGGGCCCACCAAATTCAGATTTTCCACACCAACCAAAAGTGGGGCCCACCATTTTATTTTAAAAAAAATATTTATTTTCCGAAACTTCAATAATTCATAATAAATAGTCCGTTAATCAGAAAAATACAAACTCTATGTCCTTTCTATAGGAATTTTAATTCTCTACAACTTTGCAGAAGGAAGTTTTTCCAAATTTCCAACCGAAAATAGCCGAAATCCACAAACGGATGATTTTTAATACATTCATTCCGACAAAATACTGATCAAACACTTCAACCTTAATTCCTTCATTTATATCCACATAAAATAAATCTATCCACATAAAATAAATATTTTTTTATCATATAAATCAATAATTAATTATTCACAAATAATATTACAGAATCACAATAATGACAACCAGGTCGTTCCTAAGAAAGAGGGGGCTTTCCGATAAGGATTTCTCCTTACTGGCGCGCAATTAGATTAACCCAACTCCTTTCCTCGACAGAGCTGCCTTAGACATTGCCAATAATGATATCTAATAATATTATTCAAATAATATGAATTATTAATTTGATAATTTGAAATACTGTGCAATGACAATTATTGAATATAATATCAACGTAGAAATTATTGAATCAATAAAATATTATGCAATTATATAAAATATTGCTGTAACAATAATTGAGTAAGTGTCTTCTTACGTAAGAATCAATAATTTAGAATTATTATGCGTACATAAGTCTTTATTATGCAACACCACATTCTCAGTATTTTAACCACCGGGTATTTCAACAGTTCTAACGGTAACAACTACGCCGTTATTATTAGAAAACTCATTTTTGTCGTTTTCTTCATCCGACAGTTATTCCGTTATGGGGCCCACAGAAGTCTGCGCCGTTTACGAATATTCCCCGACAACAAGAACATTCCACGACCAAATGAATATTCCCCGACAATTGAATATTTTATTACCACTTGTTAACTTTGAAAATTTACACATTACTCCCATAACTTACCACATGTATTAAATCAACACCTTACTGTTTAAAACAATATATAAAGAAAATTAAATCTTTATTTATAATATTTGGGGTCTTACAACCTCCCCTCCTTATGAAATTTTATCCTCGAAATTGACGTACGTACCTGGTATGTCGAAAAGGTGAGGATACCTCTCTTTCATTTCCGATTCCAACTCCCAGGTCATTTCCTCAATAGCATGGTTTCTCCACAAAACTTTAACTTGTGGTATAACCTTTGAGCGTAGAACATGCTCCTTCCTATCCAAGATCTTGACAGGTACCTCCTCATACGTTAAATCTTTGGCTATCTCATCTGGTTCTAACTCAATGATGTGATTTGGGTCTTTCACATATTTACGAAGCACGAATATGTGAAAAACGTTATAAACATTCAAGGATTTCAAATGGACCAATGAATCGTAAATCGGTGCCCATAGCCAAGCTGACCCTTTGGCACTTGATGCTCCGTCTTGACACGTTTACACGTTAAACACCTTGAGATAAACTCCGCGATCACTCTCTTCATATTGCTCCACCAAATTGTATATTGACGATCACGATACATTTTGGTACTTCCAGGATGGATTGTGAATGGTGTATTGTGTGTTTCCATCATGATTCTATACTTCAATTTAGAGTCGTTAGGAACACAAAGCCTGAATTTAACTCGAAGTATTTCCTCTTCATCGATTCTTGTTTCTGGAATAACATCTTCTTCTTCATATTCGTCAGCTCCGGATCTGTAGATTGTGTAGCTTTAACTCTATCCATTAAAGCTGGTTCTACGCGTATATTTGACATCATTACGTGGATCTCCAGAGTCGTTAACTCTATCTTCATCCTTTGTACGTCATACAAAATGGGCTTCGTGTTGACAATATCGCACTAGTACCCGCATACGATCTTCTACTCAACGCGTCAGCTACCACGTTCATTTTTTTTCCAGGATGATATTTGATGGTATGATCGTAATCTTTCAACAGCTCCGACACAACGTCGTTTTCGCATATTGAGTTCTTTTTGGAAAAAATATTTGAGGCTTTTGGAGTATATTAGGATGTTATCAATCATAACAAGCACGAAATGATCCAAATATTTGATACCAACTGTGACTCATGTCCCAACCTTGGACAACACCTCACAATTGGTTGAACATGTCATCAATACGAGATAACGGATACCTATTCTTGATGGTGATATGGTTCAACTCCTGATAGTCAATACAACGTCGTATACTACCGTCTTTCTTCTTTACAAATAAAACAGAAGCACCCCAAGGAGATGTACTAGAACAAATAAAACCGATGTCTAACAACTCCTGAAGTTCAATAGGAGCCATTCGATATGGGATTTTAGAAATGAGTTTTGTATCGGGTTCAAGGTCAATAAAAACTCAACTTCACGTTCTGGGGTAGACCAGGAAGTTCTTCGGAAAATACATCAGGAAACTCATTAACAACAAAAATATCATTCAAATCTGATGTATTTTGATTTAAATCAGTGACATGGGCTAAGAAAGCTTGACATCCATTTTTTAATAAACGAATAGTTTTATGACTTGAAATGACATTGATTGATTTTAGTGGTCTGATTGTTTGAATGAACGCTAACAACCTTATGAAACAATCAATTTTGACATGATGATTGGTTAACCAATCGATTAAAAAAAAATCACATCAAATGCAAGAATTTTCGAAGATATAAGATCAACAGGTAAGGTGAGTGTACCAATTTGAATCAAACAAGATTTGTAAACTATAGATGTAACGAAGGTTTTCCCCAACAGATTTTCAACAGATAAGTCAAAGCCTAATAAGGTATAGACTTCGCAAAAGTTCAAACGGTATCTAATAAGGTATAGACTTCGCAAACGTTGAGCACAAGTAGGTGAAATAACAGAATGGGTAGAATCGGTATCTAATAAGGTATAGACTTCGCAAAAGTTATGATTAACTAACCCGTGATAAATTCATTCGGGTTCCTCGCATTTTGGGCAGTAACGACAAACGCTCTTCCAGGAACCACTGACTTTGATTTGTTCGAAACAGCCTCAGGAATCACCACCCCCGCTGGACTTGGTTTCGCTACAGTACACACTCGAGCTATATGTCCTTCCTTTCCACAGTATAGCACACCTTGGATTGCTATGTACAGTTTGGACTGATGTGTTCCTCTTGGCCGCATTTATAGCATACGACCGGCGGTCGTTCTCCTCCCCTAAAAATAGTTGATGTTGGTGCTGCCGTTGACGTCCTTGAACATTATTTTTAGGGTCGAGTGGTGGTGGTATACACAGATCAACCTTTGAAGAAGGTATTACACAAGCCATACGTCTCGGGTCAGCTTGCTGCATGGGCGATGGAGTTAACTCAGTCGGTTCAAACCTCGTGGACTTTATATGTGCATGGGTCTTCGACTTCGGACGCCAGTGGAGCAGGGTAATTCTGACGAGTCCGGAGCGGTTCAAAGTCCAACAGGCCATATAGTTTTAGTTCAAGGCCACCAATAATGAGGCAGAGTACGAGGCGATACTGGTAGGATTAAGGTTGGCACGAAGTTTAGAAGTTCAACATCTGGTCATCTTCAGTGATTCACAACTGGTTATTAAGCAGATATCGGGAGAGTATGAAGCCCGGGGGGCACGAATGACAAAGTATTTGACCAAGGTCAAGGATCAGATTCATTACTTCAGCTCATGTAATTTCCAAGGGATAGATCGATCAGATAACACAGTGGCTGATACATTGGCAAGATTAACAATGACTGAAGCTAGCTCCTTCAGTGGTTCGGTATATTTGGAGATCCTTGATGCCCCGAGTGTTCATAAATTGGAAGTCCTGGCTTTAGATCGGTTGAACTGTTGGCTTACACCTTACATCGAGTATCTCAACGATGGGATTCTCCCTACGGATCGGGTATTGGTGAAGAAAATAAAGCATAGGAGTTCGAACTTCCTCTTGATCGATGGTGATCTTTACCGAAGGGCATTTTCCTCTCCGTTGCTCAAGTGTTTGACACCATCTAAAGCAGACTATGTTCTTCAAGAAGTGCACGAGGGGATTTGTGGGGATCATATGGGTACGAAGGCACTGACCTATAAAATTTGAAGGCAATGATATTACTGGCCTACCATTTCCCAAGAGGCCAATGATTATGTAAAGAAGTACCCGAAGTGTCAATTAAACAATTCTATTCCGTGACGCCCCCAAATTCGGGTACCTCTACCTGGAATTTGGTGCTTCACGATACAATACATTCTATAACTAAATATCAACTCACAGCGGAATAATAGGAATATTTACATTGATATAACATAAATATTCTCGTCCCAAGTCTCGAAACCACTACCGAACATAACATAACTAAGTACATAATATTAATAAGCCTTGACACAACAATTGATATAAATCTTAGTACACATAGTATGCAGTCCTTCTAAATAAACCACAGGTCAAGAAAATCCGTAGCCTTGCCCTTTCCTTTGTCCTACTCGAAACCACTTCCCTGCTAGGCCTTAACTGAAATGTTTATGGTAAAGCAAGGGTGAGCAATAAATTTTCCCGCAAGTATAAGGTAAATAATAAATAGATATACTCGAGGTTCAATAATAACCGAAGTTTAATCAACTGATAATTAGACTGTTAAATAACTGAAGGATAAATGAACGAGAGAATACCACAGTTCATCTCAAAATACTTGAATTACTGAGTGGTCATAAAGGACCATGAAATCCTAAAAGGAATAACAGTTATTCACTGCAAACCTCCGAAACAGGCACATGAGGTGATCAGCCCCATAACACCTACATTATGCATAACATTCAACCATAGCGCGCGAGTCAGTCCCCCGACTAATTTATCACAATACCTCTACTATGAGGGTTGTTCATCTCAGCACAATATAGAAGTTCACACCACAATTGGTTTGGATAGTTTTTCACAAGAATTCAGGATTTGGTATCCATTTTACTTACTCTATCTTAGTATAGCCGAGTTAAAATGGCTTAGACAAATTTCCTCAACAATCTCATATACACTTTATCGACAACTGATAATTGAAAGGATTAATAAGGATATCCAATCAAGGTTTAAGAAAACTGATTAGTTTCAATCTAGGGATGAATCCCCAACAATAGATGCATGAACATCATAATCAATAAGGATTGTTTGCTAAGAAACAAGTATTCAACAACAGTACTCTGAAAATAATTAATCAAAAGACATTACATAATCATAGGAAACTCGCACAATATATGAAAGTTGTATGGGTTAGGAAACTTGCATTCAATATATATCAATAATAAGCAAGGGGTAGAAGACTTGCCTTATGCACTGCTACAATTTTACCGTAACACGTTACTTCAATTATCCTAAATAATTAAGTGTACAAAGATACAACAATTAGCCACATAACAACATGTATTACTCGCTCATGCTAGTTCTAATTCACGTAGCACAATTTTTCTTGTGAATCTCACACCCAATGTTCAAATAGGTGCGTAAGGCTTACTAAGACATCTTAATGTTCATTTAGGTTAACCCTCATTAGCATGATATAACTCTTACAATTAAATGAACACACTGTTTAATTAAGTGGTTATAGCTTGTTTTGACCTCATATAAGATGTGTATTTAGCAGTAGGATTGATTGCATTAATCTCCCCCGACTCTGCCTTTGAAAGCTCAGAATTGGTTCTGAAAGGCTACCTACACTGCGGCACCCGGTTTTGCCTAGGGAATGGCGCTGCGGCGCCTTCGCATTGCTAGGCCAATAATGGGAAGTGTTGTGGCGCTTGACTTGTGCTAGGATGAGGCGCTCCGACGCTCGAGCGCTGCAGCGCGTAGAAAGGCCTTGTACAAGGCGTTGCGACGCTTAATCTGGTTTCTTGACTGCGCTGCTGCGCTCGACTAGCAGAAATGATTCTGCAGAATTTCTGCATATCATCTCCTTCTAACCAACCCGAACCTACTTTGCTAAAATCATTATAACTCCATCACCACACGTTCGATTGAGTCCGTTTTCAACTCTACGGATTCCTAACTCATAGAACTACATTATCCTAGAAAATCAATAATTTCCAAAAACATTAACAAATCAAAATCTTGACTCAAAGTCAAATTTCATACACTGTTTTCATGTTCTTGACATGTTTTACTAAATCTTTCACTACGAATTTGTTTTAACTCCGTTTTAGCCCATTCCAACTGGGATATCTTTATAACCCAGAGGAGTACAACGTCAAAACAACTAACAACAATTTCAGACGTGAAAGATAGTTACAAAAGTCCTCTAAATCAGTCCATTAATAGTCCATAATCCATTTTCTTCCTCCTTTACGCATAGGTTCGAATCTTTCATCTTTTGTTCCACTCTTACATGTTATTAACAAGGTTTTAACAACATCTATACACATTCATTAACTATAACAACAACAACAACAACAACAACAACAACAACAACAACATCTAATCCAATAAGTAAATAAAAACTAGAAAGCTTGAAGTTAAAATGGAAAAGAGCTGGGGTTTTCATGTTTACCTCTCGTAGCTTCTTCTAAGATGTTAGGTGACTTGCTAAAGCTTGCTAGACCTCTTCTCTTCTTCCTTGAGTTCTCTCAAAGATTTTCTCAAGCTACAACACACACTTCTTTCTCTCTCTAGAATACTTGGAGCTTTAATGGTGGAAGATAAAGAATGAAAAAGACGGATACTTGGTTGTTTCTCTCTTCCCTACTCTCTCTTCTCATTTCTTTTGTTTCTTCCGAACACCCACTCCCTCTTCTTCCTCTAGTTTTCAGATTCCTTCTTACTTAGCAAATTTGGAGAATGAAATGAATAGTCAAGGAGGGTTATTCAACAGAGGAATGCTTATTTGAAAGGAAATAGAGGAGAATGTTGGAGAAATTGGATTTTCTAGGCATTATGTTTGGAGAAGTTGGTCACTTTATGCATTTGCCGAATATTCCCTCCCTCCTTGCTCTCATATTGGTCCAAGCTATTTCTTAACTCCTCCTCTCTCTCCTTCACCCGAACTCTGCTAATTCTCCTACCCATTTCCCACATGGTTCATGGGTTTGGGTCATGGATAGGGTAAAGTGTTGGGTTATGGATAGGGTAAAGTGTTGGGTCATGGATCATGGGTCTTTTATTTGGGCCACTCTTATAAATCATTTGGGCTTCTAATTATATTCCAATAGGGCTCTCATAAAATCCTACAATTGGATTATTAATCCATTGCATTAACGCTTTGACGAAATTAAGAAAGTCACAAAAACATAAAAGACGTTTATGACATGAATAGTGTCCACGTGAATAGTAACTGCGTGAATAGTGTTTCAGCGATATTTCTTAAAATTATTTAATTTACTTCTACTAAATGATCAACACTTATAATCATTGCACAAATATAATCTAGGTTGTCACACAACCTTTAAACACATCACATAGAATAATATAATAAAAATTCATTTTATTCAATAATATTCATCAGCTCGTATTACAAAGCTATTCAAAATTTACAATCGTTACACATTCCACATCAACCACCAGAGGAGTTGTCTTCGGTCCTTTCCCCGATCCTATTTGTTTTCTAGGGAATCGATATCCTGGGACCTCTACCGAAGGCGAAAGGGCATGTGAGTTTTGTCATAGTAGCAATCAACTACATGACTAAGTGTGTGGAAGCTAAATCTATTCGGGTGATTACGGAACAAGAATGTCTGATATTCTTCAAGGAGTTTATGGTATTTCGGTTTGGTATCCCGATGGTTCTGGTATCAGATAATTGGAGACAGTTTATGGGGACCAAATTTGATGAATTCAATAAAGATTTAGGTATTCAGCATCAGAAAACTTCGGTGGCCCATCCTCAGTCCAACGGTCAGGTAGAAGTCATAAATCAGACTCTTCTGAATGGGATCAAAAGAAGATTAGACAAGACTAAGGGTCGGTGGCCAGAAGAATTGCTCAGTGTGTTATGGGCATATCGAACTACTCCGAGAATAACAACAAGCGACTCGCCATTTAGGTTGGCTTACGGGACTGATGCTCTTATTCCGGTAGAGATCGGGTCCCCCACTCTTCTAGTCAGCCAGTTTAAGGAGTTGTACAATGATGAACGCTTACGCCTTAATTTAGACCCGTTGGAGGAAGTTAAGGATTCAACTTTGATAAGGCTAGCACTCTATCAGAAGAGGACAACCAGACACTATAACCGAATGGTGAAACTCAAGAGATTCGAGGTTGGCAATCTAGTGCTTCGGGAGGCAGAAACATCAACCCCTCAGAATACAGACAAACTTATGCCTAACTAGGAGGGTCCATATGAAGTCAGTGAAGTGCCGAAGCCAGGTACTTACCGGCTTTGGGCAATGGATGGATCGGAAGTGAAGAACACATGACATGCTGACAGACTTAGGAGATATTACCAATAAGCTATGTTGTTCTTTCCTTTACATTGATGTACTTTTATTCCATTATCAATAAATGTAAACAATTTGCTTAATACAATGAAAGTTTAACTCTATTTAGTTTATTTATATCCCATTCAAAATTTTGTACATAGCAAATTGTTGTTACAAGAGTTCTTTCCTGGAAAAATAAAAAATAAAAAAGTATGCATGGAATGTTTAAGTTTGGGTGGAGGAATGTTATCATCATCAGAGGAGTCTAGGATTTTGGTATCCAGGCTGGCTGCAATCATCGTTGCCTTGATTTTTTCTTTGTGGCCTTGATACCCTTCGGCAATATAATATCCTGAATATTTATAGAACTTATAAATATGATATTAAATGACTAAAGTTGATTGTAACATAATTTCAAGGACAAAATTCTTGTAAGTTGGGTTGAATGTAATATCTCAAATGTTTTAAATGTGATCTAACAAGATCTAACAAAGGTTACCAATTTAAAACCTAAGAATGATTGCTCAAGTATACGTTGAGCTATCTACAAGACTAAAAATAATTCTTAGATACGATCGTATACAATTAGAAGTTAGAACTATAACCTAAGCTATGTGTTATGTAAATAAATAAGCTTGAATTGAGCTTCAAATGTATTATATGATTTTTGCTATGTGTAGGATTTTGTGTTTTGGTTTAAGGTATTCAACCTTAACACTTAATAATAAAAATCAGAAGTTATATTAGGATAAAACCTAAAAATGGGAAAAGGTTAAAACCTAAACCCTAACCCTAGCAACCCTAAGGGTTAAACCCTAAAGGTTATAACCTAGGCTCTCTAGAGAAACATATACGTCTTTTTGACATTCCGTTTCACGATATAGCATTCTCACGAAGTATGAACACATATTATCCAATACAAGTTTTTTTCTCGAAAAACGTGCAAATTACTATTCACGAGAATAAGACAAAATAGGAAAAAGGCGAAAAAAAATATTTTTGTTGACTTTTTGATCGTTTAACCATTTTCTGAGAAATGGTCATCAAAAACACTATTTACCAAAAAATATGCCAAGCCTTTTTGACTTTCGGTTTAACGAAATAGTGTTTATACGGAACAAAAGTACCGAAAAGTCAAGTACGGACAATAAAAGTTAAACTAATGAAAATACTTAGAAGCTAAGTAAACTTCGGGGTTAAGTAAACTTTGAGGCTAAGTAAAATTTGAGGTTAAGTAAACTTCGAGACTAGGTAAATTTGGAATTAAGTTTACTTTGGTGCTAAGTTTACTTCAAGGCTAAGTTTACTTAAGGGCTAAGTTGAGGGACTATTATACAATTAATTAGGTACTAAAGTGTAATAACCTAGGTACCAAAGTGTAATAAGCCAAGCCCTTAATGTACAATTAATGAAACTTTGGTTTTCCTATAAATAACAAGCTTAGTTCTTCATTTTTCTTACCAATTCACAAAGTTAAAATCTCAAGTTACAAAGAAATAGTTAAAGCTTGCAACTACAAGTGGTAACATCTCTGGTCGTTATTAGGTTCGTTTTTCGTTCATATTATAGTCTATAAGCTCAAGAACACAAGTTGTGGCCATGTACGATTTCGTTCTCCGTGTCCTTCATAAGTTCTTGAGCAACTAGTTATTATGTTCAATTTTATGTAATAGTATAGTAGAAATCTCAAGAACACAAGTCGTTACCATGTTCGGTTTACCAACTAAGTGTTTCTTCATGTGTTCTTGAGCAAATCTAATATTATTTAAAGTTTATGTTATTTCATTTATAAAATGTTATAATCGCATATGCAAGCCGTTATAATGCCCAAATTATTTTAAGTATATAATACAAAAAGTCCTATTTATAAAGAAATTATAATGTCCGATTTATTTCTCTTATAAAGTAGAAAATATACTTTTATAAGCAGTTATAATGCTGAAATTATCTCAAATATAATAGCCGAATATTCATTTTACAAGCAGCTATAATGCTCAATTTATTTTAAATATAGTTGATGAATATTCATTTTATAAGCAATTATAATGCTGAAATTATTTCATGTATAGTAGAAGGAGTTTTATTATAAGCGGTTATAATACCCGAAATAAAAACTTAAAAGAGTTAATCGTTAAACGTTTAACTAGTTATGTACACCAATAATCGTGTAGGAGTTACGATGAACGTTTAGACGTTATATTAACTGTAGAAGATATACGAGGCAAGTTTTCTAATCTTATACGATTTATTTCATTGAATCTCAGTGTTTTAGCTTTGTACTATGTATTGTATCTATAATTTGCAAGTATTCTAATTCGTTGCAAGTTTTCTAACCTGTACAATTTTATATTGTGCAAGTCTTCTAACTCTTATTTAATTATGCGAGCAAGTTTTCTAACATGTACAACTTTATATTGTGCAAGTCTTCTATTCCTTTGAACTATGTGCCAGTTTTCTAACTCTTATTTAATTATGTGAGCAAGTCTTCTAATCCTTGTACATCTATTGTACGACCTCTTTTAAATATTTTGTTCGTGTCATCTATTATTGGGAAGTTATTGCTTTTTGTTCAACCATAACTTAACGAAATGAGCTATTATTTGTGTGATTTAATTTGATAGTATATCAAAGCATAAACTGAGTGGAAATCAATAATGTTTGGTACAATATATATACTGACACTATTTTCCTCTTTATATAAGAGTGATGACCAGACATGTATATACTGACCGGGGTTTATAGGCAGTACTAAACTGACCTTTGTGTGTCTGGGACACTGTTGTTAGGATGATATGCATTCTCTTAGGATATAAATAGGTCGATCCCCTATTAAATATCCGAAATAATGATTCCTAAGTCTATATGACCTCTGGGAATGATTACCATGTCTAGTTGAACAGAACAACTTATGAATTTAAGTCTTTATGTCTAACATAATCTAGAAAATGTGGGGTTTGACAGACAAACCTCAGTATATATATGTGGAAAATCTTTGAACTATATGTTCATTTAATTCAAACACAATGTGAGTATAAATTGTAAATGTTTAAAACTTCCTGAGCCTTTTGTAGCTCATCCTTGTAAATATCATTTTCCTTTGCAGCGTTGAATGATAATCCCGGATGTTCCAACACACACCACTGTGGATAGAGACTTTACTAGATTAGCTTTAATGCTTTTGGCTTGTTTTTGCTGAAGTCTTTACAAACTCTGATGTAATAACAATACGATCTTGGAATCTATGTAACCAAATTCAAATTTATAAAATATATTATCATCTTTGGTTATATCAATTGCGTTGTACTTACATTTTTTGATGATTTAGAATGTTGTACTGATTTAGTACAATATCCATATGAACTATACATCTGAATGAGGGTATTGAATGATCTTGGGAGTTCTGTAAGCACTGAGGTTACACTTAATGAGCGCCAGTAAGGTGCCACCTTTACCGGAATGCGCCCCTCGATTCCAAGAACAATCTTATCATTAATACTGTGAATATCAAGTAGATAGGAACTATTGATATGAAAGAGATATCCATAAGATATAAATCTATACATCCAAGTGAAGGTATCTAAATACAGTAAATGTTATGACGAGAACTACTATCTGTTATGGGATACTATGAACCTTGGATAGATAGAAGTTATATATTATGGAATATTTATAGTTAATTAGTTAGACGTGAACACCAAATCTGCTACAGGGAGTGTAGAGAAATTGGGACGACACAGGCAAACTACGAGATGATTTTCTCGTTCATCTCTGGTGATTCCTTGTACTCCTACGATGATTTGTTGTTTAAGGGCTTCGGTCATCGGCATGCCTTGGTCTTTGAGACACGCATACTCTCGTTCGAGGGTGTTGTCAGATCTTATCAGTTCGGTCATTTTTGAGTGCATGTCACCCACTATTTCTTGGAGGATAGGATGTCATTCTTCTAGTCTTTATCATTTTCCTTTAAAAGGGTTCGTTCCTCCAGAAGAGATTTGTTGTGCTCTTCGAGGGCGGCGTGTTCTTCCTGCAGTAGTTTGATCTGTTGTTAAAAATTGGAGATTTGGCATTTTGCTTTGGTGACTTGGTTTCGGGTGCCAATATGTTGATCCTTCTCTTTTTTGAGGTCTGCGTTTAAGGATCGGATATCGGTCTGAAAGGATTCAACGTCAAACTCCAACTGCCTCTCTTTTATAGCCATTTGTGACAAATGGGGGAAAGCCCGGGCGAAGACTGCATTGGCCTGCAATGAAGGATGTTCGGATCAATAGTAAGGAAATTTGGGAATGAATGACTTAACAGGGTTGGGAATAACAAATTTACCTGACACTAGTGTCTGGCGTATTCGTCAATGAGCTGTTGGGTTGAATGATCCTTAAATCGGTCGTCATCGTTAGGGAGGGCAAAATGGTACAACTTCTTGTAAGGGTAGTCTTCAGAGGGGCTTTCTGGCCATATTGTTCTCACGACCTCCTCTTAGTTAATTTGTTCGAGGTTGGAAGGAGGCTCAGAGGTTTGGTTGGTGGTTGGGGCTTCAGGTTGTGGATCGGGAGGTGTGTTTTTTCACAGTTTTTTGGTGAGAGGCTCGATGGGCTCCTCTTTAGACTCTTCAGGTTCGATGAGATTGGCTTCAGATTGGGGAGGTAGAGTTGATTCAGCAGTTATGGTTGTCTTAGGAGGTATGTATCGTCTTTTCTTCCTCCTCATTAAAGTAAATTTTCTCCTCGATCCATTTCTATGGCTTTCTTCTTGATTTTTGGAGACATCGGGATGATGGTTAGGGGTTGAATGTTCAATGATGGATCAGTTTTGGGGTTCGAACCGGAGGTGATCTCGGGAGGTGTGGTGTCTGTGATTATGATCGGTGAGGAGGTGGTATCGGTGGATAGTTCGGATAAAGGGATGGTTTCGATTTCGGGCATTTCTTCGGTGACTAGTTTAGGTATGGCAACTTTTTTAAGGGATGTTCGGTGGATGGTTTCTTGGATGGATTCTGGTTTGAATATTGACACTATGTATATAGAATGAATTGTGTTAAAAGGAGAACAATATAAAATATGCAGTACGAGTTCGGATAGAAGCTTACATTCATGTTTGTAGAGCCAGGCGGGATCAGAGAGCACTTTGACATTCCATTCAGTGTTTTTCATCTTCTTGTAGAATTTTTTGAAGGTCTCTATTCGAGTCTTAGGGAATCGGGATACCTTCACAATAGAATCTTTGGGACTGGCCCAGTTCGGCAGAAGCTTTAGATCGGTCCCCTGAAAGTAATATGCCCTCAAACCAATCACATTTGATGTGATAAGCATTACTTTGTAATCTTATTCAATTATTAATAAAGGAATTAAAGGCATATTTTATCCATGTTAATTGGTTGAATTAATAAATGTGATAAACCCATACTTTTAGAGAAATGCTTTTAGAATCGTGATGATGATCATGCTAATGAGATCTAAATTCAAGATAGCTCAAAACTAAAAATGTTCCTAATCGATGGATCACTAATATGTGATTACTAATTCCGGATAGATTAGTACATGTTATGCTTGATCTTTTAAAGATGATGACTGTTCTCATAATCATTTGTGTGGAGACACTAAAACAAGTATGTTGGTGCTTATTGGAGAATAAGTTCACTGAACGTGACTCACTTAAAGAACCCTAATGGAGTTTTATTCACCTGACAATAGGAGTTCGTAAAGTGATAGTAGTACAAGTGATTCTTAGACTTGAGATCATCACAGTTCCTTGTGTATTTTGAGTTATACTTTGTCATATTCCTTAATACTTTCAGAGTATGTTATAGGGTATGTACGGGTATAATAAAGTATACATGGAGGTAGGTGAATGATCAACAAATGATCTACTACTTCCGATAAAGGGAGAGAATGTCCTATGCGATTTGATAAATGACAACTCAGAAATCCCTGGCCAGGGTTGAATGAAATTAGAAAGAAGTTTCTAATTTACATTAATCATAGTTGTGCATTCTTGAATCGAAATACATATGATTAAATAAATAAGACTTGTCAGTAATTCTATGTCTTATATTTAATCGGGACATTGCATGGTAGAAGGATTGAATTGTACGGTGTTGAATAGGTTCTTTGTGATTAAACGTTTATTTCATATTATACGGATAGTCATGATACATTATCGTAAGGTGTCACTCATGATGTAGAATAAATATTATTTATTTATATATGAATTAAAGGAGTTTAGTTTATTATAAATAATATTAGAATGGTTTTAATTTATTTATTCTACTACCGGCATAATATTGAACCTAAAGGGTTATACCGCAGAAAGGAAATATATTATTTTAGAAATGATTGGCTTAATGATAATAAATTAAGTATTTAATTTATTGGTAGAATAAATTGAATAGCTTAATATATATAATTAAATATTTGGAGAAATATTGAATTATAAATTAATAAGAGAAATCTTATTATTATTATTATTATTATTATTATTATTATTATATAATTTGATTCCTAATTAGATTGGGAATTGAATTAATACATTAATTCCTAAACAGTATAGCAGTAAATATTAGTCTTTTAATAAGAGAAGTCTTATTAATGCAAATGCAAATGAAATGCAAATTAAAGTGCAAGTGAAATGCAAATGCAAATGCAAAAGAAATGCAAATTAAAGACTAATGTGATTAACTTGCATAATTGTGATTATGCAAGTAACATGTGTTTAGTGAGAAATGAAGCATTCTTATGAATCTTAAGAGTTAGGAGAATAAGAATAATTGGGAGTATCATCTAAATCAATTAAACAAAAATTGTTCTTGAAATTCTTAAGAGTTAGGAAAAGAAGAACACAAAGATTAGTCACCCAAGATTTCTAAGAAATCATAATTTGTTTCGTTAATAATCATTTTCTTAGTGGATCACCTTTAGAGTGCTACATACACTTTGTAGCTTGAGTTTGATCTAAGAATTGTAGATTGGAGGAGCTTGAAGAAATCAACAAGGAGTAGATCTAGTAGCTGTTCAAGAGTTGAATCTACAAAGATATAATTTCTTGTTCTTCTTCTTCAATTAATAGTTATGCATAAGGTGATTCATAAGAAGTTACAGAAAAATTTAAAATTCCATTTTCCGCTGCGTTTTACAATTTGATTGTATCTTTGATCTTGTTTCTGCATACTTACACCCCCTTTATTAAGATCCATTTGTTAGATCTGAATATTTTTGTTCTAAGTTTTTCTGCCATTCAAATTTTTTTGATCGATGAAATTTACACTCTATTTTGTTCTTAAAAACCAGTTTTTATCTTACAAAAGATCTGTCTCCTCTCGTCTAACCCTAAAAATGATAACTATATGATTAGGGTTTTTAGATACTAAATTTTTTAAATTCTAACTTTTAGGGTTTTCACTGTAAATCGTTTCTGACTTGATTTTTCACACAAAATTTTTGTTCGATCTGTGAAACCTCTGATGATCAACTATCTGCAATTTTTTAGGGTTAAGGTTCATCAGTTGAACCAAATCCATCAAATTTCTAGGGTTTCGGACAAGGACCAATTTCTTTTTAAATCTTTCTATGTAACCTACTGATTTTTTTGTTGGGATTTCTACTTAAAATCATGTCTGAATTAGTTTTCAAATCAATTTTTTTGCCTTAACCACAAATCCATTGTTCGAATTCTCTTTAAAATCTTTTGATGTTCAAACTCTCCATAATTTTTTTTGGTACGCCTAAAAGGATATTCGGTTGGGACTTCCCTGAATTTTTTTGTAAGTTCTGTCTACATTTTTTTTCCTATTCTTTCAAACCCAGTTCTTTCTGATTATCTGTTAAAACCTACCGTATATATTTTTTTATCTTTATTTCAAAAATCACTCCAATTTTTTTTACCTCTAAATATTTAAGGTTTCCACAAAAGTTTAATTGTATTTAAAAAAAATTTAAAAAGAAAAAATCTTACTTTAAATTTATGTATATATATATATATATACATATTCTATATATATATGTGTGACTATGCACTTTTGCTGGACTCACTGATGTTTTCATGGAGAAATCTGTACAACAAAGAGCTTGTCATATTGCAATTGATATATTATAACTACCAACTCAGGTTTAACCCTCCTATCTCTCTGTATGCTACTACTTGCGTGGATACTGATGTCCACTGGATTAATTTTTGTGTCTTATATAGTGTGTGGATACTGATGTCCACTGGGATTGTTCATTGCATTAACTGCTATGTGGTCTATCTATCTAAGATTTGCTATTAATGTTAAATTCTTGCACTTTACCTGCTTCTTTGAAAATTGTTTTCTGAAATGATAATTTCTTGCCGTGTTTATCAAAAAGGTTTTAAATGATTCATCCTTCGGGCTTTGGTAATCATTCTTAAGTTTGACTGAAATCTTTTATTCTCTATGTTCTTCAAATGACATGTAGATATTTTTTTAATGCTCATTCTCCCCTCTTAAATGACAGATTTTAAACAGTGTTTATCCTACTGTTTAACTTAAATATTTTCTGTTTCTTGTTACTATTTTTCAGTATTACTTACTCCCACCACAGTTCATTAACTGCTACCTTTACTTGATTACTTGGAGTGTATATTACCTGTCGCATATCATCCTTCTTTTCTCTATCAATATATATAAGCTCTTTCAAAAATGGTGCATTTCTATATAAGTTCTCGCTTAAGCTTAATATTTTCCCCTATATTTCCTGCATCCCTCCTCATAATGTTTAACTTATTTTCATCTAAAAGAAAAAACTCTTCCTCTAAATTCTGAGTTACAATTTTCAAATGTTGTCCCTCATCTTACTACTGCCTCTGCACAATCTAAGTATAGGACTATGAGACACAATATATGTTCAGGGAATGTCATTACATTTCATAGCTTTCCATACTTGTTTGAAAAATTTAAAAATATTGGGTGGGAATGCTTAGTCTCTTTCTATGATAAATCAATCTATCCTAGTCTTGTAGCTGAGTTTTATGCTCACATGGATTTTTCTACTGATTCTTCTGGTTTATTAAAGAGCATCACCGCCTGCATTCAAGGTCAACCCTACATAATTGATGAACTATTTCTTGTCCATGCATTGCAATTGCATCCCTCCACTTTGTTGGGATTGTACGTAGCGCGATCATGCAATCAAATCACATAAACATAGGCGAAAGCGCGAAGAACAAGGTTTTAAAATTTTTATACAATCCCATCACCATGATCATGCTTTATGCTAGATATCAATAACAGAAAAGTAAGAGATGATAATCATACCCTTGTAGATTCTAGCTTCCACAGGTACAAGTTCTACTCCTTGCTTTCCTTGATCCTCCTTCAATATTCTGCAGTGGCTTCTCCCTTTGATCAATGTCAGTCACTCAATTGTTTGGCCTCTAATGGTGATCCACCAAGGAAGATGAAGAACTTAAGAAGATGGGTTTTTGGCTTAACCCTTGTTTCTATCTCTATAGAATTTGTGTACTCCAAACTATTGGAAAAACTCACGTACGTAAATCTGATATAAGACCTTCTTATATAGATATTAGGTTAACCCTCCTAATCCAATTAGGATAGGGTTTTATTAATTAATTAATTAAACACTTTTAATTAATTTCTCCTAGTCTCATTAAGATTGTGTGAGAGTACTAATATTAAATTAATCTCTAAACTCCTTTAGGATTAAAATAATAATAATAATAATATTAATAAGACTCCTCTTATTAATTTATATTTAATATTTCTAAAATATTAAATAATAAACATTAAGCTATTTAATTTATTCTATCACCATATATTAAATTAATTACACTTAATGCATTATTACCATTATGCCATTTTTCTTCTTAAATTGTTCTTCTTCCTTTTATGGTGTGACCCATTAGGTTCTCCATATTAAACCGGTTGTGAATAAATCAATTAGAACTATTCTAATCTTATTTAAATAAATAAATTAATCTAATAATCTATTTAATTAAATAACATTTATTCTACAATAGGGATAAGCCTCCCTAGCGCTCAACGACTTTTCAGATAATATAGATTTTAACATAAATCATAAAAGAACCTGTGAGTTGATAGTTACCGTACAATTCAATCCTTCCACCACACAATGTCCCAATTAAATATAAGACATGGATTTACTGTCAAGTTTTATTTTATTTAATCATATGTATTTCGATTAGAAAATGCACAACTCCAAATAATGACAATTAGAAAGCCCTTTCTAATTTCATTCCACCTTGGCCAAGGATTCCCGGGTTGTCATTTAACGAATCACATAGGACATATCTCCTCTTTCACTAGAGGTGGTAGATTCTTTATTGATCATACATTATCTCCATATGTAACTTATTATACCCAAGCATACCCTATATATGCCTTAAAAGGCCTTAAGGAATAAGTCAAAGTATAATTATTTACATACAAGATACTATGATGATCTCAAGTCCAAGGATCACTTGTACTACTATCACATTTGGAATTCCTATTTGACAGGCGAGTAAAACTCCATTAGGTATTCCATAGAGAGTCACGTTCAGTGAACTTATTCTCCAATAAGCACCTACATACTTGCTTTAGTGTCTCCACACAAATGACCATGAGATCAGTCATCTTCATCCAATGAGCAAGCAACATATGTACCAATCTATCCAGATTTACTAATCCCCTTTTTTAGTAATCCCTCGATTGGGAACTGTTTTAGTTTTTAAGCTTTCTATGAATTTAGATCTCATCAGCATGATCTCATCATGATTCTAAAACAATGCTTAAAACTATGGGTTATTTACATATTATAAAAGCAGCTCCATGTAGATAATTAAATGCCTTAAATGAATATTTTATTAATAAATAAATAAGATTGTTTACACAGTATATGCTTTATCATCATACATGATTGGCTTGTATGTACACTACTATCAATCTCCCACTTGCACTAAAGTCAATCGCCATGGTATCTCATACCCATCTTCTCTAAGTGACGATCAAACTACTGTTGTGTTATAGCTTTAGTAAATGGATCTGCAATGTTATCTTGAGAGTCTACACGCTCCAAAGTGACGTCTCCTCTTTCAATGATCTCCCTGATCAAGTGAAATTGCCGCAACACGTTTTTGGATTTCTGAAGAGACCTGGGTTCCTTAGCCTGTGCAACTGCTCCGGTGTTGTCACAGTATACGAGAATAGCTTCTCGAATGCTAGGAACCACACCAAGTTCAGTTATGAACTTCTTCATCCAAACAGCTTCCTTTGCAGCTTCACTTTGCGGCCTATGTATCCTCACATCCTTTCAATGAATCGTTTTCGCTTGGAACTCTTCCAACTCATCATACCTCAGCTTCGAGGTAAACACATACATCAAAGCAGATTCTTGTCATCTTGGTCTGTTTGAAAACTTGAGTCCGTGAATCCCTCGAGTTTTAATTCAGACCCACCGTAGATAAGAAAAATATCTTTAGTCCTTCTCAAGTACTTTAGGATATTCTTCACTACTTTCCAGTGTTCCTCTCCTAGATTCGAATGGTATCTGCTCGTTACACTAAGTGCATGAGCAACATCCGGTCTAGTACATATCATTACGTACATGATAGATCCTATTACAGAAGCATAAGGGATCTTACTCATCCGGTCTCTCTCCTCAGGTGTCTTTGGGACCTGTTTCTTGGAGAGATGTATTCCATGGCTCATCGGCATGAGACCTCTTTTGGAATCTTCCATGCTAAACCTCTTTAGCATGGTATCAATGTACGTTCCTTGGGATAACCCGAGTATCCTTTTAGATCTATCTCTATAGATCTTTATCCCCAAAATATAGGATGCTTCACCCAAGTTCTTCATGGAGAAGTGTTTAGATAACCAGATTTTAATTGATTGTAACATAGGAATGTCATTCCCTATCAGTAATATATCATCAACATATAGTACAAGGAATGATACTACGCTCCCACTAACCTTCCTGTATACACATGGTTCATCCTCGTTTTTGATAAAATCAAACTCTTTGATTGTCTCATCAAAACGAATGTTCCATCTACGAGAAGCTTACTTCAACCCATAAATGGATCGTTGTAGCTTACAGACTTGATTTATTCCAACCTTTGAAACAAATCCCTCTGGCTGTGTCATATACACATCCTCCTCAAGTTTCCCATTGAGGAAGGCTGTTTTCACGTCTATCTGCCAGATCTTATAGTCGTTATAAGCTGCAATCACGAGCAAAATCCGAATGGACTTGAGCATAGCTACTGGTGAGAAGGTTTCATCATAGTCAACACCTTGTCTTTGTTTGAAACCTTTTGCAACCAGTCTGGCCTTATAGGTCTCTACCTTACCATCTGTTCCAGTCTTTCTTTTAAAGACTCACTTACACCCAATAGGCTTAATGCCTTCAGGTGTTGAAACCAAAGTCCATACTTTATTTTCATACATGGAGTCTATCTCGGATTTCATGGCCTCAAGCCATTTCCCTGAGTCTTTATCACTCATAGCCTGTTCGTAATTCAATGGATCATCATCATTCATGATGTGTACCTCATCGTTATCCTCTATAACGAATCCATACCTCTCAGGCATCTTCGGTACTCTTCCGATTCTGAATAGCGTGTTGTGCAAAGAGTTCTTCTACTTGGTCGTGCACGACTTTGATCCGTGGAAACTTGTGGTTCTTGAACTTCTTCAAGATATATCTTTCTCCCACTGACCCCTTCACGGATATACTCCTTTTCCAAGAAGGCAGCATGTTTCGCAAAAAACACCTTTTGATCAGTTGGATGATAGAAATAATACCATGTGGTTTCTTTAGGGTATCCCACAAATCTATAATTTTCGGATTTAGTCTGTAGCTTATCATTTTTAAACTTTTTGACATAAGCTGGACAACCCCAAGTCTTAACATGCTTAAGATTTGGTTTCCTCCCCTTCCACGTCTCATATGGAGTCTTTGGGGTGGATTTGGTAGGTACCTTGTTAAGTAGGTATGCTGCCGTTTTTAGGGCATATCCCCAGAATGAAATTGGAAGGTCGGTAAAACTCATCATGGATCGAACCATGTCCAACAGTGTTCGATTTCTCCTTTCAGATACTCCATTTAACTGTGGGGTACCTGGAGGAGTCTATTGTGAGATTATACCATTTTCTTTGAGACAATTGAGAAACTCACCGCTTAAATATTCTCCACCTCGATCTGATCGAAGTATCTTAATACTCTTGCCCATTTGTTTCTCTACTTCACTTCTGAACTCTTTGAACTTTTTAAATGATTTTGATTTGTATTTCATTAAATTCACACCCGAATCTTGAGTGATCATCAGTGAAAGTAATAAAATAAGAATACCCACCCCGTGCACTTGTTGTCATAGGTCCACAAATGTCTGTGTGAATTAATGCCAACAACTCTGTAACTCTTTCTCCTTTTCCACTAAAAGGAGATTTAGTCATTTTACCCATGAGACAAGATTCATAAGTTGGATATGATTCATAATCAGATAGCTCCAAGAGACCATATTTATGCAACTTGGATAACCTTGTTTCATTGATATGACCGAGCCTACAGTGCCACATATAGGTATAATTAATATCATCTCTTTTCCTTTTCTTAGTTTGTTCAATTTGAAATATATTTTCTTGTAAGTCAAGTACATAAAGTCCATTTCACATTTCCAATACCATATAAAACACCGTCTTTATAAATAGAACAACCATTGTTCTTTATAATAACGTCAAATCCTTCCATATCCAATACAGAAATAGAAATAATGTTTTAAATAATATTCAGAACATAATAATAATTATTAAGATAAATGGATTTGCCCGAAGGCATTGCTAAATAATAAGTTCCTACAGCTAATGCAGCAACCTTTGCTCCATTTCCCACTCATAGGATCACTTCATTATTGTTCAGCCTTCTACTTCTGACCAGTCCCTGCACAATGTTATATATGTGAGAACCACAGCCGGTATCCAATACCCAAGTAGAATTATGACTCTCAGAAAAATTAATTGCAATCATTAACAAACCTTGATTGGAAGTCGAAGCTTCTCTAAGCTTCTTCTCTGCTAGATACTTCTTGCAGTTCCTCTTCCAATGTCCTGGCTTATTGCAATGAAAGCACATTCCTTCAGCTGGTTCAGTTTTCTTTTGTTCCTTTTCTTTCCCTTTTCCCTTAGCCTTCTTGAATTTCTTCTTTTCAGAAGATACCTTGGGTCCCTTCCTTTTCTTGGAAGAATCCACCATCAAGACTTGGTTCTTCTTGGATGGGAAGTGACCTTCTGTAGTTTTCAGCATGTTAAGCAGCTCAGGCAAGCTGACATCTAGCTTATTCATGTGAAAATTTACCACTGACTCATGAGAGTGGATCGCAAGACCAAGTCTTGACTCGACTCCCCCATCCATGATTTAACCCAAGTCATCCAAGCGTTCAATCAAATTGATTACCTTTAGGACATGAGTCTCGACGGCAGTACCCTCGGTCATCCGAGATCGGAAGAGCTCCTTAGATATCTCATATCTAGCAGTCCTACTTTGTTCACCATACAACTCCTTGAGGTGAAACAACATAGTAGGAGCATCCATTTTTTCGTGCTGACGCTGAAGCTCGTTATTCATGGATGCGAGCATGATGCATTAAGCCACAGATGCATCATCTTGCCACTTTCTAAAAGTAGCAATCTCTTCCTCGTAGGTCAAGCTTAAAATGATTAGGGGATAGGTGAATTTAGGACATAAGAAATCTTTTCAGCAGTGAGAACAATTCTCAGATTTCTTAGCCAGTCCTCATAATTAGGTCCAATAAGTTTATTTGCATCAAGTATGCTTCGCAGTGAGATTAGTGATTTTGACATTTTTAAAATTCTGCATGTGAAAAGATAACATTTTAGCAAACATTCATTTTATTAATTTTGCATACCAAAATAAATTTAGGTCTTTATTTGAAATTGGTATATCCCACTATTTTTATCAAAATGTATTACCCTCATGAATACAGATTCGACAACATCTAATTAAAGATTTCTTTAGTGAGATTAAGGATCCCATTTCAAATGTATATAACCTTGTGGATAACCTGACAATGCGATATATACAAATAAATAGGTAGACAACTCTTGTCAATTACATCACCATGTAACTCCTTTTATTTTGCCTCTTAAATCATAATGGTCAAGTGGTGGCACATCCAGAACTAAAATGATTTAAGTTAAGTCCACTTAGCACTCCATAAATTCAAAAGAAAAATTTTTAGTCCTTGTAGAAAAAACACAACAAGACTAGATTGGTCAATTTCTTGATAAGCATCAAATGTGATTAATTAACATCTTAAATATTCAATACTACGCCTTGTGGATATAGCCAACAAAATCATATTAAATATTTAATACTCTATTAATTAACCATGCTGAAAGGCGGCGTTCGATATTCCAAATATCTTTGAACGCTTGCACTTAATATTATTTCTTTGAGGGTTTGTTATTATTTGTCTCATCTTGTTTAGCGTAGCGCATACACACATATATATAAAATACGCGTCATTTTATTAAACATACATAGCATGTTTGTATAAAATATAATATATATTATATTTAGCATGCACATATAGAATACTATATTCTACCCGGATTGATTATAGACTTTTATTCTAGTTTGGTTCACTAGAGCCACCAAGTGAACCAAAAGGTCAAACCTAGAGTGCAAGAATTAAATTTAAACGTAACTGTTACATTTAAACCCGGGCTCCATACAAATGGGTCTTCATACGTTCCTTGCTCCTTGCTCCTTGCTCCTTGCTCCTTGACCTTCTATTTTCTTCAAGATAATTCTAACTATCTCTATTACATAAAATTATTTAAATAAATAGAAACCTTGATCAGCAGTCAAGGGGAAGTACATAGGAGGGAGATAGAATTTACATCGAGAATAAAATAAAATCAGAGAAGGAGAGGTATGCAGACCTCATTTAATAAAACCCATTCATTCATGCATTCATCCAAAATAAAATCCAATCACATTGGTCATAGTCCATAATCAATCCCATTTATTATCATACACATCAACAGTGGTATCAGAGCCTAACTTTGTGCTATATATCAATTATATGATTCCATGTATGAATTGATGAGAGATTAGATCGAATTTTCTAGACAAAAACAAAAAAAAATCTGCGATCTGCGACGAATGCGGCAAGCCATTGAATAAGATGTTCTTGTTGCCAGTTCATTATTGGCGCAATTTGCGTCGATCTGGATTTTCATTGACCAGATTACTCACTGTAGCATGCTAGACTTCTTCAAAGACATTAAGCAGCGCAATTGCCATGGGCCATACGTGGATAGTCTTTGAAATTTTATTTTTTTTATTTTTAATTAATTAAGTAAACTGTTTATTTAATTAATAAAGTTTTAAAATAAAGATGTTTATTTTTATCTGAAATATGATTTCAGATTGCTAAAATTAAAGGAGTTTAATTTGGATTTATTTTTGATTAAAATAAGAGTTTATTTTGTTTCAAAAATAAAATTTAGCAAAACTTTTGTCCATTAAATAACATCGATCTGTACATGGAATAGCTTTATTATTCATGAGATGAATGGATATTTATTGATTCATATGTTTGATGAGAGATTGGATCAAATTTTCTGGACAAAAACGAAAAAATCTGCGATCTGACGAAATGCCAGCAATGTTACCAGCTTCATTATTAAGCAATTGGTGATTTCCGATCTGATTTTCGAATGACCAGGAATCACAGAAGTTTACGCAGATTTCCTGACTTCCAGACATTAGCGGTAGCAATTCTTTGCTATATACACCGACAATCTTTGAAATTTTATTTTTTTTTGTTTTTAATTAATTAAGTAAACTGTTTATTTAATTAATAAAGTTTTAAAATAAAGATGTTTATTTTTATCTGAAATATGATTTCAGATTGCTAAAATTAAAGGAGTTTAATTTAGATTTATTTTTGATTAAAATAAAGGAGTTTATTTTGTTTCAAAAATAAAATTTAGCAAAACTTTTGTCCATTAAATAACATCGATCTGTACATGGAATAACTTTATTATTCATGAGATGAATGGATATTTATTGATGCATATGTTGATGTGTATGATAATAAATTGGGTTGATTATGGACTATGGCCAATGTGATTGGATTTTATTTTGGATGAATGCATGAATGAATGAGTTTTATTAAATGGGGTTACGTTCCTCGGTTTTATTTTATTCTCGATGTAAATTCTATCTCCCTGCTATGTACTTCCCCTTGACTGTTGATCAAGGTTTCTATTTATTTAAATAATTTTATGTAATAGAGATAGTTAGAATTATCTTGAAGAATAAAATAAAACCAGAGAAGGCGAGGTACGCAGATCCCATTTAATAAAACCCATTCATTCATGTATTCATCCAAAATAAAATCCAATCACATTGGTCATAGTCCATAATCAACCCCATTTATTATCACACACATCAACAATGGTATCAGGGCCTAACTTTGTGCTATATATCAATTATATGATTCCCTGTATGAATTATATAATTGATATATAGAACAAACCTGGCTCTGATACCGCTGTTGGGATTATACGTAGCGCGATCATGTAATCAAATCACATAAACATAGGCGAAAGCGCGAAGAACAAGGTTTTAAATTTTTTATACAATCTCATCACCATGATCATGCTTTATGCTAGATACAATAACAGAAAAGTAAGAGATGATAATCATACCCTTGTAGATTCTAGCTTCCACAGGTATAAGTTCTACTCCTTGCTTTCCTTGATCCTCTTTGAATATTCTGTAGTGGCTCCTCCCTTTGATCAATGTCAGCCACCCAATTGTTTGGCCTCTAATGGTGATCCACCAAGGAAGATGAAGAACTCAAGAAGATGGGTTTTTGGTTTAACCCTTGTTTCTATCTCTATAGAATTTGTGTACTCCCAACTATTGAAAAAACTCACGTACGTAAATATGATATAAGACCTTCTTATATAGATATTAGGTTAACCCTCCTAATCCAATTAGGATAGGGTTTTATTAATTAATTAATTAAACACTTTTAATTAATTTCTCCTAATCTCATTAGGATTGTGTGAGATTACTAATATTAAATTAATCCCTAAACTCCTTTAGGATTAAAATAATAATAATAATAATATTAATAAGACTCCTCTTATTAATTTATATTTAATATTTCTAAAATATTAAATAATAAACATTAAGCTATTTAATTTATTCTATCACCATATATTAAATTAATTACACTTAATGCATTATTACCATTATGCCATTTTTCTTCTTAAATTGTTCTTCTTCCTTTTATGGTGTGACCCAATAGGTTATCCATATTAAACCGGTTGCGAATAAATCAATTAGAACAATTCTAATCTTATTTAAATAAATAAATTAATCTAATAATCTATTTAATTAAATAACATTTATTCTACAATAGGGATAAGCCTCCCTAGCGCTCAACGACTTTTCAGATAATATAGATTTCAACATAAATCATAAAAGAACCTGTGAGTTGATAGTTACCGTAAAATTCAATCCTTCCACCACACAATGTCCCAATTAAATATAAGACATGAATTTGCTGTCAAGTCTTATTTTATTTAATCATATGTATTTCGATTAGAAAATGCATAACTCCAAATAATGACAATTAGAAACCCCTTTCTAATTTCATTCCACCTTGGCCATGGATTCCCGGGTTGTCATTTAACAAATCACATAGGACATATCTCCTCTTTCACTAGAGGTGGTAGATTCTTTATTGATCATACATTATCTCCATATGTAATTCATTATACCCAAACATACCCTATATATGCCTTAAAAGGCCTTAATGAATAAGTCAAAGTATAATTATTTACATACAAGATACTATGATAATCTCAAGTTCAAGGATCACTTGTACTACTATCACATTTGGAATTCTTATTTGATAGGTGAGTAAAACTTCATTAGGTATTCCATAGCGAGTCACGTTCAGTGAACTTATTCTCCAATAAGCACCTACATACTTGCTTTAGTGTCTCCACACAAATGACCATGAGATCAGTCATCCTCATCCAATGAGCAAGCAACATATGTACCAATCTATCCGGATTTACTAATCCCCTTTTTTAGTAATCCCTCGATTGGGAACTATTTTAGTTTTTAATCTTTCTATGAATTTAGATCTCATCATGATTCTAAAACAATGCTTAAAACTATGGGTTATTTACATATTATAAAAATAGCTCCATATAGATAATTAAATGCCTTAAATGAATATTTTATTAATAAATAAATAATATTGTTTACACAGTATGTGCTTTATCATCATACATGATTGGCTTGTATGCATACTACTATCACACTTTAGAACTGCCTAGGGTCAACTCTTATCTCATTCCATCTGGTATCTCTGTAGAGGAATGTATGTTGTTTAAAACACTTTTTTTGGGCGGGTGATCAGATAAAAGCCTTAGAATATTGCAGATTAACACTGGAACCGCAAGAATCGCTTGCTCTTGAGAGCACAAATTCTTTGCTGCTTTATTCATACCCTTGAACTCAACAACTACTACTGAGACTCGAGAACTGATTCTGCAGTTCTGCGGCGAGCAGCACAGTTCCAAGACTAAAAATAGCCAACTTTATCACCCACACGACAAATTAACCAAACCCAGATATTTTAAACTTTTCAAAATCAAAACCAAGCATGTATAACATGATTCTAACATCAAAGCACACCTAAATATTCAATTAAAAGAATTAAAACCTAAGTTCATGCTCTTTTTAAATATTTTGACATGCTTAGCGAAATCAATCACTATGAACTCATTTTACAACCAAATCAATCCGTTCAAATTGCATACTTTTCATTTTTCAAAGAAGGATAACAATCAACCACCAATTTAAGAATTAAAGCATGGATTCATACCCAATTCTAGCCTCTAAACAGACCATATGAGAACAATAAACCAAAAGTCTAAATTCTTCATTATAGAACATATTTACAGGGATTCGACTATTAAAAACTCAATTACAACAACATAGAACGAATTATACATACTCAAGAACATTTACAACAAATTTCTCAACTAGCTTATCAACAAAACCAATTTCAAGGAAATATAAAACCAAGAACTTTAAGAAATAAATTGCTTACCATTAGTTCTTTTTTAGATTTAGATGCTTAGGATAGCCTGATTATCCTCCTTCTTCCTACTTCGATTTTCAGATCTTGGCTCTCAACTCACAGAGAATTTCTTTTATTTCCCAATTTTTCTCTTTTTCTCAAGCTAAGAGTTTTTCTTCTTTTCTTTGAGCTTTAGCAAATAACCTGATAGGTTTATTATTTTACTTTAACGTAAAACCCCAATTAGTTATCCAGTTACAAAACCAAAGATTCATTAGTTATGGAAAGGAAGGGTCTAGGCCATGTTTGGCTAGCCCAATTAAGCTTCACTTTCTAATTTATTTTAATAATCATTTTATAATATGATTCAATTGTCACACTTAATCTATTACTAAATTATTAATAATTTCAATTAAACTTTACTAATTAAATTATAACTTCCATTGGGCCAATTATAATATTATTCAATAAATCACTTTATTCAAATAAATTATTAATCATCTAATTTAATTATTAAATTAAATTAGAACACATATCAAATCACCCCACAAATATAAATTAACACAATTACACTTAAATAAATTATTACACAATAATTCCCATCAATTATCTATTTTGTTTAACAAATAGACCAACCAAAATATTTATTTAATCTGATAAATATTTATAACTAATTATAAAATTCTCAATTGTAACATCCTTCCCTCCTTAAAAGGATTATGTCCCCAGAATCACAACGCAATTAATTTACTCATTACATTCTTCCCTCCTTAAAAATGATTATGTCCCCAGAATCGCTATACATGGATTAAACAAATAATTTAGGATAATTTTGCATCATTTTGTCTTCGAGTTCTCACGTAGCTTCTTCAGCGTTGTGGTTCCTCCATATTACCTTAACAGAAGGTATTACTTTATTTCTTAGAACTTGCTCTTTCCTGTCAACTATTTGAACAAGAACTTCTTCATAAGACAAATCTTTCTTAACTTGTAATGGTTCATACTTTATAACATGTTTATAATAGGGCTTATACGGTCGTAGCACCGAAATATGGAAGACATTGTGAATATGTTCTAACTTTGGAGGTAGAGTTACTTCATAAACCACTTCTCCTATCCTTCTCAGCACTTCAAACGGTCCAATGAACCTCGGACTCAGTTTCCTCTTTTTACCAAATCTTATCTTCCCCTTTCAGGGAGACACTTTTAGGAAAACGAAACTTCTGACATCAAATTCCCGATTTTTTTGGTGTTGATCTGTGTATTTCTTATGTCTGTCTTGAGTAGCTAACAACCTAGCCCTTATCACCTTAACAATCTCGGCAGTCCGCTGCACCAGTTTTGATCCCAGTAGTTGTGACGCCCCCAAAATAAGTCCATACGACCCATCTTGAGTCGCCAAATATATATACAATAAACTCGAATACAGAATTCAAATACAAGCTTTCCTATTTGCAATTATACTAGTGTCGTGTGAGAAAAAACAACACCAATAGTTTTAAGTTCTCAGTACAATTGTTGTCACACTTTGTTATAATATACTGAGACTATTACTGCTACTAATCTGGAACATCACTCCATTCCCCGGCTAGTCCCCGCTACACTCTCTTTTCCTAAGAAGAACAATGGAATAGAAAGGAAAAGGGTGAGCACAAATAGCCCAGTAAAGTATATTATGACTAAGATAATGATGAATAATATATCTTTAGTCTTCAACAATACAAATCAGAGATTTAAATATAAGTTTCCAGTGATAACTGCAGCGGAACAAACAATCCATTAGAAGAGTCAAGTATACTACAATGTCTACTATCTTCTTCATATTAAAAGTTCACCAATAATGTTTTATTCTTGTAACACAGATAAGCAGTTCACGTTCACAACATATAAATCAACATGATCATCTTTGCACTACAGGCCAAAGATATGCAATTTTATCACCATTGGTCATGATCAAACCTCATAATAGCTTTTAGTTATGATCATACCAATTAACCGTTCCTCTTTGCATTACGGGCCAAAGAGAACAAAAAACCCTTGTCTTTAACACCAAAGGTCATGATTATACCAATACAGTTCCTGATCATAATCATGCCTAACACATATTCATCTTTGCATTACAGGCCAAAAATATCCAATTTTATCACCACCGGTCATGATCAAACCTCATAACAGCTTTTGGTTATGATTATACCAATTAGCCATTCCTCTTTGCATTACGGGCCAAAGAGAACAAAAAAGCCCTTATCTTTAACACCAAAGGTCATGATTATACCAATACAGTTCCTAATCATAATCATGCCTAACACATATTCATCTTTGCACTACAGGCCAAAGAGAACCTTTCACCTTTTATTCATCTTTGCATTACAGGCCAAAGAGAACCTTTCACCACAATTTAAGTATGAGAATGATGACAATGATGAATATAAGTGAGATTAAGAATAAATATTAGAGATTTGTAATCTAATTTATTCAGAATTCAAGAATGTCCAAATTGTCAACATGATAAACATTTGTGGAGTCAAATTCAAGAATTTAAGTTTCATATTTCAAAGATAATTTGGACAAGAAAACAATTTTTTTTAATAGTGTTCTGGTGTGAATAGTATTTCTAGCGTGAATAGTACTCTGACATGAATAGTGTTTTTGGCGTGAATAGTACTCCGGTGTGAATAGTGTTTTTGGCGTGAATAGTACTCTGATGTGAATAGTGTTTTCGACGTGAATAGTAGTCCAGCGAAAAATTTAACAAAAAGTTCATGTAAAAATATTCCAGCAAAATGAGACTAGATGAAGCGCAAAACTAACAGAAATTCTACTCATTTTGGGAGTTATAGAAGCAAACCTACCCAAATAAGTAGAGATTTAGGAATATAAGAGGAAACAATATCGCTAACATAATATGGAGTATGAAAGAAAATAATATTTCTTATCATAACATGAAGTATGAAAGAAAATCACATCATTTACCGTAAGCAGGTGACTAGATTTGACTGGTATGAAGGAGATAAGCTGGAGGAAAGTTTGCACTATTTGCAACACTCAAAATATTCTAATGCTCAAAAGAAATGCTCTCAATATTATAGAAGAAGAATTTTGTATTCTGGTGTGAGTTTCATACTTCAACTAAACAACCTATTTATAGGAAAATAGAAGGGTACTATTTAAATAAAATAATAACAAATAAAATCACGGGTGAACAGTGATTTTCAGACGAAAATCAGACGAAATCACGGGATTCACTATGCAGTTACTATGCAATAAAATATTCTAATAAAACAAACAACTTTATATATAATATAATATAATTATAATCTAATAAACAAATAACTTTATATATAATATAAAAGTTTTCTGTTTTATATAAAAAGTTTTTCTGTTTTATTACTAATATAATAATAATAAAACAAAAACTGGTGAAATATTCTATCGACGGTTTGAAAATATTGGCAAATATATACCTCACATCACTTATAAATAATATCCTTAATCAACAATTATTTCAATAATTAATCCCAAATAATAGACTCACAATATTGACAACCAGATCGTTCCCAGAAAAGAGGGGGTCTACCGTATAAACGACGCACAATTAAATAACCCCTTTCCTCGTCAGAACTTCTAGACATTGCCAATAATGCTATCTATATCATATCAAATAATATGAGTTATTGTGTCATGACAATTATTGCAATAATAATATGAAAACACTGTGCAACAATTACGGTAGCAATTATTTGAAAAAATAGTCAGAAATACTATGCAATACCGTGTGTAGGTGGAATACCGCGTGCTACTGTGGAATAACGCGTTTTACTATTTTTTATAACCGGGTATTTCAACAGTTAACGGTAACCGTTTAGCCGCCAATCTTTAAAAAAGTTATATCTGTCATTTTCTATAACTGACAGTTATGTCGCTGTGGGACCACAAATAACTGATTATTCCAGCGCCGTCGTACTTTACCGAATATAATAATCCCGATAAAACGAATATTCCCCGACAGAATGAATATTCCCCGATAAAACGAATATTCCCCAACAAGAAGAATATTTCTCGTCATACTGTTCATATTTAAATCTAACATTTATCAATTAAACACTTAAATAATCATAGAGAAAAATAAACCTTATTTCATAAAATCGGGGTCTCACAGTAGTTGCCTTTCACCAACCTCATCCCAACATAATGGGGTTTTGCACTTCCTTCCGTACAACACTTCGTAAGACAGCATGCCAATACTTGCATGATAGCTGTTATTATATGCAAACTTGACCAAAGGAAAATGGTCATCCCAATTGCCTTTAAAATCCATGACACAAGCTCTTAACATATCTTTTAATGTTTGGATTGTTCTTTCGCTTTGACCATCAGTTTGAGGATGATATGTTGTGCTCATTCTTAACTGCGTTCCCATATGCTATTGTAAACTTCTCCAGAATTTGGATGTGAACCGTGGATCTCGGTCCAACACAATACACTGGAACACCATGCCTTAAAATAACCTCCTTGATATATAATTTTGCCAACTGATTTATATTAAACCTAATTTTGATCGGCAAGAAATGTGCTGATTATGTCAGTCGATCCACGATAACCTGTATCACGTCATAGCCTTTCTGAGTAGTTGGAAGACCTACCACAAAATCCATCGTAATATGCTCCCATTTCCACTCTGGTATTTCCAATGGTTGTAACAACCCACTTGGTCTTTGATATTTTGCTTTAACTTTCTGACACGTTAAGCACTTTGCAACACATTCAGCAACCTCTCTTTTCATATTCGGCCACCAAAAGTGCTGTCGAAGATCCTGAGACATCTTCGTACTTCTCGGGTGAATTGAATACCTTGAGCTATGAGCCTCATTCAAAATTTCCTCTCTGACTTCCGGTACCGGTGGAACCCAGATTCTTCCTTCAAATCTCAACAACCCTTCAGTGTCAACTTTGAACTTGATATCATCCCCTTCAGACACTCGTTTCCTTATCTTCTCACACTTCCTAGAGTTGTGCTTACTTTACCTGGTCTACCAAGGTTGGACGAGTTTCCATCTGGAATAGTTTTTCCTCTGCCTCCTTCGAATATTTTATCTTTAACTCCAACTTAGCCATTTTTGCTATTAGCTCCTCCTGAGCAGTTAATAAAGATAATTTCTCCTGACCCTTTCTGCTTAAGGCGTTGGTAACCATATTCGCCTTCCCCGCATGGTATAGGATTTCACAGTCGTAATCTTTGATCAACTCTAACCATCGCCTCTGACGCATATTCAAATCCTTCTATGTAAAAATATATTTCAGACTCTTATGATCCGTATATATGTCACACTTATCCCCATAAAGATAGTGCCTCCAAATTTTCAAGGCAAATACCACAGCAGCTAACTCCAAATCGTGGGTCAGATACCCCTTTTTATAATCTTTCAATTGTCGCGATGCATACGCAATGACCTTGTCATTTTGCATAAGCACAGAGTCAAGTCCTTTATGCGATGTGTCGCTATACACCACAAAATTCCCTGTATCTTCTGGCAGAGACAACACAGGTTCCGCACTTAGCCTCTTCTTCAATTCTTGAAAACTTTCTTTGCACTTCTCCGTCCAAACGAACTTCATTGATTTCCTTGTCAAATTCGTCAACGGAGTGGCGATTCTAGAGAAATCCTGAATAAAATGACGATAATAACCTGCTAATCCCAAGAAAATCCTTACTTCCGACGATGTCTTCGGCTGATCCCAATTCATCAAAGATTCTACCTTTGATGGATCCACCGAAATTCTATCTTTGTCAATCACGTGCCCAAGAAATTGTGCATGCTCCAACTAGAATTCACATTTTGAAAACTTCGCATACAACTCCTCTCTCCTTAACGCCTCTAAGGTCACTCTCAAATTTTCCACATGCTCTTCTTGGGTTTTGGAATATACCAAAATGTCATCTATGAACACCACCACAAATTTATCTAAAAATGGCTTAAACGCCCTATTCATTAGGTCCATAAACGCTACAGGTGCATTAGTTAAACCAAATAACATTACCAAAAACTCATAATGACCATACCGAGTTCTGAATCTCGTTTTTGGTATATCCTCCCTCTTCACCTTCAACTGATGATATCCACTTCTCAAGTCTATTTTCGAGAAATACATAGCTCCTTTCAACTGATCGAACAAATCATCGATCTTGGGTAGCGGGTATCTATTCTTAATAGTGACTTTATTCAACTCCTTATAATCAATGCAGAGTCGCATCGATCCATCCTTTTTCTTAACGAATAATACCGGCGCTCCCCATGGCGAAACGTTCGGCTGAATATACTTTTTGTCCAGTAACTCTTGCAACTGCACCATTAACCCCTTCATCTCCACCAGAGCCATTCGGTGCGGGGCCTTCGATATAGGGGCAGTTCCCGGAACTAAATCAATCACGAATTTGATTTCCCTATTTGGCGGAAGTCCAGGCAAATCATCTAGAAATACGTCCGCAAAATCTCTAACGACTGGTATCTCCTCCATCTTTGCACTCACCTTTTGTGTGTCAACTATATAGGCTAAATATCCTACACAACCTTGTCTTAACAACTTTTTGGCATGCATCATCGTTAGATATCTTGCTTGTCTAAGCGACTTGCTACCATAAAATACTACCTTTGACGGGGTCATAAGGTTTTACACACTTTTTCTGGCAATCAATTATCGCCCCATGGTTAAATAACCAATCCATTCCTAAGATTACATCAAATTCCCCAAGGCGAATTGGAATCAGGTTTACTGACATCATATTACCCTTAATATCTACACGACAGTTCTTATATACAAACCTAACACGAATCACCTCCCTATTCGCAATTTCTATGTTCAGAGGGTAGTTAAACTCTTTTTGAGGTAAATCTAATTTCTTAGCAAAATCATCGGATATAAATGAACAAGTAGCACCCGAATCAAATAACACATAAACATTTATATCATTGATCAGAATGATACCTGACACCACATCCTTTGATTGCACAACATCCTGCACTGACATGTTGAATGTTCGGGTAATTGGTCGATTTGATGGCACTGGCCCAACGATTATCAGATTACCATCGCTGTTATTTCCCCTACCTCCGCTTCCTCCTCCTGTTGCTTTTTAAGGACAATCACGAGCCAAGTGATCCTTTAACCTGCAAGTAAAACAAGCACATTTCTTTAGACTAGGCAGTTGGTTGCAATGTGACCTTGTCCACAATTGTAGCACACCTTCTTCCCATTCATACAGACTCCCAAATGATTCTTTCCACAAGTAGCACAAGCTTCAATCTTTTTCTTCTGTCTTCCTTGCTGATTTCCAACATAAACATTGTCATTCCACTTCCTCTTCTGGTTACTGCCGCTTTGGCTACCTCCTACCTTGTTCTCGTTTACATTTTTTTCTTCTTCTGCTCCTGATTGTACTTTGATAGGGCATCACTCCCTCCCTCTGCGATATGCGCCTTCTCCAACATGGCTGCAAATGAATTTAACTGAAACATCGAGACCCGACTATACAGCCAGGGTTTCAGTCCCCGCTCAAACCTTCTCACTTTTCTTTCATATGTGCTGACTTGATACGGCGAAAACCTCGCCAACTCGTTGAATTTTGCAGCGTACTCGGGCATCGTCATGGTTCCTTGTTTTAACTCAAAAAACTGTACCTCCAACTCGTTCTGAGAACTTGACAAAAAATACATCTCGAAAAATATTTCCTTAAACCTATCCCAAGGAATTACTCCCTTACCACCTCGACTCTTGTTTGCTTGCCACCAGTAACTTGCTTCTACTTTTAGCATGAAAGTCGTAAAAGCAGTCTTTTGGTCATCGTTAACGCTCACAATGTTAAACATTTTCTCCATTTCCATGATCCAGGTTTGAGCTTCAACCAGATTTATAGATCCCATAAATTTCGGGGGTCCAACAGCTTTGAAATATTTAAAAGTTGTAGCCTGAGCTTGGGGGTCGTTTGCAAATGCTTCAGTTAAAAAATTTACCAGCTGCTGTACTAGGTTAACATTAGCTTCACCGTTATTGTTTGTCGATCCCTCAGGGGTCTGCTGACGTGTTTACCTTCTTCTTGGTGACATCTTTCTATTTTGGAATTCATGCTATTAGATCATTACTCATTTATTTGGAGAGTTAAGACTTAACTTAAACATTTCTAAATAACACATGACATTAGTAATAAACTCTTGTATTTTATTTATTCACTAATTTAAAATATAATAAGATAACAAAACTGCTATTTACATCATCTATCCTGACATATTAAATCTCTAGCATTACCTCATCATCATATCCCATTATTCATATAGAAAATAGGGATTTACATCATGTTAGCTTATCCTACTAACTCTCTTAATTATATATATGTAATATTATTACTCTTCCTATGACCTATAAGGACATTCCTCGTCGCACAGCCTCATCACGTTCTTGCTCCATGATGTGAATCATCGTCCTGCGATCCATCATGTACCACGGCAAATCCTCAAATTATGTTGGGTAATGGTAGACTCGATCCTGAGCCCTACCCATCGTTGTGTGAAAAACATACTCTATTTCGTTAATTTTGGCTTTCTTTGACCGTACTTCCCCTTCAACGCGCTCCACGCGTTTAGTGGCTCTCCACCACGCGTATTCAGCTCTGTCACGCTTTGTTGATTCCTCTCTAAGGTCATCATGTGCATTCTCTTTTTCAGCCACAGCCTCACCCCTTCGAAACTCTGACTGCGCTAATTTTTGCTCCATCTCTGCACCTCGTGCGGTAAGTTCCTAAATAGTGGCATCTTTCTGAACTAACGTAGCTTAGCTCTCAACAGCTAACTCCTCTAACTCCTCAACTTTGTCATGAAACTCTAAGTTGCGGTCATACAACTCATCAAACATCTCAGCTTCATTTGAAGTAAGTGGTAACTCCTCAGGAATCTCTTCCTCTTCATCCTCTATCTCTTACTCCTCAGGTTCTTCCTCCGGATCTGATTAAGGCACATACTCTTGGCCTTCAACAGTAATCAATGGGGATGGCTCCCTCGGCACCAACCACTCCCAAACGGTATGGATGTCTCGGGGCTCTTTCTCCCTAGGCACTTGGGGCTCCTCGTCCCAATACTTCTAACTTCTCACTAACCAACCTTTGGCTAACTCAACCATAAAGCAATTAAACTAACCTAGGTTGAGTCAACATCATCACACTTGGACTTTTAGGGTTTTTAGCATAAATGTAGGCTTAGCTTCTTGGAGAATCTTGGCAAAGCTTCTCACCTCCCTTGGCCGGTCAACTCCCTCCATGAGGGCCCCATATGGGTTGCCCCACCCATGTGACCCATGGTTGACCCAGTTGGATCCATTTAGGTTGGGCTTTGATTTGATAATGTTTTGGGCCATTCTTCGCGCCTCCATTACACTTTATTTGGGCCTTGATTAAATCATCATTGGGCCTCCTACATTAACTTCCATTGGGCTCCCGATAACAAAGCCCGAAGGATTAGTAATTAAATCAATCTTTAGTTAACTTTCGAAATTCGTTCGACAGTCTGAAAAACTGTGTTTTTTGTTTATCAATTTTATTTGATATTATGTCTCGTGACATCATATAAACGCTATTGCGTCATTCGAAAGTTTGAAAAACGTGAAAGCGTTTTTAGGGTGAATAATGTTTTTACGTCTTTCTCAGAAAAATTTTATTTTCGTCTACGAAACCCAAGTTCGTAAATTCTTACACATAAACACACTCTTAGGTCATAATACAACCTTTAAACATATAACACGTAATAAGATTCATAAAACTTCATTTTATTCAATAATATTCAAAAACCTTAGTTACAATGCTAATTTCAATCCTCGATAGTTACATTTTCAGAAAAACCTAATTACAAGGCTATCCGATTTCTCGAGTCGTCACACCTATACTTTATCTTCTTCGCTAGCATCTGATCTGAAGGTACGTAACACGCCATCCACAAGATAGTCTATGTAAGGTGTAAGCCATCAATCCAAACGTTCCAATACCATCACTTCCAACCTCTGAACACTCGGAACATTCAACACCTCTAAATATACTGATCCCCAAAAAGAACTTGCTTCTGTAGTAGCTAATTTAGACAGGGCATTGACAATAGTATTGTTTGATCGATCCACTCCTTGGAAGGTATAAAGGTTAAAATAATGGAGCTGGTCCTTGACTTCGGCTAGATACTTAGACATTCTTGTCCCTGGGGCCTCATACTCTCCCGATATTTGTTTGACCACCAACTGGGAATCACTAAAGATGATCAGCCTCTGCACTTCCAAACTCTTAGCCAAACGTAACCCAGCCAAAATTACTTCATACTCGGCCTCGTTGTTGGTCGCCTTAAACCTAAATCGGATAGCCCGTTGCACCTTGAACCCCTCTGGACTTGTTAAAATCACTCGAGTTCCACTAACATCTGACATCGATGACCCATCCACATACAACGTCCATAAAGTCTAAACTTGTCGAACCTCCGAGACCAGTCTGCCACCACTTCCGTCTGATCAACGGAGTCGGGTTTAGAGAAAGAGCATTCCACTATAAAGTCAGCCAAGGCCGACCTTTAATCGTCATTCGAGGATGGTATTCCAAAGTAAATTATGTCAATTCCATAACCCAAGCTGCAAGCCATCCTGATATGTTCAGTTTGTTCAATATCTTTTTTAAAGGCTGATCTATATACACCACTATCAATCTTCCCAAAAAATAATGCCGAAGCTTTTGACATATTATTATCAAGGCATAAGAAAACTTTTCCAGGTTCGGATATCTAGTCTCTGCATCTCGAAGGGCATGATTAACATAATAAATGGAGAACTATTTTCCCCCGATCTCCTGAATCAACACTGTGACACCCCCAAATCCGGGTACTTCGATTCCACGGGATTTGGTGTTCACTGTACAAATATCATCTATCTATCTACCCATAATAAATGCAAACCATGCAATAGATAGAATAAAATCTTCCCCTTAAGGGTTACAACATCTGAATGATAATAATAAAATCCCAGGTTAAACTAACCTTAAAACATCTGTGCGGAATCATAAACGATAAGTCTTAACAACATCATTAAACATAAATACATCATCAATAAATAACAAGTCTTCATCACTTGCTAACTTTGCCCTTGCCCTTACTAGTGGAAGGTTCATCACTTCTTTCATTCTTAACTGCAATGTTATTATTAAGCAAGAGTGAGCACTATTGCCCACAAGTATAATAATGAAACAACAGTATAATAACATGTGAATAATCAAAGATATCTGAATAAAAGCTCAACTTTTGAATCAAGAATAAATAACAAGAATCAAAAGAATTCTGAGGGTCATAAGACCTTGAACTATGTCCTAGGTTAACAAGGGTTATACTTGAAACCTTTAACTTGATCATAAGACTATGGACCTTTCTTCTCGTATTTTGGGGGATCACCCTTAGTACCATCACGCACAATATCTTAACGCTAACGCATAAGTAAATCCCTTTACGAGGTTGTTCATCTCATTTGACATTCGAGTCCGCACCAAAGGAAGTTTGGTTTGGATAATTCATCAAGGTTCGAAATTTAGAACGCTTCATCAACTATGGACTAGTTGAATCAATAAGGTTCACTAGTCTAATAAGGTTCAACAATAATTGATATTCGATTTAAATAATAATCTCAAAAGTATACAATAGGACAATTATTGTATAACTGAATCATGCTTTGAAAGATAATCAATCTTTAATATAATAATTTGAACTTGAATAATAGTAATGATAATTACTCAAGGTAAACAATAATCTTGAACAATAATGACAAGTAGAGTTAGGAAACTTGCTCAAATTTAAGAGTTTAAGTTTAGGAAACTTGCCTCGTGCGTAGATTACACTTTAATTAAACTCGTTCTTTGAATTTAATCCTACATACCATTCATATTCACAATGCCAGTTAATTATACTTAACTAGTCATCATAAACTCTTTCTTTTTGTCTACTTTAATTATTGACTATACTCAATTAATTTATCACATTAACTGTCACATAATATCACTTCATAAATAATAATCTAATTATGTATTTATTAATTCAATCCACATGTAATTATGTTATTTACATGTTAAACATCTATTTTATCATCACATTATACTTCTAACATGTTTACATGTTCATTACATAAATTTACTAACACATTGTTAGACTTAGACATTTTAAAATTTACATTTCTGAAATTTCTGGAGAGTGGCGTTCTTGGCGCCACCATTGTATACGACCTTGTGACTGCTGATGAACACTTAGCCATGCGCATTGCTGTCATTAGCTTTCTAGTCTTAGTATTGCTGCTGACGAACTTCTTCGATTCGGAGTTGGTGCGCCATGGCACATGAGACTCAGATTCTGCTTCAGTTCTCGAAGAACACGAGTTTCTATAATTACACATTTCATGGTCATTAAATTCACTAATTTAATATACCCACATGTTAATATTCACATATAATCATTACCCAACCTCTATAGAGTGATTTTAACCCATCTAAACACTTAATAACTGATTTAAAGCATGTGAATTTTACTGACTTTGATGTTCTTGGATGTTATGAAAATAAAACATGAAAATTGTCACTACGGATTCATTATAACACCGAATCCGTTTATTTAAACTTTGGTCTCTTCTTATCAACATGCATAACATCATACGAGTGTAAATTTTACGAAAACATTTATGTTTGACATACTAAAATCACGTATAAGGCCTTAAGGCCAAAACCCAAACTCTGTAATTTTGTAGAAATCATATACGATGTAATACTATGAAACTGATGATATGGAATCATGCAATATATATATAAAACATGTTATGCTACTCTTATTATTACATATATCCATATAATAACACAATTTCTCAATTACAGAAACATAATAGAGGTTTTGAAAGCCAAAAACTATGAAACCCATTTTATGAAAACTAAGTACGTAAAGTAGAATTTGGGAAGGATGAGATTACCCTATAGAATATAATTAGTAGGCTTAGTTTCCTCACTCTCAACTCTCTTCCACAGTATCTTAATTCTCCTTGGAAATTCTCAGACTCTCTCTGAATATTTCTTAGACTTAGGCAAAAATGAAAAAGAAAAAAAAGAAGACGTCGTATATAATGATCGATAATCGAGTAGCAGTGGTCAGTCATTGGCCCAATCATGGGTTAACTGCACCAACTCCTCTTAGGGACTTATTTGGCTAACTTCAAAAGACTTAATCTCATTTAATTAAATAAAACCTTTATCATATAGTTTAATTAATGTCACACTCCTTTATAAAATAAACTCATATCTTATTTAATTTATTATAAATAAAATATAATAATTTCTCATAAATTCACATAGTCACATAATTAAATATCTCATTAATAAATAATGTCAATTTATTAAATCTCTAATTAATAATTAAATTAATTAAAATACCAATATGCTTATTAAATATTTCTTTTAATACAATAAGCTCACATAATCACATACTTTGATAATAAAAATTCTCTACATTAATTTAATAAATGTAACACATAATTAAATTAATCTACCACAATTGCATCAAATAATTATTTAATCCAATAATTAAATCATCAAAAAATATTTATTTAATTCAATAAATATTAAAATTAAATTACAAAATTCTCGTTCGTCACAAACACTACTTCAACCGCTAACGAACTTGATGTTAGGTATAAATATAAAGGTTTCGAAGGAACCAACTTCATCAATAGAGGTGCCGAAGATAAATACTTTTTAATTCCCTGAAAAGCATCCTCACACTCCGAAGTTAACTGAAAAGTTTTCTCGTTCTTCGGCCCCTTCAATGTATCAAAAAAAGTCAAACATCTTTCCGCCGACCTGGACATGAATCTCCTTAACTCTACAATTCGCTCCGTCAAACGCTGAATATCCTTAAAAGAGTGAGGGGACTTTATATCTAGTATCGCCTTAATTTTCTCTGGATTCGCTTCGATTCCATGCTTACTGACCAGATAACCGAGCAATTTTCCCGAACTGAGGCCAAAAGTGCACTTCGTCGAATTAAACCTGATATTGTAGTGTCGAACGGTTTGGAAGCAATCCTCTAAGTCATCCAGATGTTCCTGAACTAACAAACATTTGATGATCATGTCGTCTACATACACTTCCATGCTTCAACCCAACTGCTTCCGAAACACATTGTTCATCATTCTCTGGTAAGTATCACCGGCATTCAGCAGTCCGAATGCCATCTTCCTGTAAACGTAGATTGCCCGATGCGTGATAAAAGTCATCTTCGGGATATCCTTCTTATGCATCAAAATTTGATTGTATCCCGAAAAAACATCCATCAAACTGAGTAGAGCATACCCCGATATAGTATCAATTAGTTGGTCAATGTGTGGAAGCGGATAGAAGTACTTCGGGAACGCCTTATTCAAATCAATATAGTCAATGAAAATCCTCCACTTCCCGTTCTGCTTTCGAACCAGTACCACGTTTGCCAACCACTCAGGATAATCAATCTCAAAGATGAAATCAGCCGCTAACAGCTTAGCCACCTTATCGTCAATGATCTTCTGCCTCTCCGGGGCAAAGATCCTCCTCTTTCGGTTTCTTGGCAAGGTCTACATTCAGTTTGTGCACCGCAATGGACTCATCAATTCCTGGTATATCACTAGGTACCCAAGCAAAAATATTTGCATATGCCCGAAGCAACTCGATCAACCCTGTCCGAAAAGGTTCCTATAAACCCGAATCGATATATTTTTATTATCTTGTCCTTATTTTTGGGAATTAGCTCGATATCTTTTATCTCTTCGGCTGGTAAAGTGAGGGGTTCTATAATCCTTTCGATATGGTTCCACTCGATCGCCATTGTTTGCCTCTGCTTGTTGACTCCGACCCCAGATGATATCAAGGAGTTCTTATAGCTCCTCCGAGCCATATCCAGGTCTCCCTTGACTTCGCCAACTCCGTTTGGTGTAGGGAATTTTAACTTAAAGTGGGAAATAGAGGTCATCGCTGCATGTCTTTGTCGATGTTAGCCGTCCTGAATAGCATTATACTGTAAATCACATATACCACAAAGAACCTGACATTAGTCTCCACCAGTTGAGGGGTCGTTCTGAAGATGATTGGCAGCTCGATTGTTCTAGCTACCCGAACCGGATCATTACTAAATCCATACAATGGAGGCTCTTGTCCGACCTCCATCTTTCTCCCTTCCAAATCAAGCCTCTGATAACCATGGATATATAATATGTCAACCGAGGAGTCATTGTCAATTATGATTCGCTTCATGTCCATCAAGTCGACCTGTACGGTAATAGCTAAAGCCCCTTCATACTGTTCCATAGGCTCCGATGGGTAATCTTCATCGGTGAAAGAAATTACCATGTCAGGGTACAACCGATCCCTCTTGGTAAATTGCTCAGATACTGTTAGAATCGAATCCAACACCCCATGTCTCTTCTTTCCAGTCATCTTTCCAATCGAACCACCTGTTATTACATCCACTACTCGCTGAGCTGTCTATGTCTGTTCGAATTGTGGCTAAGGGTTCTGCTCAATGTTGTTGTTGTTCGTCATTTTTCTCGAACCCTCTCGACTAATCACGTACTGAACCAACTCCCCACTCTGCACGTTTTTTTTGATCAGATTCTTTAGATTCCTATATACCTCGGTGGAGTGCCTAACAGTCTGATGGTAATTACAATATTTATTCAGATTCCCCCATTCCCGATGAATATTGTTCAGGCAAGGTTCAAATTACGGTTTATCTCTTATCTGCTCCAGTATCGTTGCCCGATCCGTGTTAAGGAGGTATAAATCTTATTAACTCCTCGGTTCGATAAGGGTGTTCGTCTTCCTCCCGAACCCCCATTAAAACTTTTCTTCCATTGACCGTCTGATCTGTTGTTATTGTTTGACCTGGGATGGTTATTCCTATCCAGATCTCTGGGTTTTTTTTCGTAGAAGACGCATTCGACTTTAGACTCCCCATAGCCTTCTAAACTGCAATGAAACCTTTCGGCCTTATCATACGCCTCCGCTAGATCCTTCGGGGAATTGAACATCATATCCTTCACTAAATTTTTTGACTTTACCACATCCAACCCTTTGGTAAAGTATCCAAGGGCCTGAGGACTGTTCAGATCTGTCACTACACCAACTGCCTCTCGGAATCTCTTTACGTACTGGCCCAAGGTTTCATTTGAATACTGTCTTATCTGCATCAAAGAGGTCTTCGATTTGCCCCTCCTTTTATTGCTCCCGAACCGGCAATGAAATTTGTTGCAGAGCTCCCTCCATGAAGAGATTGAGTTCTGCGCCAACAACGTCATCCACTGTCGATCCTTCTTTCTTAAAGTCATGATAAACATCTGACACTTGGCAGTATCAGAGTAGTCATAATATTTCATCAGCCGATCATATGTCAGGTTGTGATAGTACAGATCTCCAGTTCCATCATAGCTCTCTATGTGCGGGGCCTTCTTATTTGGGTCGGCCCGAACCCGATCAATCTCCGGAGAACATAGTGACGTGGGGTCAATCGAAGTCTCCTCCTGATTGGGAGCCGCAAGCCTATTTTCTAGATCTACTACCCTTAAGGCAAGTGCCTCAGACTCATTTCTCTCGGGGGATGGCTCTTGCCTATCTTGATCTCTAGGTTAAGGATAGGCCACCCGCCTTATCCGTTCGGACCTTCCTCTACCTTCAGTGCTTGTTTTCCGAGAGCAGCTTTGACGCCTACTTCTTTCAAGAAATCGACTTCGTCGCCTGATCCTTTCTCGAGAGCGGCTACTGTCGCGCCAACTCATTTCAAGCCGAGAGCCGTCTGAACGATGTGTCCTGGATCGGTTCCCTAGCCATACGTCCCGACGCCGATTGTGGCTTAAAGATACCTCATTTCCACCCATTAACAACACCAATTGTGCATCCAATTCTTTACGTTGAAGGTGTAGGACCTCCACAACATCCTAATTTTCTTGCAACTTCTTGGACAAGATCAACTGCCTCTCGTCCTGTGATGCCCCCAAATTCCAGGACCGCCACTTGGTCACTAGAATTCGGTTCATCCCGTTCTTATGGTAATACAATAATAACTAAAATCACACATTCACAGCGGAAGATCTAATATAGAATAATTTACAATGATTTATTATAATTATTCCCCCAAGTCTCGCAACCTACAGTACTTAATAGATTACATAGTAATATCGAATAACGACTTATTATATATTTCTACTTAAGCTGAACAAGTCTAAAGACAGTCTTAATACAACACAATAATTTGAACATAAAGGAACAAGCTAGTCGGTAGCCTTGCCCTTGACCTTGTCTTTCCCAGAGACACTTCTCTGTTCCACCTTAACTGAAAGGTTTTAAATAAGCAAGAATGAGCACAAATTGACCAGCAAGTAATATACAACAAGGGTGAAGAGTTTTATAACACGAGTTTGAAGTATCGAAGTAAAATCTCTAAGATAGTTCAAGGTTTCAGGAAAATATCATGAATAACGAATATCAACAATTCTCGAATCAAATCTTGGAATATGAAATGATAGTTCAATATAGTTCAACAGAAATATATGACTTCAAAGGCTATCAACGTATCCAACTGGATAAAATAATTTATATACTGAGCAGTCACTAAGGACTATTGAACATCTACTAAAATTACCAATATTAAACTGATAACCTAAAAGAATCAAGTACTATAGATGATCAGTCTACAATACTCTATGTTATGCATAACCACAGAAATATTCACGTGTGTGTTGGACTTCCAAAAATAAACACTCCCCTTACCATAAGGGTTGTTCAACTCAGTTTTCAAGATTTTTGCACCAATAAAAAGGTTTGGACAGTTTTTATAAACATGCATATAGTCTAGCCGAATCGAGTGGCATAGACACTTTCACAATATTCAAGAACAATACCAAGTTCAATCTGAATAATAGCTTTAATGAAATAAGAGTTCAAGTATACAATTCAAACGATTAAGTAAGAAACCACCTCGCAATATACAAGGATAGAATACTTGCACCGTAAAAGAGTGTAAGTTAGGAAACTTGCACAATAAAAGTAGGGTTCGGATACTTTCCTCAAGCGTAGTTTATCCACGTAAAGTAATTCAACACTTTTTGAATCCTATCGCAATATAGTTACGTATATATGATATCCATTAGTCATATAGTTTAACATCATATCTCATCTCATATATACGATAATCACATAAGCTAATTCTTGACCTAGTTATACAGTTAAATAATATCATATTAATATAACATTTATCCTTAACGTTCCTCTTCTCAAGTTAGTCATCTTCATACATTATTACTATCATGTGAGACTACTACAAATAGCAAACACACTCTCATATTATCACATAAGACCACAATCAATACTAATTACATTTCATCTTAGCAAGTTATAGCATTTCCATAAGTTAACCGTCAAAATCGGATTCAAGTAACATCATATAATATCATGTAGCATATATACGTTAAAGGACACTTTCATGCTCGTTTAACCCTTCTGCGTTCAATTTACACATAGATATTTGTGAGAAGGTTATATCAATTGTAATATACATGTTTGCGATTATCCACATCATTTATTCTTAACTAACATTGTTAATTACTTTAAAACATACCTATACTCATGCTTGGTTTACCACCGTTATATCAAACATATAAGAGTCATGCTTAGAGACATAATGAATGTAAACATGTCATTCTTCATCTAAGAACTTAACTACTCATACTAAATGTACTTGGTTTGAAAACATATCCAAGTTTGCTTTTGAAACCATTTTAAACTTGAACAATGCAATTCAGTACATACAAGGAAACTTTAAAGCTCTTATCGTATGTAGTCAAGTCATGTTAACACGTTCGTAAGATCAGAATGTATATCATGTCTTTACATGTCAATATCAACCTTCAAAACTTGTATTTTTGTTAGAAATGTTTAATAGCGAGGTCTAACATGCTCATGTGTTACTATGAAACATATATACATACGTTAATAGGTCTTTCATGCATCTCTACATCATATTAACATGCCTCAAAAATTAGAATACTAACATGCTTCATTTATACTAACGTTCGTTTATAAAATAAATTTATTTTACGGGCTGTTCAAGCACAATGAGTAAATATTGCACATGAACAACAAAGAAGAAATGGGCAATCAAGATCGTCGTGGCGCCGAGGCTTGACTTAACGAGTAACCCGGTCTCAAGGTAGTGCGAGAGAAGTTGAAAGATTAGCGCCAAGCAAAGACGCTGAATCGGTCTTCATATAGCATGATGTAAAGGCTCGATTCCTGCGCCAAATCCAACCCGAACTTCCTATTTTAACGATTTAAAAGCAAAGATCAAGATACCCATATTCTATAAGTCTTATAACTCACTACATAGCATATATAACAACTAATTAACATTATTCAATCACCAATTTGTGAATTTCCAACTTAATTCAAGACTAGATGTTTTCACAGAAAATCTCAGAAACGGAAACATAAAATGGAATTGAAGAATTAGGAAGCTTATTTAGCAATTCTAACATGTAGGTTTGTCCATAAAACAACAATATAAGGGTTCTATAACCCAAACATAATTCAATTTGGTATAATCAAGAACTTAAGCTTTGACAGAAAACAAGAATTGTAGTATCAAGAATGAGATTATACTTTTGCTATCAATGAATTGGACGTACTGCTATATCAAACCTCTCTCAATTGCTATCACTGATATATATACTAGCTCTTACTTCTACACTTAGAAAAATCTTAGCAAGTGAGTTTGTGAGGGAGAGAGTTCAATTTATAGAGGAATTCATACCCAGACAATATAATTGTCCATTAAATTGAAGCAATGGGATTTGTGAATTGCACGGGGGTTAAGGAGTAGTAGGTGGATTAGTTGGTGAAATAGTGAAGCTGTAGCAATCAGCCATTCTCCTTCATGATGATAGCTAACAAGCTGAGTTTGTGAGTTTGAGGAAATAGACTTTAGTTTCATGATGCTATGTATGTGGAAAAAAGTGTGACTGATAATATGGGACAAGGCACAACAACCCTCAGCATTCTAGCAACATTGATATATGTATATATATATATATATATATATATATATATATATATATATATATATATATATACTTACTTATTTTACTTTGCACATATCATAAATATATACCTAAGTTGCATTCATATAATACATGCTTAGGTTGTAATTAAAATGTCCCAATGTAGTTCACATAATGTAATAAGTGTAATTTGCACACATATAATCCATGTACATTTATCTTAATGTCCACACATTCTCCTTGTCACATAGGCAATTCCCAAGTAGCTCATATAATTCAATAAACTTTACTATGTAATTTATATAACATAGTCACATCATAATATATAGTTAGTTACTATACTTTATACTTTTTAATTTGTATGCTCACACATAGAAGTAAATACTTTACTTATCTCATCAATTAATTAATAATAATGTTAATTAATTTGTTTCTCATTAATCCATAGAATTATTAATATTCACAATAATAGATTAATACTTACACGATTAAATATCACATGAGTATGGATCTTATTATATTTATGAGCACGTTGCTTATTATTATTATATTACTTGCAATAATAATAATCCCCACATTATCAGTTAATATTCTACGGTAACAATTAACAACAATTAACAATTAATTAATTGTTCACTTAATAAATCTTTCGTTAATTAATATATCTCATTATTAATATTTCTCATCACAGTGCCACACAAGGCTTTCACGAGTTTATCACAAACTCCACATTTCCTCAATTATTATAATTATTCAGTTTAATATAATTGAGTTAACTCATCTCATAACACAAAATTATTTATATTCAAATAAATTCTCATTTTCATTAATATATTTATTTAATAATATTAGGAAAATCCCGGGTATTACATCCTCCCCCCTTATAAAAATTCCATCTCGGAATTGCTACAAGGTTACACGAATAGATGGGAATAGTCCCTCATCATCCTATCCTCTAACTTTGACGTTGCCTCCTCGAAATTGTGGTTACGCCAAAGTACTTTTACATAAAATATAATTTTATTTCTCAAAGTTTGCTCTTTCCTATCTAATATCTGGACAGGAATTTCTTCATACGCCAAGTTCTTCTCTACTTGAATGGGCTCGTAAGAAATCACATGCTTGTAATCAGCCTTGTACGGTCGTAACACGGAAATATGGAACACGTTGTGGATGTGCTCCAATTCGGGTGGTAACGCAACTTTGTATGCCACTTCGCCCACTCGCTTCAGTATCTCGAACGGTCCTATGAACCTTGGACTCAATTTTCCTTTCTTGTCGAAACGAATTTTTCCTTTCCATGGAGATACCTTCAAGAAAAAAAACTGCCGACTCTGAAGTCTCGGTCTTGTCGATGCAAATCTGCGTACTTCTTCTGGCGATCTTGAGCTGCTACAAGTCTGGCTCTTATCACTGTCACCACGTCTGCGGTCTGTTGTACTAACTCTGGTCTAAGTATTCGTCCCTCTCCGACTTCATCCCAACATAATGGCGTTCTGCACTTCCTCCCGTAAAGAGCTTCGTACGGTGGCATGCCGATACTCGCATGGTAACTATTGTTATAAGCAAATTCAACTAAGGGTAGGTGGTCGTCCCAATTTCCCTTGAAGTCCATCACGCAAGTTCTAAGCATGTCTTCTGGTGTTTGTATAGTTCGCTCACTTTGTCCGTCTGTCTGAGGATGATAAGCCTTACTCAACCTCAACTGCGTTCCCATTCTCTCTTGCAAACTCTTCCAAAAATTGGAAGTGAAGCGCAGATCTCGATCAGAGATAATTGACACCGGCACTCCATATTGTGAGACAATCTCCTTTATGTATAGGCCCGCTAACTGATTCAAACGGTAACAGATCTTGATCGGTAGAAAATGTGCGGTCTTTATAAGTCGATCCACGATAACCCAAATGGCATCATAACCTTTCTACGTAACTGGAAGTCCTACCACGAAGTCCATCGCAATATGCTCCCATTTCCACTCTAGTATTTCCAACGGTTGTAGTAAACCACTCGGCCGTTGATGCTCTGCTTTAACGCGTTGGCAAGTCAAACATCTACTAACGCACTCTGTGACTTCCCGTTTCAGATTGGGCCACCAAAAATGTTGCCTTAAGTCTCGGTACATCTTTGTGCCTCCCGGATGAACGGAATATGTCGTGTTGTGTGCCTCGTGAAAAATCTCTTCTCTTAGCTCGGTTACAGCTGGTACCCAAACTCTTCCTTCGAATCTCAAAATACCGTCTTTATCCATTCAGAATTTCTCTTCCTCATTTTCTGTGATCCTCTTTCTGATCTTTTCACAATCTTCATCTTTCTCTTGTGCTTCCTTTACTTTATCCAACAATGTCAAATGAGCTTCCATTACAAACAACTTCTCTCTAGACTTCTCTGGTCCTTTCACTTCTATCTCCAATTTCTCCATCTCTCTTATCAAATCTTCTTGAGTCGTCAAATTAAACAATTTCTCCCTTCCTTTCCTGCTCAGAGCATCGACAACCACGTTTTCCTTACCCGGGTGATAAAGAATATCGCAGTCATAGTCTTTGATTAATTCTAACCACCTTCTCTGCCGCATGTTCAACTTCTTCTGTGTGAAAATATATTTTAGACTTTTGTGGTCCGTGTATATCTCACACTTCTCCCCAAATAAATAATGTCTCCATATCTTTAACGCAAAAACTACTGCCGCTAACTCTAAGTCAGGAGTAGGGTATCATTTTTCGTAGTCCTTTAATTGTCGTGATGTATACGCAATAACTTTTCTGTGCTACATAAGCACACAGCCAAGTCCCTTGTGCGATGCATCACTGAACACCACAAAATTTTTCGCATCGTCTGGTAATGATAACATAGGTGCTTCGCTCAATCTCTTCTTCAATTCTTGAAAACTCTCTTCACATTTGTCGGTCCATACAAACTTCACCGTCTTCCTCGTCAGATTATTCAACGGGGTTGCTATCTTAGAAAAATCTTGGATAAATCTTCGATAGTACCTAGCTAACCCTAAAAAGCTCCTCACCTCCGTCGGTGTTCTCGGTTGTTCCCAATTACTTACTGCTTCGACGTTTTGTGGGGTCTACTGAGATTCCATTCTTATCCACCACGTGGCCTAAGAATTGAACCTTCTCCATCCAAAATTCACACTTAGAAAATTTCGCATACATCTTCTCTTTCCTTAGTGCCTCCAAAACAATCTTTAGATGTTCGGCGTGTTCTTCCTCTGTCTTCGAGTAGATCAAAATGTCATCGATGAAAACTACCACAAATTTATCTAAGTATGGCTTGAAAACTCAATTCATCAAGTCCATGAATGCTGCCGGAGCATTAGTCAAACCAAATGACATTACCAAAAACTCGTAGTGTCCATAACGGGTTCGAAACGCAGTCTTCGGTATGTCCTCATCCCTCACTTTTTAGTTGATGATATCCTATTCGTAGGTCGATCTTCGAGAAACACCTTGCTCCTTTCAGCTGATCAAACAAGTCGTCTATCCTCGGTAGCGGATATCGGTTCTTGATCGTTACTCTATTCAATTCTCGATAATCGATACAGAGCCTCATCGATCCATCCTTTTTCTTCACGAATAACACTGGTGCTCCCCAAGGAGACACACTCGGTCGAATGTAACCCTTATCCAACAACTCTTGTAATTGTATCATCAATTATTTCATTTCTACTGGTGCCATACGATATGAAGCTTTCGAAATCGGTGTCGTTCCTGGTGCTAAGTCTATTACAAATTCGATTTCTCTGTCTGGTGGAAGAACAGGCAGATCATCCGAAAACACATCTTGAAATTCATTCACTACGGATATATCCTTAATTTCTACTCCCTTCTTTCGAGTATCAACGATGTAAGCTAGATAACCTACACATCCTTTCCTTAACAATTTCTTGGCCTGCATCATCGTAACGCAACACTATTGCTTAAGCGATGAGCTACCATAAAACACTACCTTAGACTTACTCGGAGTCTGAAGGTTCACACATTTATTTTGACAATCAATTATCGCTGCATGGTTATATAACCAATCCATTCCCAATATCACATCAAATTCTCCCAATCTAATAGGAATCAAGTCTACGCTCAGTTTATGTTCTCTAATGTTTGCGCGATAATTTCGATAAATGTATTCTACAGGGATCACTTCCTTATTTGTAACTTCTATGTTCAAAGGATTTTCTAATAGTTCTCGGGGTGTACTAAGTTTACTAGCAAATTCTTCAGATATAAAAGAACAGGTAGCACCCGAATCAAATAATACGTAAACATTTATATCATTGATTGGGATTGTACCTGACACCACGTTCTTTGCAGCTACGGCATCTTGGACGGTCATGTTAAATGTTCGGGCGGTCGATCGGTTGGGTTGCGCGGGTCCTCCAATCATTAACTTGCTTCCTCCTCCCTGACCTCCGCCAGTTCCACCACTTCCCTTCTTTGGGTAATCATTTATCTGATGCTCCGTTGATCCACAAGTGAAACATCCCCTGATCTTCTTTGGTTTCGGGCAGTTGGGAGAGATGTGGCCCTCTTGACCGCAATTATAACACGTGTTTTTCCCTTTCCAGCATTCTCCCTGATGGCTTCTTCCACATTTGTTACAAGTCTCAGTCCTTTTCTTAAAGCTTCCTTGGTGACTCCCACCCTGATTATTGTTTCAGTTATTGTTATTGTTGTTGTTGTTGTTGTTCCATTTTCCCTTTCCGGAATTACTCCCTCCGCCACTGCTTCCTCTACGATTTTCACTTCCAGTTTTCTTTCCTTTCCTCTCTTTGTTATACAAGCTCAAAGCTTCACTTCCTCCCTCGGCAATAATAACCTTCTCCAGCAGTGTTGCAAAAGAGTCGATCTGAAGAACTGACACCTTATTGAATGCCAAGGCTTCAGTCTTTGTTCGAATCGTCGAGCCTTCCTCTCCTCATCACCAACTTAGTGCTCTGCAAATCGCGCTAGTTCGTTAAACTTAGTTGCGTATTGCGCCACCGTCATGTCACCTTGTTTCAGTTCTAAAAACTTCACCTCCATTCGGTTTTTCATGCTCTTCGGGAAGTAATTCTTGAAGAATAGTGTCTTAAACCTATCCCATGTTATTGTCCCTTCTCCCGCTCACTGTTGATTAGCCTCCCACAGTTTTCTTTGCCTCTCATCAAGTATATGGCGAATACAATCTTCTGGTCTTCACCGACGCGAGCTATAGTGAAGGCCTTCTCGATCTCCTTGATCCAGGTCTGCGCAACTATCGGGTCAGTAGCACCTTCGAATTCTGGAGGTCCTACGCTCTTAAAATCTTTGAAGTTGGTCACTGGGACAACTTGAGGGTTAGGGCGGATGGGTTCATTGTTCCTTCCCCTTAATGCCTCTCCTAATAGGTCTACCAACTTCTGAATGGGATCTACTTGCTCCCTCTTGTTATTAACAGATTCTTTGGGTTCAGTCAGTCTACGTCTTGGTGCCATGATCTGCATCACAAATTTTCATTTTATTATTACTCAGTTATATTACTTAAGTATTTCTTTTAGTACAAAAGAATAAATTTATAACACGTTTCTGAATAAACTCCATTTATATTCATATGTCAAATCGTTTTATTACATGATTTTTCCCTAACATAATTCTATAAATGTTATCACATATATCCCTCAATATCACAAAAGATAGGGAATATACCAACATACTACTATACCACCCCTCTAACAAAAGCTAACTCGGGGTTTTTCATCACTATCCCACATCTTACACAAAAGATTGGGATTCCAACATATGAACAACACATAAAGTAAATACTACTAAGCTACTACTAATCCATCTAAGGAAATCTTGTCACATCATGCCACGCTCCACAGCGCTCTTATACTCTAACTGTGCTATATAAGCTACCAAATCTCGACTCACAGTGTGTAGAGTTTGTCCCTGCTCTGCCGGGTAGTGGTACAAACCATCGAGCACTCTCTCAAATGCCGACCAGAATACATACCCCATCTTGTTCATTTTCCTCTTCTTACATCGAACCTCATCCTCCAGGTCGTCAGCTCTCTCATGGGCAGCCTCCCACTTCTCCTCGAAGTGTATCATGTCCATCACTTCTAATTCTAACTGAGTGCGGAGTGCTTACTTCTTAGTCTTCTCACTAAGCTCCCTCTGTTCAACCTCTTCCAGCTTCCCTGCCAGATCTACATTTCTAGATATCGACCTGTGGAAAAGGGTTCCCATCTGAATTCCCACCTCTTTGGGATAAGCAATTTCTACTTCCAACTCTTGCATAGCCAGCTTCCTCTAGTGGTCCCCGTCCTGTAGTCTCTGGAACTCTGACTCCCTTTCTTTGGCCTCTTCCTCTAGCTCCTGGACTCTACAGTCCAACTCTAGGATCCTCTCCTCATACTCGCCTAGTATATGGTCCTCTAAGTTAGGCTCATAGGAGTCCTCCATGGGCTCCTCCTCTGAAAGCTCGACCTCAACCGGCTCGTCCTCTATCGGCTCCTCCTCGGGGTCGAACTCCACCTCTATCTCATCCTCATCATCAAACTCGGATGGTGAAATGGCATGTACTAGCACAGCCTCTATGGCTGCCTCGTACACTACATGAATATCTCTGGGCTCGTCCTCAGCCACTCTAGTTGGTACTCCCATATCTGTCATCTACAATCACAAACACAAGACAAGAAACAGCAACTCCATTAAAATGTTAAATAAACCATAAGTTCATTGTATAAAATGAAGTTACATTTCATAACAGACTAAGTCTCTCAAGGAAAACTCTACATGAGCTTTATCTCCTTCCTAACTTCTAAGTTCTCCTAAGTTATAGTGTGACACCCCCAGAATAGGTCCAGTCAACCCAACCCATTCTGAGTCACCAAATACATGGTACAGAATCCAAATACAATCTTTTATAACACAAGGTAGTGAAAAATACGATCAGCCATTGTGAGTGTCAATACAAACATCTAGAAAATTTAAACATTCAAACTAAGTCCTCATTACAATTATTATCACACTATTTTATAAAAATAGTGAGGACTACTACTGCTCTTAACTCTGCCCATCACTCTGTTCCCTGACTAGTCCCCGCAACATTCTCATTTTCTGAAGAGGACAATAGATGAAAAGGGTGAGCTCAACTAGCCCAGTAAAGAATATTATGACTAAGATAATGAAAAATAATTTATCGTTAGTCTTCAACAGATCAGATAAAATATTATGGACAACAAGTTTTAGATCAACAACTGCAGCGAAAATAACAATATATCAGAAGAGTATAGTAGAAAATAATGTCTACTATCTTCTATGATTTAAAAGTCCATCATTAATATTTTATCCCTGTAACATCAATATATTTCTCAAATCAAATATTCATCTTTGCACTACGAGCCAAAGATATTCATTTGTATCACTAGTTGGTCATATTCATCTCAACACCTGTCCATCTTTGCACTACGGGCCAAAGATATTTATCAGGTAACCATTCATCTTTGCACTACAGGCCAAAGATATTCTTTTGTATCATCATTTAGGACTGAAGATGATGAAAAATATTTTAAAGAATGAATCCAGTGAGATAAAAGACAAAAATTTGGGATTCGTAATTTATTTTATCCAAGTTCAAAAATACCTCATAATAATACTTTGTGGAACAAAATTCAAGAATAAAACTCAAAACTTGGATCCAATCAAAGATAAGATCCATAATAGCCAACTTGGATAAATAAAAGAGAACTTCATTTTTCGGTGAATAGTGTCGTATTCGTGAATAGTGCCATATACGTGAATAGTGTCGTATACGTGAATAGTAACCCCGACATAAAAAGGTAGAAATTTTCATAAGAAAAATCATACTTCGTGAATAGTACTTGTGAATAGTACCGTATTCGTGAATAGTGTCGTATACGTGAATAGTAACCCCGACAGAAAAGGTAAAAATTTCATAATAAAATCCGTGTCAATATTTCGGTATAATGATATTAAAAGAAATAACATCATTTTTAAAAAAAAATAACATCCCGTACCTCAAAATGACAGTACTTCAAATTGGAATATCGGATATAAGGCTGAAGGAAACTTGCGCTGAATAGTAACACTCAAAGTATTTAAATACTCAAGAAAATACGCTCGATATTATAGAGAGAGAAATTTCTGATTCTGATATGATTTTTAAATTCTAATTCAGCATCCTCCTATTTATAGGAAAATGCTTAGAACGCCAAAACAGAAAATTTAATAAAATATTATTATATAAAAAAAAATCACGCCCACCTCTTGAAAATCTGATTTCAGAATTTTACACATGCAAGTGGGGCCCACCAACATGAAAAATATGTTTTTATCATTTATTGTAATAAAATCAATTCAGACCCAATATTTTGGAACTTCAATAATTCATGAAAAATAGCCCTTTTATCAGAAAAATTCAAATCTCATGTCCTTTCTATAGGAAATTAAATTCTTTACAACTTTGCAGAAGAAAGTTTTTTGAAATTCCAAACAGAATATGTCCAAAATCCACAAACAGATGATTTTCTACATCAAAATACTGATAAAAACATCTCAGCATTATTTCCTTCTTTTACATCCACAAAATAAATATTTCCTTATCATATAAATCAATAATTAATTATTCATAAATAATATTACAGAACTACAATATTGACAACCAGGTCGTTCCCAGGAAAGATGGGGCTTTCCGATAAGGATTTCTCCTTACTGGCGCACAATTAGATTAACCTAACCCCTTTCCTCGATAGAACTTTCTTAGACATTGCCAATAATGCTATCTAATAATATTATTCAAATAATATGAATTATTGATCTGATAATGGAAAATATTGTGTAGTAGCAATTATTGAATTAACAATAATATAAAAATAATGTGCAATACCGTATGCTACTGTGTAATGACGCGTATTACTTCATTTTACCCACGGGGTATTCCAACAGTGTTAACGGTAACAACTCCGCTGTTATTCATAGAAAACTTATTCGTGTCGTTTTCTTCATCCGACAGTTTTTCGTTATGGGGCCCACAAATGGTCATTGCTGCGCCGTCGTACGAATATTTCCCTACAGAAAGAATATTCCACGACCAAGTGAATATTTCCCGACAATGAATATTTTATAACCACTTGCTTATTTAAAAATATTTGCATATTTTACTCATAACTTACCATATTAATCAAATCAACTCCTTACTATTCAAAATAATATATAGAGGAAATTCAATTTTTTTATTCATAAAAGTTGGGGTCTTACAACCTCCCCTCCTTATGAAATTTCATCCTCGAAATTGACGTGCGTACCTGGTGTTTCGAAAAGATGAGGATACCTCGCTTTCATTTCCGATTCCAACTCCTAGGTCATTTCCTCAATAGCATGGTTCCTCCACAAAACCATGACTTGTGGTATAACCTTTGTGTGTAGGACATGCTCCTTCCTATCCAAGATCTTGACAGGTACCTCCTTGTACGTTAAATCTTCAGCTATCTCGTCCGATTCTAACTCAATAACATGGTTCGGGTCTTTCACATATTTACGTAACACGAATATGTGAAACATGTTGTGAACACGAGACATGCTTGGAGGTAATGCGAGTCTATAGGCCACATTTCCTATTCGGTCAAGAATCTCAAATGGACCAATGAATCGTGGATTGAGCTTTCCTCTCTTTCCAAACCTCGTAACTCCCTTCCACGGAGCAACACGTAACAACACATGGTCCCCAACATTAAATTTCACGTCCTTTCGATGAAGATCCGCATAACTCTTTTGTCGATCCTGTGCCGTTTGTATACATTGTCGAATCATTTGGATCTTTTCTATAGTCATACGAACCAACTCTGGTTCCAACAATGTTGCCTCACCCACCTTATCCCAACATATTGGAGAACGACACTTTCTCCCATACAATGCCTCGAATGGAGCCACGCCGATACTTGCATGATAACTGTTGTTGTAAGAGAACTCCACCAATGGTAGGTACTTATCCCAACTCCCTTTGAAGTCTAGAACACAGAGTCTCAATAGATCTTTAAGAGTTTGAATAGTCCTTTCCGATTGCCCGTCCGTTTGAGGATGATATGCCGAACTAAACCGTAGATCCGTGCCCATTGCTTTCTGCAAACTAACCCAAAATTGTGAAGTGAATCTTGGGTCACAATCCGAAACTATGGATACTGGCATGCCATGCAACCTCATAATCTCATTCACGTATATACGAGCAAGACGTTCAAGGGAATAAGTCTCCCGTATCGGCAAGAAATGAGCAGACTTGGTTAATCTATCAACAATAACCCAAATCGCATCTATGCCTTGAGAAACCTTGGGAAGACCCGTAACGAAATCCATGGTAATGTGTTCCCACTACCACTTTGGAATCTCAAGTGGTTGCAATGGACCCTTTGGAACTTGATGCTCTGCCTTGACACGTTTACACGTTAAACACCTTGAGATAAATTCTGCGATCTCTCTCTTCATATTGCTCCACCAAATTGTATGTTGACGATCACGATACATTTTGGTACTTTCAGGATGGATTGCGAATGGTGTGTTGTGTTCGTCCATCATTATTGTATACTTCAACTCAGAATCGTTAGGAACACAAAGTCTGGAGTTAACTCGAAGTATTCCTTCTTCATCGATTCTTGATTCTGGAATAGCACCTTCTTGCACCTTCTTCTTCATATTCGTCAGCTCTAGATCTGTAGATTGAGCAGCTTTAACTCTATCCATTAAAGTTGGTTCTACGCGTATATTTGACATCATTACGTGGGTCTCCAGTCTTTAACTCTATCTCCATCCTTTGTACGTCATACAAAATGGGCTTCGTGTTGACAATATCGCACTTGTACCCGCATACGATCTTCTACTCAACGCGTCAGCTACCACGTTCTCTTTTTCTAGGATGATATTGGATGGTGTAATCTTTCAATAGCTCCAACCAACGTCGTTTTCGCATATTGCATTCTTTTTGGAAAAATATTTGAGGCTTTTGGAGTATAATAGGATGTTATCAATCATAACAAACACGAAATGATCCAAATATTTGATACCAATTGTGACCCTCATGGTGCTTCAACCATAGCACCTCGCAATTGGTTGAAAAGGTCATCAATACGAGGTAGCGGATACCTATTCTTGATGGTACTGAATGGTTCAACTCCCAATAGTCAATAAAACATTGTATACTACCGTCTTTCTTCTTTATGAATAAAATAGGAGCACCCCAAGGAGATGTTCTAGGATGAATAAAACTGATGTCTAACAACTCTTGTAGTTGGACCTTTAACTCCTGAAGTTAAATAGGAAAAGCCATTCGATATGGGGTTTTAGAAATTGGTTTTGTACCAGGTTCAAGGTCAATAAAGAATTCAACTTTACGTCTAGGGGTAGACCATGAAGTTCTTCGGGAAATACATCAGGAAACTCATTAATAAAAAAATATCATTCAAATTTGATGTATTCTAATTTAAATCAGTGATATTAGCTAAGAAAGCTTGACATCCATTTTTCAATAAACGAATAGTTTTATGACTTGAAATGACATTGATTGATTTTAGTGGTCTGGTTGTTTGAATGAAAGCTAACAACCTTATGAAACAATCAATTTTAGCATGATAATTGGTTAACCAATCGATTCAAAAAAATCACATCAAATGCATGAATTTTCAAAGATATAAGATCAACAGGTAGGGTGAGGGTACTAATTTGAATCAAACAAGATTTGTAAACTATAGATGTAACGAAGGTTTCCCCCAACGGAGTTTCAACAGATAAGTCAAAGTCTAATTTCTCAGAATTCAAGTTCAAATGTTGAGCAAAAGTAGGTGAAATAACAGAATGGGTAAAACTGGTATCTAATAAGGTATAGACTTCGCAAATATTTATGATTAACTAACCCGTGATAACTTCATTCGGTTCCTCGCTTTTTGGGAAGTTACAAAAATCGCTCTCACTTGAACCACCGATTTTAACTTGTCTGGGACAGCCTTTGGTGTCATCATCACCGCTAGAATTGATTTTTGATATAAGGCATATTCCACCCTCAACTGCTTCGTCGTACTCCTATTTCATAATTTGAATCATTAATCTTCGATCAATATCGAATTGGCGTTGACCGCAATGTACAGGGTAATTCAAAACTCGATGTTGGGTTCTCCCAATTGCTGTCCAAAAAGAGAAATACATATCATCTATTTTACCCTTCTTGGATCGGACTTCTCTTTCCACAATATCAACACGTCGTGCGGCTTTTACCCATGCATCCTTCATTCTCACTCGTTCAGTTGTTTCTTCTTTCAGCTGATCCTTGACAATTGAATTCTCAGATTCCAACTTTATCATCTTATACTCTGCCAAAGAGTGCTTCTGTTCAAGCATCACATATCGGGTAACACAAGCTTGAATTGTTGCATCCTTTTAGCCGCCCTGACCGTCTGCTTGGTTCTTGACTTTTATTATTATAACTCATGAATACGATTTTGCAATTCTACATTTTGATCATAAAGTTCTCCTAATAAATCCTCCTCAGGTTCCTCTTCTTCCTCACTCTCAGCTGCTACCTCTGCGACTAGCTCAGGTGCAACTATTAATTCTTCATTCACCACATGGATATCTCTAATTTCTTCTTCGCCTGACATCACATTATCCTGGTTGGTGATTGGCGATGCCTCAACGGTCTCATTCACTCCATTGTTTAGATTTTCAGATGTCATTCTCAAATACTGCCATAAAACAAGGGTTAGTCAAACAAATTAACATATCACATATTAATCCTATGTTCTGATCGACCAATTAAATACCAAATAAGCTTAGGTAGGACACACTAGCGAAAGTTTTACTCGTCTCTCCACTCCTAGTTCTATTCCCAGATCTCCACCAGAGACCATATCCCTAAGCTCTGATACCAACTATGACGCCCCCAGAATAGGTCCAGTCAACCAAACCCATTCTGAGTCGCCAAATACATGGTACAGAATCCAAATACAATCTTTTATAACACAAGGTAGTGAAAAATACGATCAGACACTGTGAGCGTCAATACAAACATCTAGAAAATTTAAACATTCAAACTAAGTCCTCATTACAATTATTATCACACTATTTTATACAAATAGTGAGGACTACTACTGCTCTTAACTCTGCTCATCACTCTGTTCCCCGACTAGTCCCCGCAACATTCTCATTTCATGAAGAGGACAATAGATGAAAAAGGGTGAGCTAAACTAGCCCAGTAAAGAATATTATGACTAAGATAATGAAAAATAATTTATCGTTAGTCTTCAACAAATCAGATAAAATGTGACGCCCCCAAAATAAGTTCAATACACAACCCGCCTATTCTGGGTCGCCAAGAAATACATGGTACAGAATCCAAATACAAATCTTCAAATTCTAAATTTTAAGCTATCGTACAAAATACGACCACAGTTAAACTGTGAGTTTCAATACAAATACAGTATCCACACTCCAAATCAAAGATACGTTACGTAAAGGTACAGTCAATAACTATTTTAGGAATTAAAATCTTTGGAAAATGCTCAAGAAAACCTTCGTACATGGGAGGCCATGCTTCTAGGTTATAATAGATATCATAGGACTTGAGAATTAACCTTGGTTGACCTAATAGACCCCAAAGAAAAATGAGAAGATTACTATCTTATTCATTCCAATGGTGGGTCTTCTCTTGCCATATAATTATCTATGTTGTCTCAAACTGAGAATTATATTCCAACCGTACTCCAAGGTTATATAGGTAGTGCTCATGGATATAATCAGCAAGTGGATGTGCACAACCATATCTTATGATAACATGAAGTTGTATGTGGTTAGACATCTTGTATGATAGTGACAAAACACCCTTCTAAATTTGGGTTCACCTCAACCTATTCGTTTCACCAAAATCAACGGTTAAATGACGTATAAAATACGACATACACATTTTAACTTCTCAATATAATTATTATCATACTGTTTTATCGGAAACTTCAATAGCTATCGACCGTCTTTCTATTCCCCTGTTATCCCCGCTCGATCTCGCTACACTCTTATTACCTGAAAGGAATTGTGAAGCAAAAGGGTGAGCACAAATAGCCCAGTAAAGAATATCATGACTAAAGAAAATCAAATTATCAATAGCACTCAACAATAATAATCAGAGATTTAGATTATATGGTAGATAGTAAAAATTTTCAACCATAGTTGCAGCGGAACGAACAATCCATTAGAAGAGTCAAATAGACCAAAATGTCTATTCTTTCCTCCATGTTAAAAGTCCATCAACAATATTTTATCCACAGTAACATCAATCAACAATTCTCATCCACACTTCATGTGAATAATTCATAATCATAATTGTGTTGCTACATTCCTCTTCGCACCCAGGACGAAGATAACTTTCATCACCTGTCTTTACCTGAAACACCAAATATCATGGTTATACCAAATCACAGTTCCTGTTCATAATCATGCTAATTAATTCATCTTTGCACTACGGGCCAAAGATATTCGTAAATCAACAGCTCATCTTTGCACTACAGGCCAAAGATATTCATAAATCAACAACTCATCTTTGCACTACAGGCCAAAGATATTCATAAATCAACAGCTAATCTTGCACTACATGTCAAATAAATTCATAAATCAACAGCTCATCTTTGCACTACATGCCAAAGATATTCATCAACAGTTCATCTTTGCACTACAGGCCAAAGATATTCATAAATCAACAGCTAATCTTTGCACTACAGGCCAAAGATATTCATATCTCAAAGAAATATATAATCATTTCAGAATTTATATAAACAATAATTATAACCGTGTTGATCAATTCACCTTTGCCCTTAAGTTAAAGATATTCAATTATAAATTCAATGGTTATGAACATACTAATCGATAATTCATCTTTTGCACTCTTCGGCCAAAGAGAACCCATAGTCATGATCACACCAATAATCTACCCATCTTTACACTCAAGTCAAAGAGAAATTTCATCACCAGGATTATAAAAATGTTATATATGATAATAAAAATAATATGATCAAAACATGGATCTAATTTCAAGAGTAAGATTCATAAATCAACAATAATTTTGTTAGAAAAAAAACCAATTTTGCCGTGTATAGTACCTCGTGCATAGTAACCCGTGCATAGTATCCCGTATTCGTAAATAGTACCGTATACGTGAATAGTAACACGACATGAAAAAATAGAAATTTTCATAAGAAAAATCATATTTTATAAATAGTTCTAGTGAATAGTACCGTATTCATGAATAGTGCCGTATACGTGAATAGTAACCCCGACATAAAAAGATATAAATTTTCATAAGAAAAATCATACATCGTGAATAGTACCATTTTTCGTGAATAGTGCCGTATACGTGAATAATGTCGTATACGTGAATAGTAACCCCGAAGTAAACGGTAAAAATTTCATAATAAGATTTATACCAATATTTCGATAAAATAATATTGAAAGCAATAACATCATTTACGAAAAAAAATAACATCCCTTACCATCCTTTACCTTAACCGGAGAGTAGTTTTGACTAGAATATCGGATATTATGTGGACGAAAACTTGCACTACTTATCAACTCTCAAAGTATCAAAATACTAACAAAAATATGCTCGATATTATAGAGAGAAAATTTTCTGATTCTGGTGTGATTTTCAATTCTAACCTAAGCACCTATTTATAGGAAAATGCTAGAACACCAAAGTTGACTAATGCTACCGGCGGGTTCAACACGCCCGAAACTTTAAAATTTTCAAAATTTCATTCCATATAAAATAAAAGCGGGGCCCACCCATGTTTTTAATAAAAATATTTATTTCTGAAACTTTAATAATTCATAATAAATAGTTCTTTTATCAGAAAAATACAAATTCTATGTCTTTCTATAAGAAATTTAATTCTCTACAACTCTACAGAAGGAAGTTTTTCTAAATTCCCAACCAAAAATATCCGAAATCCACAAACGGATGGTTTTTAATACCTTCATTTCGACAAAATACTGATAAAATACCTCAACATTAATTCCTTCATTTATATCCACACAAAATAAATATATCATCATTTATATCCACATAAAATAAATATTTCCTTATCATATAAATTAATAATTAATTATTCACAAATAATATTACGAAACCATGATATAAATAACTGGTCATTCCGAGAAAGAGGGGGGCTTTAGATAAGGATTTCTCCTTCTTGGCGCAATGATTAGATTAACCTAACCCCTTTCCTCGACAGAGCTTCCTTATACATTGCCAATAATGCTATTTAATAATATTATTCAAATAATATGAATTATTAATTTGATAATTTGAAATACTGTACAATGACAATTATTGAATTTAATATTAACGTAACAATTATTGAATCAATAAAATATTATGCAATTATTGAATCAATAATATAAAATATTAAACAATAATTACTATAACAATAATTTAGTAAGTGCCTTCTTACGTAAGAATCAATAATTTAGAATTACTGTACAATACCATATATTACTGTATTCTAACCACCGGGTATTTTAACAGTTCTAACAGTAACAACTACGACGTTATTTTTAGAAAAAATCATTCTTGTCATTTTCTTCATCCGGCAGCTTATTCCAAGTATGGGGCCCATGAACTGCGGCAAACTGCATTTAATATTCCCAAACAACAAGCATATTCCACGACCAAAAGAATATTCCCAAACAATTGAATATTTTATTTCTACTTGCTTATTTTAAAAATTTTACATATATCACCCTCAACTTTAACCTTTTATCAATCTAACCATTTACTAAATAAAAAATTGAATACTTCTATTTCATAAAATCAAGGGTCTTACAATCTCCCTCCTTATGAAATTTAAGTCCCGAATTTTACGTCTTTGGAAATTCAAGAGTTGAGAATACCTTGCTTTCATTTGATTCTATCTTCCCGTCATTTATTACAGATCATGATTTCTCCATTGCTCATTCTAGAACACTCCTTCAAAACAAAGGTTAGTTGACATATCACAATTTTCCAACTTATCAAGTAAGAAAATTCACCTTAGGTTAGTCACACACTAACGAAGTATATTACTCGTCTCTCTCCTCCTAGTTTTAGAATCGGATCTCATGAAAATACCATATCCCTAAGCTACGATACCATTTGTGACGCTCCCAAAATAAGTTCAATACACAACCCTTTATTTTGGGTCGCCGAGAAATACATGATGCGAAATCCAAATACAAATCTTCACATTCTAACTTTTAAGCTATCGTATAAAATACGACCACGATTAAACTGTGAGTTTCAATACAAATACAGTATCCACACTCCAAATCAAAGATACGTTACATAAAGGTACAGTCAATAACTGTTTTAGGAATTAAAATCTTTGGAAAATGCTCAAGAAAACCTTCGTACATGGGAGGCCATGCTTCTAGGTTATAATAGATATCATAGGACTTGAGAATTAACCTTGGTTGACCTAATAGACCCCAAAGAAAAATGAGAAGATTACTATTGTTCATTCCAATGGTGGGTCTTCTCTTGCCATATAATTATCTCTGTTGTCTCAAACTGAGAATTATATTCCAACCGTACTCCAAGGTTATATAGGTAATGCTCATGGATATAATCAGCAAGTGGATGTGCACAACCATGTCTTATGATAACATGAAGTTGTATGTGGTTAGACATCTTGTATGATAGTGACAAAACACCCTTCTAAATTTGGGTTCACCTCAACCTATTCGGTTCACCAAAATCAACGGTTAAATGACGTATAAAATACGACATACACATTTTAACTTCTCAATATAATTATTATCATACTGTTTTATCGGAAACTTCAATAGCTATCGACCGTCTTTCTATTCCCCTGTTATCCCCGCTCGATCTCGCTACACTCTTATTACCTGAAAGGAATTGTGAAGCAAAAGGGTGAGCACAAATAGCCCAGTAAAGAATATCATGACTAAAGAAAATCAAATTATCAATAAGACTCAACAATAATAATCGAGATTTAGATCATATGGTAGATGGTAAAATTTTCAACCATAGTTGCGGTGAACGAACAATCCATTAGAAGAGTCAAATAGACCAAAATGTCTATTCTTTCCTCCATGTTAAAAGTCCATCAACAATATTTTATCCTGTAACATCAATCAACAATTCCCATCCCACACTCATGTGAATAATTCATAATCATAATTGTGTTGCTACATTCCTCTTTTGCACCTAGGGCGAAGATAACTTTCATCACTGTCTTTACCACAAACACCAAAGATCATTGTTATACCAAATCACAGTTCTCGCTCATAATCATGCTAATCAATTCATCTTTTGCACTACGGGCCAAAGATATTCGTAAATCAACAGCTCATCTTTGCACTACAGGCCAAAGATATTCATAAATCAATAACTCATCTTTGCACTACAGGCCAAAGATATTCATAAATCAATAGCTAATCTTGCATTACATGTCAAATATATTCATAAATCAATGACTCATCTTTGCACCTACAGCCAAAGATATTCATCAACAGCTCATCTTTGCACTACTGAGGCCAAAGATATTCATAAATCAACGGCTAATCTTTTGCACTACTGGGCCAAAGATATTCATATCTCAAAGAAATATAATCATTTTAGAATTTATATAAACAATAATTATAACATGTTGATCAATTCACCTTTGCCCTTAAGTTAAAGATATTCAATTATAAATTCAATGGTTATGAACATACCAAATCAACAATTCATCTTTGCCTTTCTTGGCGAAAGAGAACCCATAGTCTTGATCACACCAATAATCTACCCATCTTTACACTCAAGTCAAAGAAAAATTTCATCACCGGGATTATAAAAATGTTATATATGATAATAAAAACAATATGATCAAAATATGGATCTAATTTCAAGAGTAAGATTCATAAATCAACAATAATTTTGTTAGAAAAAAAACCAATTTTGCCGTGTATAGTACCCCGTGCATAGTAACCCGTGCATAGTATCCCGTATTCGCAAATAGTATCGTATACGTGAATAGTAACACGACATGAAACAAATAGAAATTTTTATAAGAAAAAACATATTTTATAAATAGTACTAAGTGAATAGTAATCGTATTCATGAATAGTCTTAGTATATGTGAATAAGAACTCAGATATTAAAAGATAGAAATTTTTAAAAGAAAAATCATACAACGTGAAAAGTACTAAAATAAATAGTACCATATTAAGTGAATAGTCTTCAGGTATCGTGAATAATGTCGTATCGTGAATAGTAACCCCAAAGAAAAAGGTAAAAATTTCATAATAAGATTTATACCAATATTTCGATAAATTGATATTGAAAGCAATAACATCATTTACGAAAAAAATAACATCCCTTACCATCCCTTACCTTAACCGGAGAGTAGTTTTGACTAGAATATCGGATATTATGTGAATGAAAACTTGCACTATTAATCAACTCTCAAAGTATCAAAATACTCACAAAAAATACGCTCGATATTATAGAGAAAATTTTACGATTACGGTGTGATTTTCAATTCTAACCTAAGCACTTATTTATAGGAAAATGCTAGAACACCAAAGTTGACTAATGCTACCTAAAGCTAACACCTTAAAAACTTTGAAATTTTCAAAATTTCATTCCATATAAAATAAAAGCGGGGCCCACCCATGTTTTTAATAAAAATATTTATTTTAAAACTTCAATAATTCATAATAAATAGTTCTTTTATCGAAAAAATACAAATTCTATGTCTTTCTATAGGAAATTTAATTCTCTACAACTTTACTGTAGGAAGTTTTTCCAAATTCCCAACCAAAATATCCAAAATCCATAAACGGATGATTTTTAATACCTTCATTTCGACAAAATCTTTGATAAAACACCTCAACATTAATTCCTTCATTTATATCCACACAAAAAAAATATATCATCATTTATATCCACATAAAATAAATATTTTCTTATCATATAAATTAATAATTAATTATTCACAAATAATATTACAGAACCACAATATTGATAACCGTGTCATTCCCAAGAAAGGGGGTTTTCCCGATAAGGATTTCTCTTACTTCTTGGCGCCTTGATTAGATTAACCTAACCCTTTCCTCGAAAGAGCTTCCTTATACATTGTCAATAATGCTATTTAATAATATTATTCAAATAATATGAATTATTAATTTGATAATTTGAAATATTGTATAAATAATGAATTATTGAATTTAATATTAAGCGTAACAATTATTGAATCAATAAAATATTATGCAATTATTGAATCAATAATATAAAATATTAAACAAGAATTATTCTCGTAACAATAATTTAGTAAGTGCCTTCTTACGTAAGAATCAATAATTTAGAATTACTGTGCAATACCGTATATTACTATATTCTAACCACGGTGTATTTCAATGATTCTAATGAGAATAACTACTGTAGTTATTTTTAGAAAAATTCATTCTTGTCGTTTTCTTAATCCGACAGTTATTCCGTTATGGGGCCCACAGAAGTCTGCGTCGTACGAATATTCCCCGACAACAAGCATATTCCACGACCAAAGGAATATTCCCCGACAATTGAATATTTTATTTCTACTTGCTTATTTTAAAAATTTTATATATATCACCCTCAACTTTAACCTTTTATCAATTTAACCATTTACTAAATAAAAAAATTGAATACTTCTATTTCATAAAATTCGGGGTTTTACAATCTCCCCTCCTTATGAAATTTCGTCCCCGAAATTTACGTACTTGGAAATTCGAAGAGTTGAGAATACCTTGCTTTCATTTCAGATTCTATCTTCCCCGTCATTTATTCTGTATCATGATTTCTCCATTGCTCATTTTAGAACACTCCTTCAAAACAAAGGTTAGTTGACATATCACAATTTTTCAACTTATCAAGTAAGAAAATTCAGCTTAGGTTAGTCACACACTAACGAAGTATATTACTCGTCTCTCCCCTCCTAGTTTTAGAATCAGATCTCCGCCAGCGACCATATCCCTAAGCTCTGATACCATTTGTGACGCTCCCAAAATAAGTTCAATACACAACCCGCCTATTTTGGGTCGCCGAGAAATACATGGTACAGAATCCAAATACAAATCTTCACATTCTAACTTTTAAGCTATCGTATAAAATACGACCACGATTAAACTGTGAGTTTCAATACAAATACAGTATCCACACTCCAAATCAAAGATACGTTACATAAAGGTACAATCGATAAGCATTTTAGGAATTAAAATCTTTGGAAAATGCTCAAGAAAACCTTCGTACATGGGAGGCCATGCTTCTAGGTTATAATAGATATCATAGGACTTGAGAATTAACCTTGGTTGACCTAATAGACCCCAAAGAAAAATGAGAAGATTACTATTGTTCATTCCAATGGTGGGTCTTCTCTTGCCATATAATTATCTCTGTTGTCTCAAACTGAGAATTATATTCCAACCGTACTCCAAGGTTATATAGGTAATGCTCATGGATATAATCAGCAAGTGGATGTGCACAACCATGTCTTATGATAACATGAAGTTGTATGTGGTTAGACATCTTGTATGATAGTGACAAAACACCCTTCTAAATTTGGGTTCACCTCAACCTATTCGGTTCACCAAAATCAACGGTTAAATGACGTATAAAATACGACATACACATTTTAACTTCTCAATATAATTATTATCATACTGTTTTATCTGAAACTTCAATAGCTATCGTAGTCTTTTCTATTCCCCGTTATCCCCGCCGATCTCGCTTCTGTTCTTATTACCTGAAAGGAATTGTGAAGCAAAAGGGTGAGCACAAATAGCCCAGTAAAGAATATCATGACTAAAGAAAATCAAATTATCAATAGCACTCAACAATAATAATCAGAGATTTAGATCATATGGTAGATGGTAAAAATTTTCAACCATAGTTGCAGCGGAACGAACAATCCATTAGAAGAGTCAAATAGACCAAAATGTCTATTCTTTCCTCCATGTTAAAAGTCCATCAACAATATTTTATCCCTGTAACATCAATCAACAATTCCTGTCCACACTCATGTGAATAATTCATAATCATAATTGTGTTGCTACATTCCTCTTCGCACCTAGGACGAAGATAACTTTCATCACCTGTCTTTACCTGAAACACCAAAGATCATTGTTATACCAAATCACAGTTCCTGTTCATAATCATGCTAATCAATTCATCTTTGCACTACGGGCCAAAGATATTCGTAAATCAACAGCTCATCTTTGCACTACAGGCCAAAGATATTCATAAATCAATAACTCATCTTTGCACTACAGGCCAAAGATATTCATAAATCAATAGCTAATCTTGCATTACATGTCAAATATATTCATAAATCAACGACTCATCTTTTTGCTTTACAGTGCCAAAGATATTCATCAATAGTTCATCTTTGCACTACAGGCCAAAGATATTCATAAATCAACAGCTAATCTTTGCACTACAGGCCAAAGATATTCATATCTCAAAGAAATATAATCATTTTAGAATTTATATAAACAATAATTATAACCGTGTTGATCAATTCACCTTTGCCCTTAAGTTAAAGATATTCAATTATAAATTCAATGGTTATGAACATACCAGTCAACAATTCATCTTTTGCCTTCTTGGCAAAGAGAACCCATAGTCTTGATCACACCAATAATCTACCCATCTTTACACTCAAGTCAAAGAAAAATTTCATCAAGGGATTATAAAAATGTTATATATGATAATAAAAACAATATGATCAAAATATGGATCTAATTTCAAGAGTAAGATTCATAAATCAACAATAATTTTGTTAGAAAAAAACCAATTTTGCTTGTGTATATAGTACCCGGCATGCATAGTAACTTGCGTGCATAGTATCCCGTGATTCAAAAAATAGTATCGTGATACGTGAATAGTAACACGACATGAAACAAATAGAAATTTTTATAAGAAAAAACATATTTTATAAATAGTACTCGTGAATAGTACCGTATTCATGAATAGTGCCGTATACGTGAATAGTAACTCCGATATTAAAAGATAGAAATTTTTAAAAGAAAAATCATACAACGTGAAAAGTACTCGTAAATAGTACCATATTCGTGAATAGTGCCGTATACGTGAATAGTGTCGTATACGTGAATAGTAACCCCAAAGAAAAAGGTAAAAATTTCATAATAAGATTTATACCAATATTTCGATAAATTGATATTGAAAGCAATAACATCATTTACGAAAAAAATAACATCCCTTACCATCCCTTACCTTAACCGGAGAGTAGTTTTGACTAGAATATCGGATATTATGTGGACGAAAACTTGCACTATTAATCAACTCTCAAAGTATCAAAATACTCACAAAAATACGCTCGATATTATAGAGAGAAAATTTTCTGATTCTGGTGTGATTTTCAATTCTAACCTAAGCACTTATTTATAGGAAAATGCTAGAACACCAAAGTTGACTAATGCTACCGGCGGCTTCAACACGCCCGAAACTTTGAAATTTTCAAAATTTCATTCCATATAAAATAAAAGCGGGGCCCACCCATGTTTTTAATAAAAATATTTATTTTTAAAACTTCAATAATTCATAATAAATAGTTCTTTTATCAGAAAAATACAAATTCTATGTCTTTCTATAGGAAATTTAATTCTCTACAACTTTACAGAAGGAAGTTTTTCCAAATTCCCAACCAAAAATATCCAAAATCCATAAACGGATGATTTTTAATACCTTCATTTCGACAAAATACTGATAAAACACCTCAACATTAATTCCTTCATTTATATCCACACAAAAAAAATATATCATCATTTATATCCACATAAAATAAATATTTTCTTATCATATAAATTAATAATTAATTATTCACAAATAATATTACAGAACCACAATATTGATAACCAGGTCATTCCCAAGAAAGAGGGGGTTTTCCGATAAGGATTTCTCCTTACTGGCGCGCAATTAGATTAACCTAACCCCTTTCCTCGAAAGAGCTTCCTTATACATTGTCAATAATGCTATTTAATAATATTATTCAAATAATATGAATTATTAATTTGATAATTTGAAATACTGTACAATGACAATTATTGAATTTAATATTAGCGTAACAATTATTGAATCAATAAAATATTATGCAATTATTGAATCAATAATATAAAATATTAAACAATAATTATCATAACAATAATTTAGTAAGTGCCTTTCACGTAAGAATCAATAATTTAGAATTACTGCAATAATCTGTATATTACTATATTCTAACCACCGTGTATTTCAATGATTCTAATTGAGTAATAACTACGCCAGTTATTTTTAGAAAAATTCATTCTTGTCGTTTTCTTCATCCGACAGTTATTCCGTTATGGGGCCCACAGAAGTCTGCGTCGTACGAATATTCCCCGACAACAAGCATATTCCACGACCAAAGGAATATTCCCCGACAATTGAATATTTTATTTCTACTTGCTTATTTTAAAAATTTTATATATATCACCCTCAACTTTAACCTTTTATCAATTTAACCATTTACTAAATAAAAAAATTGAATACTTCTATTTCATAAAATTCGGGGTTTTACAATCTCCCCTCCTTATGAAATTTCGTCCCAGAAATTTACGTACTTGGAAATTCGAAGAGTTGAGAATACCTTGCTTTCATTTCAGATTCTATCTTCCCCGTCATTTATTCTGTATCATGATTTCTCCATTGCTCATTTTAGAACACTCCTTCAAAACAAAGGTTAGTTGACATATCACAATTTTTCAACTTATCAAGTAAGAAAATTCAGCTTAGGTTAGTCACACACTAACGAAGTATATTACTCGTCTCTCCCCTCCTAGTTTTAGAATCAGATCTCCGCCAGCGACCATATCCCTAAGCTCTGATACCATTTGTGACGCTCCCAAAATAAGTTCAATACACAACCCGCCTATTTTGGGTCGCCGAGAAATACATGGTACAGAATCCAAATACAAATCTTCACATTCTAACTTTTAAGCTATCGTATAAAATACGACCACGATTAAACTGTGAGTTTCAATACAAATACAGTATCCACACTCCAAATCAAAGATACGTTACATAAAGGTACAGTCAATAACTGTTTTAGGAATTAAAATCTTTGGAAAATGCTCAAGAAAACCTTCGTACATGGGAGGCCATGCTTCTAGGTTATAATAGATATCATAGGACTTGAGAATTAACCTTGGTTGACCTAATAGACCCCCAAAGAAAAATGAGAAGATTACTATTGTTCATTCCAATGGTGGGTCTTCTTTGCCATATAATTATCTCTCTGTTGTCTCAAACTCGAGAATTATATTCCAACCGTACTCCAAGGTATATATAGTAATGCTCATGGATATAATCAAAGAAGTGGATGTGCACAACCATGTCTTATGATAACATGAAGTTGTATGTGGTTAGACATCTTGTATGATGATAGTGACAAAACACCCTTCTAAATTTGGGTTCACCTCAACCTATTCTTGGTTCACCAAAATCAATTCGGTTAAATGGCGATAAAATACGACATACACATTTTAACTTCTCAATATAATTATTATCATCTTTGTTTTATCTAAAACTTCAATAGCTATCGTAGCCTTTCTATTCCCCGTTATCCCATTTCGATCTCGCTACACTCTTATTACACGAAAGGAATTGTGAAGCAAAAGGGTGAGCACAAATAGCCCAATAAAGAATATCATGACTAAAGAAAATCAAATTATCAATAAGACTCAACAATAATAATCGAGATTTAGATCATATGGTAGATGGTAAAAATTTTCAACCATAGTTGCGGTGAACGAACAATCCATTAGAAGAGTCAAATAGACCAAAATGTCTATTCTTTCCTCCATGTTAAAAGTCCATCAACAATATTTTATCCTCAGTAACATCAATCAACAATTCCACATCCCACACTCATGTGAATAATTCATAATCATAATTGTGTTGCTACATTCCTCTTCGCACTTAGACGAAGATAACTTTCATCACCGTCTTTACCCAAACACACCAAAGATCATTGTTATACCAAATCACGCCTCTGCTCATAATCATCATTAATCAATTCATCTTTTGCACTACACGGCCAAAGATATTCAGAATCAATGACTTCATCTTTGCACTACAGCCAAAGATATTCATAAATCAATAACTCATCTTTGCACTACAGAGGCCAAAGATATTCATAAATCAATAGCTAATCTTGCATTACATGTCAAATATATTCATAAATCAATGTACTTCATCTTTTGCACTACACTACAGCCAAAGATATTCATCAACAGCTCATCTTTTGCACTACACAACCAAAGATATTCATAAATCAACGGCTAATCTTTTGCACTACAGCCAAAGATATTCATATCTCAAAGAAATATAATCATTTTAGAATTTATATAAACAATAATTATAACCGTGTTGATCAATTCACCTTTGCCCTTAAGTTAAAGATATTCAATTATAAATTCAATGGTTATGAACATACCAGTCAACAATTCATCTTTGCACTACTGGCCAAAGAGAACCCATAGTCTTGATCACACCAATAATCTACCCATCTTTACACTCAAGTCAAAGAAAAATTTCATCACCGGATTATAAAAATGTTATATATGATAATAAAAACAATATGATCAAAATATGGATCTAATTTCAAGAGTAAGATTCATAAATCAACAATAATTTTGTTAGAAAAAAAACCAATTTTGCCGTGTATAGTACCCAGTAAGAATAACTTGTGCATAGTATCCCGTATTCATGAAAATAGTATCGTTATCATGAATAGTAACCTGACATGAAACAAATAGAAATTTTTATAAGAAAAAACATATTTTATAAATAGTACTCGTGAATAATCACCAGTATTCATGAATAAAGTCTTGATATCGTGAATAAGAATCTCAGATATTAAAAGATAGAAATTTTTAAAAAAAAAATCATACAACGTGAAAAGTACTTTCGTAAATAAATAGTACCATATTCGCGTGAATAGTCTTGAGATATCGTGAATAAAGGTCGTTATCGTGAATAGTAACCCCAAAGAAAAAGGTAAAAATTTCATAATAAGATTTATACCAATATTTCGATAAATTGATATTGAAAGCAATAACATCATTTACTTAAAAAATAACATCCCTTACCATCCCTTACCTTAACCTAGAGAGTAGTTTTGACTAGAATATCTGGATATTATGTGGACGAAAACTTGCACTATTAATCAACTCTCAAAGTATCAAAATACTCACAAAAAATACGCTTCGATATTATAGAGAGAAATTTTCTCGATTACGGTGTGGTTTTCAATTCTAACCTAAGCACTTATTTATAGGAAAATGCTAGAACACCAAAGTTGACTAATGCTACCGGCGGCTTCAACACGCCCGAAACTTTGAAATTTTCAAAATTTCATTCCATATAAAATAAAAGCGGGGCCCACCCATGTTTTTAATAAAAATATTTATTTTTAAAACTTCAATAATTCATAATAAATAGTTCTTTTATCAGAAAAATACAAATTCTATGTCTTTCTATAGGAAATTTAATTCTCTACAACTTTACAGAAGGAAGTTTTTCCAAATTCCCAACCAAAAATATCCAAAATCCATAAACGGATGATTTTTAATACCTTCATTTCGACAAAATACTGATAAAACACCTCAACATTAATTCCTTCATTTATATCCACACAAAAAAAATATATCATCATTTATATCCACATAAAATAAATATTTTCTTATCATATAAATTAATAATTAATTATTCACAAATAATATTACAGAACCACAATATTGATAACCAGGTCATTCCCAAGAAAGAGGGGGTTTTCCGATAAGGATTTCTCCTTACTGGCGCGCAATTAGATTAACCTAACCCCTTTCCTCGAAAGAGCTTCCTTATACATTGTCAATAATGCTATTTAATAATATTATTCAAATAATATGAATTATTAATTTGATAATTTGAAATACTGTACAATGACAATTATTGAATTTAATATTAAATAAGTAATAATTATTGAATCAATAAAATATTATGCAATTATTGAATCAATAATATAAAATATTAAACGATAATTACTTGTAATAATAATTTAGTAAGTGCCTTCTTACGTAAGAATCAATAATTTAGAATTACTCGTGCGCAATACCGTATATTACTATATTCTAACCACTGTGTATTTCAACAGCTTCTAACAGTAATAACTACGCCAGTTATTTTTAGAAAAATTCATTCTTGCGCTTTCTTCATCCGCGATTATTCCAAGTTATGGGGCCCATGAAAGTCTGCGTCGTCATTTAATATTCCCTGACAACAAGCATATTCCACGACCAAAGGAATATTCCCAAACAATTGAATATTTTATTTCTACTTGCTTATTTTAAAAATTTTATATATATCACCTCAACTTTAACCTTTTATCAATTTAACCATTTACTAAATAAAAAATTGAATACTTATATTTCATAAAATTCGGGGTTTTACAATCTCCTCCTTATGAAATTTCGTCCCTAAATTTACGTATTTGGAAATTCAAGAGTTGAGAATACCTTGCTTTCATTTCGTATTCTATCTTCCCCCGTCATTTATTCTCAGATCATGATTTCTCCATTGCTCATTTTAGAACACTCCTTCAAAACAAAGGTTAGTTGACATATCACAATTTTTCAACTTATCAAGTAAGAAAATTCACTTTAGGTTAGTCACACACTAACGAAGTATATTACTCGCTCTCCTCTCTAGTTTTAGAATCAGATCTCCGCCAGCGACCATATCCCTAAGCTCTGATACCATTTGTGACGCTCCCAAAATAAGTTCAATACACAACCCGCCTATTTTGGGTCGCCGAGAAATACATGGTACAGAATCCAAATACAAATCTTCACATTCTAACTTTTAAGCTATCGATAAAATACTTAATTACCACGATTAAACTGTGAGTTTCAATACAAATACAGTATCCACACTCCAAATCAAAGATACGTTACATAAAGGTACAGTCAATAACTGTTTTAGGAATTAAAATCTTTGGAAAATGCTCAAGAAAACCTTCGTACATGGGAGGCCATGCTTCAGGTTATAATAGATATCATAGGACTTGAGAATTAACCTTGGTCAACCTAATAGACCCCAAAGAAAAATGAGAAGATTACTATTGTTCATTCCAATGGTGGGTCTTCTCTTGCCATATAATTATCTCTGTTGTCTCAAACTGAGAATTATATTCCAACCGTACTCCAAGGTTATATAGGTAATGCTCATGGATATAATCGGCAGAGTGGATGCACAACCATGTCTTATGATAACATGAAGTTGTATGTGGTTAGACATCTTGTATGATAGTGACAAACACACCTTCTAAATTTGGGTTCACCTCAACCTATTCGGTTCACCAAAATCAACGGTTAAATGACGTATAAAATACGACATACACATTTTAACTTCTCAATATAATTATTATCATACTGTTTTATCGGAAACTTCAATAGCTATCGACCGTCTTTCTATTCCCCTGTTATCCCCGCTCGATCTCGCTACACTCTTATTACCTGAAAGGAATTGTGAAGCAAAAGGGTGAGCACAAATAGCCCAGTAAAGAATATCATGACTAAAGAAAATCAAATTATCAATAGCACTCAACAATAATAATCAGAGATTTAGATCATATGGTAGATGGTAAAAATTTTCAACCATAGTTGCAGCGGAACGAACAATCCATTAGAAGAGTCAAATAGACCAAAATGTCTATTCTTTCCTCCATGTTAAAAGTCCATCAACAATATTTTATCCCTGTAACATCAATCAACAATTCCCATCCCACACTCATGTGAATAATTCATAATCATAATTGTGTTATACATTCCTCTTCGCACCTAGGGGCGAAGATAACTTTCATCACCGCCTTTTACCCAAACACCAAAGATCATTGTTATACCAAATCACAGTTCCTGTTCATAATCATGCTAATCAATTCATCTTTGCACTACGGGCCAAAGATATTCGTAAATCAACAGCTCATCTTTGCACTACAGGCCAAAGATATTCATAAATCAATAACTCATCTTTGCACTACAGGCCAAAGATATTCATAAATCAATAGCTAATCTTGCATTACATGTCAAATATATTCATAAATCAACAGCTCATCTTTGCACTACAGGCCAAAGATATTCATCAACAGTTCATCTTTGCACTACAGGCCAAAGATATTCATAAATCAACGGCTAATCTTTGCACTACAGGCCAAAGATATTCATATCTCAAAGAAATATAATCATTTTAGAATTTATATAAACAATAATTATAACCGTGTTGATCAATTCACCTTTGCCCTTAAGTTAAAGATATTCAATTATAAATTCAATGGTTATGAACATACCAGTCAACAATTCATCTTTGCACTACTGGCCAAAGAGAACCCATAGTCTTGATCACACCAATAATCTACCCATCTTTACACTCAAGTCAAAGAAAAATTTCATCACCGGGATTATAAAAATGTTATATATGATAATAAAAACAATATGATCAAAATATGGATCTAATTTCAAGAGTAAGATTCATAAATCAACAATAATTTTGTTAGAAAAAAAACCAATTTTGCCGTGTATAGTACCCCGTGCATAGTAACCCGTGCATAGTATCCCGTGATTCATGAATAGTATCGTGATCGTGAATAAGAATACGACATGAAACAAATAGAAATTTTTATAAGAAAAAACATATTTTATAAATAGTACTGAATAATACCGTATTCATGAATAGTCTTAAAATATACGTGAATAAGAATCTCGATATTAAAAGATAGAAATTTTTAAAAGAAAAATCATACAACGTGAAAAGTACTCGTAAATAGTACCATATTCGTGAATAGTGCCGTATACGTGAATAGTGTCGTATACGTGAATAGTAACCCCAAAGAAAAAGGTAAAAATTTCATAATAAGATTTATACCAATATTTCGATAAATTGATATTGAAAGCAATAACATCATTTACGAAAAAAATAACATCCCTTACCATCCCTTACCTTAACCGGAGAGTAGTTTTGACTAGAATATCGGATATTATGTGGACGAAAACTTGCACTATTAATCAACTCTCAAAGTATCAAAATACTCACAAAAATACGCTCGATATTATAGAGAGAAAATTTTCTGATTCTGGTGTGATTTTCAATTCTAACCTAAGCACTTATTTATAGGAAAATGCTAGAACACCAAAGTTGACTAATGCTACCGGCGGCTTCAACACGCCCGAAACTTTGAAATTTTCAAAATTTCATTCCATATAAAATAAAAGCGGGGCCCACCCATGTTTTTAATAAAAATATTTATTTTTAAAACTTCAATAATTCATAATAAATAGTTCTTTTATCGTAAAAATACAAATTCTATGTCTTTCTATAGGAAATTTAATTCTCTACTTTTACGTAAGGAAGTTTTTCCAAATTCCCAACCAAAATATCCAAAATCCATAAACGGATGATTTTAATACCTTCATTTCGACAAAATAATTGATAAAACACCTCAACATTAATTCCTTCATTTATATCCACACAAAAAAATATATCATCATTTATATCCACATAAAATAAATATTTTCTTATCATATAAATTAATAATTAATTATTCACAAATAATATTACAGAACCACAATATTGATAACCAGGTCATTCCCAAGAAAGAGGGGGTTTTCCGATAAGGATTTCTCCTTACTGGCGCGCAATTAGATTAACCTAACCCCTTTCCTCGAAAGAGCTTCCTTATACATTGTCAATAATGCTATTTAATAATATTATTCAAATAATATGAATTATTAATTTGATAATTTGAAATACTGTACAATGACAATTATTGAATTTAATATTAGCGTAACAATTATTGAATCAATAAAATATTATGCAATTATTGAATCAATAATATAAAATATTAAACAAAGAATTAATCAGTAATAATAATTTAGTAAGTGCCTTCTTACGTAAGAATCAATAATTTAGAATTACTGTGCAATACCGTATATTACTATATTCTAACCACCGTGTATTTCAACAGCTTCTAACTTGTAATAACTACGCTGCAGTTATTTTTAGAAAAATTCATTCTTGTCGCTTTCTTCATCCGACGCTTATTCCGCTATGGGGCCCATTAGAAGTCTGCAAGTCGCATTTAATATTCCCCGACAACAAGCATATTCCACGACCAAAGGAATATTCCCGACAATTGAATATTTTATTTCTACTTGCTTATTTTAAAATTTTATATATATCACCTCAACTTTAACCTTTTATCAATTTAACCATTTACTAAATAAAAAAATTGAATACTTCTATTTCATAAAATTCGGGTTTTACAATCTCCTCCTTATGAAATTTCGTCCCCCAAATTTACGTGCTTTGGAAATTCAAGAGTTGAGAATACCTTGCTTTTATTTCAGATTCTATCTTCCCCGTCATTTATTCTGTATCATGATTTCTCCATTGCTCATTTTAGAACACTCCTTCAAAACAAAGGTTAGTTGACATATCACAATTTTTCAACTTATCAAGTAAGAAAATTCAAATTTAGGTTAGTCACACACTAACGAAGTATATTACTCTGCCTCTCCCTCCTAGTTTTAGAATCGGATCTCCGCCAAATAATTATATCCCTAAGCTCGATACCATTTGTGACGCCCCAAAATAAGTTCAATACACAACCCGCCTATTTTTTGGGTCGCCGAGAAATACATGGTATGTAATCCAAATACAAATCTTCACATTCTAACTTTTAAGCTATCGTATAAAATACGACCACGATTAAACTGTGAGTTTCAATACAAATACAGTATCCACACTCCAAATCAAAGATACGTTACATAAAGGTACAGTCAATAACTGTTTTAGGAATTAAAATCTTTGGAAAATGCTCAAGAAAACCTTCGTACATGGGAGGCCATGCTTCTAGGTTATAATAGATATCATAGGACTTGAGAATTAACCTTGGTTGACCTAATAGACCCCAAAGAAAAATGAGAAGATTACTATTGTTCATTCCAATGGTGGGTCTTCTCTTGCCATATAATTATCTCTGTTGTCTCAAACTGAGAATTATATTCCAACCGTACTCCAAGGTTATATAGGTAATGCTCATGGATATAATCAGCAAGTGGATGTGCACAACCATGTCTTATGATAACATGAAGTTGTATGTGGTTAGACATCTTGTATGATAGTGACAAAACACCCTTCTAAATTTGGGTTCACCTCAACCTATTCGGTTCACCAAAATCAACGGTTAAATGACGATAAAAAATACTGCACATACACATTTTAACTTCTCAATATAATTATTATCATACTGTTTTATCGGAAACTTCAATAGCTATCGACCGTCTTTCTATTCCCCTGTTATCCCCGCTCGATCTCGCTACACTCTTATTACCTGAAAGGAATTGTGAAGCAAAAGGGTGAGCACAAATAGCCCAGTAAAGAATATCATGACTAAAGAAAATCAAATTATCAATAAGACTCAACAATAATAATCGAGAGATTTAGATCATACGGTAGATGGTAAAAATTTTCAACCATAGTTAAATGAACGAACAATCCATTAGAAGAGTCAAATAGACCAAAATGTCTATTCTTTCCTCCATGTTAAAAGTCCATCAACAATATTTTATCCTCAGTAACATCAATCAACAATTCCCCGTCCCACACTCATGTGAATAATTCATAATCATAATTGTGTTGCTACATTCCTCTTCGCACTTTAGGGACGAAGATAACTTTCATCACCGCCTTTACACCAAAACACCAAAGATCATTGTTATACCAAATCACGCCCTGCTCATAATCATGCTAATCAATTCATCTTTGCACTACGGGCCAAAGATATTCGTAAATCAACAGCTCATCTTTGCACTACAGGATAAAGATATTCATAAATCAATAACTCATCTTTGCACTACAGGCCAAAGATATTCATAAATCAATAGCTAATCTTGCATTACATGTCAAATATATTCATAAATCAACAGCTCATCTTTGCACTACAGGCCAAAGATATTCATCAACAGTTCATCTTTGCACTACAGGCCAAAGATATTCATAAATCAACGGCTAATCTTTGCACTACAGGCCAAAGATATTCATATCTCAAAGAAATATAATCATTTTAGAATTTATATAAACAATAATTATAACCGTGTTGATCAATTCACCTTTGCCCTTAAGTTAAAGATATTCAATTATAAATTCAATGGTTATGAACATACCAGTCAACAATTCATCTTTGCACTACTGGCCAAAGAGAACCCATAGTCTTGATCACACCAATAATCTACCCATCTTTACACTCAAGTCAAAGAAAAATTTCATCACCGGGATTATAAAAATGTTATATATGATAATAAAAACAATATGATCAAAATATGGATCTAATTTCAAGAGTAAGATTCATAAATCAACAATAATTTTGTTAGAAAAAAAACCAATTTTGCCGTGTATAGTACCCCGTGCATAGTAACCCGTGCATAGTATCCCGTATTCGCAAATAGTATCGTATACGTGAATAGTAACACGACATGAAACAAATAGAAATTTTTATAAGAAAAAACATATTTTATAAATAGTACTCGTGAATAGTACCGTATTCATGAATAGTGCCGTATACGTGAATAGTAACTCCGATATTAAAAGATAGAAATTTTTAAAAGAAAAATCATACAACGTGAAAAGTACTCGTAAATAGTGTCATATTCGTGAATAGTGCCGTATACGTGAATAGTGTCGTATACGTGAATAGTAACCCCAAAGAAAAAGGTAAAAATTTCATAATAAGATTTATACCAATATTTCGATAAATTGATATTGAAAGCAATAACATCATTTACGAAAAAAATAACATCCCTTACCATCCCTTACCTTAACCGGAGAGTAGTTTTGACTAGAATATCGGATATTATGTGGACGAAAACTTGCACTACTTATCAACTCTCAAAGTATCAAAATACTCACAAAAATACGCTCGATATTATAGAGAGAAAATTTTCTGATTCTGGTGTGATTTTCAATTCTAACCTAAGCACTTATTTATAGGAAAATGCTAGAACACCAAAGTTGACTAATGCTACCGGCGGCTTCAACACGCCCGAAACTTTGAAATTTTCAAAATTTCATTCCATATAAAATAAAAGCGGGGCCCACCCATGTTTTTAATAAAAATATTTATTTTTAAAACTTCAATAATTCATAATAAATAGTTCTTTTATCAGAAAAATACAAATTCTATGTCTTTCTATAGGAAATTTAATTCTCTACAACTTTACGTAAGGAAGTTTTTCCAAATTCCCAACCAAAATATCCAAAATCCATAAACGGATGATTTTAATACCTTCATTTCGACAAAATAATGATAAAACACCTCAACATTAATTCCTTCATTTATATCCACACAAAAAAATATATCATCATTTATATCCACATAAAATAAATATTTTCTTATCATATAAATTAATAATTAATTATTCACAAATAATATTACGAAACCACAATATTGATAACTGTGTCATTCCCAAGAAAGGGGGTTTTCCGATAAGGATTTCTCCTTCTTGGCGTAATTAATTAGATTAACCTAACCCCTTTCCTCGAAAGAGCTTCCTTATACATTGTCAATAATGCTATTTAATAATATTATTCAAATAATATGAATTATTAATTTGATAATTTGAAATACTGTACAATGACAATTATTGAATTTAATATTAGCGTAACAATTATTGAATCAATAAAATATTATGCAATTATTGAATCAATAATATAAAATATTAAACAGTAATTACTGTAACAATAATTTAGTAAGTGCCTTCTTACGTAAGAATCAATAATTTAGAATTACTGTGCAATACCGTATATTACTATATTCTAACCACCAGGTATTTCAACAGTTCTAACGGTAACAACTACGCCGTTATTTTTAGAAAAATTCATTCTTGTCGTTTTCTTCATCCGACAGTTATTCCGTTATGGGGCCCACAGAAGTCTGCGTCGTACGAATATTCCCCGACAACAAGCATATTCCACGACCAAAGGAATATTCCCCGACAATTGAATATTTTATTTCTACTTGCTTATTTTAAAAATTTTATATATATCACCCTCAACTTTAACCTTTTATCAATTTAACCATTTACTAAATAAAAAAATTGAATACTTCTATTTCATAAAATTCGGGGTTTTACAATCTCCCCTCCTTATGAAATTTCGTCCCCGAAATTTACGTACTTGGAAATTCGAAGAGTTGAGAATACCTTGCTTTCATTTCAGATTCTATCTTCCCCGTCATTTATTCTGTATCATGATTTCTCCATTGCTCATTTTAGAACACTCCTTCAAAACAAAGGTTAGTTGACATATCACAATTTTTCAACTTATCAAGTAAGAAAATTCAAATTTAGGTTAGTCACACACTAACGAAGTATATTACTCGCCTCTCCTCCTAGTTTTAGAATCGGATCTCCGCCAAATGACCATATCCCTAAGCTCGATACCATTTGTGGACGCCCCAAAATAAGTTCAATACACAACCCGCCTATTTTGGGTCACCGAGAAATACATGGTACGTAATCCAAATACAAATCTTCACATTCTAACTTTTAAGCTATCGTATAAAATATACGACCACGATTAAACCGTGAGTTTCAATACAAATACAAAGATCCACACTCCAAATCAAAGATACGTTACATAAAGGTACAATCAATAACCTGCTTTTAGAAATTAAAATCTTTGAAAATGCTCAAGAAAACCTTCGTATATGGGAGGCCATGCTTCAGGTTATAATAGATATCATAGGACTTGAGAATTAACCTTGGTTGACCTAATAGACCCCAAAGAAAATGAGAAGATTACTATTGTTCATTCCAATGGTGGGTCTTCTCTTTGCCATATAATTATCTCTCATTGTCTCAAACCGAGAATTATATTCCAACCGCATACTCAAGGTTATATAGGTAATGCTCATGGATATAATCAAGAAGTGGATGTGCACAACCATGTCTTATGATAACATGAAGTTGTATGTGGTTAGACATCTTGTATGATAGTGACAAAACACCCTTCTAAATTTGGGTTCACCTCAACCTATTCTTGCTTCACCAAAATCAATCGGTTAAATGACGATAAAATACGACATACACATTTTAACTTCTCAATATAATTATTATCATACTGTTTTATCGGAAACTTCAATAGCTATCGACCGTCTTTCTATTCCCCTGTTATCCCCGCTCGATCTCGCTACACTCTTATTACCTGAAAGGAATTGTGAAGCAAAAGGGTGAGCACAAATAGCCCAGTAAAGAATATCATGACTAAAGAAAATCAAATTATCAATAGCACTCAACAATAATAATCGTAGATTTAGATCATATGGTAGATGGTAAAATTTTCAACCATAGTTGCAATGAACGAACAATCCATTAGAAGAGTCAAATAGACCAAAATGTCTATTCTTTCCTCCATGTTAAAAGTCCATCAACAATATTTTATCCTCAGTAACATCAATCAACAATTCCCCGCCCACACTCATGTGAATAATTCATAATCATAATTGTGTTGCTACATTCCTCTTCGCACTCTAGATTGAAGATAACTTTCATCACCGTCTTTACCGAAAAACACCAAAGATCATTGTTATACCAAATCACGCCTCTGCTCATAATCATGTTAATCAATTCATCTTTTCACTACGGGCCAAAGATATTCAGAATCAATGTACTCATCTTTGCACTACAAGCCAAAGATATTCATAAATCAATAACTCATCTTTGCACTACAGCCCAAGATATTCATAAATCAATAGCTAATCTTGCATTACATGTCAAATATATTCATAAATCAACAGCTCATCTTTGCACTACAGGCCAAAGATATTCATCAACAGTTCATCTTTGCACTACATGCCAAAGATATTCATAAATCAACGGCTAATCTTTGCACTACAGGCCAAAGATATTCATATCTCAAAGAAATATAATCATTTTAGAATTTATATAAACAATAATTATAACCGTGTTGATCAATTCACCTTTGCCCTTAAGTTAAATATATTCAATTATAAATTCAATGGTTATGAACATACCAGTCAACAATTCATCTTTGCACTACTGGCCAAAGAGAACCCATAGTCTTGATCACACCAATAATCTACCCATCCTTACACTCAAGTCAAAGAGAAATTTCATCACCAGGATTATAAAAATGTTATATATGATAATAAAAATAATATGATCAAAACATGGATCTAATTTCAAGAGTAAGATTCATAAATCAACAATAATTTTGTTAGAAAAAAAAAACCAATTTTGCCGTGTATAGTACCTCGTGCATAGTAACTCATGCATAGTATCCCGTATTCGTAAATAGTACCGTATACGTGAATAGTAACACGACATGAAAAAATAAAAATTTTCATAAGAAAAATCATATTTTATAAATAGTACTCGTGAATAGTACCGTATTCATGAATAGTGTCGTATACGTGAATAGTGCCGTATACGTGAATAGTAACCCCGACATAAAAAGATAGAAATTTTCATAAGAAAAATCATACTTCATGAAAAGTACTCATGAATAGTACCATATTCGTGAATAGTGTCATATACGTGAATAGTGTCGTATACATGAATAGTAACCCCGAAGAAAAAGGTAAAAAATTCATAATAAGATTTATACCAATATTTCGATAAAATGATATTGAAAGCAATAACATCATTTACGAAAAAAATGACATCCCTTACCTTAACCGGAGAGTAGTTTTGACTGGAATATCGGATATTATGTGGACAAAAACTTGCACTACTTATCAACTCTCAAAGTATCAAAATACTCACAAAAATAAGCTCGATATTATAGAGAAAATTTTTTTTGATTCTGGTGTGATTTTAAATTCTAACCTAAGCACCTATTTATAGGAAATTGCTAGAACAACAAAGTTGACTAATTCTACCGCCGGCTTCAACACGCCCGAAACTTTGAAATTTTCAAAATTTCATTCCATATAAAATAAAAGCGGGGCTCACCCATGTTTTTAATAAAAATATTTATTTTTGAAACTTCAATAATTCATAATAAATAGTTCTTTTATCAGAAAAATACAAAGTCTATGTCTTTCTATAGGAAATTTAATTCTCTACAACTTTACAGAAGGAAGTTTTTCCAAATTCCCAACCAAAAATATCCGAAATCCACAAACGGATGATTTTTAATACCTTCATTTCGATAAAATACTGATAAAACACCTCAACATTAATTCCTTCATTTATATCCACAAAAAAAAATATATCATCATTTATATCCACATAAAATAAATATTTTCTTATCATATAAATTAATAATTAATTATTCACAAATAATATTACAGAACCACAATATTGATAACCAGGTCATTCCCAAGAAAGAGGGGGTTTTCCGATAAGGATTTCTCCTTACTGGCGCGCAATTAGATTAACCTAACCCCTTTCCTCGAAAGAGCTTCCTTATACATTGTCAATAATGCTATTTAATAATATTATTCAAATAATATGAATTATTAATTTGATAATTTGAAATACTGTACAATGACAATTATTGAATTTAATATTAACGTAACAATTATTAAATCAATAAAATATTATGCAATTATTGAATCAATAATATAAAATATTAAACAAGAATTATCAGTAATAATAATTTAGTAAGTGCCTTCTTACATAAGAATCAATAATTTAGAATTATCGTGCAATACCGTATATTATCGTATTCTAACCAATTTATTTCAATGATTCTAATTCAGAATAACTACTGTAGTTATTTTTAGAAAAATTCATTCTTGTCATTTTCTTCATCCGATGCTTATTCCGTTATGGGGCCCATGTAAGTCTGCAACTGCATTTAATATTCCCCGATAACAAGAATATTCCACGATCAAAAGAATATTCCCCGACAATTGAATATTTTATTTCTACTTGCTTATTTTAAAAATTTTACATATATCACCCTCAACTTTAACCTTTTATCAATTTAACCATTTACTAAATAAAAAAATTGAATACTTCTATTTCATAAAATTTGGGGTCTTACAATCTCCCCTCCTTATGAAATTTCGTTCCCGAAATTTACGTACTTGGAAATTCGATGAGTTGAGAATACATTGCTTTCATTTCAGATTCTATCTTCCCCGTCATTTATTCTGTATTATGATTTCTCCATTGCTCATTCTAGAACACTCCTTCAAAACAAAGGTTAGTTGACATATCACAATTTTTCAACTTATCAAATAAGAAAATTCAGCTTAGGTTAGTCACACACTAGCGAAGTATATTACTCGTCTCTCCCCTCCTAGTCCTAGATTCAGATCTCCGCCAGCGACCATATCCCTAAGCTCTGATACCATTTGTGACGCTCCCAAAATAAGTTCAATACACAACCCGCCTATTCTGGGTCGCCAAGAAATACATAGTACAGAATCCAAATAAAAATCTTCACATTCTAACTTTTAAGTCGTCAGATAAAAATACGACCACAGTTAAACCGTGTGAGTTTCAATACAAATACAAGATCCACACTCCAAATCAAAGATACGTTACATAAAGGTACAATCGATAACTGCTTTTAGAATTAAAATCTTTGGAAAATGCTCAAAAAAACTTCGTATATGGGAGGCCATGCTTCTAGGTTATAATAGATATCATAGGACTTGAGAATTAACCTTGGTTGACCTAATAGACCCCAAAGAAAAATGAGAAGATTACTATTTATTCATTCCAATGGTGGGTCTTCTCTTGCCCTGTAATTATCTCTGTTTTCTCAAACTGAGAATTATATTCTAACCGTACTCCAAGGTTATATAGGTAGTGCTCATGGATATAATCAGCAAGTGGATGTGCACAACCATGTCTTATGATAACATGAAGTCGTATGTGGTTAGACATCTTGTATGATAGTGACAAAACACCCTTCCAAATTTGGGTTCACCTCAACCTATTCGGTTCACCAAAATCAACGGTTAAATGACGTACAAAATACGACATACACATTTTAACTTCTCAATATAATTATTATCATACTGTTTTATGGGAAACTTCAATAGCTATCGACCGTCTTTCTATTCCCCTGTTATCCTCGCTCGATCTCGCTACACTCTTATTACCTGAAAGTAATTGTGAAGCAAAAGGGTGAGCACAAATAGCCTAGTAAAGAATATCATGACTAAAGATAATCAAATTATCAATAGCACTCAACAATAATAATCAGAGATTTAGATCATATGGTAGATGGTAAAATTTTTTAACCATAGTTGCAGCGGAACGAACAATCCATTAGAAGAGTCAAATAGACCAAAATGTCTATTTTCTCCTCCATGTTAAAAGTCCATCAACAATATTTTATCCCTGTAACATCAATCAACAATTCCTGTCCACACTCATGTGAATAATTCATAATCATAATTGTGTTGCTACATTCCTCTTCGCACCTAGGACGAAGATAACTTTCATCACCTGTCTTTACCTGAAACACCAAATATCATGGTTATACCAAATCACAGTTCCTGTTCATAATCATGCTAATCAATTCATCTTTGTACTACGTGCCAAAGATATTCGTAAATCAACAGCTCATCTTTGCACTACATGCCAAAGATATTCATAAATTAACAACTCATCTTTGCACTACAGGCCAAAGATATTCATAAATCAACAGCTAATCCTGCACTACATGTCAAATATATTCATAAATCAACAGCTCATCTTTGCACTACAGGCCAAAGATATTCTTAAATCAACGGCTAATCTTTGCACTACAGGCCAAAGATATTCATATCTCAAAGAAATATAATCATTTTAGAATTTATATAAACAATAATTATAACCGTGTTGATCAATTCACCTTTGCCCTTAAGTTAAAGATATTCAATTATAAATTCAATGGTTATAAACATACCAGATAACAATTCATCTTTGCCTTCATCGCCAAAGAGAACCCATAGTCATGATCACACCAATAATCTACCCATCTTTACACTCAAGTCAAAGAGAAATTTCATCACCGTGGATTATAAAATGTTATATATGATAATAAAAATAATATGATCAAAACATGGATCTAATTTCAAGAGTAAGATTCATAAATCAACAATAATTTTGTTAGAAAAAAATCCAATTTTGCCGCAGTATAAGACTTCCGTGCATAAGAACTTGCGTGCATAGTATCCCATATTCGTAAATAAGATCAGATATCGTGAATAGTAATACGACATGAAAAATAGAAATTTTCATAAGAAAATCATATTTTATAAATAGTTCTCGTGAATAAGATCTGTATTCATGAATAAGTCACAGATATGTGAATAATGGTCGATAATCGTGAATAAGAACTCCGACATAAAAAGATAGAAATTTTTATAAGAAAAATCATACTTCGTGAATAGTACCATTTTTCGTGAATAGTGCCGTATACGTGAATAATGTCGTATACGTGAATAGTAACCCCGAAGTAAAAGGTAAAAATTTCATAATAAGATTTATACCAATATTTCGATAAAATAATATTGAAAGCAATAACATCATTTACGAAAAAAACTAACATCCCTTACCTTAACCGGAGAGTAGTTTTGACTAGAATATCGGATATTATGTGGACGAAAACTTGCACTACTTATCAACTCTCAAAGTATCAAATACTAACAAAAATATGCTCGATATTATAGAGAGAAAATTTTCTGATTCTGGTGTGATTTTCAATTCTAACCTAAGCACCTATTTATAGGAAAATGCTAGAACACCAAAGTTGACTAATGCTACCGGCGGGTTCAACACGCCCGAAACTTTGAAATTTTCAAAATTTCATTCCATATAAAATAAAAAGCGGGGCCCACCCATGTTTTTTTAATAAAATATTTATTTCGAAACTTCAATAATTCATAATAAATAGTTCTTTTATCAGAAAAATACAAATTCTATGTCTTTCTATAAGAAATTTAATTCTCTACAACTCTGCAGAAGGAAGTTTTTCTAAATTCCCAACCAAAAATATCCGAAATCCACAAACGGATGGTTTTTAATACCTTCATTTCGACAAAATACTGATAAAACACCTCAACATTAATTCCTTCATTTATATCCACACAAAATAAATATATCATCATTTATATCCACATAAAATAAATATTTCCTTATCATATAAATTAATAATTAATTATTCACAAATAATATTACAGAACCACAATATTAATAACCAGGTCATTCCCAGGAAAGAGGGGGCTTTCCGATAAGGATTTCTCCTTACTGGCGTGCAATTAGATTAACCTAACCCCTTTCCTCGACAGAGCTTCCTTATACATTGCCAATAATGCTATTTAATAATATTATTCAAATAATATGAATTATTAATTTGATAATTTGAAATACTATACAATGACAATTATTGAATTTAATATTAACATAACAATTATTGAATCAATAAAATATTATGCAATTATTGAATCAATAATATAAAATATTAAACAATAATTACTGTAACAATAATTTAGTAAGTGCCTTCTTACGTAAGAATCAATAATTTAGAATTACTGTGCAATACCATATATTACTGTATTCTAACCACCGGGTATTTCAACAGTTCTAACAGTAACAACTACGCCGTTATTTTTAGAAAAATTCATTCTTGTCGTTTTCTTCATCTGACAGTTATTCCGTTATGGGGCCCACAGAAGTCTGCGCCGTACGAATATTCCCCGACAACAAGCATATTCCACGACCAAAAGAATATTTCCCGACAATTGAATATTTTATTTCTACTTGCTTATTTTAAAAATTTTACATATATCACCCTCAACTTTAACCTTTTATCAATCTAACCATTTACTAAATAAAAAAATTGAATACTTCTATTTCATAAAATTCGGGGTCTTACAATCTCCCCTCCTTATGAAATTTCGTCCCCGAAATTTACGTACTTGGAAATTCGAAGAGTTGAGAATACCTTGCTTTCATTTCAGATTCTATCTTCCCCGTCATTTATTCTGTATCATGATTTCTCCATTGCTCATTCTAGAACACTCCTTCAAAACAAAGGTTAGTTGACATATCACAATTTTCCAACTTATCAAGTAAGAAAATTCAGCTTAGGTTAGTCACACACTAGCGAAGTATATTACTCGTCTCTCCCCTCCTAGTTCTAGACTCAGATCTCCGCCAACGACCATATCCCTAAGCTCTGATACCATTTGTGACGCTCCCAAAATAAGTTCAATACATAACCTGCTTATTCTGGGTCGCCAAGAAATACATGGTACAAAATCCAAATACAAATCTTCACATTCTAACTTTTAAGCTGTCGTACAAAATACGACCACAGTTAAACTGTGAGTTTCAATACAAATACAGTATCCATACTCCAAATCAAAGATACGTTACATAAAGGTACAGTCAATAACTGTTTTAGAAATTAAAATCTTTGGAAAATGCTCAAGAAAACCTTCGTACATGGGATGCCATGTTTCTAGGTTATAATAGATATCATAGGACTTGAGAATTAACCTTGGTTGACCTAATAGACCCCAAAGAAAAATGAGAAGATTACTATCTTGTTCATTCTAATGGTGGGTCTTCTCTTGCCATATAATTATCTTTGTTGTCTCAAACTGAGAATTATATTCCAACCGTACTCCAAGGTTATATAGGTAGTGCTCATTGATATAATCAGCAAGTGGATGTACACAACCATGTCTTATGATAACATGAAGTCGTATGTGGTTAGACATCTTGTATGATAGTGACAAAACACCCTTCCAAATTTGGGTTCACCTCAACCTATTTGGTTCACCAAAATCAACGGTTAAATGACATATAAAATACGACATACACATTTTAACTTCTCAATATAATTATTATCATACTGTTTTATGGGAAACTTCAATAGCTATCGACCGTGTTTCTATTTCCCTGTTATCCCCGCTCGATCTCGCTACACTCTTATTACCTGAAAGGAATTGTGAAGCAAAAGGGTGAGCACAAATAGCCTAGTAAAGAATATCATGACTAAAGATAATCAAATTATCAATAGCACTCAACAATAATAATCAGAGATTTAGATCATATGGTAGATGGTAAAAATTTTTAACCATAGTTGCAGCGGAACGAACAATCCATTAGAAGAGTCAAATAGACCAAAATGTCTATTTTCTCCTCCATGTTAAAAGTCCATTAACAATATTTTATCCCTGTAACATCAATCAACAATTCCTGTCCAAACTCATGTGAATAATTCATAATCATAATTGTGTTGTTACATTCCTCTTCGCACCTGTGATCGAAGATAACTTTCATCACCGCCTTTACCAAAAACACCAAAGATCATGGTTATACCAAATCACGCCTCCGCTCATAATCATGTTAATCAATTCATCTTTGCACTACGCCCAAAGATATTCTTAAATCAACAGCTCATCTTTGCACTACAGGCCAAAGATATTCATAAATTAACAACTCATCTTTGCACTATAGGCCAAAGATATTCATCAATAGTTCATCTTTGCACTACAGGCCAAAGATATTCATAAATCAACAGCTAATCTTTGCACTACAGGCCAAAGATATTCATATCTCAAAGAAATATATAATCATTTCAGAATTTATATAAACAATAATTATAACCGTGTTGATCAATTCACCTTTGCCCTTAAGTTAAAGATATTCAATTATAAATTTAATGGTTATGAACATACCAGTCAACAATTCATCTTTGCACTAATGGCCAAAGAGAACCCATAGTTATGATCACACCAATAATCTACCCATCTTTACACTCAAGTCAAAGAAAAATTTCATCACCAGGATTATAAAAATGTTATATATGATAATAAAAATAATATGATCAAAACATGGATCTAATTTCAAGAGTAAGATTCATAAATCAACAATAATTTTGTTAGAAAAAGAAACCAATTTTGTCGTGCATAGTACCCCGTGCATAGTTGTGACGCCCCCAAAATAGGTTCAATACCAACCCATTCTGTGTCGCCAATTACATGGTACAGAAATTCAAATACAAATCTTTTATAACAGAAGGTCGTGAGAAATACGACCATACAACTGTGAGTTTGAATTTAAATCGTATATAATACGAAATTTAAATATTCAAATTCATCCTTTATTCATTACAATTATTTTCCCACTATATTATAGAATAGTGAGGACTTCTACATATCTAACTCTGACCATCACACTGTTCCCCGACTAGTTCCTGCAACATTCTCATTTCCTGAAGAGGACAATAGATGAAAAGGGTTAGCTCAACTAGTCCAGTAAAGAATATTATGACTAAGATAATAGAAAATAAATTATCGTTAGTCTTCAACAAATCAGATAAAATATTATGGACAACAAGTTTTAGATCAATATCCGCAGCGAAAATAACAAGTCATTAGAAGAGTTAAGTAGAGAATGAAGTCTACTATCTTCTATGATTTAAAAGTTCATCATCAATATTTTATCCCTGTAACACCAATCAATATACATCTTGAATTAAATATTCATCTTTGCACTACGGGCCAAAGATATTCATTTGTATCACCAGTAGGTCATGTTCATCTCAACACCTGTCATCTTTGCACTACGGGCCAAAGATATTCATCAGGTAATCATCCATCTTTGCACTACAGGCCAAAGATATTCATCAAGTAATCATTTATTCAGTTATATCACCATTTAGGACATAGGATGATGAAAAACAATACGAATAACGAATCCAGTGAGATAAAGGACAAATATTAGAGAATTTATCCAGAGTTTAAGAATGAAGATCAAAATCTGGATTCAATCAAAGAATATATATATTTACCGTGAATAGTACCCCGTGAATAGTAACTCAACATAAAAAGATAAAAATTTCACGAAAAAGTTCAGAAAATTATTCTGGTGAAATGATACTAGATGAAGCGCAAAACTCAAGAAAATTCTTATCATTTCAAGAATTATAGAAGCAATACTTACCGTAATAAGTCTAGAGTTAGGAATATGAAACAATATACGAAACTGCAAATAGATTTTCACCCGTCAGGCGGTAGTCCGCGCCGACAGATCATTTCCACAATTTAATAACAAATGAATACGAAGGGTTATTCACCAGTCAGGCGGTAGTCCGCGCCGACAGATTATTCCCACAGAATAATAAAGAATGAAATAACAACAGGATTTCACCATGCATGCGGTAATCCGCGTAGACAAGTTATTCCAACAGAATAATAAAGAATGGAATAACAACCCTTACGAGTATTGAAAGAAAATAACTCTTCATGAATACGAAAGAAATAATACTCCTTACGAGAAAAATAATATCCCTTACCTTAATAAAAATTCGGAGACTGCACTAGTGTAATAGTAGAATACTCTTCTTCTTTCTCTTCTATTCTCTCTATACTTTCTCTCTCTATAGTTTTAGGGAATTGGTGAGGAATAATGAAGAAATGAACTTCTATTTATAGGCTTGACAGAGTAAGGGTAAAATAGTCTTTTCACCATAATTAATGACATCATTGCTTACATCATCGATCTTATGACATCATTGCTTACCTCATCGTTCCGATGACATCATTGCTTACCTCATCGTCCAATGACATCATTGCTTACATCATAAGAATTCAAATTCAATTTGTTCTCTTCCACCAAAAATTAATTCAGACTTAATATTCTGGAACTTTAACAATTCATAATAAATAGCCCTTTTATCAGAAAATATGAACCTTATGTCCATTTCATATAAAATTTAATTCTCTACAACTTTGTAGAAGAAAGTTTTTCCAAATTCTCAACAAAAAAATAACCGAAATCCACATACGGATAATTTTCCACACCAAAATTACTGATAAAAACACATCAGTACTAATTCCTTCTTTTATATCCACAAAAATAAATATTTCCTTATCATATAAATCAATAAATAATTATTCACAAATAATATTAATTATTGATTTGATAATTTGAAATACTATGCAATGACAATTATTGAATCAATAATATGAAATATCAACGTAGCAATTATTGAATCAATAAAATAAAATATTGAACAGTAATTACCGTAACAATTATTGAGTAGTGACTTCTTACGTAAGAATCAATAATTAGAATTATCATCGCAATACTGCAATATCTTCTTGTCAATGACAAGTATACTTCTTGTTTTTAACCACCGGGCATTTCAACAGTTTAACCGTAATAGTTTACCGTTAATTTATAAAAAGGTTATTTCTGTCGCTTTCTATATCCGACATTCATTCCGTTGTGGGGCCCACAAATGACTGCGCCGTCGTACGAATATTCTCTGACAGCAAGAATATTCCACGACCAAACGAATATTCCCTGACAACAATGAATATTTTATAACCATTTGCTTATTTTATAAAATTTACACATTCCACCCATAACTTACCACATTTATCAAATTAACACCTTACTATTTCAAAATAATATATAAAAAAAATTAAATCTTTATTTATAAAATTTGGGGTCTTACAACCTCCCCTCCTTATGAAATTTCGTCCTCGAAATTGACGTGCGTACCTGGTATGTCGAAAAAGTGAGGATACCTTGCTTTCATTTCTGATTCCAACTCCCAGGTCATTTCCTCAAAAGTATGGTTCCTCCACAAAACTTTAACTTGCGGTATAACCTTTGAGCGTAAGACATGTTCCTTCTTATCCAAGATTTTGACAGGTACTTCTTCGTACGTTAAATCTTCGGCTATCTCGTCTGGTTCTAACTCAATGATGTGGTTTGGGTCTTTCACGTATTTACGTAGCACAGATATGTGAAAAACGTTATAAATATAAGACATGCTTGGAGGTAAAGCGAGTCTATAAACCACATTTCCTTCTCGATCAAGAATCTCAAATGGACCAATGAATCGTAAATCGGCGTCCATAACTTTCTGCAAGCTGACCCTTTGGCACTCGATGCTCCGCCATGACACGTTTACACGTTAACACCTCGAGATAAACTTCGCGATCTCTTTCTTCATATTGCTCCGTCAAATTGTATGTTGACGATCACGATACATTTTGGTACTCTCAGGATGGATTGCGAACGGTGTGTTGTGTGTTTCCATCATGATTCTATACTTCAATTCAGAGTCGTTATGAACATAAAGTCTGGATTTGACTCGAAGTATTCCCCCTTCATTGATTCTTGCTTTGGGAATAGTATCTTCTTGCACCTTCTTCTTCATATTCGTCAGCTCCGGATCTGTAGATTGAGCAGCTTTAACTCTATCCATTAAAGTTGTTCTACGCGTACATTTGACATCATTACGTAGGTCTTCAGAGTCTTTAACTCTATCTTCATCCTTTGTACGTCATACAAAATGGGCTCCGTGTTGACAATATCACACTTGTACCCGCATACGATCTTCTACTCAATGCGTCAGCTACCATGTTCATTTTTTTTCCAGGATGATATTGGATGGTATGATCGTAATCTTTCAACGGCTCCAACCAACGTCGTTTTCGCATATTGAGTTCTTTTTGGAAAAAATATTTGAGGCTTTTGGAGTATATTAGGATGTTATCAATAATAACATGCACGAAATGATCCAAATATTTGATACCAACTGTGACTTATGTCCCAACCTTGGACAACACCTCACAATTGGTTGAACAGGTCATCAATACGAGATAACGGATACCTATTGCAATGAATATTTTATAACCATTTACTTATTTTGTAAAATTTACACATTCCACCCATAACTTACCACATTTATCAAATTAACACCTTACTATTTCAAAATAATATATACAGAAAATTAAATCTTTATTTATAAAATTTGGGTCTTACAATAGTAACACGTGCATAGTAACTCGTGCATAGTATCCCGTATTCGTAAATAGTACCGTATATGTGAATAGTAATACGACATGAAAAAAATAGAAATTTTCATAAGAAAAATCATATTTTATAAATAGTACTCATGAATAGTACCGTATTCATGAATAGTACCGTATACGTGAATAGTGTCGTATACGTGAATAGTAACCCCGACATTAAAAGATAGAAATTTTCATAAGAAAAATCATACATCGTGAAAAGTACTCGTGAATAGTACCATATTCGTGAATAGTGCCGTATACGTGAATAGTGTCGTATACGTGAATAGTATCCCCGACGAAAAAGGTAAAAATTTCATAATAAGATTCATACCAATATTTCAATAAAATGATATTGAAAGCAATAACATCATTTACGAAAAAAATAACATCCCTTACCATTCCTTACCTTAACTGGAGAGTAGTTTTGACTGGAATATCGGATATTATGTAGATGAAAACTTGCACTACTTATCAACTCTAAAAGTATCAAAATACTCACAAAAATACGCTCGATATTATAGAGAGAAAATTTTCTGATTCTGGTGTGATTTTCAATTCTAACCTAAGCACCTATTTATAGGAAAATGCTAGAACACCAAAATTGACTAATGCTACCAGCGGCTTCAACACGCTCGAAACTTTGAAATTTTCAAAATTTCATTCCATATAAAATAAAAGCGGGGCCCACCCATGTTTTTAATAAAAATATTTATTTCTGAAACTTCAATAATTCATAATAAGTAGCTCTTTTATCATAAAAATATAAATTCTATGTCTTTCTATAGAAAATTTAATTCTCTACAACTTTACAGAAGGAAGTTTTTCCAAATTCCCAACCGAAAATATCTGAAATCCACAAACAGATGATTTTTAATACCTTCATTTTGACAAAATACTGATAAAACACCTCAGCATTAATTCCTTCATTTATATCCACACAAAATAAATATATCATCATTTATATCCACATAAAATAAATATTTCCTTATCATATAAATTAATAATTAATTATTCACAAATAATATTACAGAACAACAATATTGATAACCAGGTCATTCCCAGGAAAGAGGGGGCTTTCCGATAAGGATTTCTCCTTACTGGCGCGCAATTAGATTAACCTAACCCCTTTCCTCGACTGAGCTTCCTTAGACATTGCCAATAATGCTATTTAATAATATTATTCAAATAATATGAATTATTAATTTGATAATTTAAAATACTGTGCAATGACAATTATTGAATTTAATATTAACGTAACAATTATTGAATCAATAAAATATTATGCAATTATTGAATCAATAATATAAAATATTAAACAGTAATTACTGTAACAATAATTTAGTGAGTGCCTTCTTACGTAAGAATCAATAATTTAGAATTACTGTGCAATACCGTGTATTACTGTATTTTAACCACCGGGTATTTCAATAGTTCTAACGGTAACAACTACGCCGTTATTTTTAGAAAAATTCATTCTTGTCATTTTTTTCATCCGACAGTTATTCCGTTATAGGGCCCACAAAAGTCTGCGCCGTCGTACGAATATTCCCCGAAAACAAGAATATTCCACGACCAAACGAATATTCCCCGACAATTGAATATTTTATTTTTACTTGCTTATTTTAAAAATTTTGCATATATCACCTTTAACTTTAACCTTTTATCAATTTAACCATTTACTAAATAAAAAAATTGAATACTTCTATTTCATAAAATCCGGGGTCTTACATAAAATATTATGGACAACAAATTTTAGATCAACAACTGCAGCGGAAATAACAATATATCAGAAGAGTATAGTAGAAAATAATGTCTACTATCTTCTATGATTTAAAAGTTCATCATTAATATTTTATCCCTATAACATCAATATATTTCTCAAATCAAATATTCATCTTTGCATTACGGGCCAAAGATATTCATTTGTATCACCAGTTGGTCATGTTCATCTCAACACATGTCCATCTTTTCACTATGGGCCAAAGATATTCATCAAGTAACCATTCATCTTTGCACTACAGGCCACAAATATTCTTTTGTATCATCATTTAGGACTGAAGATGATGAAAAATATTTTAAAGAATGAATCCAATGAGATAAAAGACAAAAATTTGGGATTCGTAATTTATTTTATTTAAGTTCAAAAATACCTCATAATAATACTTTGTGGAACAAAATTCAAGAATAAAACTCAAAACTTGGATCCAATCAAAGATAAGATACATAATAGCCAACATGGACAAATAAAAGAGAACTTCATTTTTCGGTGAATAGTACGGTATTCGTGAATAGTGTCGTATACGTGAATAGTGTAACGACTGTGATTTTTATAATTGAGTGAAATAAATATTTTATGTGATTTATTTATTGAATTAAATAAATAATTACGTGGTTGGAAATGTAATTTAATTAAGTGTTACATGAATTATAATTAGCGAGTAATTATAATTATGTGACAAATTGTTAATTACATGAATATTATTTAATTAATGTGCGATATGATAATTCTAATTTAATTGAGAGAATTAAATTAGAAGAATTATATATTAGTGTTACATGAATTATAATTAGCGAGTAATTATAATTATGTGACAAAGTATTTTATGTGATTAATTGATGTTAGATTTTAATTGATTAAAGGATTTAATTAATTAAAATGTGACATTAATATATGTGTTAAAATGATTTATTAAATAAAATAAAATGATTTTTAAATGATTTTAAATGATTTTCTAAAACCAAACAAGACCCTTGTTTTTATTTTATGGGGCTGTTGCCAAACAGGGACCTTACACTAGCTAAACCTGAATTGCCTAAACCAAACTGGATTTAATAAACTAGTTCCTACTATTCTTGTAACCAAACAGCCCTAGTAACTTTTGAATTTCTATAACTAATAAAAGTTATTAGGTGAGTTAATTATCAGTTATATAACCTATATCTTATAATACGTATTATATTATATTATATGTCAGTTTTAGTTTACGCTAGATTGTTTTAAGCCTAAGTCTAATACTAAGAAACAAAACAAAAGAAGAATAGAGAGAAAAGAGAGAGCAGAGAAGGAAGAACACAGAGAAGAAGGAGAGAAGTTGAGTAATCAAGAGAAAAATCATCATCATCTTCTTCACTTTTATTAAGCAAAAAGGTAATTCCTTAATTCCTTATAATATAATTGATTTTGTATGTTCTTCATGTTCTTCATATTCAAAAGTTTTGTAAAGAAAATTATGATTTCATGAAGTTATAATCATGAGTTTTGTATGTTTATATATGATGTTTATGTATTTTCTTATGGAAAGATGTTCAAATACAATTGTTGTAAAAACAAGTTTTGAAATTTTGTTCTTCATAAATTTTCTCTCTGTAAAATATGTTCTTATGAAAATTTGTATGAACATGAATTGAGTGTCATCTATGCCATAAACATGTTTATATATGATTGTATGAGTTGTTAGTTGTTAATTCATGCATATATATGTGATATCAATGGAAATTCATGTTTTCAAAATGTCGGTGAACTATTGTGAAAAAATAAGTTTTATATGGAAATCAAATTCATGTTGTAATTGTTAATTATTGTGTGAGTTAATTGGAGAAATTGTTAGTATGTTTAACAAGTAGTTGATTGTGCTTGGAATTGTATGAATTGGTTTTAAAACAAAATCACAGTGTTCAATTTCATCAAGAACACTGATATTGATATTTTCTTTAGTTTTATGAAAATTGGGTATTTTAATCTTGTTATTTGATGTGTTAGCATGTTCAAAACATGTTAGAAGCTTTGTATAATGTTTCTGTAATACGTATTGTATCAATTGTGGTTGTATGGCAAATTCGTAGTGTAGAGTTAAGCCAAATTGGCTTAATTCTTCACAGTTCGCGAACTTGTCAAGCTAGCTTCTATCCTATCATGGTCAATGCCACATTGCTTATTTATTATCTTATGTATACCTTGCCACCAAAAGTAAAGTTGGCAAACATTTTCTGTTTTTGTGAACTTGATGGTTATAACATGTAATAGTTTATAACATGTGTTAAAGTGTTAAGTGGATAATAATGAGCATATTAATAATATATATTATGTAATTATAATTTGAATAAAAAGGAATTGTAAGATAAAGCATGATGTTGTTATTTATACTTGAGTTGAAGTTGAGTTTACATTCTTCATGTAATTGATTAAAATCAGAATGTAATTAGTAGTTATAATTGAATTAATATGTTTGATTTTATTATTTATTTGTTTAGAGTGAGTTAACCATGAGGGTTAATCACTTATGTGAGTTAGTTACATGTTAACTAATTTAGATTGTTGTAATTAAACATATATGTGTAGGAAGTGTTAAGTACGTGATTGTATTAAGTAGCTTGCGCTTGAGGCAAGTTTCCTAAACATTTCTTTTACATTGTTCAAGTTTTTCTAAACCCTAATCTCAATTAATTATTGAATTCATTATTCATTTATGAAATTGTCCTTTCATTTCTATATTGGGCAATTGGTTATTTAAATTGAAATGATCTTAACTTATTGTTCAAGTAGTCTCGAGCACATCCAAATGGTTTCCATTAGTGAACTCCTTATTATCTTTAAGTTCTTGTTCCTTATTCGCCATTTCTTCAAGGAATTTTTCATTAGACTCTGTATACCACGTTGAATTTTTTCCAACTTTCCAATTCCTTGTTAGAACTTGGGGAAAAGGTAGTTTCAGTTCATAAGCAGAAAGAGGTGGAAATTTGTGCTTGAGTACATCACTGCTGCCTATTTCATTATTGTCGGACTTGCTTTGTATTAAATTTTCTTGCTGCTTCACGATCCTCTGCACCACATCTCAATATTATGGCACTTACATTTTCAACAGTTTGAGAAAGCGACCTTCCTACTGTGGTTGCAAGTTGACCAACTTAGTCCCTCAGATCTTGAACAGAAGTTCTTGTCTCCTGCTGGAATTGTTGTGTCTGACACATGAACTGTTGTGTTTGGTTCATGAATGCCTTGAACATATTCTCCATAGATGTCCCAGAATTGACAGATACTTCTTGATTTTCTGTGTGGTACTGAGGTTGAGCTTGCTAAATAACTTGCGTATTCCTTATAGCCATTTGTCGAACCAAAGCAGTTAAATCAGAAATCTGCTGCTCCAAGTCTCTCGTGCTTACCCCATTTACCCTTTGTGGTGTGTGATCCATCTTAGTTCCATACTGCTGTGAGTTAGCTGCCATGTTTGCAATTAAGTTCCTTACTGCTTCTGGAGTCTTGTCTGCTAGTGCTCCTCCACTTTCTGCATCAATCATGCTTCTTTCCATTTGTAACAACCCCTCATAGAAGTACTGGATCAAGTAATGTTCATCAATTCCATGAGGTGGACAGCTGGAACACAACTTCTTGAACCTTTCCCAATACTCCTAAACCTTTCTTTTACATTGTGCAAGTTTTTCTAAACCCTAATCTCAATTAATTATTGAATTCATTATTCATTTATGAAATTGTCCTTTCATTTCTATATTGGGTAATTGGTTATTTAAATTGAAATGATCTTAACTTATTGTTCAAGTAAGATCAAAGTATTATTTTAATTGCTTTAATTTGGTTCTAAAGCATATGTTAGTTCATAGTTCCTTTATTTATGAACTGTTGAGAGTCGATTCAACTAATCCTTAGTTGATGAACGTAAATTCCAAATTTCCTTGTAAGCTTATCAATTAATTCCTTAATTGATAAATGAGAATTCTAAATTACCTTTGTAGTTATCCAAACCAAACTTTCTTTGGTGCGGACTTGAATTCAAATTACTGAGTTGAACAAACCTACCTAGTAGGGGTGGTTACTATGCGTAAGCGTTAAGATGTTTGTATACAATACATGGTACGAAGGGTTCATCCCCCTAAGTACGAGTTTGGTCCATAGTCTTATTGACTGTTAAAGGTTTAAATAGAAATGTTTATAACCTAGGACAACTGTTCAAAGGTCTTATGACCCTCAGATATATATTCTATTTCTGTATGTCGATTATGAAGAAAGAATTATTATTCAATTCTTTATTGTTGAAGCGAGCCATATCATTCATATTTCTTTTAAAGATAATTGTCATATCACATTATTGTTTAAATTCCAGTGAGCTGTGGTTTGCTCACTCTTGCATGTTAAAAATAAATTTTAGTTAAGGTTGATAATGCCGATGTCCCGTCTACGAGTAAGGGCAAGGGCAAGCAGAGAAAGTGAAGATTGTTTATTTATTGTTTTAAGAATGTTATGTAATAAGACTTGATGTGATGTATTTATTTCTGCACTTTATTTTCATGTCGAGTTAGAGTAACCCGGGATTATTATTTTCAAAGAGGTTGTAACCCTTGTTTTAAGGGAGAGATTTATTATCGTTTTATTTAATGTTGTAGTTCCTTTTATTATATCTTTGGGTAGATGTATGTTTATTTTTAGAAAGTGAACACTAAATCGTGTGGAAGCGAAGTACCCGGATTTGGGGGTGTCACATGTTGGTATCAAAGCTGTAGGTTATGTAACCTTAGGTGGGGAAAACCTTAGGTAGTAGCCTTATGGTAAGATCGAAAAGATAGTGGTGATAGGAAAAGATAATAAACTACCTTATATGTTATGTGTTTACATTTTAGTATTCGTTGAGCGACGATTCGTATCACGTAATAATGAACTTTAAAATTCTTTTGTCAGGATGTCGAACGTTGGAGAATCTAGTCAGGCTAGAGAGGTTGTACCTCAGGTGCCTATCGAGGAGGAGCCCTGTGACATACATGTTGTCTGGGAGCAGCTGGTTAGGAGAGAGCCATCTCCAGTGATCACCGTAGCTGGTCGGGAGCGTGAGCTGACACCTATACCAGAGGAGGAAGAGGATCCCGATGAGGAATTCCCACCTCACTCTACTAGTGCTGAGAAGTACGAGGTAGTATACGACAACAATGTGGAACTTCATGGACAAGTTGGAGACCTCGAGGAGACTGTTCAACAGCGAGACGAGACGATTAAAGAGCTAGCAAATGACCTCGGAGATGCACAGTGGAACTTGATACGTATGGAGATTGATAGGGATGCTGCTCAGTTTGAGTTGGCCAAGGTGAGGCAAGATATCCAGGAGGAGTCAAGGACACGTGCTAGAGCCGAAGAGTCAAGTGTGAGAGCTAACCAAAGAACCGATCGGGCTGAAGCTGAAGCTGAAGCCAAGAGGGCCAAGTTAAGAGAAACGGAGTATGCTTTTCATACAGCGATAGAAAGAGCACAGGACCGTATTTTCTACTACCCAACTCAGTTCCAAAGTTTACCGTGGTATGTGGTGGACCATAGAAGATGACGTTCGATAAATAGAAGAGAGCGCCTTGAGAGGTCATCTTGACGATTAATATGCCTAGATAGTGATAATTTTTAATTATGTGTTATTTTGTAATAAGTAATGTAAATTCCATACTTGAGATAAGAATGGGATAAGCAAATGATGTAATCTTGTAACTTTTCTAGTTCAGGAAAGATGAGATAATAGCAGAAATGCAATATGTTTGATGTTTTAACCACGAGTATGAATAAAAGAATTTTATTTGAAAAGATGTGTGTTCTATGTGAACTGAATTGGTTAAAATATTTAAATGTTAATTTAAAATACTTAGTATTGAGTAAAGGGTCTAATAATATTTTTGTGACACCCCCAAATCCGGGTACTTCGATTCCACAGGATTTGGTGTTCACTGTACAAATATCATCTATCTATCTGCTGCACAGGATTAGCGTTGGCATTATTGTTAATATTGGTTGACTCTTCCTGAGCTGGTTGACGTTGTTGTCTTCTCCTTGGCGGCATTTTTCTGTTAAATAAACACTTATTAGAACTTTATTTATTTCTCTAGATAGTCAAGACATTACTTAACAATCTAACATACTCATTTAGCACATCATCTCAAACAACTTAATATATTTGCATTCAAATAAAAAGTTTTACATTAAACAATAGCATAACTGCTATTTACATCAGCTATCCTGGAATAAATAATCCACAGGATTTAAAATATTTAAATATTCTTTCGTTCATAAACACGTCAGAATTTACATCTAAAAACTAATTAAGTTCTTCACATAATTAAATAAATTATATCACTGTCTGTCAAGGTACTGATTAGCCTTGCTACGCTCCTCTTCTAAGATGCGATGCATCGTCCTGCGATCCATCATGTACAATGGTAGTCCCTCGAACTAGATTGGGTACCTCAAAACTCGATCTTGGGTCTCATTCATTGCATTGTTAAGTGTAGAGTACGTTTCCCCAATCTTTGCTTTCTTTGCACGACTATCATCCTCTGCATGATCCGCTCGACGCGATTCTCTTACCCAGCCTTCCTCTGCTATGCTCAGCCTTTCGGAGGTTTCCTTCAGTTCCTTCTTCATTTTATCTATCTCCTCGGTCTTATCTTCAGTTTGACCCTTCTCATGGACCAAATCCCATTCTACATTTGCCAGTCGAGAGTGAAGAGTCGAAATCTCCCTCTCCTTCTCCCCTAGAGTAATATGCTGAATAACCGCTTGCTTCGTCAAATCCCGAACCTCGTCTTGTAACTCTACGTTACGGTCGTATAATGTGTCATACATCTCAGCATCAACGGTGTACCGTGGTAACTCCTCTTCTTCCTCTTCCTCATCAAACTCCTCCTCAGGATCAGTCTCAAGTTCATGCTCTTGACCAACAGCGGTGATCAATGGAGATGATACCCTCTGCACCAGCTGCTCCCTAATGACATAAATGTCTCGGGGTTCCTCCTCAAGAGGGTAATTGTGAGGTACTCTGGGTCCCTTCTCGAGAGGTACTATAGTACTCTGGGTCCTCCTCAACTTGACTAACTTTCTAACAACATTCGACATCCCGACAACAAAATTTTAAGTTTTAGTTACTAAGTCGTACTATCTAACGTATACTTTAACACATAAACACATAAAGTATTTTATTATCTTCAATGAATTACAAAAATTCATTTCTTAGAACTCGATAAGAATTTTCAATTACTATCTTCTTCTATAAGGCTACTACCTAAGGTTGTTCCCCCCACCTAAGGTTCATAACCTACAGCTTTGATACCAACTTGTGACACCCTCAAATCCGGGTACTTCGATTCCACGGGATTTGGTGTTCACTGTACAAATATCATCTATCTATCTACCCATAATAAATGCAAACCATACAATAGATAAAAATAAAATCTTCTCCTTAAAAGGATTACAACATCTGAATAATAATAATAAAAAAATCCCAGGTTAAACTAACCTTAAAACATCTGTGCGGAATCATAAACAAATAAGTCTTAACAACATCATTAACTCAAGTCTTAAACATAAATACATCAACAATTAAAAATAACAAGTCTTCATCACTTGCTAACTTTGCCTTGCCTTTACTAGTGGAAGGGTGTTCATCACTTCTTTCATTCTTAATTGCAATGTTATTATTAAACAAGAGTGAGCACTATTGCCCACCAGTATAATAATGAAACAACAGTATAATAACATGCGAATAATCAAAGACATCTGAATAAAAGCTCAACTTTTGAATCAAGAATAAATAACAAGAATCAAAAGAATTCTGAGGGTCATAAGACCTTGAACTATGTCCTAGGTTAACAAGGGTTATACTTGAAACCTTTAACAGTCATAAGACTATGGACCTTTCTTCTCGTACTTAGGGGATCAAATTTCTTAGTACCATCATCACTGCACAATATCTTAATGCTAACGCATAAGTAAATCCCTTTACAGGGTTGTTCATCTCAGTTTGACATTCGAGTCCGCACCAAAGGAAGTTTGGTTTGGATAATTCATCAAGGGTTATGAAATTTAGAACGCTCATCAACTATGGACTAGTTGAATCAATAAGGTTCACTAGTCTAATAAGGTTCAATAATAATTGATATTCGATTTGAATAATAATCTCAAAAGTATACAATAGGATAATTATTGTATAACTGAATCATGCTTTGAAAGTTAATCAATCTTTAATATAATAATTTGAACTTGAATAATAGTAATGATAATTACTTAAGGTAAACAATAATCTTGAACAATAATGACAAGTAGAGTTAGGAAACTTGCTCAAATTTAAGAGTTTAAGTTTAGGAAACTTGCCTCATGCGTAGATTACACTTTAATTAAACTCGTTCTTTGAATTTAATCCTACATACCATTCACATTCACAATGCCAGTTAATTATACTTAATTAGTCATCATAAACTCTTTCTTTTTGTCAACTTTAATTATTGACTATACTTAATCAATTTATCACATTAACTGTCACATAATATCACTTCATAAATAATAATCTAATTATGTATTTATTAATTCAATCCACATGTAATTATGTTATTTATATGTTAAACATCTATTTTATCATCATATTATACTTCTAACATGTTTACATGTTCATTACATAAATTTACTAACACATTGTTAGACTTAGACATTTTAAAATTTACATTTACGAAATTTACGGAGAGTATTTCATGGCTACCATTGTCAGAGACATTTACCTTTCAGGCAATATGCACATGATGGCACTGACCGCAGACACTTACACTTGCTTGGCTCAGTCTTAAGTTCATGACGGACTTGATTTCGGGTTGGAGTTGCGCCATTACGAGACTCAGATTCGCTTCCCATTCACGAAGAACACAGAGTTCGGCGAATTACACATTTCATGGTCATTAAATTCACTAATTTAACATACCCACATGTTAATATTCACATATAATCATTACCCAACCTCTATAGAGTGATTTTAACCCATCTAAACACTTAATAACTAATTTAAAGCATGTGAATTTTACTGACTTTGATGTTCTTGGAGGTTTTGAAAATAAAACATGAAAATTGTCACTACGGGTTCGTTATAACACCGAATCCGTTTATTTAAACTTTGGTCTCTTTGTATCAACATGCATAACATCATACGAGTGTAAATTTTACGAAAACATTTATGTTTGACATACTAAAATCACGTATAAGGCCTTAAGGCCAAAACCCAAACTCTGTAATTTTGTAGAAATCATATACGATGTAATACTATGAAACTGATGATATAGAATCATGCAATATATATATATATATATATGTATATAAAACATGTTATGCTACTCTTATTATTACATATATCCATATAATAGCACAATTTCTCAATTACAGAGACATAACAGAGGTTTTGAAAGCCAAAAACTATGAAACCCATTTTATGAAAACTAAATACGTAAAGTAGAATTTGGGAAGGAGGAGATTACCCCCTGAATATAATAATTAGTAGGCTTAGTTTCCTCACTCTCAATTCTCTTCCACAGTATCTTAATTCATCTTGGAAATTCTCAGACTCTCTCTGAATATTTCTTAGACTTAGGCAAAAATGAAAAAGAAAAAGAAGACGTCGTTTATAATGATCAGATAACTGAGCGCAGAGTGGTCAGTTGGCCCAATCATGGGTTAACTGCACCAACTCCTCTTAGGGCCTTGTTTGGCTAGCTTCAAAAGACTTAATCTCATTTAATTAAATAAAATCTTTATCATATAGTTTAATTAATGTCACACACACTCCTTTATAAAATAAACTCATATCTTATTTAATTTATTATAAATAAAATATAATAATTTCTCATAAATTCACATAGTCACATAATTAAATATCTCATTAATAAATAATGTCAATTTATTAAATCTCTAATTAATAATTAAATTAATTAAAATACAAATATGCTTATTAAATATTTCTTTTAATACAATAAGCTCACATAATTACATACTTTGATAATAAAAAATTTCTACATTAATTTAATAAATGTAACACATATAATTAAATTAATCTACCACAATTGCATCAAATAATTATTTAATTCAATAATTAAATCATCGAAAAATATTTATTTAATTCAATAAATATTAAAATTAAATTACAAAATTCTCGTTCATCACATCTTTCCCCCTTAAAGGATTCTCATCCCTCGAATCACAACTCAATAAATTCGACTATTACAATCTCCCCCTACAAAGATTCTCCCCCCTTAATCGCTTTAAATAATTAAGTAAATAATTGAGGGTAATTCTTCATCATATTCTCTTCGAGTTCCCACGTAGCTTCTTCAGCGTTGTGGTTCCTCTAAATTATTTTAACAGAAGGTATAACTCTATTTCTGAGAACTTGTTCTTTTCGGTCGATAATTTGGACAGGAATTTCTTCGTAAGATAAGTCTTTCTCAAAATGTAGGGGTTCATATTCAATTACATACTTGTAATCGGCTTTGTAGGGTCGTAACACAGACACATGGAAGACATTGTGGATATTCTCGAGTGCTGGAGGTAAAGCTACCTCATACGCGACTTCTCCGATTCTTCGTAATACTTCAAATGGTCCAATGAATCTTGGACTCAATTTTCCTTTCTTTCCGAACCTGATCTTCCCCTTCCAGGGAGAGACCTTCAAGAAGACATAACTACCTGATTCAAATTCGATATTTTTACGATGTGGATCAGCGTATTTCTTCTGTCGATCTTGAGCGACTACCGACCGTGTTTCTGTCACTTTGACTATTTTTGTCGCTCATCGTACTAATTCGACCTAGCAATTGTCTTTCACCAACTTCATCCCAGTAAAGCGGAGTTCTGGACTTTCTGCCGTATAATGCTTCGTAAGGCGGCATGCCAATACTAGCGTGGTAACTGTTTTTGTATCCAAACTCCACAAGCGGTAGGTGATCATCCCAATTTCCTTTGAAGTCCATCACACAGGCTCTTAGCATATCTTCTAACATTTGAATCGTTCTCTCGCTCTGTCCATCTGTTTGAGGGTGGTATGCTGTACTCATTCACAATTGTGTACCCATGCATTCCTGAAGACGTTGCCAGAAATTTGATGTGAAGCGCGGATCCCTATCGAAAATAATTGACACCGAAACTCCGTGCCTCGAAACAATCTCTTTTACGTATAGTCTCGCCAACTGATCTAAGTTGAATCTGATTTTGATAGGAAGGAAATGTGCAGATTTCGTCAGTCGGTCAACGATAACCCATACTGTGTCATAGCCTTTCTAAGTCGTCGGAAGGCCAACCACGAAGTCCATTGTAATATGTTCCCATTTTCATTCTGGGATCTCTAACGGTTGAAGTAAACCACTTGGTCTCTGATGTTCTGCTTTTACTTTCTGACAGGTCAGACACTTGGCAACACATTCTGCAACATTGCGTTTCAAATTCGGCCACCAGAAATGTTGTCTAAGATCTTGGTACATCTTGGTACTACTAGGGTGAATCGACTATCTTGAACTATGAGCCTTGCTTAGAATTTCTTCCTTAATTTCTTGTACTGGCGGAACCCAGATTCTACTTTCAAATCTCAGTAATCCTTCCTTATCCATGTAAAATCTTGGTTCAGTTCCTTCGGATATCTTCTTTGTCACCTTTTTGCATTCATCATCCTGAAGCTGATCTTCCTTCACTTTGTCTAGTAGAGTTGTACCAGATTGCATCTGAAATAGCTTCTCGTCGATCTCCATTGGATACTTCACTTCCAATTCCAGTCTTTCCATTTCTACAATTAGTTCCTCCTGAGCGGTCAACATCATCAATTTCTCGCGACCCTTTCTACTTAAGGCGTCGGCAACCACATTCGCCTTGCCCGGATGGTATAGAATCTCACAGTCATAATCCTTAATTAATTCCAACCATCTTCTCTGACGCATATTCAAATCCTTTTGTGCGAAAATATATTTCAGACTCTTGTGGTCCGTATATATTTCACACTTCTCCCCGTAGAGATAGTGCCTCCAAATTTTCAAAGCAAACACAACTGCAGCTAATTCCAAATCATGGGGTATCCCTTCTCATAATCCTTCAACTGTCATGATGCATATGCAATAACTCTGCCGTTTTGCATAAGCATACAGCCAAGTCCTTTATGCGACGCATCACTAAAAACAACAAAATTTCATGTATCATCCGGAAGAGATAACACAGGGGTTGTACTCAACCTCTTCTTTAATTCTTGAAAACTTTCCTCACACTTATCCATCCAAACAAATTTCACAACTTTTTGAGTTAAATTTGTTAACGGAATTGAGATCTTGGAAAAATCTTGTATGAATCTTCTATAATATCCTACTAATCCAAGGAAACTTCTTACTTCTGACAGCGTTCTCGGCTGATCCCAGTTAATCATGGCTTCTACTTTAGATGGATCTACCAAAATTCCGTTTTTATCGATCACATGACCAAGAAATTGTATTCGCTCGATCCAGAATTCGTATTTCGAAAATTTAGCTTACAACTTCTCCCTTCTCAATACTTCCAATGTTAATCTCAAATGCTCTTCGTGTTCTTCTTTGGTTTTCGAATATACCAAAATATCGTCTATAAATACAACTACGAATTTGTCCAAAAATGGCTTGAACACACCATTCATTAGTCCCATAAATGTTGCAAGAGCATTCGTTAGACCAAACGACATTACTAAAAATTCGTAGTGACCATATCGCGTCCTGAACGCTGTCTTTGGTACATCCTCTGGCCTTACCTTCAATTGATGATAACCACTCCTCAACTCAATCTTAGAAAAGTATCTTGCCCCCTTCAACTGGTCGAACAGATCATCGATCCTTGGTAATGGATATCTATTCTTAATCGTGACCTTATCCAGTTCTCTGTAGTCAATGCAGAGCCGCATCGATCCGTCTTTCTTTTTCACAAACAACACCGGCGCTCCCCACGGTGACACGCTCGGTTGAATGTACTTCTTGTCCAACAATTCTTGTAATTGCACCATTAATTCTTTCATCTCTACTGGTGCCATACGGTATGGTGCCTTCGATATTGGAGCGGTTCCGGGCGCCAAATCGATCACAAAATCTACTTCTCTATCCGGTGGAAGTCCTGGCAAATCGTCTGGAAATACGTCGACGAAATTCTTCACAATCGGTATCTCTTCTACCTTTGGATTCTCTTTTTGATTATCGACTATGTAAGCTAAGTATCCTACACAGCCTTGTCTTAATAATTTCCTGGCCTGCATCATCGTTAGATAACTCGCTTGTCTAGGCGACTTGCTACCATAAAACACAACCTTTGACGTAGTCATAAGGTTAATACTCTTCTTTTGGCAATCAATTACAGCACCGTAATTGAATAACCAATCCATTCCCAATATAACGTCGAATTCCCCAAGTCGAATAGGGATAAGATCTACATTCATGAAATTTCCCTTAATATCCACTCTATAGTTCTTATATACGTACTTAACATGGATTATTTCTCTATTCGCAATTTCTATGTTCATGGGGTAATCCAATTCAGTCTTAGGTAAATCTAAATTCTTGGCAAAATCATCAGATAAAAAGGAACATGTAGCACCCGAATCAAATAAAATATAAGCATTAATTTTATTGATCGGAATGATACCTGACACCACATCACGAGACTAGATTGCATCCTGCACCGTCATATTGAAAGTTCTGGCGGTTGGTCGATTTGTGGTAGGTGGTCCGGTGATGGTTAAGGTATTTTCACTGTTATTTCCCCGGTTTCCTCCGTGTCTTGACCCTCTCGATCCCTTCTTGGGACAGTCTTTTGCCAGATGGTCCTTTGAACCACAAGTAAAACAAGCACCCTTCTTTGGGTTTGGACAGTTTGGTGCTATGTGGCCTTCCTGACCACAATTATAGCACACTCTCTTTCCTTTCATACAAACTCCCAAATTGGCTTTCCCGCAAGTCGGGCATGCTTCAATTCTTTTCTTCTGATTACCTTGCTGATTCCCCGATGATGAATTATCGTTCCACCTCTTCTTCTGATTAAAATTTCCACCTCCTGTACCACTTCCACTGGCCTTGTTATTAATTTCACCTTCACTCTTCTTCTTCTTCTGATCTTGATTGTATTTTGTCACCGCATCACTTCCTCCTTCAGCGAGGATGGCCTTTTCCAATACTCCGGCAAATGTGTTTATCTGAAACATTGATACCTTACTATAAATCCAAGGCTTTAGTCCTTGTTCGAATCTTCTGGCCTTTCTCTGGTCAGTGTGTACTTGGTACGGGGAAAACCTTGCCAACTCATCGAATTTAGCCGCGTAGTCAGGTACGCTCATGTTTCCCTGCTTCAGTTCCAGAAATTGAACCTCCATCTGATCCTGCGAACTAGTCAGGAAATACATTTCGAATAACATTTCTTTAAATCTTTCCCACGTAATTACACCTTCACCTCCTCGCATTTTGTTTGCTTGCCACCAGTAGCTAGCCTCAGACTTCAGTATAAACGTTGCAAAAGCGGTCTTCTGATCTTATCGAACCCTAGCAACGTCGAAAACCTTCTCCATTTCCATCACCCACGTTTGAGCCTCGATTGGGTTCCTGGAACCTTTGAACTCTGGCGGTCCCACTTCCTTGAAGTCTTTAAACGTTGTGTTTGGTATAGCTTGAGGTTGATTATTCATGACTCCAGTTAGCAAGTTAACCAACTGCTGCACGGGATTAGCGTTGGCATTATTGTTAATATTGGTTGACTCTTCTTGAGCCGGTTGACGTTGTTGTCTTCTCCTTGGTGGCATTTTTCTGTTAAATAAACGCTTATTAGAACTTTATTTATTTCTCTAGATAGTCAAGACATTACTTAACAATCTAACATACTCATTTAGCACATCATCTCAAACAACTTAATATATTTGTATTCAAATAAAAAGTTTTACAATAAACAATAGCATAACTGCTATTTACATCAGCTATCTTGGAATAAATAATCCACAGGATTTAAAATATTTAAATATTCTTTCATTCATAAACACGTCAGAATTTACATCTAAAAACTAATTAAGTTCTTCACATAATTAAATAAATTATATCACTGTCTGTCAAGGTACTGATTAGCCTTGCTACGCTCCTCTTCTAAGATGCGATGCATCATCCTGCGATCCATCATGTACAATGGTAGTCCCTCGAACTGGATTGGGTACCTCAAAACTCGATCTTGGGTCTCATTCATTGCATTGTTAAGTGTAGAGTACGTTTCCCCAACCTTTGCTTTCTTTGCACGACTATCATCCTCTGCATGATCCGCTCGACGCGATTCTCTTACCCAGCCTTCCTCTGCTATGCTCAGCCTTTCGGAGGTTTCCTTCAGTTCCTTCTTCATTTTATCTATCTCCTCGGTCTTATCTTCAGTTTGACCCTTCTCATGGACCAAATCCCATTCTACATTTGCCGGTCGAGAGTGAAGAGTCGAAATCTCCCTCTCCTTCTCCCCTAGAGTAATATCTTTGAATAACACGTGCTCTCACAAATCCCGAACCTCGTCTTGTAACTCTACGTTACGGTCGTATAATGTGTCATACATCTCAGCATCAACGGTGTACCGTGGTAACTCCTCTTCTTCCTCTTCCTCATCAAACTCCTCCTCAGGATCAGTCTCAGGTTCATGCTCTTGACCAACAGCGGTGATCAATGGAGATGATACCCTCTGCACCAGCTGCTCCCTAACGACATGAATGTCTTGGGGTTCCTCCTCAGTAGGTACTATAGGTACTCGGGGTCCCTCCTCAGCTTGACTATCTTCTCCAACATTCGACATCCTGACAACAAAATTTTAAGTTTTAGTTACTAAGTCGTACTATCTAACGCATACTTTAACACATAAACACATAAAATATTTTATTATCTTCAATGAATTACAAAAATTCATTTCTTAGAACTCGATAAGAGTTTTCAATTACTATCTTCTTCTATAAGGTTACTACCTAAGGTTGTTCCCCCCACCTAAGGTTCATAACCTCTGACTTTGATACCAACTTGTGACACCCCAAATCCGGGGTACTTTCGATTCCACGGGATTTGATGTTCATCGCATAAATATCATCTCTATCTATCTACCCATAATAAATGCAAACCATGCAATAGATAAAAATAAAATCTTCTCCTTAAAAGGATTACAACATCTGAATAATAATAATAAAAAATCCCAGGTTAAACTAACCTTAAAACATCTGTGCGGAATCATAAACAAATAAGTCTTAACAACATCATTAACTCAAGTCTTAAACATAAATACATCATCAATTAAAAATAACAAGTCTTTATCACTTGCTAACTTTGCCCTTGCCTTTACTAGTGGAAGGTTCATCACTTCTTTCATTCTTAACTGCAATGTTATTATTAAACAAGAGTGAGCACTATTGCCCACCAGTATAATAATGAAACAACAGTATAATAACATGCGAATAATCAAAGACATCTGAATAAAAGCTTAACTTTTGAATCAAGAATAAATAACAAGAATCAAAAGAATTCTGAGGGTCATAAGACCTTGAACTATGTCCTAGGTTAACAAGGGTTATACTTGAAACCTTTAACAGTCATAAGACTATGGACCTTCTTTCTCGTACTTAGGGGTATTAGCCCTTAGTACCATACTTTGCACAATATCTTAACGCTAACGCATAAGTAAATCCCTTTACAGGGTTGTTCATCTCAGTTTGACATTCGAGTCCGCACCAAAGGAAGTTTGGTTTGGATAATTCATCAAGGGTTTTGAAATTTAGAACGCTCATCAACTATGGACTAGTTGAATCAATAAGGTTCACTAGTCTAATAAGGTTCAACAATAATTGATATTCGATTTGAATAATAATCTCAAAAGTATACAATAGGACAATTATTGTATAACTGAATCATGCTTTGAAAGATAATCAATCTTTAATATAATAATTTGAACTTGAATAATAGTAATGATAATTACTCAAGGTAAACAATAATCTTGAACAATAATGACAAGTAGAGTTAGAAAACTTGCTCAAATTTAAGAGTTTAAGTTTAGGAAACTTGCCTCGTGCGTAGATTACACTTTAATTTAATCCTACATACCATTCACATTCACAATGCCAGTTAATTATACTTAACTAGTCATCATAAACTCTTTCTTTTTGTCTACTTTAATTATTGACTATACTTAATCAATTTATCACATTAACTGTCACATAATATCACTTCATAAATAATAATCTAATTATGTATTTATTAATTCAATCCACATGTAATTATGTTATTTACATGTTAAACATCTATTTTATCATCACATTATACTTCTAACATGTTAACATGTTCATTACATAAATTTACTACCACATTGTTAGACTTAGACATTTTAAAATTTACATTTCTGAAATTTCTGGAGAGTGGCGTTGCGGCGCCACTGTTGTACATGACCTTCATATTTGTGGTTGAACACTTAGCCTTTACGACGCTTGGTAAAATCATGGCTCTAGTCTTGGCATTTGCATGTTACATGTATTGCTTGCATGATTTTCGATTCGAGTTGGCCATGCCATGCCTGAGACTCAGATTCTGCTTCCCATTCACAAGAACACGAGTTCTACGAATTACACATTTCATGGTCATTAAATTCACTAATTTAACATACCCACATGTTAATATTCACATATAATCATTACCCAACCTCTATAGAGTGATTTTAACCCATCTAAACACTTAATAACTGATTTAAAGCATGTGAATTTTACTGACTTTGATGTTCTTGGAGGTTTCGAAAATAAAACATGAAAATTATCATTACGGATTCGTTATAACACCGAATCCATTTATTTAAACTTTGGTCTCTTCGTATCTACATGCATAACATCATACGAGTGTAAATTTTACGAAAACATTTATGTTTGACATACTAAAATCACGTATAAGGCCTTAAGGCCAAAACCCAAACTCTGTAATTTTGTAGAAATCATATACGATGTAATACTATGAAACTGATGATATGGAATCATGCAATATATATATATGTGTATAAAAAACATGTTATGCTACTCTTATTATTACATATATCCATATAATAGCACAATTTCTCAATTACAGAGACATAACAGAGGTTTTGAAAGCCAAAAACTATGAAACCCATTTTATGAAAACTAAATACGTAAAGTAGAATTTGGGAAGGAGGAGATTACCCTGTAGAATATAATTAGTAGGCTTAGTTTCCTCACTCTCAATTCTCTTCCACAGTATCTTAATTCTTCTTGGAAATTCTCGACTCTCTCTCAATATTTCTTAGACTTAGGAAAAATGAAAAGAAAAAAGAAGACGTCAGATATAATGATCGATAATCGAAATAGCAGAGTGGTCATTGGCCCAATCATGGGTTAACATCACCACCTCCTCTTGGCCTTTTGTTTGGCTAGCTTCAAAAGACTTAATCTCATTTAATTAAATAAAACCTTTATCATATAGTTTAATTAATGTCACACACACTCCTTTATAAAATAAACTCATATCTTATTTAATTTATTATAAATAAAATATAATAATTTCTCATAAATTCACATAGTCACATAATTAAATATCTCATTAATAAATAATGTCAATTTATTAAATCTCTAATTAATAATTAAATTAATTAAAATACCAATATGCTTATTAAATATTTCTTTTAATACAATATGCTCACATAATTGCATACTTTGATAATAAAAATTCTCTATATTAATTTAATAAATGTAACACATAATTAAATTAATCAACCACAATTGCATCAAATAATTATTTAATCCAATAATTAAATCATCGAAAATTTTTTATTTAATTCAATAAATATTAAAATTAAATTACAAAATTCTCGTTCGTCACAATTTTCTTAACAGAAAATGCCTCCTAGAAAAAGACCGACACGTCAAAACCCCGAGGGTTCGACGAACAACAACAACGAGAACGAGGGGGCTAATCCCAACTCGGTTCAGTAGCTGGTGAACCTATTGACCGGAGCTCTTGCGAATCAGACGCATGTGCAGGGGACGACATTCAAGGAATTCAAGGCAGTAGGACCGCCCAAATTCAAAGGATCGACTAACCCCATCGAAGCTCAGATGTGGGTGATGGAGATGGAGAAGGTTTTCAACATAGCTCGAGTGGGAAAGGACCAGAAAATAGCATTCGAGTCTTTCATGCTAAAAGCGGATGCGAGTTTTTGGTGGCAAGCGAACAAGACCCGAGAGGGGGAAGGGGTCATCGCGTGGGAACGTTTCAAGGAAATGTTCTACGAGGTGTACTTCCCAAAGAGTTCTCGAGACCGGATGGAGGTCCAATTCCTAGAAAGTGAAGCAGGAAACATGACCCGGTATCCAAGTATGCCGCCAAGTTTAATGAATTGGCCCTTTCATGACATACCAGTCGTCAAGACCGAGGCTAGGAAGGCGAGAAGGTTCGACAGGATCAAAGCCCAGCTCTCTACAAAGAAGTTTCCATGTTCCAAATTAACACCTTCAAGCATGCAGTCTTTGAAAAGCTATTCTGGCTGAGGGTGGTAGCGAAGCGGTAACCAAGTTCAATCAGGATAAAAAGAAGAAGAATGAGGTAGAAGCTAAGGCTGGGGGCAGCATTGCTGTGAACTAGAAGAGGAAATGGACTGATAATGCCTCTACTGGGAGTCAGCAAGGAAGCAACCAGAAGAGGAAGTTCGAAGCATGTGCTACATGCAGGAGGAATCACACTGGGGTGTGCATGAGTGGAAAGTGGGTGTGCTACAACTGTGGTCGGGAAGGTCACATGGCGCCTAGTTGCCCAAACCCGAAGAAGGGAGCTTGCTTTACGTGTGGGTCCAAGGACCACATGGCCCGCAGTTGCCCGAAGAAGCTGACGGCAGGGTCAACAGGGAACGGAGGGAATGGTGGTGGCAGTTCAGTGACTATCGCTGCACCATTGCAGGCTGTTCGACCCACTGCACGAACATTCAATATGATGGTGCAGGACACTGTGCAATCAAAAGACGTGGTGACGGGTATTATTCCGGTTAATAGTATAAATGCATATGTATTATTTGATCCGGGTGCTACTTGCTCATTCATATCTGATGATTTTGCTAAGACCTTAGGATTACCTGTAGAGGAATTAGTTTACCCTTTGAACATAGAGATTGCAAATAGGGAGATTATTCCTGTTAGGAGCGTTTATAAGAACTATAGATTGGATATTAAGGGTCAAGATCTTAGAGTAGATTTAATTCCGATTAAACTTGGGGAATTCGACGTTATACTGGGTATGGATTGGTTGTTCAACCATGGGGCGATAATCAACTGTCAGAAGAAATCGGTAAACCTTACGACTTTGTCGAAGTTAGTTTTCTATGGTAGTAAATTGCCTAGACAAGCGAGTTGTCTGACGGTTATGCAGGCCAAGAAACTTCTGATGCAAGGCTGTGTAGGATATCTAGCCTACATAGTAGATACGCGTAAGAAAAGTCCGAAGATGGAGGAGATATCGGTAGTTAAGGATTTTGTGGATGTTTTTCCGAGTGAGTTGTCGGGACTTCCGCCAGATAGGGAGATAGAGTTCGTGATCGATCTAGCGCCGGGAACTGCTCCGATTTCGAAGGCTCCGTACCGAATGGCTCCAGTCGAGATGAAGGAACTGATGGTTCAACTGCAAGAACTGTTGGACAAGAAGTATATACAACCGAGTGTTTTGCCGTGGGGAACACCTGTTTTGTTTGTCAAGAAGAAGGATGGATCGATGCGTCTTTGTATTGATTATAGGGAGTTGAACAAAGTTACGATCAAGAATAGGTATCCTTTACCTAGGATCGATGACTTGTTTGATCAACTGAAGGGTGCGAAGTATTTCTCAAAAATCGATTTGAGAAGCGGGTATCATCAGTTGAAGGTGAGGAAGGGAGATATACCGAAAATGGCTTTTAGGACTCGATATAGTCATTATGAGTTCTTGGTGATGTCATTTGGTCTCATGAATGCCCCAGTTGCATTTATGGACCTAATGAATAGGGTGTTTAAGCCATTTCTGGACAAGTTCGTCGTAGTGTTCATCGATAATATTTTGGGTTATTCCAAGATCGAGGAGGAACATGCTGAACACTTATGACTAACCTTGGAAGCACTAAGGCGAGAAAGACTTTACGCCAAATTCTCGAAGTGTGAATTTTGGTTAGAACGTGTGCAATTTCTTGGCCACATGATTGATAAGGATGGTATTTTCGTGGATCCATCGAAGGTAGAAGCCGTCATGAGTTGGGAACAACCAAAGACGCCGTCCAAAGTGAGGAGTTTCTTAGGATTGGCTGGCTATTACCGACGATTTATCCAAGACTTTTCTAGGATCGCGACTCCGTTGACGAATTTGACTCGTAAAACAGTTAAGTTTGTTTGGTCGGAGAAGTGCGAGGAAAGTTTTCAGGAGCTGAAGAAGAGGTTGAGTACTGCACCTGTGTTGTCATTACCAGATAGTACGGGGAATTTCGTGGTGTATAGTGATGCCTCACATAAAGGGTTAGGCTGTGTGTTGATGCAGAGCGGCAAGGTTATTGCCTATGCGTCACGTCAGCTGAAGGATTACGAGAAGGGGTATCCGACTCACGACTTAGAATTACCTGCAGTAGTGTTTGCCCTAAAGATTTGGAGGCACTACTTATATGGAGAAAAGTGTGAAATATACATAGACCACAAGAGTCTGAAGTATATATTTACTCAGAAGGATTTGCATATGCGCCAACGAAGATGGCTAGAACTGATCAAAGACTACGACTGCGAGATACTTTATCATCCGGGTAAAGCTAACGCTGTCATGACGCTTTGAGTAGGAAAAGGTCTGAGAGAAGTCGAACGTGTTGACCGATCGGGATCGATTAATGAAGCGAATGGCTAGATTGGAGTTGGAAGTGAAGTTTCCGAAGGAATCGGATGAGAAGTTATTTCAAGTAACTATTGGTTCTACACTAGTAGACAAAGAGAAAGAAGCACAACTTCACGACGTGGAGTGTGACAAGATTTGGAAGAGGATAACCGATGGCGAAGAGTTCAAGTTCAGAATCGATAGCGAAGGTCTGTTACGTTTTGAAGGAAGAATCTGGGTACCGCCAGTATCAGAGATCAAAGAGGAGATTCTGAGCGAGGCTCACAGTTCTAGATATTCTATTCACCCTGGGAGTACGAAGATGTACCAGGATCTCCAGCATCATTTTTGGTGGCCGAATATGAAGAGGGACGTTACGGAATGTGTTGCGAAGTGTTTGACGTGCCAGAAAGTCAAAGCAGAACACCAAAGACCGAGTGGATTGCTGCAACCGTTAGAAATTCTAGAGTGGAAGTGGGAGCATATCACGATGGATTTCATGGTGGGTCTTCCAGCGACTCAGAAGGGATTTGATACGATATGGGTAATAGTGGACCGACTGATGAAGTCAGCCCACTTTCTGCCGATCAGGGTTAAGTATAACTTGGATAAGCTAGCGAAGCTGTATGTGAAGGAAATTATTTCTCGACACGGTGTGCCGGTGTCAATTGTGTCTGATAGAGATCCGCGTTTCACGTTTAATTTCTGGAAGCGTTTGCAAGAATGTCTGGGAATGCAATTGCGAATGAGTACAGCGTATCATCCTCAAACTGATGGCCAGAGCGAAAGAACAATTCAGACGCTTGAGGATATACTGAGAGCTTGTGTGATGGACTTCAAAGGAAGCTGGGAGGATCATCTACCGTTGGTGGAGTTCGCCTACAACAATAGTCATCATGCGAGTATTGGCATGCCACCTCTGAAGCGTTATACTGCTAAAATGCGTAACTCCTTTGTCTTTGGGATGAAGTCGATGAACGCCACCGCCGGACCGTAATTGGTACAACAAATCACCGAATTGTGAAGGTGATCGAACGAGACTAGTTCTTTGCCGGGATGAGCGGAAGAAATATGCCGATCTACATCGACAGAACCGAGAATTTTTACCGGGGAGTTTCGTCTTCCTGAAAGTGTCTCCTTGGAAAGGGAAGATTCGATTCGGGAAGAAGGGGAAACTGAGTCCCCGTTTTATTGGACCTTTTGAGGTACTACGAAAAGTGGGCGAGGTTACGTACGAGATTGCATTACCTCCGGAGCTCGAGAATATACACAATGTTTTTCATATTTCTGTGTTGAGACCGTATAAGCATGACTATAAACATGTAATAGAATACGAACCCTTACAATTTGATAAGGACTTAACATATGAAGAAGTGCCTGTTTAAATAGTTGATAGAAAAGAACAAGTACTTAGGAATAAAGTGATACCTTCTGTTAAGGTAATCTAGAGGAACCACAGTGCTAAGGAAGCCACGTGGGAACTCGAAGATGTTATGATTAAGTCTTATCCGCATTTGTTTGTTTAATATTTTTTGTGTAAACTCCTTATGTACTGATTCTGGGGACAGAATCCTTTTAAGGAGGGAAGATTGTAATAGAACAAGAATTTGAGATGTTTATAATTTGAGATGTTGATATTTTACGTGAATTTTTTTTATGTGTGATTCTGGGGACAGAATCCTTTTAAGGAGGGAAGATTGTAACAACTGTGATTTTATAATTTATTTAAATATTTATTGAGTGAAATAAATATTTTATGTGATTTATTTATTGAATTAAATAAATAATTACGTGGTTGGAAATGTAATTTAATTAAGTGTTACATGAATTATAATTAGCGAGTAATTATAATTATGTGACAAATTGTTAATTACATGAATATTATTTAATTAATGTGCATATGATAATTCTAATTTAATTGAGAGAATTAAATTAGAAGAATTGTATGTTAGTGTTACATGAATTATAATTAGCGAGTAATTATAATTATGTGACAAAGTATTTTATGTGATTAATTGATGTTAGATTTTAATTGATTAAAGGATTTAATTAATTAAAATGTGACATTAATATATGTGTTAAAATGATTTATTAAATAAAAGAAAATGATTTTTAAATGATTTTAAATGATTTTCTAAAACCAAACAAGGCCCTTGTTTTTATTTTATGAAATTTTGTTGCAAACAAAGGACCTTACACTAAATAAAACTTTGAATTGCCTAAACCAAATCTGATTTAATAAAACTAGTTCCTACTATTCTTGTAACTAAACAGTCCTAGTAACTTTTGAATTTTTATAACTGATAAAAGTTATTAGGTGAGTTAATTATCAGTTATATAACCTATATCTAATAATACGTATTATATTATATTATATGTCAGTTTTAGTTTACGCTAGATTGTTCTAAGCCTAAGTCTAATACTAAGAAACAAAACAAAAGAAGAATAGAGAGAAAGAGAGAGCGAGAAGGAAGAACACGAGAGAAGAAGGAGAGAAGTTGAGTAATCAAGAAAAATCATCATCATCATCTTCTTCACTTTTATTAAGCAAAAAGGTAATTCCTTAATTCCTTATAATATAATTGATTTTGTATGTTCTTCATGTTCTTCATATTCAAAAGTTTTGTAAAGAAAATTATGATTTCATGAAGTTATAATCATGAGTTTTATATGTTTATATATGATGTTTATGTATTTTCTTATGGAAAGATGTTCAAATACAATTGTTGTAAAAACAAGTTTTGAAATTTTGTTCTTCATAAATTTTCTCTGTAAAAATATGTTCTTATGAAAATTTGTATGAACATGAATTGAGTGTCATCTATGCCATAAACATGTTTATATATGATTGTATGAGTTGTTAGTTGTTAATTCATGCATATATATGTGATATCAATGGAAATTCATGTTTTCAAAAATGTCAGTGAACTATTGTGAAAAAAATAAGTTTTATATGGAAATCAAATTCATGTTGTAATTGTTAATTATTGTGTGAGTTAATTGGAGAAATTGTTAGTATGTTTAACAAGTAGTTGATTGTGCTTGGAATTGTATGAATTGGTTTTAAAACAAAATCACAGTGTTCAATTTCATCAAGAACACTGATATTGATATTTTCTTTAGTTTTATGAAAATTGGGTATTTTAATCTTGTTATTTGATGTGTTAGCATGTTCAAAACATGTTAGAAGCTTTGTATAATGTTTCTGTAATACGTATTGTATCAATTGTGGTTGTATGGCAAATTCGTAGTGTAGAGTTAAGCCAAATTGGCTTAATTCTGCATAGTTCGCGAACTTGTCGGTCCGCTTATCCGGCCATGACCACGCCACGCCAGAGGCTTATTATGCCACAAGCGAAAAAGTTGGCAAACATTTTCTGTTTTTGAACTTGATGGTTATAACATGTAATAGTTTATAACATGTGTTAAAGTGTTAAGTGGATAATAATGAGCATATTAATAATATATATTATGTAATTATAATTTGAATAAAAAGGAATTGTAAGATAAAGCATGATGTTGTTATTTATACTTGAGTTGAATTTGAGTTTACATTCTTCATGTAATTGATTAAAATCAGAATGTAATTAGTAGTTATAATTGAATTAATATGTTTGATTTTATTATTTATTTGTTTAGAGTGAGTTAACCATGAGGGTTAATCACTTATGTGAGTTAGTTACATGTTAACTAATTTAGATTGTTGTAATTAAACATACATGTGTAGGAAGTGTTAAGTACGTGATTGTATTAAGTAGCTTGCGCTTGAGGCAAGTTTCCTAAACCTTTCTTTTACATTGTGCAAGTTTTTCTAAACCCTAATCTCAATTAATTATTGAATTCATTATTCATTTATGAAATTATCCTTTCATTTCTATATTGGGCAATTGGTTATTTAAATTGAAATGATCTTAACTTATTGTTCAAGTAGTCTCGAGCACATCCAAATGGTTTCCACTAGTGAACTCCTTATTATCTTTAAGTTCTTGTTCCCTATTCGCCATTTCTTCAAGGAATTTTTCATTAGACTCTGTATACCACGTTGAATTTTTTCCAACTTTCCAATTCCTTGTTAGAACTTGGGGAAAAGGTAGTTTCAGTTCATAAGCAGAAAGAGGTGGAAATTTGTGCTTGAGTACATCACTGCTGCCTATTTCATTATTGTCGGACTTGCTTTGTATTAAATTTTCTTGTTGTTGATCCTCTGCACCACATCTCAATGTTATGGCACTTACATTTTCAACAGTTTGAGAAAGTGACCTTCCTACTGTGGTTGCAAGTTGACCAACTTGGTCCTCGAGATCTTGAATGAAGTTCTTGTCTCCTCACTTTGGAATTGTTGTGTCTCGATACATGAACCGTGTGTTTGGTTCATGAATGCCTTGAACATATTCTCCATAGATGTCCTGCATTAATGTAGATACTTCTTGATTTTCTCGTGGTGGTATGCGAGGTTGAGCTTGCTAAATAACTTGCGTATTCCTTATAGCCATTTGTCGAACCAAAGCAGTTAAATCAGAAATCTGCTGCTCCAAGTCTCTCGTGCTTACCCCATTTACCCTTTGTGGTGTGTGATCCATCTTAGTTCCATACTGCTGTGAGTTAGCTGTTTGCAATGAAGTTCCTTGCTGCTTCTGGAGTCTTGTCTGCTAATGCTCCTCCACTTTCTGCATCAATCATGCTTCTTTCCATTTGTAACAACCCCTCATAGAAGTACTGGATCAAGTAATGTTCATCAATTCCATGAGGTGGACAGCTGGAACACAACTTCTTGAACCTTTCCCAATACTCATATAGATTTTCTCCATTAAACTGCCTAATTCCACATATCTCCTTTCTTATATCGGTAACTCTTGATGAAGGAAAATACCTCTCCAAGAATAACCTCTGCATATCAGTCCATGATTGTATTGATCCTAAAGGTAGATAGTATAACCAGTCTTTAGCCAAATCTGCTAATGAGAATGGAAAAAGTCTAAGCTTGATCTGCTCCTCTGCCACTCCTTGTGCTTTCATTGTGCAACACACCACATGGAACTCCTTTAGATGCTTATATGGATTTTCACTTGTAAGACCACGAAAAAGTAGGCAAAAGATGAATTAGTCTAGAGTTAAGTTCAAAAGCAACATCTAAAGTAGGATACTCAATACAAAAAGATGGTTGAGTCAGATCACTGGTTGAGCTAATCAAGTGATGGGACAAGAGTTTCTTTTGTATCTGCGGCTTTTCTTCTCTTTCTTGATCAAAATTTAAGTCAATAAAGTTAGAGGATTGAGTCATAAAACAAAAAGAAAAAGAAAATAATAAAATAAACAAAACAAATAACACTCAAGAATCTGCTACCAAAATTTGAGAGAGTCATCGTTTATACTCCTAAATTAACCTCACTTTCACTTTACAAATTTAAACAATTAAAGACATGTTAGTAAGCAAGGATCGATTCCACAGAGAGTGATTTGTTTTATATTTATCCTATGATTTCTAATGAAAAGGGGATTTTAAATTAATTAATTAAATTAACAAGAATAAACTAATATGAATAAACAATAAATAAAAAGCTTCAGTTCTTCAGTTCAGTATCACCTTTTTACAATAATAGATTAATCAAGTGTAACATTATTTACCCTTCAATGAAACTAATAGCCCTAGGTAACAACAAGCTTGCTACCCGAAACTCCCCTTAGATTGTCACTCAATAAAACAAGCTCTTCACAAGATTCTAACAATTATATAACCTAGAATAAACTCTCTAGATTTAATATAATAGCAGCATTAAGAACTAGGGAATTAGACTATTCCAAGCAACAAACACATAAGCTCGGATTGTTTAACTTGTCTTCTGATAATCATAGCAATACTCAAAAGCTTGTCCACAATCATGTATTACTAATTACTACTTGTGATTAGAAATAATATCAATTACACGTAATATTATTCCTTGATCTAGCATATGATATTTGTTAATCAACTTAATCCTGCAGAAATCAAATCAGTTAAGCCAAATAGCATTCAGAAATTAAATCAGATTATCAAGAATGAATTTCATGTGAGAAGGAATAAATAATGAATACTCAATTAACCATTAATTATAAATAAGGTTCAACATCCCTTAGAACTGAATAAAAATAACTTAGCTCATGTCTTCAATCCTCCAATGTTGTAGATGAGAGAATGTAGTAGATGATTGAATGAATAAAACTCTGACTCTCATCCTCTATTTATAGTACTAGACAAAGTCCTAAATCCTATGGGAAGTAGAAATCCAAATACTAAAAGGAATTACAAATCATAACTAGTTTCCATAAAGAAATAGAATCTAATTTGGAAATAAATCTTAGTATAAAGTAAATCCTAAAGCTAATAGAAATAATAATCACATTCCATGTTGAAATCTGCCAAAATCTGCATTTAGAAACTTTCCAAAAATCCAAGATTTTCTAATTTTCGCGCTCAAATTCGCTGGGGCGAATTTCCATTTTCTGTTGCGACGTCCTTTGGTAAAACGACCATAACTTTTGATCCAGAAGGATTTACGGGGACTGCTACCTATCAAAACGAAGATATCGACGAGATCTACAACTTTCATTCTTTGAGATTTGACAGATTCTGGCTGCATCAAGGTCGAAATCGGGCTTCAAGTGACTGTTGTGCAAATTCCAACTTCCAAACTTTGAGGTTCAACTTTTGTCTGGTAAAAAGATCATAACTTCTTCATACGAACTCCGATTGGGACGATTCAAGATATTCCGGAAAGCTAAGGAAGAGCTCTACAATAAAATTCAAATCTCAAGCCTAGACCATGCATCCACTTTAATGCTAAAAATCCTGTAATTTTCTTTTTTTTCTCATTTCAGCTTCAATTCTTCCTGAAATCATTAAACACATTAATAAACTCATATACACATGAAACATAGAATAAAACTAAACATAAAGGAATTAAAATACATGAATAATATGCACTCATCAGTAACCCCGACAGAAAAGGTAAAAATTTCATAATAAAATCCATGTCAATATTTCGGTATAATGATATTAAAAGAAATAACATCATTTCCAAAAAAAAAATAACATCCGTTACCTCAAAAAGACAGTACTTCGAATTGAAATATCAGATATAAGGCTAAAGAAAACTTGCGCTGAATAGTAACACTCAAAGTATTTAAATACTCACGAAAATACGCTCGATATTATAGAGAGAAAATTTTTTGATTCTGATATGATTTTCAAATTCTAATTCAGCATCCTATTTATAGAAAAATGCTTAGAACGCCAAAGCAGAAAATTTAATAAAATATTATTATATATAAAAAAAATTCACGCCCACCTCTTGAAAATCTGATTTCAGAATTTTACACATGCATGTGGGGCCCACCAACATGAAAAACATGTTTTTATCATTTATTGTAACAAAATTAATCTAGACCCAATATTTCAGAACTTCAATAATTCATGAAAAATAGCCCTTTTATCAGAAAAATTCAAATCTCATGATCTTTTCATAGGAAATTAAATTCTCTACAACTTTGCATAAGAAAGTATTTCGAAATTCCAAACAAAAAATGTCCGAAATCCATAAACGGGTGATTTTCTACATCAAAATACTGATAAAAACACCTCAGCATTATTTCCTTCTTTTATATCCACAAAATAAATATTTCCTTATCATATAAATCAATAATTAACTATTCATAAATAATATTACAGAACTACAATATTGACAACTAGGTCGTTCCTAGGAAAGAGGGGGCTTTTCGATAAGGATTTCTCCTTACTGGCGCGCAATTAGATTAACCTAACCCCTTTCCTCGACAAAACTTCCTTAGACATTGTCAATAATGCTATCTAATAATATTATTCAAATAATATGAATTATTGATCTGATAATGGGAAATATTGTGCAGTAAGAATTATTGAATTAACAATAATATAAAAATACTATGCAATACCGTGCTAAAGCATGTAATAATGACGCCAGACATTTTCATTTTCCCACGGGTATTCCAACAAGTGTTAATTCAGAATAACTCCGTAGTTATTCATAGAAAACTCATTCGTGTCATTTTCTTCATCCGATAGTTTTTCGTTATGGGGCCCACAAATGGTCATACTGTCGCATTTAATATTCCCCAACAAAGAAGAATATTCCACGACCAAGCGAATATTCCCCGACAATGAATATTTTATAACCACTTGCTTATTTAAAAATATTTGCGTATTTTACCCCATACCACATTAATCAAATCAACCCCTTACTATTCAAAATAATATATAGAGGAAATTCAATTTTTTTTATTCATAAAAGTTGGGGTCTTACATGTGACATCCCAGATTTTTTAAAAATTATAAATGAGAATTTAATAAATAAAATTCTTATTTTAAGATGCTCGAGTACGAGTATGTGTATATGTGAGAAAGATTATGAAATATGTGATTTTATGTGAAGGTAATTTAAATGTTAATTTTAATATTTATTGGAGTAAATAAATATTTTAAGTGAATTATTTATTGAGTTAAATAAATAATTACATGATTTTTATGGAGTAATGTAATTAAGTGCAATTTATTAATTAAATGAATATGTGGTATTTAATTTAATTGATATATTGATTTTATGTTATAGTTCTAATTTAATTGAGATAATTAAACTAGATGAGTTATGTGATGTAGTGTTACATGTATTATAATTAGCGAGTAATTATAATGTGACAATTTTATGTGATTGATTGATGTTAAACTTTTAATTAATTAAATTATAATGTTGGGATTTAATTAATTAAGGGATAACATTAAGATTATGTGTTAAAGGATTTATTAAAAGAATAAAAAGAGTTTTTAAAATCGTTTTCCCAAACAAGGCCCTTGCACCATTTTTAAATCCGTTTTGCCAAACGGGACCTTAACTATTAAAACCTGTTTTTAAAATGATGAGTTTTGCCAAACAAGCCTTAGGGCTTTTCAAATTCAAACTTGTAACTTATGTGATTAATTGTATTTATGTTAATTATTATAGTGTAATTATATTGTATAAGTTATATATCATATGTATATACAATATACGGTAAGTTAAAAAAAATTAGTACGTTAGTTTTTGCAAAACAAAGAAAGAAAACAAGAGAAGAGAAGAGGGATGATCAGAGAAGAAGAAGAAGAAGAAAAAGAAGAAGAAGAAGGGAAACCTTGAGAAAACAAGAGAAAAGCTTTCATCATCTCCATCTCTCTCTTAATTCAAAACTAGTAAGGTTATAATCTTAACCCTTATACTCAATTAATATGAGTTGTGTTTCTTCTTTGTAAAATTAAGTTTTCATGATTATAAATTTATATGTATATATGGTGTTCATATGTTTTCATATGTAATTGTATGCGATGAAAGGATTTTCAAAGTACAATTGTTGTAAAACCAAGTTTTGAAGTTATGTTCTTATATGTTCTCATAATTTTAGAATTCTATGTAAAAATCTTTTGGTGAAACTTCATAATTTTGATATGTGAATGAGATGTGTGTATATATATATATATATGTATATATATATGCTTACATGAGATTTTTTTAGTGGTTTAAGAGTTTCAAGTCACTAGGACATGATGAACATGATGAAATCGTGTTCATAATGTTTGATTATAAAGTTATGTTGAAAATTATTCTTAAGTCATTGATGAAAGCATGAAGTTATGAGTAATGTGTGATATAGCATGAGTATATATGAGTTATATGGTTGTTGTAGAAATTCAATCCATGTAAATTTGGATAAATAAGAGGAATTATGTTTATAGTGATTTTCTTTAAATTAATTTCTAAAAATAGCTTTTGAAACTATCAAATTGGTGTTTGATTATGGGTTATTGTTGAAATTGATCATGTATTATGTTAGTATGTTAAGAATAGAAGTCAATACAATTGGAATTACTTGAATTGATCGAAAAACGAATTCGTAATAGCAATTTTCGTCAAGAACGTTTGATTTTGTGTTTTCTTCAAAAATCATGAAAAACCTTGGTTTTGATTATGTGTTATAAGAATTATATGTGTTATAATCATTTTAATGGGTTCAAAATATTGTTTTTCACAAGTTTCATGTTTGTCATGTTGGGAAAAATCGAATTTGGTGTGACGGAATAAGCCAAATTGGCTTATTTCTCCACTAGTTCGCGAGCCAGGACCTCCACCAGCAGTTGGACCCACCCCAGCGGGGCTTTTACCCTTGGGGGACCAGCCCCAGTGGGTGGACTTGCTGTCCGGAGTTGTTCAGTTGTTGTTATGCGAAACTATTTTGACATCTGTTACTAAAATGGCCACAACTTTTTCATACGAACTCCGATTGAGAAGATTCAAGATGGTTCGGAACGAGAACGAGTAGACCTACAACTTTTGTTCTTTATATTTTGCAATTTGAGGTCAGTAACTAAGGTCAAAATGGTCATTTTTATGACTGTTACGTATTCGGAGGCAATCGGAGGGCGTCGGGCATGCACATACGCAAGTATAGTGCTGTCGACGATGTTAGATGTTGTTATAAGTTATAAAACATGAATGTTAGTAAATATTTAACTTAAAGTATAGTTTATGTAATTTGATTAACGTAAGATATAATTATAATTGATTAATTATGTGAAATGTAATATGATTATGTGAGGTGATTAAATTACGTGGTGATTAATTATTAACTTAGTAGTTAATGAGGAATAAGTTAATCTAAATTGGTTCACTAACGATGAAGATTAGCTATGTATTAATTAATTTATATCGTTAATTATACATATGATTTGACAGCGAGTGTCAAACAAGTAAATGGAAGAGAATTACGAAGTGTAAATTAGAAAGTGTAAATTAGAATTTACTTAGACGTTTGATAAGCATTGCTAAGTGACTAATAATTGATGCGTATGATAATACGTTATGTAGGATCATGAAGCAGATTATATTAAGCAGCTTTTCGGTAATTGGTAATCTACGAGCCAGGCAAGTCTTTCGGTTACTATTTTCTATATGAACTTGATAACATTATAAACTGTTTTAAACTGTATTGCAAAGAGCATGCTATGTTATATATATGTTGCAAGACTGAAATGTGAAAGTCAATTTATGACTACACTGATTTAGAAAATGTTGATTGAGTAAGGAACTCAATCTTTATATTTGTTATGTGATTAAAGCATGTATGTCATTTTACTTTAATATTATGAGATGAATGTTGAGCATGCTAATTATGTGCTACGTGATGCATGTAAACTGTTAGTTCTTGCTGAGCTGTCGAACTCACTCTTGCAAATAACTATTTTTGCAGGTCAAGGATGCAAGGTAAAGATATGTGTTAAGTGATTTATAGAATTCAATGTTCAAGGATATTAGTTATATTAAATTTCAAATCTTAGTTGATGTTGTGATTGTAATTGAACTGTTGAGTTGTAAGTTAAGCGATCCGACGATAATGTATATTGATTATTGATGTAAGACTTTGTATAGTCCTGTCGTTGTAGTGATTCATGTAATGGAATTGAATCAAACATTTGTAATGTAAAGGTTGCGATTCGGGGCAATAAAGAAAGATTTTATAAAAGTTTTAATTATTTCGCATTTTTGTAAAGATTGTATATCGAATAATGATGTAAAGTTAGAATAAAGTTGTATTGTTAACGATCGATAAGGAGAATATTATTGTATGAAATTTGGGGTCGTTACAGTTGGTATCAAAGCTGTAGGTTATACACCTTAGGTAAGAGTACCTTAGGCTATGACCTTAGAGAATAAGAAGTTAAGAAGAAGATTAGAATGACGAGGAATAAAATTCGAATAAAATGTTGAACTGTATAATGAAGTTAGAAATTATTAAAAGAATAGTTGATTAATAAACAAGAAGATTCAAAGAAGAATCTTGAAGGGATATAAAGATAAGATTAGGGAGTTGCCTAACTCCAATAACCGAGATGACGAATAACGATGAATAGACAGAGTCTATAAGTTGTAAAAGCATAACTGAAATCATAGTATGATATTATGATAGGTAAGGATAAAAAGTTTTAAAATAAAACAATAATGAGATAAGAAAGAATCATAAGAGAGAGGATTATAGTATAAGGTCACGATGTGATCTTTTAAGTTGAAAGACAGATGGTCTTTAATGATGGAATAGTTATGGTTTGAGACTATAACGAGAGTGTACTATGAGATAGTACGAGATTAACTCACGAGGAGTTATGAATGATGAGGTACAGAATTCTGTATCGAGTATAGAGCGAGAAGTTATGAGTAAGATAGAGTTAAGTGGGATTTCAGTGAGGACTTATGTGATGACTGAGTTGTACAAATCTTGTATGGGTAGGATTTTGTGCTTACACTTAGCTTATCATATTGATAATCATTGGAAGGATTGTGTCGCGCTATCGATATATATATGACGAGAAGGTGATTCTTTTCTCATATTATATTTGATAGTTAGAGTCAATAGAGATTAAATTAGATGACAGTAAGATTTCATTAAATGATCTTAAGGTTAGGCGAGTTCTTAAAACTCATACCTATGGTAAGTTCGTGACTCATAATCGTACGTATGTTTTGGACCCCTAAGCATATGGACAGTCTCTGATCAGTTCTTTAACTACGTATTGCTAGGACAAGTTCTTAAACTCATATTATTGTGGCAAGTTCCTGAACTCCCAAAGTGTGGTAAGTTCGATGAACTATACTGGGTATAGAAAGAGTTGTGGTATAGAAGCATTGATATTGTTTAAGATTGATAGATTGATTAAGTAAAGATTTATATTGATGGAAAAGGTTTTTATATTCTAAATCTCCTAGCTTTGCTAGATTTTCGAAATTTATTGACTTCGTGCTAATGATGCACTTCTGTTTTTTTGAAAAACATTGGATTGAATGATGGAACCAATGAAATTTTTTAAAATAGTGCTATTATTCAAATGTTTATGCTAATTGCTTCAGCTAGACAAAATGATTTTAAATCTTCAAAATGTATTTCATATACATCATTGATAGGGTGTAAAAATAATCGAGGAAGTTATCAATGCAGTTTAACCTAGTGTTGAATGTGATCGTATGATCGTCAGCCCACTATGGTATGGTGTAGTATGACGACGTCATGTAATGAAGAAATCCTCAACGTATCATCTCTATGGTACGGTATCAAGATATTATGACAAGATTTAATTATTATTTTAGTTTCCTTAAGCTATATAAATTTTTTTTTATTTTATTGAGTTGGTTAAAAATATATATACATATATATATATATATATATATATATATTCTGATTGATGTCCGAATTATTGTGAGAAGTCTATGCTACTTGATTCAGCTAGACCAATATTGAAAGATGTTTATGAAATTCGAGCTTTCTTGGTTAAACTATGTCAAACCAAATTATTTTGGTGCGGATTCAGATGTTAAGAAGCTGAGGTGAACAACCCTATAATAAGGGGACATGTTATCGGAGACTGTAGTTCCGAATGTAACGCATATAGTCGTTACGATGTACTACGTTTGGGCCCGACGTAGGGGTATGATAGGCTGGCCACCTAGAGTACCGATGTGATTTTATAGTGTGAAGTACCGAGGGTGAAGCACTATTAATCCTAAAAATAAGTTCAAGGTCTGGCAACCACTCAGCATGATTTGGAATCTTTTAAAATTCTTGAGTTATTTATATCGCTTCCCAATTATTGAGCAATTGTGGAAGATTCTTATTATACTAAAGGAAAATGTAGCGAGAAGGATATTCCTTAGAGAGAAGTAGTGATTAAACGTTGAATCCAATGGATAGAGATTAGCGTAAAATCTAGGTTGATAGAATGATATATATAGATTGATAGACTTAAATTTTGAGGACGAAATTCTTAGAAGAATGGGTGAATGTGATAACCCGGATAATTATAGATGGTGAATTACGAAGTATATTAATTCCACGAGTAGAGTATATGGTAATTAGAAATGAGTGAACATTTAAAGAGAGTATATTATATTTGATATATGATTGTGTTTAATTGAAGGTTATGTAATAAAACCTTAACCCTGTTGAAGAGGTGAATTTAGTAAAGATATATGTGTAGTTATATAAATGTTGTTACGATAATGTGTTGAAGTTATTCAACGATAATTGTAGAAGAGATTTTGTGAAAATCGGGTAAGGGAGGTTTTTGTGACGCCCCCAAAATAGGTTCAATACCAACCCATTCTGAGTCACCAAATACATGGTACGGAAATTCAAATACAAATCTTTTATAACAAAAGGTCGTGAGCAATACGACCATACAACTATGAGTTTGAATACAAATCGTATATAATACGAAATTTAAATATTCAAATTCATCTCTTATTTATTACAATCATTATCTCACTATTTTATAGAATAGTGAGGACTTCGACATATCTAACTCTGCTCATCACACTGTTCCCAACTAGTCCCCGCGATATTCTCATTTCCTGAAGAGGACAATAGATAAAAAGGGTGAGCTCAACTAGCCCAGTAAGAAATATTATGACTAAGATAATGAAAAACAAATTATCGTTAGCCTTCAACAATTCAGATAAAATATTATGGACAACAAGTTTTAGATCAATAATCGCAGCGGAAATAACAGTTCATTAGAAGGGTTAAGTAGAGAATGAAGTCTACTATCTTCTATGATTTAAAAGTCCATCATCAATATTTTATCCCTGCAACATCAATCAATATACATCTCGAATCAAATATTCATCTTTGCACTACGAGCCAAAGATATTCATTTGTATCACCAGTTGGTCATGTTCATCTCAACACCTGTCATCTTTGCACTACGGGCCAAAGATATTCATCAGGTAATCATTCATCTTTGCACTACAGGCCAAAGATATTCAGGTATATCACCATTTAGGACTGAGGATGATGAAAAATATTTTAAAGAACGAATCCAGTGAAATAAAGGACAAAGATTAAGGACTCATATTTTAGTTTATCCAAGTTCAAAAACACTCCATAATAATACTTTGTGGAGAAAAATTTAAGAAATAAAACTCAAAACTTGGATCCAATCAAAGATATGAACCTTAACAAACCATTTGGACAAATAGAAGAAAATTTAATTTTTTGGTGCATAGTACCGTATTTGTGAATAGTGCCGTATACGTGAATAGTAACCCCCGACATGAAAATGATAGAAATTTCACAAAAAAATCATACTCCGTGAATAGTACTCATGAACAGTACCGTATTTGTGAATAGTAACCACGACGGAAAAAGTAAGAATTTCAAAATAAAATCCATGCCAATATTTTGGTATAATGATATTGAGAAGAATAACATCATTTACGAAAGAAAATAACATCCCTTACCTCGAAAGAATAGTACTTCTGACTGGAGTATCGGATATAAGGCTGAAGCAAACTTGCACTGAATAGCAACTCTCAAAGTATCAATATGCTCACAAAAATACGCTCGATAATATAGAGAGAGAAAACTTATGTTTCTGGTGTGATTTTCAATTCTAACCTAACCACCTATTTATAGGAAAATGCTTAGAACACCAAAGGAGACTAAATTAATAAAATAATATTTTTTAATTTCTACATGTTTTTTTTCAAAAATCATAAGCCACCACAAGTGGGGCCCACCCAAAAAAATCAGATTTTCCACCCCAACCAAAAGTGGGTCCCACCATTTTATTTAAAAACATTATTTATTTTCCGAAACTTAAATAATTCATAATAAATAACCGGTTAATCAGAAAAATATGAACTTTATGTCCTTTCCATAAGAATTTAAATTCTCTACAACTTTACAGAAGGAAGTTTTTCCAAATTCCCAACCAAAAATATCTGAAATCCATAAATGGATGATTTTTAATACCTTCATTTCGACAAAATACTGATAAAACACCTCAGCATTAATTTCTTCATTTATATCCACACAAAATAAATATATACATCATTTATATCCACATAAAATAAATATTTTCTTATCATATAAATTAATAATTAATTATTCACAAATAATATTATAGAATTAGAATAATGACAACCAGGTCGTTCCCAGGAAAGAGAGGACTTTCCGATAAGGATTTCTCCTTATTGGCGCGCAATTAGATTAACCTAACCCCTTTCCTCGACAGAGCTTCCTTAGACATAGTCAATAATGCTATCTAATAATATTATTCAAATAATATGAATTATTAATTTGATAATTTGAAATATTGTGCAATGACAAATATAATATCAACGTAGCAATTATTGAATCAATAAAATATTATGCAATTATTGAATCAATAAAATATAATATTAAACAGTAATTATTATAACAATAATTGAGTAAGTGACTTCTTACGTAAGAACCAATACTTTGAATTACTATGCAATACCGTGTGCTACTGTGCAACACCGCGTATTATTGTATTTTAACCACCGGGTATTTCAATAGTTTTAACGGTAACAACTACGCCGTTATTTTTAGAAAACTCATTCATGTATGCTTTTTTCATCCGATGATTATTCCATTATGGGGCCCATGTAAGTCTCAAGGCCGCCGCTCGTTCGAATATTCCCCGACAACAAGAATATTCCACGACCAAACGAATATTCTTCGACAATTGAATATTTTATTACCACTTGTTAACTTTGAAAATTTACACATTACTCCCATAACTTACCACATGTATTAAATCAACACCTTACTGTTTAAAACAATATATAAAGAAAATTAAATCTTTATTTATAAAATTTGGGGTCTTACAACCTCCCCTCCTAATGAAATTTCGTCCTCGAAATTGACGTACGTACTTGGTATATCGAAAAGGTGAGGATACCTCTCTTTCATTTCTGATTCTAACTCCCAGATTATTTCCTCGATATCATGGTTCCTCCACAAAACTTCAACTTGTGGTATAACCTTTAAGCATAGGACATGCTCCTTCCTATCCAAGATCTTGACAGGTACCTCCTCATACGTTAAATCTTCAGCTATCTCGTCCGGTTCTTATTCAATAATATGGTTTGGGTCTTTCACGTATTTACGTAGCACAGATATGTGAAAAACGTTATAAATATGAGACATGCTTAGAGGTAAAGCGAGTCTATAGGCCACATTTCCTACTCGATCAAGAATTTCAAATTTACCAATGAATCGTAAATCGGTGTCCATAACTTTCTGCAAGTTGACCCTTTGGCACTTGATGCTCCGCCTTGACACGTTTACACTTTTAAACACCTCGAGATAAACTTCACGATCTCTCTCTTCATATTGCTCCACCAAAATGTATGTTGACGATCACCATACATTTTGGTACTTCCAGGATGGATTACGAACGGTGTGTTGTTTATTTCCATCATGATTCTATACTTCGATTCAGAGTCGTTAGGAACACAAAGTCTGGATTTGACTCAAAGTATTCCTTATTCATCGATTCTTGCTTCTGGAATAGCACCTTCTTGCACCTTCTTCTTCGTCTTTATCAGCTCCTGGTCTGTATCTTGAGCAACTTTAACTTTATCAATCAAAGCTGGTTCTACGCGTACATTTGACATCATTACGTGGGTCTCCGGAGTCTTTAACTCTATCTTCATCCTTTGTACGTCATACAAAATGGGCTTCGTGTTGACAATATCACACATGTACCCGCATACGATCTTCTACTCAACGCGTCAGCTACCACGTTCATTTTTTTTCAGATTGATATTGGATGGTATGATCGTAATCTTTCAACAGCTCCAACCAACGTCGTTTTCGCATAATGAGTTCATTCTAAGTAAAGAAATATTTGAGACGTTTGGAGTATATTAGGATGTTATCTAAATATTTGATACCAATTGTGACCCTCGTGATGCTTCAACCATAGCACCTCGCAATTGGTCGAACAGGTCATCACTACGAGGTAACGGATACCTATTCTTGATGGTAACATGGTTCAACTCCCGATAGTCAATACAACGTCGTATACTACCGTCTTTCTTCTTTACGAATAAAACAAGAGCACCCCAAGGAGATGTACTAGAACGTATAAAATCGATGTTTAACAACTCATGTAGTTGGACCTTTAACTTCTGAAGTTCAATAAGAGCCATTCGATATGGAGTTTTAGAAATGGGTTTTGTACCAGGTTCAAGGTCAATAAAGAATTCAACTTCACGTTCTGAGGTATACCAGGAAGTTCTTCGGGAAATACATCAGGAAACTCATTAACAACCGAAATATCCTTCAAATCTGATGTATTTTGTTTTAAATCAGTGACATGGGCTAAGAAAGCTTGACATCCATTTTTTAATAAACGAATAGCTTTATAACTTGAAATGACAATGATTGATTTTAGTGGTCTAGTTGTTTGAATGAAAGCTAACAACCTTACGAAATAATCAATTTTGGCATGATGAGTGGTTAACCAATCGATTCAAAAAATCATATCAAATGCAAGAATTTTCAAAGATATAAGATCAATAGGTTGGGTAGTCACGACAAACGCTCTTCCCGGAATCACTGACTTCGACTTGTCCAGAACAGCTTGAGGAATCACCACTCCCGCTGGACTTGGTTTCGCTATAGGACACACTTGAGCTATATGTCCTTCCTTTCCACAATTATAGCATACCTTGGATTGTTGTGTGCAGTTGGGACTGATGTATCCCTCTTAGACGCATTTATAGCATACGACCGGCGGTCGTTCTCCTCCCCTAGAAACAGTTGATGTTGGTGCTGCTGTCGATGTTTTCACGTTCTCGTTGTTGTACCTTCTCTTCTTGAAATCTCTTCCCGACTCACTTCTTCTATTATCATGACCACGATTACCACCGGAGTGGTTACTGCTTTTGTCGTGATACTTTCCTCCTTGCTGGTTGTCATTGTTCCGATGACTGCTGCCACCGGTACGACCTTGGTTGTTGTCCCTTGGTTGAACATAATCACTATCTCGTTCTAATAACTGGGCCCTGTTCACTACATCCGAATATAGAGAAAATTTGTGAGAAATGAGGTATTGACGTATTTCGGGTTTCAAACCTCTCAGAAACATTCGCATCATACGTTCCTCATTCTCCACCAAATGAGGTGCAAACCGGGATAACTCCGCGAACTTAGCCTCGTACTGGGACATCGTCATGTTGTTCTGTTCCAGTCTGATAAATTCTACCTCCTTTATGTGACGAATACTTTCTGGAAAGTACTTGTCATTGAACAGTTTCTGGAACTCCTCCCAAGACATCTTGAGTACGGCAGGCTTGGTACGCTTCACGGATTCCCACCAGTGATCTGCCTCTCCGCGGAACATAAATGTGGCGAATGGGACCTTCTGTTCCTCTGTGCATTCCAAGATATCAAATATCTTGGTAATTTGTTTGACCCACATTTCCACCTTGATCGGATCTGGCTTTCCCACAAATTCTGGTGGTCCCAACTCTTTGAATTGTTTGGCCGTGACAAGCCGCGAGTTGTTATTTCCACCTGTATTTTGAGCACGAGTCTCCCTCGTCTGATTTTGCATGAACTGTAAAAAGCTTCTAAACATTCCATCATTCATCGGTTGATCGGTGGTGTTGTTTACAGGAGGAATATTGTCTTCCTGTTGCATGTTCTCCTGATTGGTGATTAAAGGTGTCTCAACGATCTCATTCACTCCATTGCTTAGATTTTCGGCTGCCATTCTCAAATACTGCCATAAAACAAGGGTTAATTAAACAGGTTAACATATCACATATTAACCCTATGTTCCGACCGACCAATTAAATACCACATAAGCTTAGGTAGGACACACTAGCGAAGGTTTTACTCGTCTCTCCCCTCTTAGTTCTATTCACAGATCTTTGCCAGAGATCATATCCCTAAGCTCTGATACCAACTGTGACGCCCCCAAAATAGGTTCAATACCAACCCATTCTGAGTCGCCAAATACATGGTACGAAAATTCAAATACAAATCTTTTATAACAAAAGGTCGTGAGCAATACGACCATACAACTATGAGTTTGAATACAAATCGTATATAATACGAAATTTAAATATTCAAATTCATCTCTTATTTATTACAATCATTATCTCACTATTTTATAGAATAGTGAGGACTTCGACATATCTAACTCTGCTCATCACACTGTTCCCCAATTAGTCCCCGCGATATTCTCATTTCCTGAAGAGGATAATAGATAAAAAAGGTGAGCTCAACTAGCCCAGTAAGAAATATTATGACTAAGATAATAAAAAACAAATTATCGTTAGCCTTCAATAATTCAGATAAAATATTATGGACAACAAGTTTTAGATCAATAATTGCAGCGGAAATAACAGTTCATTAGAAGGGTTAAGTAGAGAATGAAGTCTACTATCTTCTATGATTTAAAAGTCCATCATCAATATTTTATCCCTGTAACTTCAATCAATATACATCTCGAATCAAATATTCAACTTTGCACTACGGACCAAAGATATTCATCAGGTAATCATTCATCTTTGCACTACAGGCCAAAAATATTCAGTTATATCACCATTTAGGACTGAGGATGATAAAAAAAACATTTTAAAGAACGAATTCAGTGAGATAAAGGATAAAGATTAAGGACTCATGTTTTAGTTTATCCAAGTTCAAAAACACTCCATAATAATACTTTGTGGAGCAAAATTTAAGAAATAAAACTCAAAACTTAGATCCAATCAAAGATATGAACCTTAACAAACCATTTGGACAAATAGAAGAAAATTTAATTTTTTGGTCCATAGTACCGTATTTGTGAATAGTGCTGTATACGTGAATAGTGTCGTATACGTGAATAGTAACCCCGACATGAAAAAATAAGAATTTCAAAATAAAATTCATGCCAATATTTTGGTATAATGATATTGAGAAGAATAACATCATTTACGAAAGAAAATAACATCCCTTACCTCGAAAGAATAGTACTTCTGACTGGAGTATCGGATATAAAAATTTGAAGGAAACTTGCCTTTGAATAAAGAACTCTCAAAGTATCAAAATGCTCACAAAAATACGCTCGATAATATAGAGAGAGAAAACTTATGTTTCTGGTGTGATTTTCAATTCTAACCTAAGCACCTATTTATAGGAAAATGCTTAGAACACCAAAGGAGACTAAATTAATTAAATAATATTTTTTAATTTCTACATGTTTTTTTTTCAAAAATCATAAGCCACCACAAGTGGGGCCTACCCAAAAAAATCAGATTTTCCACACCAACCAAAAGTGGGTCCCACTATTTTATTTAAAAACATTATTTATTTTCTGAAACTTCAATAATTCATAATAAATAACCCGTTAATTAGAAAAATACGAACTCTATATCCTTTCCATAGGAATTTTAATTCTCTACAACTTTGCAGAAGGAAGTTTTTCCAAATTCCCAACCAAAAATATCTGAAATCCACAAACGGATGATTTTTAATACCTTCATTTCGATAAAATACTGATAAAACACCTCAGCATTAATTTCTTCATTTATATCCACACAAAATAAATAGATACATCATTTATATCCACATAAAATAAATATTTTCTTATCATATAAATTAATAATTAATTATTCATAAATAATATTATAGAATTAGAATAATGACAACCAGGTCGTTCCCATGAAGGAGGGGGCTTTCCGATAAGGATTTCTCCTTACTGGCGCGCAATTAGATTAATCTAATCCCTTTCCTCGACAGAGCTTCCTTAGATATTGCCAATAATGCTATCTAATAATATTATTCAAATAATATGAATTATTAATTTGATAATTTAAAATACTGTGCAATGACAAATATAATATCAACGTAGCAATTATTGAATCAATAAAATATTATGGAATTATTGAATCAATTAAATATAATATTAAACAATAATTACTGTAACAATAATTGAGTAAGTGACTTCTTACGTAAGAACCAATACTTTGAATTCTTTATGCAATACTGGTAATAACTTTAATATGCGACATCAGCGTATTCATCGTATTTTAACCACCGGGTATTTCAACAGTTCTAATGGTAACAACTACGCCGTTATTTTTAGAAAACTCATTCATGTCATTTTCTTCATCCGACAGTTATTCCGTTATGGGGCCCACAGAAATCTGCGCCGTCGTACGAATATTCCCCGACAACAAGAATACACGACCAAACGAATATTCTCCGACAATTGAATATTTTATTACCACTTGTTAACTTTGAAAATTTACACATTACTCCCATAATTTACCAATGTATTAAATCAACATCTTACTGTTTAAAACAATATATAAAGAAAATTTAATCTTTATTTATAAATTTTGGGGTCTTACAGTTTTCGTTGATTCCGAGGACGAAATCCTTATAAGGAGGGAAGGATGTGACATCCCAGATTTTTTAGAATTTATAAATAAGAATTTAATAAATAAAATTCTTATTTTAAGATGCTCGAGTGCGAGTATGTGTATATGTGAGAAATATTGTGAAATATGTGATTTTATGTGAAGGTAATTTAAATGTTAATTTTAATATTTATTGGAGTAAATAAATATTTTAAGTGAATTATTTATTGAGTTAAATAAATAATTACATGATTTTTATGGAGTAATGTAATTAAGTGCAATTTATTAATTAAATGAATATGTGGTATTTAATTTAATTGATATAATGATTTTATGTTATAGTTCTAATTTAATTGAGATAATTAAACTAGATGAGTTATGTGATGTAGTGTTACATGTATTATAATTAGCGAGTAATTATAATGTGAAAATTTTATGTGATTGATTGATGTTAAACTTTTAATTAATTAAATTATAATGTTGGGATTTAATTAATTAAGGGATAACATTAAGATTATGTGTTAAAGGATTTATTAAAAGAATAAAAAGAGTTTTTAAAATCGTTTTCCCAAACAAGACCCTTGCACCATTTTTAAATCCGTTTTGCCAAACGGGACCTTAACTATTAAAACCTATTTTTAAAATGATGAATTTTGCCAAACAAGCCTTAGGGCTTTTCAAATTCAAACTTGTAACTTATGTGATTAATTATATTTATGTTAGTTATTATAGTGTAATTATATTGTATAAGTTATATATCATATGTATATACAATATACGGTAAGTTAAAAAAAAATTAGTACGTTAGTTTTTGCAAAACAAAGAAAGAAAACAAGAGAAGAGAAGAGGGATGATCAGAGAAGAAGAAGAAGAAGAAGAAGAAGAAGAAGAAGAAGAAGGGAAACCTTGAGAAAACAAGAGAAAAGCTTTCATCATCTCCATCTCTCTCTTAATTCAAAACTAGTAAGGTTATAATCTTAACCCTTATACTCAATTAATATGAGTTGTGTTTCTTCTTTGTAAAATTAGGTTTTCGTGATTATAAATTTATATGTATATATGGTGTTCATATGTTTTCATATGTAATTGTATGCGATGAAAGGATTTTCAAAGTACAATTGTTGTAAAACCAAGTTTTAAAGTTATGTTCTTATATGTTCTCATAATTTTAGAATTCTATGTAAAAATCTTTTGGTGAAACTTCATAATTTTGATATGTGAATGAGATGTGTGTATATATATATATATATATATATGTATATATATGCTTACATGAGATTTTTTTAGTGGTTTAAGAGTTTTAAGTCACTAGGACATGATGAACATGATGAAATCATGTTCATGGTGTTTGATTATGAAGTTATGTTGAAAATTATTCTTAAGTCATTGATGAAAACATGAAGTTATGAGTAATATGTGATATAGCATGAGTATATATGAGTTATATGGTTGTTGTAGAAATTCAATCCATGTAAATTTGGATAAACAAGAGGAATTATGTTTATAGTGATTTTCTTTAAATCAATTTCTGAAAATAGCTTTTAAAACTATCAAATTGGTGTTTGATTATGGGTTATTGTTGAAATTGATCATTTATTATGTTAGTATGTTAAGAATAGAATTCAATACAATTGAAATTACTTGAATTGATCGAAAAACGAATTCGTAATAGCAATTTTCGTCAAGAATGTTTGATTTTGTGTTTTCTTCAAAAATCATGAAAAACCTTGGTTTTGATTATGTGTTATAAGAATTATATGTGTTATAATCATGTTAATGGGTTCAAAATATTGTCTGTCACAAGTTTCATGTTTGTCATGTTGGGAAAAATCGAATTCGGTGTGACGGAATAAGTCAAATTGGCTTATTTCTCCACCAGTTCACGAGCCAGGACCTCCACCAATAGTTGGAACCGCCCCAGCGGGGCTTTTGCCCTTGTGGGACCCGCCCCAGTGGGTGGACTTGCTGTCCGGAGTTGTTCAGTTGTTGTTATGCGAAACTATTTTGACATCTGTTACTAAAATGACCATTAATTTTTCATACGAACTCCGATTGAGGAGATTCAAGATGATTCGGAACGAGCACGAGTAGACCTACAACTTTTGTTCTTTAAGTGTTTCAATTTGAGATCAGTAGCTAAGGTCAAAAGGGTCATTTTTATGACCGTTACGTATTCGGAGGCAATCGGAGGGCGTCGGGCATGCACATACGCAAGTATAGTGCTGTCGACGATGTTAGATGTTGTTATAAGTTATAAAACATGAATGTTAGTAAATATTTAACTTAAAGTATATTTTATGTAATTTGATTAACGTAAGATGTAATTATAATTGATTAATTATGTGAAATGTAATATGATTATGTGAGGTGATTAAATTACGTGGTGATTAATTATTAACTTAGTAGTTAATGAGGAATAAGTTAATCTAAATTGGTTCACTAACGATGAAGATTAGCTATGTATTAATTAATTTATATCGTTAATTATACATATGATTTGACAGCGAGTGTCAAACGAGTAAATGGAAGAGAATTACGAAGTGTAAATTAGAAAGTGTAAATTAGAATTTACTTAGAAGTTTGATAAGCGTTGCTAAGTGACTAATAATTGATGCGTATGATAATACGTTATGTAGGATCATGAAGCATATTATATTAAGCAGTTTTTTGGTAATTGGTAATCTACAAGCCAGGCAAGTCTTTCGGTTACTATTTTTTATATGAACTTGATAACATTATGAACTGTTTTAAATTGTATTGCAAAGAGCATGCTATGTTATATATATGTTGCAAGCCTGAAATGTGAAAGTCAATTTATGACTACACTGATTTAGAAATGTTGATTGAGTAAGGAACTCAATCTTTATATTTTTTATGTGATTAAAGCATGTATGTCATTTTATTTTAATATTATGAGATGAATGTTGAGCATGCTAATTATGTGCTACGTGATACATGTAAACTGTTAGTTCTTATTAAGCTGTCGAGCTCACTCTTGCAAATAACTATTTTTGCAGGTCAAGGATGCAAGGTAAAGATACGTGTTAAGTGATTTATAGAATTCAATGTTCAAGGATATTAGTTATATTAAATTTCAAATCTTAGTTGATGTTGTGATTGTAATTTAACTGTTGAGTTGTAAGTTAAGCGATCCGACGTATAACGGACATTGATTATTGATGTAAGACTTTGTATAGTCCTGTCGTTGTAGTGATTCATGTAATGGAATTGAATCAAACATTTGTAATGTAAAGGTTGCGATTCGGGGCAATAAAAAAGATTTTATAAAAATTTTAATTATTTCGCATTTTTGTAAAATTGTATATCGAAAAATGATGTAAAGTTAGAATAAAGTTGTATTGTTAACGATTGATAAGGAGAATATTATTGTATGAATTTTGGGGTCGTTACATTACATATAGCCTAAGGACACTCGCTCCTAAAGTTTATATGTAAGACCCCAAATTTTATAAATAAAGATTTAATTTTCTTTATATATTATTTTAAACAGTAAGATGTTGATTTAATACATGTGGTAAGTTATGGGAGTAATGTGCAAATTTTCATAGTTAACAAGAGGTAATAAAATATTCAATTATCGGGGAATATTCGGTTGGTCGTGGAATATTCTTGTTGTCGGGGAATATTCGTACGACGACGCAGACTTCTGTGGGCCCCATAACGGATTAACTGTCGGATGAAGAAAACGACAGGAATGAGTTTTCTAATAATAACGGCGTAGTTGTTACCGTTAGAACTGTTTAAATACCCGGTGGTTAAAATACGATGTCATACGTAGTGTTCAAGCGATGCTTGACAATTGTATTGCATGTAATTCTAAATTATTGGTTCTTACGTAAGAAGATACTTACTCAATTATTGTTACAGTATTTACTGTTTAATATTTTATTTATTCAATAATATATAATATTTTATTGATTCAATAATTGCTACGTTGATATTATAATTTTCATTGCACGGTATTTCAAATTATCAAATTAATAATTCATATTATTTGAATAATATTATTAGATAGCATTATTGGCAATGTCTAAGGAAGCTCTGTCGAGGAAATGGGTTAGGTTAATCTAATTGTGCGCCAGTAAGGAGAAATCCTTATCGGAAAGCCCTCTCTTTCCTGGGAACGACCTGGTTGTCATTATTGTGATTCAATAATAATATTTGTGAATAATTAATTAATAATTTATATGATAAGTAAATATTAATTTTATGTGGATATAAATGATGGATATATTTATTTTATGTGGTTATAAATGAAGGAATTAAGGCTGAGGTGTTTTATCAGTATTTTGTCGGAGTGAAGGTATTAAAAATCATTAATTTGTGGATTTCGGCTATTTTCGGTTGGGAATTTGGAAAAACTTCTTTCTGCAAAGTTGTAGAGAATTAAAATTCCTATGGAAAAAATATAGAGTTCGTATTTTTCTGATTAACGGGTTATTTATTATGAATTATTGAAGTTTCAAAAAATAAATATTTTTTAAAAAATAAAATGATGGGCCCCATTGAGGTGGTTAAGTTTTTAAAAACGTGTGCGTAGAAAAAATATATTATTTTATTAATTTAGTCTCCTTTGGTGTTCTAAGCATTTTCCTATAAATAAGTGCTTAGGTTATAATTGAAAATCACACCAGAAACATAAGTTTTCTCTCTCTATATTATCGAGTGTATTTTTGTGAGTATTTTGATACTTTAAGAGTTGTTATTCAGTGCAAGTTCCTTTCAGCACTATATCCGATATTCCAGCCAAAATTACTCTCCGGTTAATGTAAGGGATGTTATTTTCTTTCCTAAATGATGTTATTCTTCTCGATATCATTATATCAACTTATTGGCATGAATTTTATTACGAAATTATTACTTTTTCCGTCGGGTTACTTTCATTCATATATCTGTTGATGTTTCACGTGTCGGCCTTATTCATGAATACTGATCTTATTCATGAAATACTATTCACGAAGTATGATTTTTCTTATGAAATTTCTATCATTTTTATGTCGGGGTTACTATTCACGTATACGGCACTTTTCACGTATACGGCACTATTCACAAATATGGTACTATGCACCAAAAAATTTATTTTTTTCTATTTGTCCAAGTTGCCTGTTAAGGTTCATATCTTTGATTGGATCCAAGTTTTGAGCTTTATTCTTGAATTTTGCTTCACAAAGTATTATTATGGAGTATTTTTGAAACTGGATAAACTAAAATACGAATTCCTAATCTTTGTCCTTTATCTCACTGAATCCGTTATTCGTATTATTTTTCATCATTCTCAGTTCTAAATGGTGATATAACTAAATATCTTTGGCCTGTAGTACAAAGATGAATGATTACCTGATGAATATCTTTGGCCTGTAGTGCAAAGATGACAGGTGTTGAGATGAACATGACCAACTGGTGATACAAATGAATATCTTTGGCCCGTAGTGCAAAGATGAATATTTGATTCGAGATGTATATTGATCGATGCTACAGGGATAAAATATTGATGATGGACTTTTAAATCATAGAAGATAGTAGACTTCATTCTCTACTTAACCCTTCTAATGAATTGTTATTTCCGCTGCGAGTATTGATCTAAAACTTGTTGTCCATAATATTTTATCTGAATTTTTGAAGACTAACGATAATTTATTTCTCATTATCTTAGTCATAATATTCCTTACTGGGCTAGTTGAGCTCACCCCTTTTATCTATTGTCCCCTTCAGGAAATGAGAATATCGCGGGGACTAGTCGGGGAACAGTGTGATGGGCAGAGTTAGATCTGTTGAAGTCCTCACTATTCTATAAAATAGTGAGATAATAATTGAAATAAATAAGGAATGAATTTGAATGTTTAAATTTCGTATTATATACGATTTGTATTCAAACTCACAGTTGTATGGTCGTATTTCTCACGACCTTTTGATATAAAAGATTTGTATTTGGAATTCTGTACCATGTATTTGGTGACTCAAAATGGGTTGGTATTGAACTTATTTTGGGGGCGTCACAATTGGTATCAGAGCTTAGGGATATGATCTCTGGCGGAGATCTGAAAATAGAACTAGGAGGGGAGAGACGAGTAAAACTTTCGCTAGTGTGTCCTACCTAAGCTTATGTGGTATTTAATTGGTCAGTCGGAACATAGGGTTAATATGTGATATGTTAATTTGTTTAATTAACCCTTGTTTTATGGTAGTATTTAAGAATGGCAGCTGAAAATCTAAACAATGGAGTGAATGAGACTGTTGAAGCATCACCAATCACCAACCAGGATAATGTGATGTCAGGCAAAGAAGAAATTAGAGATATCCATGTGGTGAATGAAGAATTAATAGTTGCTTTTTGAAATTAGTCGCAGAGGTAGCGGTGAGAGTGAGAAGAAGAAGAAAAAACGATGAGGATTTATTAGAGAACTTTATGATCGAAATGTAGAATTGCAAAATCGTATTCATGAGTTAGAAGAAGCGAAATTTGAAGAATGGCGAAGACGATTAAGTGAAGCAAAAGGATGCAACAATTCAAGCTTGTGTTACCCGATATGTGATGCTGAATGTAAGCACTCTTTGGCGAGTATAAGATGATAAAGTTTGGAATCGAGAATTCAAATGTCAAGGATCACCGAAAGAAGAAACAATCGAAAGAGTGAGAATGAAGGATGCGTGGGTAAAAAAATCGCATGACGACGTTGATATTAATGGAAAGAGAAGTCCGATCCAAGAAGGCTAAAATAGATGATATATATTTCTCTTTTTGGACAGAAATTGGGAGAACCCAACATCGAGCTTTGAATTACCCTGTACATTGTGGTCAATCCCAATTCGATATGGATCGAAGATTAATGATTCAGATCATGAAACAGGAGTACGACGAAGCAGTTGAGGGTGGAATATGCCTTATAGAAAAAATCATTTCTAGCGGTAATGATGACACCAAAGGCTATCCCAGACAAATCAAAATCGGTGGTTCAAGTGAGAGCGATTTTCGTAACTTCCCAAAAAGCGAGGAACCGAACAAAGTTATCACGGGTTAGTTAATCATAAATTTTTGCGAAGTCTTTACCTTAGTAGATACCGGTTCTACCCATTCTGTTATTTCACCTACTTGTGCTTAACGTTTGAACTTGAATTCTGAGAAATTAGACTTTGACTTATCTGTTGAAAATCCGTTGGGGGAAACCTTCGTTACATCTATAGTTTACAAATCTTGTTGATTAAAATTGGTACCCTCACACTTCCTGTTGATCTTATATCTTTGAAAATTCTTGCATTTGATGTGATTTTTTTGAATCAATTGGTTAAACACTCATCATGCCAAAATTAATTGTGTCGTAAGGTTGTTAGCTTTCATTCAAACAACCAGACCATTAAAATCAATCAATGTTATTCCAAGTCACAAAACTATTCGTTTATTGAAAAATGGATGTCAAGCTTTCTTAGCCCATGTCACTGATTAAAATCAAAATACATCAGATTTGAATGATATTTTTGTTGTTAATGAGTTTCCTGATGTATTTTCTGAAGAATTTCCTGGTCTACCCCAGAACGTGAAGTTAAAATTTTTATTGACCTTGAACCAAATACAAAACTCATTTCTAAAACCCCATATCGAATGGCTCCTATTGAACTTCAGGAGTTGTTAGACATCAGTTTTATTCGTTCTAGTACATCTCTTTGGGGTGCTGTTGTTTTATTTGTAAAGAAGAAAGACGGCAGTATACAACGTTGTATTGACTATCAGAAGTTGAACCATGTCACCATCAAGAATAGGTATCCGTTACCTCATATTGATAACCTGGTCCACCAATTGTGAGGTGTTGTCCAAGGTTGGGACATAAGTCACAGTTGGTATCAAATATTTGGATCATTTCGTGCTTGTTATTATTGATAACATCCTAATATACTCCAAAAGCCTCAAATATTTTTTCCAAAAAGAACTCAATATGTGAAAACGACGTTGGTTGTAGCCGTTGAAAGATTACGATCATACCATCCAATACCAATCGATCTGGAAAAAACGAACATGGTAGTTGACGCGTTGAGTAGAAGATCGTATGCGGGTACAAGTGTGATACTGTCAACACGAAACCCATTTTGTATGACGTACAAAGGATGAAGATAGAGTTAAAGACTCCGAAGACCCACGTAATGATGTCAAATATACGTGTAGAACCAGCTTTAATGGATAGAGTTAAAGTTGCACAATCTACAGATCCAGAGCTGACGAATATGAAGAAGAAGATGTTATTCAAGAAATAAGAATCGATGAAGAGGGAATACTTCGAGTCAAATCCAGACTTTATGTTCCTAACGACTCTGAATTGAAGTATAGAATTATGATGGAAACACACAACACACCGTTCGCAATCCATCCTGAAAGTACCAAAATGTATCGTGATCGTCAATATACAATTTGGTGGAGTACTATGAAGAGAGAGATCGCGGAGTTTATCTCGAGGTGTTTAACGTGTAAACGTGTCAAGACGAAGCATTGAGTGCCAAAGGGTCAGTTGCAGAAAGTTATGGACACCGATTTATGATTTATTGGTCCATTTGAAATTCTTGACCGAGTAGGAAATGTGGCCTATAGACTCGCTTTATCTCTAAGCATGTCTCATGTTTATAACATTTTTCACATATCTATGCTACGTAAATATGCGAAAGACTCAAACCACATTATTGAGTTATAATCAGACGAGATAGCTGAAGATTTAACATACGAGGAGGTACCTGTCAAGATCTTGGATAGGAAGGAACATATTCACGCTCAAAGGTTATACCACAAGTCAAAGTTTTGTGGAGAAACTATGTTATTGAGAAAATGATCTGGGAGTTGGAATCGGAAATGAAAGAGAGGTATCCTCACCTTTTTGATATACCAAGTACGTACGTCAATTTCGAGGATAAAATTTCATAAGGAGAGGAGGTTGTAAGACCCTAAATATTATAAATAAAGATTTAATTTTCTTTATATATTGTTTTAAACAGTAAGATGTTGATTTAATACATGTGGTAAGTTATAGGAGTAATGTACAAATTTTCAAAGTTAACAAGTGGTAATAAAATATTCAATTGTCGGGGAATATTCGGTTGGTCGTGGAATATTCTTGTTATCGGGAATATTCGTACAACGGCGCAGACTTCTGTGGGCCCCATAACGGAATAACTGTCGGATGAAGAAAACGACAGGAATGAGTTTTCTAATAATAACGACGTAGGTGTTACCGTTAGAACTATTGAAATACCCGGTGGTTAAAATACAATAATACGCGATATTGCACAGTAGCACACTGTATTGCACAGTAATTCTAAATTATTGGTTCTTACGTAAGAAGACACTTACTCAATTATTGTTACAGTATTTACTGTTTAATAATTTATTGATTCAATAATTGCATAATATTTTATTGATTCAATAATTGCTACGTTGATATTATAATTGTCATTGCACGGTATTTCAAATTATCAAATTAATAATTCATATTATTTGAATAATATTATTAGATAGCATTATTGGCAATGTCTAAGGAAGCTCTGTCGAGGAAAGGGGTTAGGTTAATCTAATTGCGCGCCAATAAGGAGAAATCCTTATCGGAAAGCCCCCTCTTTCCTGGGAACGACCTGGTTGTCATTATTGTGATTCTGTAATATTATTTGTGAATAATTAATTATTAATTTATATGATAAGTAAATATTTATTTTATGTGGATATAAATGATGGATATATTTATTTTATGTGGATATAAATGATGGATATATTTATTTTATGTGGTTATAAATGAAGGAATTAAGGCTGAGGTGTCTTATTAGTATTTTGTCGGAATGAAGGTATTAAAAATCATCCGTTTATGGATTTCGGCTATTTTCGGTTGGAAATTTGGAAAAACTTCCTTCTGCAAAGTTGTAGAGAATTAAAATTCCTATGGAGAATACATAGAGTTCGTATTTTTCTGATTAAAGGGTTATTTATTATGAATTATTGAAGTTTCAGAAAATAAATATATTTTTAAAAATAAAATGGCGGGCCCCACTTTTGGTTGGTGTGGAAAATCTAATTTTTGGGTGGGCGCCACTGAGGTGGCTAAGTTTTTAAAAACGTGTGCGTAGAAAAAAAAATATTATTTTATTAATTTAGTCTCCTTCGGTGTTCTAAGCATTTTCCTATAAATAGGTGTTTAGGTTAGAATTGAAAATCACACCAGAAACATAAGTTTTCTCTCTCTATATTATCGAGCGTATTTTTGTGAGTATTTTGATACTTTAAAAGTTGCTATTCAGTGCAAGTTTCTTTCAGCACTATATCCGATATTCCAGCCAAAATTACTCTCCGTTTAAGGTAAGGTATGTTATTTCTTTCGTAAATGATGTTATTCTTCTCGATATCATTATATCAAATTATTGGCATGAATTTTATTACGAAATTATTACTTTTTCCGTCGGGGTTACTATTCACGATACTGACCTTATTCATGTATACTCTGTGACTATTCACTTAAATCTGAGATCGCTCATGAAAGTACTATTCACGAAGTATAATTTTTCTTATGAAATTTATATCATTTTCATGTCGGGATTATTATTCACGTATACGACACTATTCACAAATACGGTACTATGCACCAAAAAAATTATTTTTTTTTATTTACCCAAGTTGCCTGTTAAGGTTCATATCTTTGATTGGATCCAAGTTTTGAGCTTTATTCTTGAATTTTGTTTCACAAAGTATTATTATGGAGTATTTTTGAACTTCGATAAACTAAAATACGAATTCCTAATCTTTGTCCTTTATCTCACTGAATCCGTTATTCGTATAATTTTTCATCATCCTCAGTTCTAAATGGTGATATAACTAAATATCTTTGGCCTGTAGTGCAAAGATGAATGATTACCTGATGAATATCTTTGGCCTGTAGTGCAAAGATGACAGGTGATTAGATGAACATGACCAACTGGTGATACAAATGAATATCTTTGTCCCGTAGTGCAAAGATGAATATTTGATTCGAGATGTATATTGATTGATGTTACAGGGATAAAATATTGATGATGGACTTTTAAATCATAGAAGATAATAGACTTCATTCTCTACTTAACCCTTCTAATGAACTGTTATTTCCGCTGCGAGTATTGATCTAAAACTTGTTGTCCATAATATTTTATCTGAATTTTGGAAGACTAACGATAATTTATTTCTCATTATCTTAGTCATAATATTCCTTACTGAGCTAGTTGAGCTCACCCTTTTTATCTATTTTCCTCTTCAGGAAAGGAGAATATAGCAGGGACTAGTCGGAGAACAGTGGGATGGGCAGAGTAAGATCTGTTGAAGTCCTCACTATTCTATAAAATAGTGAGATAATAATTGTAATAAGTAAGGAATGAATTTGAATGTTTAAATTTCGTATTATAAACGATTTGTATTCAAACTCACAGTTGTATGGTCGTATTTCTCACGACCTTTTGATATAAAAGATTTGTATTTGGAATTCTGTACCATGTATTTGGTGACTCAAAATGGGTTGGTATTGAACCTATTTTGGGGGCGTCACATTATAACTACAGCTCTGATACCAACCTGTGACGCCCCCAAATTCCAGGACCGCCACTTGGTCACTAGAATTCGGTTCATCACGTTCACATGGTAATACAATAATAATTAAAATCACACATTCACAGCGAAAGATCTAATATAGAATAATTTACAATGATTTATTATAATTATTCCCCCAATTCTCGCAACCTACAGTACTTAATAGATTACATATTAATATCGAATAAAGACTTATTATATAATTCTACTTAAGCTTAACAAGTCTGAAGACAGTCTTAATACAACATAATAATTTAAACATAAAGGAACAAGCTAGTCGGTAGCCTTGCCCTTTCCCTTATCTTTCTCAGAGACATTTCCCTGTTCCGCCTTAACTGAAAGGTTTTAAATAAGCAAGAATGAGCACAAATTGCCCAGCAAGTAATATACAACAAGGGTGAAGAGTTTTATAACACGAATTTGAAGTATCGAAGTAAAATCTCTAAGATAGTTCATGGTTTCAGGAAAATATCATGAATAACGAATATCAACAATTCTCGAATCAAATCATGGAATATGAAATGATAGTTCAATATAGTTCAACAGAAATATATGACTTCAAAGTCTATCAACATATCCAACTGGATAAAATAATTTATATACTGAGCAGTCACTAAGGACTATTGAACATCTACTAGAATTACCAATATTAAACTGATAACCAAAAAGAATTAAGTACAATAGATGACCAGTCTACAATACTCTATGTTATGCATAACCACATAAATATTCACGCATGTGTTGGGCTTCCAACAATAAACACTCTCCTTACCATAAGGGTTGTTCAACTCAGTTTTCAAGATTTCTGCACCAATAAAAAGGTTTGGATAGTTTTTATAAACATGCATATAGTCTAGCCGAATCGAGTGGCACAGACACTTTCATAATATTCAAGAACAATACCAAGTTCAATCTGAATAATAGCTTTAATGAAATAAGAGTTCAAGTATACTAATTCAATTCAAACGACTAAGTAAGAAACTAGCTCGCAATATACAAGGATAAAATATTTGCACCGTAAAAGAGTGTAAGTTAGGAAACTTGCACAATAAAAGTAAGGTTCGAATACTTGCCTCAAGCATAGTTTATCCACGTAAAGTAATTCAACACTTTTCGAATCCTATCGTAATATAGTTACGTATATATGATATCCATTAGTCATATATGTAAGACCCCGGATTTTTATGAAATAAAAGTATTCAATTTTTCTTATAATGGTTAAATTGATAAAAGGTAAAAGTTGAGGGTGATATATGTAAATTTTTCAAAGTAAGCAAGTGGTTATAAAATATTCATTATTGTCGAGGAATATTCGTTTGGTCGTGGAATATTCTCATTTGTCGGGGATATTCGCATGCATCAGCGCTGACCATTTAGGGCCCTATAACGGAAAAAACCGCTTGGATGAAGAAAACGACACGAATAATTTTTTAATAATAAGGGCGTAACGGTTAACGTTAACACTGTTGGAATACCCGGTGGTTAAAATTATGTAATATGCGTCATTACACAGTAGCACACGGTATTTCACAGTATTTTATATTATTGTTGTTTCAATAATTGTTATTGCACATTATTTTCTATTATTAGATCAATAATTCATATTATTTGAATAATATTATTAGCTAACATTATTGGCAATGTCTAAGGTAGTTCTGTCGAGGAAAGGGGTTAGGTTAATCTAATTGCGCGCCAGTAAGGAGAAATCCTTATCGGAAAGCCCCCTCTTACCTGGGAACGACCTGGTTGTCATTATTGTGATTCTGTAATATTATTCGTGAATAATTAATTATTGATAAAAATGATAAGAAAATATTTATTTAATGGAGGGATTTTTAAAGAGACAACTATTGAGAATTGATATTTTATCTTCTTCGATAAAATAATTCATTCAAATATATTATTATAATATTACATTATAAGTGTACGATGTAATAATATAATAATATAATAATGGTGATATTTTTTTACAATAAATGCACAATATGATAAGAAAGAGAGGAAATTGGGTCCGGAGTATTTTTGTTACAAAAAAAACATGTTAAATATGTTAGTGGGCCCCATTTTTGACTGAAATTTGATTATAGTCTGGAAAATCATCCGTTTGTGGATTTCGGACATTTTCTGTTTGGAATTTGGAAAAAATTTCTTCTGCAAAGTTGTAGAGAATTAAATTTCACGTGAAAAAGACATAGAATTTATATTTTTCTGATAAAATGGCTATTTATTATAAATTATTGAAGTTTTCGAATTTTTAAATGGTTTAAAATATTTTTGGTGGAGATTTCTAGAATGTGGGCCCCACATTTGTCCTTTTGTTGATGAAAAATGCTGGAAATTGATTTTCAAGATGGAGTGGCGTAGGAATTTTTCTATTAATATTTTATTAAATTTTTTGCTTTTGGGTTCTAAGCATTTTTCTATAAATAGGGTGCTTAGTTTAAAATTGAAAATCACACCAGAATCAGAAGTTTCTCTCTCTATATTATCGAGCGTATTTTTTTGAGTATTTCGATACTTTGAAAGTTGATAAGTAGTGAAAGTTTTTGTCCACATAATATCCGATATTTCAGTCAAAACTACTCTCCTGTTAAGGTAAGGGATGATAAGGAATGTTATTTTTCTTCGTAAATGATGTTATTGCTTTCAATATCATTTTCTCGAAATATTGGTATGAATCTTATTATGAAATTTTTAACTTTTTTGTCGGGGTTACTATTCACGTATACGGCACTATTCACGAATATACGGTACTATTCACGAGTACTCTTCACGAAGTATGATTTTTCTTATGAAAATTTCTATCTTTTTATGTCGGGGTTACTATTCATGTATACGGCACTATTCACGAATACGGTACTATTCACGAATACGGTACTATTTACGAGTACTATTCATAAAATATGATTTTTTATATGAAAATTTTTATTTTTTCATGTCGGGGTTACTATTCACGTATAAGGTACTATTTACGAATCTGAGTACTTATGCACAAGAAACTATACGCGGAGTTACTTCACTCACGGGCAACTATTCATGACAAAATTGGTCTTTTGTAACCAAGTTATCGTTGATTTATGAATCTTACTCTCGAAATCAGATCCATGTTTTTATTGTCATATATAACATTTTTATAATCCTGGTGATGAAATTTCTCTTTGACTTGAGTGTAAAGATGGGTAAATTATTGGTATGACCATAACTATGGGTTCTCTTTGGCCAATAGTGCAAAGATGAATTATTGACTGGTATGATCATGACCACTGAATTTACAATTGAGTATCTTTAGATTAAGGGCAAAGGTGAATTGATCAACATGATTATAATTATTGTTTATATAAATTCTAAAATGATTAGATATTTCTTTGAGATAAGAATATCTTTGGCTTGTAGTGCAAAGATAACCTGTTTTTGAATATCTTTGGCCCGTAGTGCAAAGATGACCTGTTGTTGAATATCTTTGGCATGTAGTGCAAAGATGAACTATTGATGAATATCTTTGGCCCGTAGTGCAAAGATGAATTTACCAATATGATTATGAACAGGAACTGTGATTTGGTATAACCATGATCTTTGATGTTTCAAGTAAAGACATGTGATGAAAATTATCTTCGTCCTGGGTACGAAGAGGAATTTATCGATATAACTATGATCATGAACTATTTACATGATTGTGGACAAGAATTTTTGATTGATGTTACAGGGATACAACATTGTTGGTGCACTGTTAACGTGGAGGAGATAATAGACATTATGGTCTATTTGACTCTTCTAATGGATTGTTCGTTCCGCTGCAACTATGGTTGAAAAGTTATATCATCTACGATATGTTCTGCATATCTGATTTATTACTGATGAAAACTATTGATAATTTAATTATCTTTAGTCATGATATTCTTTATTGGGCTATTTGTTTTCACCCTTTTGCTTCACAATTCCTTTCAGGTAATAAGAGTGTAGCTGGGTCGAGTGGGGATAACAAGGGAATAGAGTAGCGGTCGTTAACTGTTGAGTTTCTCAATACATTATAAAATAGCATGACGATATATAATTGTATTGAGAACTTTAAATGTGTGTGTCGTATTGTATACGCCATTTAATCGTTGATTTTGGTGAACCGAATAGGGTGAGGTGAACCCAACTTTGGAAGGGTGTTTTGCCACTATCGTACAAGATGTCTAATGACACACGACCTTGTGTTATCATAAGACAGGATTGTACACATCCACTTGCTGATTATATCTATGAGCACTACCTATATAATCTTGGAGTTTAGTTGAAATATAATTCTCAATTGGAGGCAATGGAGATAATTATATGGCAAGAGAAGACTCACCATTAGAATGAACATTATAGTAATCTTCTTATTTTTCTTTGGGGTCTATTGGGTCAACCAAGGTTAATTCTTAAGCCCTATGATATCCTAGATGCATGACCTCCCATGTTCGAAGGTTTCCTTGAGCATTTTCCAAATATTTTAATACCTAAAACAGTTATTGACTTTACCTTTATCTAAGGTACCATCGTAAGAATCTTTGTGGTTGAAGCACCACAAGAGTAACATTTTGGTATCAATAGTATTTGTATTAAAATTTACAGTTTAACGGTGGTCGTAATTTGTACGGCAGTTTAAAAGTTAGAATTGAAGATTTGTATTTGGATTTTTGTTGAGTGTATTTCGTGGCGACCCAGAATAGGTTGGGTGGATTGGAACTGTTTTGGGGGTGTTACATTTTGGTATCAGAGCTTAGGGATATGGTCGCTGGTGGAGATCTGAGTCTAGAATTAGGAGGGGAGAGACGAGTAATATACTTCGCTAGTGTGTGTGACTAACCTAAAATTTGAATTTTCCTACTTGATAAGTTGACAAATTGTGATATGTCAATTAACTTTTGTTTCAAGCTATATTCTAGAATGAGTAATGGAGAAATCATGATGATAGGAAAGATTGAATCAAAATGAGAGCAAGCTATTCTCAACTCTTCTAATACCGTGTGCACGTAAATTTTGGGGACGAAATTTCATAAGGAGGAGATTATAAGACCCTGATTTTTATGAAATAAAAGTATTCAATTTTTCTTATAATGGTTAAAGTGATAAAAGGTAAAAGTTGAGGGTGATATATGTAAAATTTTCAAAGTAGTAAGCAAGTGGTTATAAAATATTCATTATTGTCGTGGGAATATTCGTTTGGTCGTGGAATATTCTCATTACCGCTTGGAATATTTGTACGACGGTACAAGACCATTTATTCAGGGCCCTATAACGGAAAAACTGTCGGATGAAGAAAACGACACGAATAATTTTTTACTAATAAGGGCGTAACGGTTATCGTTAACACTGTTGGAATAACCGGTGGTTAAAATTATGTAATACGCGTCGTTACACAAAAGAAGATTTACCAGGTATTTCACAGTATTTTATATTATTGTTGTTTCAATAATTGTTATTGCACATTATTTTCCATTATTAGATCAATAATTCATATTATTTGAATAATATTATTAGCTAACATTATTGGTAATGTCTAAGGAAGTTCTGTCGAAGAAAGGGGTTAGGTTAATCTAATTGCGCGCCAGTAAGGAGAAATCCTTATCGAAAAGCCTCCTCTTACCTGGGAACGACCTGGTTGTCATTATTGTGATTATGTAATATTATTCGTGAATAATTAATTATTGATAAAAATAATAAGAAAATATTTATATAATGGAGGGATTTTTAAAGAGACAATTATTGAGAATTGATATTTTATCTTCTTCGATAAAATAATTCATTCAAATATATTATTATAATATTACATTATAAGTGTACGATGTAATAATATAATAATATAATAATGGTGATATTTTTTTACAATAAATGCACAATATGATAAGAAAGAGAGGAAATTGGGTCCGGAGTATTTTTGTTACAAAAAAAACATGTTAAATATGTTAGTGGGCCTCATTTTTGACTGAAATTTGATTATAGTCTGGAAAATCATCCGTTTGTGGATTTCAAACATTTTCTGTTTGGAATTTGGAAAAAATTTCTTCTACAAAGTTGTAGAGAATTAAATTTCACGTGAAAAGGACATAGAATTTATATTTTTCTGATAAAATGGCTATTTATTATAAATTATTGAAGTTTTCGAATTTTTAAATGGTTTAAAATATTTTTGGTGGAGATTTCTAGAATGTGGGCCCCACACTTGACCTTTTATTGATGAAAAATGCTGGAAATTGATTTTCAAGATGGAGTGGCATAGGAATTTTTATATTAATATTTTATTAAATTTTTTGCTTTTGTGTTCTAAGCATTTTCCTATAAATAGGGTGCTTAGTTTAAAATTGAAAATCACACCAGAATTAGAAGTTTCTCTCTCTATATTATCGAGCGTATTTTTTTGAGTATTTTGATACTTTGAGAGTTGATAAGTAATGCAAGTTTTCGTCCACATATTATCCGATATTCCAGTCAAAATTACTCTCCTGTTAAGGTAAGGGATGGTAAGGAATGTTATTTTTCTTCGTAAATGATGTTATTGCTTTCAATATCATTTTCTCGAAATATTAGTATGAATCTTATTATGAAATTTTTATATTTTTCGTTTTGGAGTTCTTTGCTCACGATATCGACACTTTATTCACAAATACTTGATTTATTCACGAGTAGTATTTTCACGAAGTATGAATTTTCTTATGAAAATTTCTATCTTTTTATGTCGGGATTACTATTCACGTATACAGCACTATTCACGAATACGGTACTATTCACGAGTACTATTTATAAAATATGATTTTTCTTATGAAAATTTCTATTTTTTCATGTCGGGGTTACTATTCACGTATAAGGTACTATTTACGAATACGGGGTACTATGCACAGAGTACTATGCACGGGTTACTATTCACGGGGCACTATTCATGACAAAATTGGTCTTTTTCTAACCAAGTTATCGTTGATTTATGAATCTTACTCTCGAAATCAGATCCATGTTTTTATTGTCATATATAGCATTTTTATAATCCTGGTGATGAAATTTCTCTTTGACTTGAGTGTAAAGATGGGTAAATTATTGGTATGACCATGACTATGGGTTCTCTTTGGCCAGTAGTGCAAAGATGAATTGTTGACTGGTATGATCATGACTACTGAATTTACAATTGAATATCTTTAGATTAAGGGCAAAGGTGAATTGATCAACATGGTTATAATTATTGTTTATATAAATTCTAAAATGATTAGATATTTCTTTGAGATAGGAATATCTTTGGCTTGTAGTGCAAAGATAACCTGTTTTTGAATATCTTTGGCCCGTAGTGCAAAGATGACCTGTTGTTGAATATCTTTGGCATGTAGTGCAAAGATGAACTGTTGATGAATATCTTTGGCCCGTAGTGCAAAGATGAATTTACCAATATGATTATGAACAGGAACTGTGATTTGGAATAACCATGATCTTTGATGTTTCAAGTAAAGACATGTGATGAAAATTATCTTCGTCCTGGGTACGAAGAGGAATTTATCGATATAACTATGATCATGAACTATTTACATGATTGTGGACAAGAATTTTTGATTGATGTTACAGGGATACAACATTGTTGGTGCACTGTTAACGTGGAGGAAATAATAGACATTATGGTCTATTTGACTCTTCTAATGGATTGTTTGTAAGACCCCAAATTATTAATAAATGAAATTTATTTTCCTCTATTTAATATTTTGAAATAGTAAGGGTTGATTTGATTAATGTGGATAGTTATGGGTAAAATACGCAAATATTTCGAATAAGCAAGTGGTTATAAAATATTCATTATTGTCGGGAAATATTCGTTTGGTCGTGGAATATTAAATCTTTGTCGGGAATATTAAATGCGACAATATGATCTTTTTGTGGGCCCCATAACGAAAGCGATTGGATGAAAAAAATGACAAATATAAGTTGTTTATAAATAACTAGGCGTAGTTATTCTGGTCAATCTTTGTTGGAATACCCTATGGTTAAAACACAAGAATGTCTGGCGTTGTTGCTTGCGAAGTACACCGTATTGCACCAATTATTAATTCTTACGTGAAGAAAGCACTACTCAATAATGGTTACTGATAATTATTGTTCAATATTTTATTTTATTGATTTAATAATTCTTTGCGTTGATATTTTATATTCTTTGTTGTTTGATAATTGTCATTACACAATATTGTTCATTATCGAAGCAATAATTCATATTATCTGAATAATATTATTAGATAACATTATTGGCAATGTCTAGAAAGTTACATACAGGAGAGGTTTGGTCACCTAATTGCGCGCCCGATGAGGAGAAATTCTTATTGGAAAGCCCCTCTTTCTGAGGACCTACACAGTTGTCAATATTGTGATTACAGAATATTATTTGTGAATAATTAATTATTGATTCATATGATGAGGAAAATATTGATTTTATGTGGATATAGATGGAGAAAATTTTTAATGTGACAATTGTTGAAAATTAAAATTTTATCTTTTTCTGATAAAATAATTCATTTAAATATAATATTATATTTTAATAATATAATAATGATGATATTTTTACGATGAATGTGGGATATATGAGTATATGTGGAGGAGGAGTATTTTTGTTACCATAAATGTTTAAAACATGTTAAACATGTCGGTGGACCCCATTTATTGACTGAAATTTGATTATAGCTTGTAAAATCGTCTGCTTCAGTGATTTTTGGTCGATTTTGTTTGGAATTTGGAAAACTTTTCTTACGTAAAAGTTGTAGAGAATTGAATTTCCTATAAAAATTCGCAAGATTTGAATTTTCTAATAAAAGGGCTATTTATTATGAATTATTGAAGTTCCGAAGCTATGAAATAATTGATTTTTGGAAGTTTAAAATATTTTTAATATAAAAAACGTTTTTGGTGATTTGAGTGTGGGTCTTGCATGTGTTTTAATTGCTGAAATCAGATTCTAGGTTGGCGTAGAAAGTTGTAGAAATAATAATAATATAATAATATTTAATAAATTTTCTACTTTGGTGTTCTAAGCATTTTCCTATAAATAGGGTGCTTAGGTTAGAATTGAAAATCACACCAGAAACTGAAGTTTTCTCTCTATATTATCGGCGTATTCTTGTGAGTATTTTGAGTATACATTGAGTATTGCTATATCTGATGCAAGTTCAAGTCATAGCTTTATATCCTGTGTTTCAACTAAAGTCTTGTCTTTCGAGGTAAGGGATGTTATTTTATTCGAAAATGATATTATTTCTTCAATATCATTATGCTTAAAATATTGGTTGAAATTTTTATCAAATTTAGAACTTTTTCATGTCGGGTTACTTATTCATGAGTTATTATTCACGAGTTCTTATTCATGAGTACTATTCACGAGTTCTTATTCACGAAGCGTGAAGATGTTTTTTTTGAAATTTCTATCTTTTGGTGTCGAGTTACTATTCACGTGTCATCGGCCTTATTCACGTATCTGACCTTATTCACGAATCGGTTTATTCATAGAAAAATGAAATTTCTTCTTTTTGTCCAAAATATCTATTCGGATACTAGCTTTGATTGTATCCATGTTTTGATCATTCTTGAATTTTACTCCACTCGATTACTTATGAAGTATTTTTGAACTTGGATTGTTTAAAATACGAATCCTTAATATTTGTTCTTTTGTTTCAATTTGGATTCGTTTCCTTTAAAATATTTTTCATCATCCTCGGTCCTAAATGATGATATTCTTGAATATCTTTGGCTGTAGTGCAAATATGAATGATTTCTTGATGAATATCTTTGGCCCATAAAGGCAAAAGATGAGCAGTGTTGAGATGAACATGGCCATTAATAATTAATATCTTTGGCCCGTAGTGCAAAGATGAGCAGTGTTTAGATGAACATGACCAATGATGAATATCTTTGGCTTGTAGTGCAAAGATGAATATTTGATTCGGATATATATTGATTGATGTTACGGGGATAAAATATCGACGATGAATTTTTAAATTCATATATAGAAGATAGTAGTTTGCATTCTCTACTTAACTCTTCTAATGAATTGTTATTTCCTTGCAGTTGTTGATTTAAAAGCGGTTTGTCTATTGTATTCTATTAAATTTTTCTCTGTTGAAGACTAACGATAATTTGTTGTATATTATCTTAGTCATAATATTCTTCTTTGGGCTAGTTGAGCTCACCCTTTTCCTTTTGTTCCATTTTCTTCTCGGGAGGCGAGAATGTAGCGAGTACTAGTCGGGGTATGGAATGAAGGTTCTAGAGAGAGTTGTTTAGTAGTCCTCACCATTTTGTAAAATAATGTATCAATAATTATGATGGGGATTTATTTACGTGTGGATATTGTCTAGATGGCAATATCTCGTATTTAAACTCAAAGTTTATATGTTGTAATAATAAAGTTGTAGTTATTTACGTACATACCATGTATTTGGCGACTCGAAATGGGTTGGATGGAATGGACCTATTTTGGGGGCGTCACGGTTGGTATCGAGCTTAGGGATATGATCTCTGGTGGAGATCGGGAATAGAACTAGGAGGGAGAGACGAGTAAATCCTTTCACTAGTGTGTCCTACCTAAGCTTATTTGTTAGTTAGTCAAGATATATAGGGATATTATGTGATATATTGATTTCCTTAATTAACCCTTGTTTTATGGCGGTGATTTGAGAATGTCGTGAGAATATTAACGATGAAAATGAGACCCAGTGGAGACGTGTGTACTCACCAATGAGGAGAACGTGCAACAGTGGAAATGTTCCTCCCGTGAAACAACACCACCACTGGCGATGATGAGCGAGGGGATGTTTAGAAGCTTTTTGCGATTCATGCAAAAAATCGATTTGAGGAGACTCGTGTTCAAAATCTGAGGAGAAATGATGATAGCAATTCACGGGTTGTCACGACGCCAAGCGGTTCAAAGAGTTGGGACCACGAATTTAAGGAAAGCGGATCCGATCATGGCGGAAACATGGGTCAAGCAAATTACCAAGATATTCGATGTCTTGGGATGCGGAGAGAACGAAGGTTCCATTCGCCACCTTTATGTTAGTGGCGAAGGGATTCTTGGTGGGAGTCTGTGAAGCGTACCCATCCATTGCCTTTTCGGCGTGTCTTGGGAGACGTTTGAAAAATATTTAATGACAAATACTTTCCGAAAGTATTAAATCATATGAAGGAAGTGGAGTTCCTCAGATTAGAACAAAACAACATGGCGGTGTCTCGATGACGAGGCAAAGTTTGCAAAGTTATCCAGGTTTGCACCTCATTTGGTGGAGAATGAGGAACGTATGACGCGGATGTTTCTGAGAGGTTTGAAACCCCACATACGACAATATCTCATTTCTCATAAATTTTCTCTCTATTCGATGTTGTCAACGGGGCTCGGTTGTTAGAAGCGAGATAACGAATACGTTCAACCGAGGGACCATAACCGAGGATCTTCACAAGAAGATAGCGATCATCAAAATAACGATAACCAAATTGAGAAAGAAGAATACGGACAAAGGCGGTAACCACTCTGGTGGTAATCGTGGCCATGAAAATAGAAGAATCGAGTCGGGAGGAGATTTTAAAAAGAGGAGATTTAACAACGACCATGTGAAGGCGACTATCTTGGCGAAGAATCGGGTTCCAAGGAGGAGAAAGACCACCGGTTGTATGTTACAAATCTGGAAAGAGGGACATATCATTGAAAACCGCCCTAGCAGTTTAAGGTATGCTATAATTGTGGAAAAAGAAGGACATATCGCTCGAGATTATACGATGTCGAAACCAAGTCCAATGAATAGTGACTCAAAAGGATGTCCCGAAAAAGTCAAAGTCAACGGTTCTGGAAGAAGCGTTTGTCATGGCCGGAATCGAGAATCGAGGAACGAGTTAAGTTAGCAGGTTAGTTAATTATAAATTCTTGTGAAGTTTATACCTTACTAGATACCTGGTTCTACCCATTCTTTTTTCTCTTGCTTGCGCTCAACGTTTGAACTTGACTACGGAGAAATTAGACTTTGACCTATTTATGGAGACTCAGTTAGGAGAAAACTTTCATTACATCCGTTGTTTAGAAATCTTGCTTGATTCAGTTGGCACTATCACATTACCCGTTAACCTTATTTCTATAGAGATATTTGCTTTTGATGTGATTTTAAGGTTAACTACTCATCATGCCGAAATTGATTACTTTAAATAAGGTTGTTAGTTTTCATATTCCTAAGCAACTGTTGTTATTCAATTCAAGCAATTAAACCATTATAGTCAAACATTTTCATATCAAGCCATGAAGTCATTTGTTTATTACGGATGTCAAGTTTTCTTAGTCCATGTTATGGATTTGAATAAAGACACGTCAGATTTGAATAATATTCCTGTTGTTATTGATTTTTCCTGACGTATTTCCTGAAGAATTTCTTGGCTTACTCCCAAAGTGTGATATTGAATTTTGTATCGACTTTGAACCCGGTACAAAACTCATTTCTAAAATCTCATATCGAATGGCTCCTATTGAACTTCAGGAGTTAAAAATTCAACTATAGAATTTGGTACTTGAGCCTTTATCTGGTGACTTCCTTTGTGGAATGCACCGAAGCCAGACTCTCCGTAGGGGACACCATATTCGTGCGATAGTAAACTGATAGGTGTCATTGTAACGTCTTATCAAGGTTGAGATATGAGTCACGATTAAGAACAACCTAAGTCGGTAATCGAAATCGTAGCTTTCAGGCTTAGTTGGTTATTATCGAAGATTCGTTGAAGGATATTCTCGAATCGCTATTCCATTAACGCAGCTGACTCGTAGAGATACAAAATTCGAATGGAGCAAGGAATGTGGGAAAAGCTTCGAAGAACTCAAGAGGAGACTCATTTTAGCACATGTTCTGACCATGCCATCCTGAAAAAGCGAACGCGTGGTAGGCGGCGTGTTGAGTAGAAGATCGTATACAAATGTCTGAGTGCGATATTATCAAAGACTCATTTCAGTATAACTTACAAATAATAGAGATGGAGATGAAAACTCTAGGTACCCACGTGATGATATACGAGTATAATCGACTTTAATCGATAAAGTTAAAGTTGTTCAAGCTACACATCGGAGCTGATGAATTTGAAGAAAGATATGCAAGAAGTTGTCATTACAAAAGCGAGAATTAGTGATGTATGGAAAGCTCAAACTTTCGATTTATTAATCCATTTGAAATTCTCGATCGAATAGGAACTGTGGCCTATAGACTCGTTTTACCGCCAAGTATGATGCGTGTTCATAACGTTTTTGACGTATCGATGTTACGTAAATATGTGGATGACCCGAACCACATCATTGAGTTAGAACCGGACGAGATAGTCGAAGACTTAACGTACGAGGAGGTACCTGTCAAGATCTTGGATAGGAAAGAATATGTCCTATGTACCGAGGTTATACCACAAGTTAAAGTTTTGTGGAGAAACCATGCTATTGAGGAAATGACCTGGGAGTTGGAAACGGAAATGAAAGCGAGGTATTCTCATCTTTTGAAAACACACAGTAATGCGTCGTCAATTTCGAGGACGAAATTTTATAAGGAGGGAGGTTGTAAGACCCCAAATTATTAATAAATGAAATTTATTTTCCTCTATTTATTATTTTGAAATAGTAAGGGTTGATTTGATTAATGTGGATAGTTATGGGTAAAATACTGAAAATATTTGAATAAGCAAGTGGTTATAAAATATTCATTATTGTAGGAAATATTCGTTTGGTCGTAGAATATTAAATCTTTGTCGGGGAATATTCATAATACGACGGTGCAAATCTTTTGTGGGCCCCATAATGGAAAGATTGGATGAAAAAATGACAAATATAAGTTGTTTATAAATAACGGCGTAGTTATTCTGGTCAATCTTGTTGGAATACCCGGTTGGTTTAAAACACACGATGTCTGGCGTTGTTGCAGCAAATGGCACCTGGTATTGCACCATTATAATTAATTCTTACGTGAAGGCACTTACTCAATAATGGTTACGATAATTATTGTTTCGATATTTTATTTTATTGATTTAATAATTGCTGCGTTGATATTTTATATTGTTGTTGTTTGATAATTGTCATTACACAATATTGTTCATTATCGAAGCAATAATTCATATTATCTGAATAATATTATTAGATAACATTATTGGCAATGTCTAGAAAGTTACATCTAAGGAGAGGTTTGGTCACCTAATTGCTTGCATGATGAGGAGAAATTCTTATTGAAGCCCCTCTTTCACAGGAACTGCTGGTTGTCGATATTGTGATTACGTAATATTATTTGTGAATAATTAATTATTGATTCATATGATGAGGAAAATATTGATTTTATGTGGATATAGATGGAGAAAATTTTTAATGTGACAATTGTTGAAAATTGAAATTTTATCTTTTTCTGATAAAATAATTCATTTAAATATATTATTATATTTTAATAATATAATAATGATGATATTTTTACGATGAATGTGGGATATATGAGTATATGTGGAGGAGGAGTATTTTTGTTACCATAAATGTTTAAAACATGTTAAACATGTCGGTGGACCCCATTTATTGATTGAAATTTGATTATAGCTTGTAAAATCGTCCGTTTGTGGATTTCGGTCAATTTCTATTTGGAATTTGGAAACATTTTCTTCTGTAAAGTTGTAGAGAATTGAATTTCCTATAAAAATTCGCGAGATTCGAATTTTCTGATAAAAGGGCTATTTATTATGAATTATTGAAGTTCCGAAGCTATGAAATAATTGATTTTTGGAAGTTTAAAATATTTTTAATATGAAAAACGTTTTTGGTGATTTGAGTGTGGGTCTTGCATGTGTTTTAATTGCTAAAATCAGATTCTAGGTTGGCGTGAGAAGTTGTAGAAATAATAATAATAATATAATAATATTTAATAAATTTTCTACTTTTGGTGTTCTAAGCATTTTCCTATAAATAGGGTGCTTAGGTTAGAATTGAAAATCACACCGAAACTCAAGTTTTCTCTCTATATTATCGGCGTATTCTTGTGAGTATTTTGAGTATACATTGAGTATTGCTATACTGATGCAAGTTCAAGTCATAGCCTATATCCTGTTGTTTAACTAAAGTATTGTCTTTTCGAGGTAAGGGATGTTATTTTATTCGAAAATGATATTATTTCTTCAATATCATTATGCCAAAATATTGGTTGGAAATTTTTATCAAATTTAGAACTTTTTCATGTCGGGGTTACTATTCATGAGTTACTATTCACGAGTTACTATTCACGAGTACTATTCACGAAGCGTGAAGATGTTTTTTGTAAAATTTCTATCTTTTGGTGTCGGAGTTACTATTCACGTATACGGCACTATTCACGTTCTGAAAATTCAAATTTCTTGAAATTTCTTCTTTTTGTCCAAAATATCTATTCGGATACTAGCTTTGATTGTATCCATGTTTTGATCATTCTTGAATTTTACTCCACTGATTACTTATGAAGTATTTTTGAACTTGGATTGTTTAAAATACTGATCCTTAATATTTGTTCTTTTGTTTCCTTTGGATTCGCTTCCTTTAAAATATTTTTCATCATCCTCGGTCTAAATGATGATATTCTTGAATATCTTTGGCCTGTAGTGCAAATATGAATGATTTCTTGATGAATATCTTTGGCCCATAGTGCAAAGATGAACAGGTGTTGAGATGAACATGTCCGACTAATTAATATCTTTGGCCCGTAGTGCAAAGATGAACAGGTGTTTAGATGAACATGACCAACTAATGAATATCTTTGGCTTGTAGTGCAAAGATGAATATTTGATTCCAGATATATATTGATTGATGTTACAGGGATAAAATATCGACGATGAATTTTTAAATTCATATATAGAAGATAGTAGTTTGCATTCTCTACTTAACTCTTCTAATGAATTGTTGTTTCCGCTGCAGTTGTTGATTTAAAACTGGTTGTCTATTGTATTCTATTAGATTTTTCCCTGTTGAAGACTAACAATAATTTGTTGTATATTATCTTAGTCATAATATTCTTTATTGGGCTAGTTGAGCTCACCCTTTTCCTTTTTGTTCCATTTTCTTCTCAGGAAGCGAGAATGTAGCGAGTACTAGTCGGGGTATGGAATGAAGGTTCTAGAGAGAGTTGTTTAGTAGTCCTCACCATTTTTGTAAAATAATGTATCAATAATTATGATCGGGATTTATTTGCGTGTGGATATTGTCTAGATGGCCATATCTGTATTTAAACTCAAAGTTTATATGTTGTAATAATAAAGTTGTAGTTATTTCTGTACCATGTATTTGGCGACTCAGAATGGGTTGGATGGAATGGACCTATTTTGGGGGCGTCACATTGTTCGTTCCGCTGCAACTATGGTTGAAAAGTTCTATCATCTACGATATGTTCTGCATATCTGATTTATTACTGATGAAAACTATTGATAATTTAATTATCTTTAGTCATGATATTCTTTATTGGGCTATTTGTTCTCACCCTTTTGCTTCACAATTCCTTTCAGGTAATAAGAGTGTAGCTGGGTCGAGTGGGGATAACAAGGGAATAGAGTAGCGGTCGTTGACTGTTGAGTTTCTCAATACATTATAAAATAGCATGACGATATATAATTGTATTGAGAACTTTAAATGTGTGTGTCGTATTGTATACGCCATTTAATCGTTGATTTTGGTGAACCGAATAGGGTGAGGTGAACCCAACTTTGGAAGGGTGTTTTGCCACTATCGTACAAGATGTCTAATGACACACGACCTTGTGTTATCATAAGACAGGATTGTACACATCCACTTGCTGATTATATCTATGAGCACTACCTATATAATCTTGGAGTTTAGTTGAAATATAATTCTCAATTGGAGGCAATGGAGATAATTATATGGCAAGAGAAGACTCACCATTAGAATGAACATTATAGTAATCTTCTTATTTTTCTTTGGGGTCTATTGGGTCAACCAAGGTTAATTCTTAAGCCCTATGATATCCTAGATGCATGACCTCCCATGTTCGAAGGTTTCCTTGAGCATTTTCCAAATATTTTAATACCTAAAACAGTTATTGACTTTACCTTTATCTAAGGTACCATCGTAAGATGCTGTGGTTGAAGCACCACAAGAGTAACATTTTGGTATCAATAGTATTTGTATTAAAATTTACAGTTTAACGGTGGTCGTAATTTGTACGGCAGTTTAAAAGTTAGAATTGAAGATTTGTATTTGGATTTTTGTTGAGTGTATTTCGTGGCGACCCAGAATAGGTTGGGTGGATTGGAACTGTTTTGGGGGTGTTACATTTTGGTATCAGAGCTTAGGGATATGGTCGCTGGTGGAGATCTGAGTCTAGAATTAGGAGGGGAGAGACGAGTAATATACTTCGCTAGTGTGTGACTAACCTAAGCTGAATTTTCCTACTTGATAAGTTGACAAATTGTGATATGTCAATTAACTTTTGTTTCGAAGCTATATTCTAGAATGAGTAATGGAGAAATCATGATGATAGGAAAGATTGAATCTGAAATGAGAGCAAGCTATTCTCAACTCTTCGGAATACCAGGTACGTAAATTTTGGGGACGAAATTTCATAAGGAGGGGAGATTATAAGACCCCGGATTTTTATGAAATAAAAGTATTCAATTTTTCTTATAATGGTTAAAGTGATAAAAGGTAAAAGTTGAGGGTGATATATGTAAATTTTTCAAAGTAAGCAAGTGGTTATAAAATATTCATTATTGTCAGGGAATATTCGTTTGGTCGTGGAATATTCTCGCTGTCGGGGAATATTCGTATTTACGGTAGCCACTGACCATTTAGGGCCCTATAACTTGGAAAAAACGTCGGATGAAAGAAAACGACACGAATAATTTTTACTAATAAGTATATGAATTCTGCTATCATTAACACTATTGGAATAACCGGTGGTTAAAATTATGTAATCTGGCGTAGTTACAAATGGCACGGTATTTCACGAGATTTTATATTATTGTTGTTTCAATAATTGTTATTGCACATTATTTTCTATTATTAGATCAATAATTCATATTATTTGAATAATATTATTAGCTAACATTATTGGCAATGTCTAAGGTAGTTACATAGAGAAAGGGTTAGGTTAATCTAATTGGCGCCCGATGAGGAGAAATTCTTATCGGAAAGCCCCTCTTACCCGGAGCGACTAATTGTCATTATTATCAGTGATTCTCGTAATATTATTCGTGAATAATTAATTAATGATAAAATGATAAGAAAATATTTATTTAATGGAGGGATTTTTAAAGAGAAAATTATTGAGAATTGATATTTTATCTTCTTCGATAAAATAATTCATTCAAATATATTATTATAATATTACATTATAAATTATGCGATATATATAATATAATAATATAATAATAATGATATTTTTTTACAATAAATGCACAATATGAGGAAAAAGAGAGGAAATTGGGTCCGGAGTATTTTTGTTACAAAAAAACATGTTAAATATGTTGGTGGGCCCCATTTTTGACTGAAATTTCATTATAGTTTGGAAAATCATCCGTTTGTGGATTTCAGACATTTTCTGTTTGGAATTTGGAAAAACTTTCTTCTGCAAAGTTGTAGAGAATTAAATTTCACATGAAAATGACATAAAATTTATATTTTTCTGATAAAATGGCTATTTATTATAAATTATTGAAGTTTTTGAATTTTTAAATGGTTTAAAATATTTTTGGTGGAGATTTCTAGAATGTGGGCCCCACACTTGACCTTTTGTTGATGAAAAATGCTGGAAATTGATTTTCAAGATGGAGTGGCGTAGGAATTTTTATATTAATATTTTATTAATTTTCTACTTTTGAGTTCTAAACATTTTCCTATAAATAGGGTGCTTAGTTTAAAATTGAAAATCACATCAGAATCAGAAGTTTCTCTCTCTATATTATCAAGCGTATTTTTGTGAGTATTTTGATACTTTGAGAGTTGATAAGTAGTGCAAGTTTTTGTCCACATAATATCCGATATTTCAGTCAAAACTACTCTCCTGTTAAGGTAAGGGATGGTAAGAGATGTTATTTTTCTTCGTAAATGATGTTATTGCTTTCAATATCATTTTATCGAAATATTTGTATGAATCTTATTAGGAAATTTTTACCTTTTTCGTCGGTGTAAGACCCCAAATTTTATAAATAAAGATTTAATTTTCTTTATATATTATTTTGAAACAGTAAGGTGTTAATTTGGTAAATGTGATAAGTTATGAGTGGAATGTGCAAATTTTACAAAATAAGCAAGTGGTTATAAAATATTCATTGTTGTCGGGGAATATTCGTTTGGTCGTGGAATATTCTTGTTGTTTTGAGAATATTCGCACGCAGTATGCCGATCATTTGTGGGCCCCACAACGGAATGAATGTTAGATATAGAAAGCGACAGAAATAACCTTTTTATAAATTAACGGTAAAACTGTTACGGTTAAACTGTTGAAATACCCGGTGGTTAAAGTATGCAGAATACACGTGTGTTGCATAAGTAGCAGACACCAGTATTGCACGAGAATTCTAATTATTGATTCTTACGTAAGAAGTCACTACTCAATAATTGTTACGGTAATTACTATTCAATATTTTATTGATTCAATAATTGCTACGTTGATATCTCATATTATTCATTAAATAATTGTCATTGCACAATATTTCAAATTATCAAATCAATAATTAATATTATTTGTGAATAATTAATTATTAATGATAAAGAAATATTTATTTTTGTGAATATAAAAGAAGGAATTAGTGTTGATGTGTTTTTATCAGTAATTTTGGTGTGAAAAATTATCCGTATGAGGATTTCGATTATTTTTTGTTGGGAATTTAGAAAAACTTTCTTCTACAAAGTTGTAGAGAATTAAATTTTATATAAAATGGACATAAGGTTCATATTTTTCTGATAAAAGGGCTATTTGTTATGAATTATTAAAGTTTCAGAATATTAAGTCTGAATTGATTTTTGGTGGAAGAGAACAAATTGAATTTGAATTCTTATGATGTAAACAATGATGTCATTGGAAGATGAGGTAAGCAATGATGTCATCAGAATGATGAGGTAAGTAATGATGTCATAGGATCGATGATGTAAACAATGATGTCATTAATTATGGCGAAAAGACTATTTTACCCTTACTCTGCCAAGCCTATAAATAGAAGCTCATTTCTTCATTATTCTTCACCAATTCCCTAAAACTATAAAGAGAGAAAGTATAGAGAAAATAGAAGAGAAAGAAGAAGAGTATTCTGCTATTATATTAGTGCAGTCTCCGAATTTCTATTAAGGTAAGGGGTATTATTTCTTTCGTATTCATGAAGAGTTATTTTCTTTCAATACTCGTAAGGGTTGTTATTCCATTCTTTATTATTCTATTGGAATAACCTGTCTACGCAGATTACCGCATGCATGGTGAAATCCTGTTGTTATTCCATTCTTTATTATTCTGTGGGAATAACCTGTCGGTGCGAACTACCACCTGATCGGTGAATAACCCTTCGTATTCATTTGTTATTAAATTGTGGAAATGATCTGTCGGCGCGGATTACCGCCTGACGGGTGAAAATCCATTTGCAGTTTCGTATGTTGTTTCATATTCCTAACTCTAAACTTACTACGGTAAGTATTGCTTCTATAATTCCTGAAATGATAAGAATTTTATTTGAGTTTTGCGCTTCATCTAGTATCATTTCACCGGAATAATTTTCTGATCTTTCTCGTGAAAATTTTATCTTTTCATGTTAAGTTACTATTCACGAGTTATTATTCACGGTAAAAAAAAATATTTTTTTTCTTTGATTGAATCCAGGTTTTGATCTTCATTATTGAACTTTGGATAAATTTTCTAATATTTGTCCTTTATCTCACTAGATTCATTATTCGTATTGTTTTTCATCATCCTCAGTCCTAAATGGTGATATAACTGAATGAATGATTTCTTGATGAATATCTTTGGCCTGTAGTGCAAAGATGAATGATTACCTGATGAATATCTTTGGCCCGTAGTACAAAGATGATAGGTGTTGAGATGAACATGACCAACTGGTGATACAAATGAATATCTTTGGCCCGTATTGCAAAGATGAATATTTGATTCAAGATGTATATTGATTGGTGTTACAGGGATAAAATATTGATGATGGACTTTTAAATCATAGAAGATAGTAGACTTCATTCTCTACTTAACTCTTCTAATGACTTGTTATTTCCGCTGCGGTTATTGATCTAAAACTTGTTGTTCATAATATTTTATCAGATTTTTTGAAGACTAACGATAATTTATTTTCCATTATCTTAGTCATAATACTCTTTACTGGGCTAGTTGAGCTCACCCTTTTCATCTATTGTCCTCTTCAGGGAATGAAAATGTTGCGGGGACTAGTCGGGGAACAGTGTGATGATCAGAGGTAGATCTGTAGAAGTCCTCACTATTCTATAAAATAGTGAGATAATTATTGTAATGAATAAATAATGAATTTGAATGTTTAAATTTCGTATTATATACGATTTGTATTAAAACTCACAGTTTGTATGGTCGTATTTCTCACGACCTTGTGATATAAAAGATTTGTATTTGGAGTTTTGTACCAAGTATTTGACGACTCAGAATGGGTTGGTATTGAACCTATTTTGGGGGCGTCACAGTTGGTATCAGAGCCATAAGTAAAGAGCCCCGAGCCTCTCGCTGGTGACTTCCTATTTATGGGGGATGCACCGAAGCCAGACTCTCCGTAGGGGATGCCGTTCTGCGGTGGCAAACTGATAGGTACCATTGTGAGGTGCTGTGGTTGAAGCACCATGAGGGTCATAGTTGGTATTAGAGCTTAGGGATATGATCTCTGGCGGAGATCTGGGAATAGAACTAGGAGGGGAGAGACGAGTAAAACCTTCGCTAGTATGTCCTAACTAAGCTTATTTGGTATTTAATTGGTCGGTCGGAGCATATAGGGTTAGTATGTGATATGTTAATTTGTTGAATTAACCCTTGTTTTATGGCAGTATTTGAGCATGACAGCTGAAAATCTAAGCAATGGAGTGAATGAGACCGTTGAGACTCCTTTAATCACCAACCAGGAGAACGTGCAACAGGAAGGCAATATTCCTCCTGTAAACAACACTACCGAACAAACGATAATTGATGGGATGTTTAGAAGCTTTTTGCAGTTCATGCAAAACCAGACGAGGGAGACTCGTGTTCATAATACAAGTGGAACTAATAACTCACGGCTTATCACAGCCAAGCAGTTCAAAGAGTTGGGACCACCAGAATTTGTGGGAAAGCCGGATCCGATCAAGGCGGAGACGTGGGTTAAGCAAATTACCAAGATATTTGATGTCTTAGGATGCACAGAGGAACAGAAGGTCCCATTAGACACGTTTATGTTCCGCGGAGAGGCAGATTACTGGTGGGAATCGGTGAAGCGTACCAAACCTACTGCACTCATGATGTCTTGGGAGGAGTTTCAGAAACTGTTCAATGATAAATACTTTCCATAAAGTATTCGCCACATGAAAGAGGTAGAGTTTATCAGACTGGAACAGAACAACATGACGGTGTCCCAGTACGAGGCTATGTTCGCGGAGATATCCTGGTTCGCACCTCATTTGGTGGAGAATGAGGAACGTATGACGCGGATGTTTCTGAGAGGTTTGAAACCCGAAATACGTCAATACCTCATTTCTCACAAATTTTCTCTATTTTTGGATGTAGTGAACAGGGCCCAATTGTTAGAACGAGATAGTGATTATGTGCAACCAAGCGACAATAACCAAGGTCATACCGGTAGCAGCAGTCATCGGAACAATGACAACCAGCAAGGAGGAAAGTATCACGACAGAAGCGGTAACCACTCTGGTGGTAATCGTGGCCATGATAATAGAAGAAGTGAGTCGGGGGAGATTTCAAGAAGAGAAGATACAACAATGAGAACGTGAAAACATCGACAGCAGCACCAGCATCAACTATTTCTAGGGGAGGAGAACGATCGCCGATCGTATGCTATAAATGCGGCCAAGAGGGACACATCAGTCCCAACTACACACAACAATCCAAGGTATGCTATAACTGTGGAAAAGAAGGACATATAGCTCGAGTGTGTCCTGTAGCGAAACCAAGTCCAGCGGGGGTGGTGATTCCTAAAGCTGTTCCGGACAAGTCGAAGTCAGTGGTTCCTTGAAGAGCGTTTGTCGTGACTGCCCAAAACGTAAGGAACTCGAATGAATTTATCACGGGTTAGTTAATCATAAATTTTTGCGAAGTCTATACCTTATTAGATACCGGTTCTACCCATTCTGTTATTTCACCTACTTGTGCTCAACGTTTGAACTTGAATTCTGAGAAATAAGACTTTGACTTATCTGTTGAAACTCCATTGGGGGAAACCTTCGTTACATCTATAGTTTACAAATCTTGTTTGATTCAAATTGATACCCTCACACTTCTTGTTGATCTTATATTTTTAAAAATTCTTGCATTTGATGTGATTTTTTTGAATCAATTGGTTAATCACTCATCATGCCAAAATTGATTGTTTCGTAAGGTTGTTAGCTTTCATTCAAACAACCAGACCACTAAAATCAATCAATGTCATTCCAAGTCACAAAACTATTCGTTTATTAAAAAACGGATGTCAAGCTTTCTTAGCCCATGTCACTGATTAAGGGCAAAGGTGAATTGATCAACGTGGTTATAATTATTGTTTATATAAATTCTAAAATGATTAGATATTTCTTTGAGATATGAATATCTTTGGCCTGTAGTGCAAAGATAACCTATTGTTGAATATCTTTGGCCCGTAGTGCAAAGATGACCTGTTGTTGAATATCTTTGGCTTGTAGTGCAAAGATGAACTGTTGATGAATATCTTTGGCCCGTAGTGCAAATATGAATTTACCAATATGATTATGAACATGAACTGTGATTTGGTATAACCATGATCTTTGATGTTTCAGGTAAAGACATGTGATGAAAATTATCTTCGTCCTGGGTACGAAGAGGAATTTATCGATATAACTATGATCATGAACTATTTACATGATTGTGGAAAAGAATTTTTGATTGATGTTACAGGGATACAACATTGTTGGTGGACTGTTAACGTGGAGGAGATAATAGACATTATGGTCTATTTGACTCTTCTAATGGATTGCTCGTTCCGCTGCAACTATGGTTGAAAAGTTCTATCATCTACGATATGTTTTGCATATCTGATTTATTACTGATGAAAACTATAGATAATTTAATTATTTTTAGTCATGATATTCTTTACTGGGCTATTCGTGCTCACCCTTTTGCTTCACAATTCCTTTCAGGTAATAAGAGTGTAGCTGGGTCGAGCGGGGATAACAAGGGAATAGAGTAGCGGTCGTTGATTATTGAGTTTCTCAATACATTATAAAACAACATGACGATATATACTTGTATTGAGAACTTTAAATGTGTGTGTCGTATTGTATACGCCATTTAATCGTTGATTTTGGTGAACCGAATAGGGTGAGGTGAACCCAACTTTGGAAGGGTGTTTTGCCACTATCGTACAAGATGTCTAATGATACACGACCTCGTGTTATCATAAGACAGGATTGTGCACATCCACCTACTGATTATATCTATGAGCACTACCTATATAATCTTGGAGTTTGGTTGAAATATAATTCTCAATTGGAGGCAATGGAGATAATTATATGGCAAGAGAAGACCCATCATTAGAATGAACATGATAGTAATCTTCTCATTTTTCTTTGGGGTCTATTGGGTCAACCAAGGTTAATTCTTAAGCCCTATGATATCCTAGATGCATGGCCTCCCATGTACGAAGGTTTCCTTGAACATTTTCCAAAGATTTTAATACCTAAAACAGTTATTGACTTTACCTTTATGTAAGGTACCATCGTAAGATGCTGAGGTTGAAGCACCACAAGAGTTACATTTTGGTATCAATAGTATTTGTATTAAAATTTACAGTTTAACTGTGGTCGTATTTTGTACGGCAATTTAAAAGTTAGAATTTTAAGATTTGTATTTGGATTTTTGTTGAGTGTATTTCGTGGCGACCCAGAATAGGTTGGGTGGATTGGAACTGTTTTGGGGGCGTTATATTTTGGTATCAGAGCTTAGGGATATGGTCGCTGGCGGAGATCTGAGTCTAGAATTAAGAGGGGAGATACGAGTAATATACTTCGCTAGTGTGTGACTAACCTAAGCTGAATTTTCCTACTTGATAAGTTGATAAATTGTGATATGTCAATTAACCTTTGTTTTGAAGCTATATTCTAGAATGAGCAATGGAGAAATCATGATGACAGGAAAGATGGAATCTGAAATGAAAGCAAGGTATTCTCAACTCTTCGGAATACCAGGTACGGAAATTTCGGGGACGAAATTTCATAAGGAGGGGAGATTGTAAGACCCCGGATTTTTATGAAATAAAATTATTCAATTTTTCTTATAATGGTTAAAGTGATAAAAGGTAAAAGTTGAGGGTGATATATGTAAATTTTTCAAAGTAAGCAAGTGGTTATGAAATATTCATTATTGTCGGGGAATATTCGTTTGGTCGTGGAAGATTCTTGTTATCGGGTAATATTCATACGACGGCGGTACCGCCATTCAGGGGAATACTATAACGGAAAAAGCTGCTTGGATGAAGAAAACGACATACGAATAATTTTTTAACAATAATCTACAGAATTTGCCATCAAGTTAACACTTGCTTGGAATAACCTATGGTTAAAATTATGTAATACGCGTCGTTACACAAGAAGACACCAGTATTTCACAGTATTTTATATTATTGTTGTTTCAATAATTATTATTGCAAATTATTTTCCATTATTAGATCAATAATTCATATTATTTGAATAATATTATTAGCTAACATTATTAGCAATGTCTAAGGTAGTTCTGTCGAGAAAAGGGGTTAGGTTAATCCAATTGCGCGCCAATAAGGAGAAATCCTTATCGGAAAGCCCCCTCTTACCTGGGAACGACCTGGTTGTCATTATTGTGATTCTGTAATATTATTCGTGAATAATTAATTATTGATAAAAATGATAAGAAAATATTTGTTTAATGGAGGGATTTTTAAAGAGACAATTATTGAGAATTGATATTTTATCTTCTTCAATAAAATAATTCATTCAAATATATTATTACAATATTACATTATAAGTGTATGATGTAATAATATAATAATATAATAATGGTGATATTTTTTTACAATAAATGCACAATATGAGGAGAAAGAGAGGAAATTGGGTCCAAAATATTTTTGTAACAAAAAAAACATGTTAAATATATTGGTGGGCCCCATTTTTGACTGAAATTTAATTATAGTCTGGAAAATCATCCGTTTGTGGATTTCAAACATTTTCTGTTTGGAATTTGGAAAAACTTTCTTCTGCAAAGTTGTAGAGAATTAAATTTCACATGAAAAAGACATAGAATTTGTATTTGTCTGATAAAATGGCTATTTATTATAAATTATTGAAGTTTTCAAATTTTTAAATGGTTTAAAATATTTTTGGTGGAGATTTCTAGAATGTGGGCCCCACACTTGTCCTTTTGTTGATGAAAAATGCTGGAAATTGATTTTCAAGATGGAGTGGCGTAGGAATTTTTATATTAATATTTTATTAAATTTTTTGCTTTTGTGTTCTAAGCATTTTCCTATAAATAGGGTGCTTAATTTAAAATTGAAAATCACACCAGAATCAGAAGTTTCTCTCTCTATATTATCAAGCGTATTTTTATGAGTATTTTGATACTTTGAGAGTTGATAAGTAGTGCAAGTTTTCGTCCACATAATATCCGATATTTCAGTCAAAACTACTCTCCTGTTAAGGTAAGGGATGGTAAGGGATGTTATTTTTCTTCGTAAATGATGTTATTGCTTTCAATATCATTTTATCAAAATATTGGTATGAATCTTATTATGAAATTTTTACCTTTTTCGTCGGGGTTACTATTCACGTACACGGCACTATTCACGTATACGACACTATTCACGAATACGGTAATATTCACGAGTACTCTTCACGAAGTATGATTTTTCTTATGAAAATTTCTATCTTTTTATGTCGGGGTTACTATTCACGTATACGACACTATTCACGATTACGGTACTATTTACGAGTACTATTCATAAAATATGATGAAAATTTTTATTTTTTTATGTCGGGGTTACTGTTCACGTATACGATACTGTTTACGAATACGGGGTACTATGCACGGGTTACTATTCACGGGGTACTATTCACGACAAAATTGGATTTTTTTTCTAACCAAGTTATCGTTGATTTATGAATCTTACTCTCGAAATCAGATCCATGTTTTTATTGTCGTAAATAACATTTTTATAATCCTGGTGATGAAATTTCTCTTTGACTTGAGTGTAAAGATGGGTAAATTATTGGTATGACCATGACTATGGGTTCTCTTTGGCCAGTATTGAAAAGATGAATTGTTGACTGGTATGATCATGACCACTGAATTTACAATTTAATATCTTTAGATTAAGAGCAAAGGTAAATTGATCAACATGGTTATAATCATTGTTTATATAAATTTTAAAATGCTTAGATATTTCTTTGAGATATGAATATCTTTGGCCTGTAGTACAAATATAACCTGTTGTTGAATATCTTTGGCCCGTAGTGCAAAGATGAATTTACCAATATGATTACGTACAGGAACTGTGATTTGGTATAACCATGATCTTTGATGTTTCAGGTAAAGACATGTGATGAAAATTATCTTCGTCCTGGGTACGAAGAGGAATTTATCGATATAACTATGATCATGAACTATTTACATAATTGTGGACAAGAATTTTTGATTGATGTTACAGGGATACAACATTGTTGGTGGACTGTTAACGTGGAGGAGATAATAGACATTATGGTCTATTTGACTCTTCTAATGGATTGCTCGTTCCGCTGCAACTATGGTTGACAAGTTCTATCATCTACGATATGTTCTACATATCTGATTTATTACTGATGAAAACTATTGATAATTTAATTATTTTTAGTCATGATATTCTTTACTGGGCTATTTGTGCTCACCCTTTTGTTTCACAATTTCTTTCATGTAATAAGAGTGTAGCTGGGTCGAGCGGGGATAACAAGGGAATAGAGTAGCGGTCGTTGACTGTTGAGTTTCTCAATACATTATAAAATAACATGACGATATATAATTGTATTGAGAACTTTAAATGTGTGTGTCGTATTGTATACGTCATTTAATCGTTGATTTTGGTGAACCGAATAGGGTAAGGTGAACCCAACTTTGGAAGGGTGTTTTGCCACTATCGTACAAGATGTCTAATGACACACGACCTCGTGTTATCATAAGACAGGGTTGTGCACATCTACTTGCTGATTATATCTATGAGCACTACCTATATAATCTTGGAGTTTGGTTAAAATATAATTCTCAATTGGAGGCAATGGAGATAATTATATGGCAAGAGATGACTCACCATTGGAATAAACATGATAGTAATCTTCTCGTTTTTCTTTGGGATCTATTGGGTCAACCAAGGTTAATTCTTAAGCCCTATGATATCCTAGATGCATGGCCTCCCATGTACGAAGGTTTCCTTGAGCATTTTCCAAAGATTTTAATACCTAAAACAGTTATTGACTTTACCTTTATGTAAGGTACCATCGTAAGATGTTGAGGTTGAAGCACCATGAGAGTTATATTTTGGTATCAATAGTATTTGTATTAAAATTTATAGTTTAACTGTGGTCGTATTTTGTACAACAGTTTAAAAGTTAGAATTTGAAGATTTGTATTTGGATTTTTGTTGAGTGTATTTCGTGGCGACCCAGAATAGATTGGGTGGGTTGGACCTGTTTTGGGGGCGTTACAATATAGTTTAACATCATATCTTATCTCATATATACGATAATCACATAAGCTAATTCTTGACCTAGTTACACAGTTATATAATATCATATTAATATAACATTTATCCTTAACGTTCCTCTTCTCAAGTTAGTCATCTTCATACATTATTACTATCATGTGAGACTACTACAAATAGCAAACACACTCTCATATTATCACATAAGACCACAATCAATACTAATTACATTTCATCTTAGCAAGTTATAGCATTTCCATAAGTTAACCGTCAAAATCGGATTCAAGTAACATCATATAATATCATGTAGCATATATACGTTAAATGTAAGATCCCGGATTTTATGAAATAGAAGTATTCAATTTTTTATTTAGTAAATGGTTAAATTGATAAAAGGTTAAAGTTGAAGGTGATATATATAAAATTTTTAAAATAAGTAAGTGGAAATAAAATATTCAATTGTCGGGGAATATTCGTTTGGTCGTGGAATATTCTTGTTGTCGGGGAATATTCGTATGACGGTGCAGACTTTTGTGGGCCCCATAACAGAATAACTGTCGGATTAAGAAAACGACAAGAATGAATTTTTCTAAAAATAACGGCGTAGTTGTTACCGTTAAAACTGTTGAAATACCCGGTGGTTAAAATACAGTAATACACGGTATTGCACAGTAATTCTAAATTATTGATTCGTACGTAAGAAGACACTTACTCAATTATTGTTACAGTATTTACTGTTTAATATTTTATTGATTCAATAATTGTTAATATTGCACAGTATTTCAAATTATCAAATTAATAATTCATATTATTTGAATAATATTATTAGATAGCATTATTGGCAATGTCTAAGAAAGCTCTGTCGGGGAAAGGGGTTAGGTTAATCTAATTGCGCGCCAGTAAGGAGAAATCCTTATCGGAAAGCCCCCTTTTTCCTAGGAACGACCTGGTTGTCATTATTGTGATTCTGTAATATTATTTGTGAATAATTAATTATTAATTTACATGATAAGGAAATATTTATTTTATGTGAATATAAATTATGGATATATTTATTTTATGTGGATAAATGAAGGAATTAATGTTGAGGTATTTTATCAATATTTTGTCAAAATGAAGGTATTAAAAATCATCCGTTTGTGGATTTTGGATATGTTTGGTTGGGAAGGAATTTGGAAAAACTTCCTTCTACAAAGTTGTAGAGAATTAAATTTCCTATAGAAAGGCATAGAATTTGTATTTTTCTGATAAAAGGGGTATTTATTATGAATTATTAAAGTTTCGGAAAATAAATATTTTTTAAATAAAATGGTGGGCCCCACTTTTGTTGAAAATTTTGATTTTGAAAGCCGCCTGTGTTAAGCCGCCGGTAGCATTAGTCTCCTTTGGTGTTCTGGCATTTTCCTATAAATAGAGTGCTTAGTTAGAAATGAAAATCACACCAGAATCAGAAAATTTTCTCTCTATAATATCGAGCGTATTTTTGTGAGTATTTTGATACTTTGAAAGTTGATAAGTAGTAAAAATTTTCGTCCACATAATATCTGATATTCCAGTTAAAACTACTCTCCGGTTAAGGTAAGGGATGGTAAAGGATGTTATTTTTCTTCGTAAATGATGTTATTACTTTCAATATCATTTTATCAAAATATTGGTATGAATCTTATTATGAAATTTTTACCTTTTTCGTCGGGGTTACTATTCACGTAGACTTCAAGCCTTTATTCACGTGAGAGCGGCCTTATTTACGTATCGACACTATTCACGAATCTGATGATCGCTCATGAGTACTATTCACGAAGTATGATTTTTCATGAAAATTTCTATCTTTTTATGTCGGGGTTACTATTCACGTATACGACACTATTCACGTGATACTGACCTTATGCACGGATCTTGACTATTTATTCACGGTACTATTTATAAAATATTATTTTTCTTATAAAAATTTCTATTTTTTATGCTATATTACTATTCACGATATCTCGGTAATCTTTACTGAATACGGATACTATGCTGCGATATTACTATGCGCGGAGTTCTTATGCACGTGGTACTATGCACGGGGAACTATTCACGGTAAAATTGGTTTCTTTTTCTAACCAAATTATTTTTGATTTATGAATCTTACTCTTGAAATTAGATCCATGTTTTGATCATATTATTTTTATTATCATATATAACATTTTATAATTACGGTGATAAAATTTCTCTTTGACTTGAGTGTAAAGATGGGTAGATTATTGGTATGATCGTGACTATGGGTTCTCTTTGGCCAGTAGTGCAAAGATGAATTGTTGACTGGTATGTTCATGACCATTGAATTTACAATGAATATCTTTAGCTTAAGGGCAAATGTGAATTGATCAACACGGTTATAATTATTGTTTATATAAATTTTGAAATGATTATATATTTCTTTGAGATATTAATATCTTTGGCCTATAGTGCAAAGATGAACTGTTGATGAATATCTTTGGCCTGTAGTGCAAAGATGAGCTGTTGATTTATGAATATCTTTGGCCTGTACTGCAAAGATGAACTGTTGATGAATATCTTTGGCCTGTGGTGCAAAGATGAGTTGTTGATTTATGAATATCTTTGTCCTGTAGTGAAAAGATGAGCTGTTGATTTATGAATATCTTTGGCCCGTAGTGCAAAGATGAATTGATTAGCATGATTATGAACAGGAACTGTGATTTGGTATAACCATGATCTTTGGTGTTTCAGGTAAAGACAGGTGATGAAAGTTATCTTCGTCCTGGATGCGAAGAGGAATTTAGCAACACAATTATGATTATGAATTATTCACATGATTGTGGATAGGAATTATTGATTGATATTACAGGGATAAAATATTGTTGATGAACTTTTAACATGAAGAAGAAAATAGACATTTTGGTCTATTTGACTCTTCTAATAGATTGTTCGTTCCGCTGCAAATATGGTTGGAAAGTTTTATCATCTACCATATGTTCTAAATCTCTGATTTATTACCGACGAATGATATTGATAATTTGATTATATTTAGTTATGATATTCTTTACAAGGCTATTTGTGCTCACCATTTTGCTTCACAATTCATTTCAGGTAATAAGAGTGTAGCTGGGTCGAGCGGGGGAATAACAGGGGAATAGAACGAGGGTCTATAACTATTGAAGTTTCCCACCAAACAGTATGGAAATAATTTTATTGAGAACTTTAAAATGTTTGTGTCGTATTTTATACGTCATTTAACCGTTGATTTTGGTGAACCGAATAGGTTGAGGTGAACCCAACTTTGGAAGGGTGTTTTGTCACTATCATACAAGATGTCTAACCACATACACTTCATGTTATCATAAGACATGGTAGTGCACATCCGCTTGCTGATTATATTCATGAGCTCTACCTATATAACCTTGGAGTACGGTTGGAATATAATTCTCAGTATGAGACAATGGAGATAAATTATATGGCAAGAGAAGACCCAGCATTGGAATGAACAAGATAGAAATCTTCTTATTTTTCTTTGGGGTCTATTAGATCAACCAAGGTTAATTCTCAAGTCCTATGATATCTATTATAACCTAGAAGCATGGCCTCCCATGTACGAAGGTTTTCTTGAGCAATTTCCAAATATTTTAATTCCTAAAACAGTTTGACTGTAGCTTTATGTAACGTATCTTTGATTTGGAGTGTGGATACTGTATTTGTATTAAAACTCACAGTTTAACGGTGGTAAATATTTTGTCTGACGCTTTAAAGTTAGAATTTGAAGATTTGTATTTGGATTCTGTACCATGTATTTCTTGGTGACCCAGAATAGGTGGATTGTGTATTGAACCTATTTTGGGGGCGTCACAAATGGTATCATAGCTTAGGGATATGGTCGCTGGCGGAGATCTGAGTCTAGAACTAGGAGGGGAGAGACGAGTAATATACTTCGCTAGTGTGTGACTAACCTAAGCTGAATTTTCTTACTTGATAAGTTGACAAATTGTGATATGTCAATTAACCTTTATTTTGAAGCAGTGTTCTAGAATGAGCAATGGAAAAATCATGATACAAAAGAAATGACGGGGAAGATAGAATCTGAAATGAAAACAAGGTATTATCACCTCTTCGGAATGCCAGGTACGTACGTAAATTTTGGGGACGAAATTTCTAAGGAGGGGAGATTGTAAGATCTCGGATTCTATGAAATAGAAGTATTCAATTTTTTATTTAGTAAATGGTTAAATTGATAAAAGGTTAAAGTTGAAGGTGATATATGTAAAATTTTTAAAATATGTAAGTGGAAATAAAATATTCAATTGTCGGGGAATATTCGTTTGGTCGTGGAATATTCTTGTTATCGGGGAATATTCGTACAACGGTGCAAACTTTCGTGGGCCCCATAACAGAATAACTGTCGGATTAAGAAAACGACAAGAATGAATTTTTCTAAAAATAATGGTGTAGTTGTTACCGTTAAAACTGTTGAAATACCCGGTGGTTAAAATACAGTAATACACGGTATTGCACAGTAATTCTAAATTATTGATTCGTATGTAAGAAGGCACTTACTCAATTATTGTTACAGTATTTACTGTTTAATATTATATTGATTCAATAATTGCTACGTTGATATTATATTCAATAATTGTCAATATTGCACAGTATTTCAAATTATCAAATTAATAATTCATATTATTTGAATAATATTATTAGATAGCATTATTGGTAATGTCTAAGGAAGCTCTGTCGAGGAAAGGGGTTAGGTTAATCTAATTACGCGCCAGTAAGGAGAAATCCTTATCGGAAAGCCCCCTCTTTCCTGGGAACGACCTGGTTGTCATTATTGTGATTCTGTAATATTATTTGTGAATAATTAATTATTAATTTATATGATAAGGAAATATTTATTTTATGTGAATATAAATTATGGAAATATTTATTTTATGTGGATAAATGAAGGAATTAATGTTGAGGTATTTTATCAGTATTTTGTCAAAATGAAGGTATTAAAAATCATCCGTTTGTGGATTTCGGATATGTTCGGTTAGGAATTTGGAAAATCTTCCTTCTGCAAAGTTGTAGAGAATTTAATTTCCTATAAAAAGGCATAGAATTTGTATTTTTCTGATAAAAGGGGAATTTATTATGAATTATTAAAGTTTCGAAAAATAAATATTTTTTAAATAAAATGATGGGCCCCACTTTTGTTGAAAAATTTGATTTTGAAAGCCGCCTGTGTTAAGCCGCCGGTAGCATTAGTCTCCTTTGGCGTTCTGGCATTTTTCTATAAGTAGGGTGCTTAGTTAGAAATAAAAATCACACCAGAATCAGAAAATTTTCTCTCTATAATATCGAACGTATTTTTGTGAGTATTTTGATACTTTGAGAGTTGATAAGTAGTGAAAATTTTCTTCCACATAATATCTGATATTCTAGTCAAAATTACTCTCCGGTTAAGGTAAGGTATGGTAAGGGTTGTTATTTTTCTTCGTAAATGATGTTTTTGCTTTCAATATTATTTTATCGAAATATTGGTATGAATTTTATTATGAAATTTTTACCTTTTTCGTCGGGGTTACTATTCAAGTATACGGCACTATTTACGTATACGACACTATTCACGAATACGGTACTGTTCATGAGTACTATTCACGAAGTATGATTTTTCATGAAAATTTCTATCTTTTTATGTCGGGGTTACTATTCACGATATTTATTACTATTCACGATATCGACACTTATGCAATTTAATACTAGTACTATTCACGGGTACTATTTATAAAATATTATTTTTCTTATAAAAATTTCTATTTTTTTATGCTGTGTTACTATTCACGTATACGGTAATCTTTACGAATACGGGATACTATGCACGTGTTACTATGCACGGGTTACTATGCACGGGGAACTATTCACGATAAAATTGGTTTCTTTTTCTAACCAAATTATTTTTGATTTATGAATCTTACTCTTGAAATTAGATCCATGTTTTGATCATATTATTTTTATTATCATATATAACATTTTTATAATTCTGGTGATAAAATTTCTCTTTGACTTGAGTGTAAAGATGGGTAGATTATTGGTATGATCGTGACTATGGGTTCTCTTTGGCCAGTAGTGCAAAGATGAATTGTTGACTGGTATGTTCATGACCATTGAATTTACAATGAATATCTTTAGCTTAAGGGCAAAGGTGAATTGATCAACACGGTTATAATTATTGTTTATATAAATTTTGAAATGATTATATATTTCTTTGAGATATTAATTTCTTTGGCCTGTAGCGCAAAGATGAACTGTTGATGAATATCTTTGGCCTGTAGTGCAGAGATGAGCTTTTGATTTATGAATATCTTTGGCCTGTAGTGCAAAGATGAACTGTTGATAAATATCTTTGGCCTGTAGTGCAAAGATGAGCTGTTGATTTATGAATCTTTTTGGCCTGTAGTGCAAAGATGAGTTGTTGATTTATGAATATCTTTGGCCCGTAGTGCAAAGATTAATTGATTAGCATGATTATGAACAGGAACTGTGATTTGGTATAACCATGATCTTTGGTGTTTCAGGTAAAGACAGGTGATGAAAGTTATCTTCGTCCTGGATGCGAAGAGGAATTTAGCAACACAATTATGATTATGAATTATTCACATAATTGTGGATAGGAATTGTTGATTGATATTACAGCGATAAAATATTGTTGATGGACTTTTAACATGAAGAAAAAAATAGACATTTTGGTCTATTTGACTCTTCTAATGGATTGTTCGTTCCGCTGCAAATATGGTTGGAAAGTTTTATCATCTACCATATGTTCTAAATCTCTGATTTATTACCGACGAATGTTATTGATAATTTTATTATATTTAGTTATGATATTCTTTACTGGGCTATTTGTACTCTCCCTTTTGCTTCACAATTCCTTTCAGGTAATAAGAGTGTAGCTGGGTCGAGCGGGGGAATAACAGGGGAATAGAACGAGGGTCTATAACTGTTGAAGTTTCCCACCAAACAGTATGAAAATAATTTTATTGAGAACTTTAAAATGTTTGTGTCGTATTTTATACGTCATTTAACCGTTGATTTTGGTGAACTGAATAGGTTGAGGTGAACCCAACTTTGGAAGGGTGTTTTGTCACTATCATACAAGATGTCTAACCACATACGACTTCATGTTATCATAAGACATGGTAGTGCACATCCGCTTGCTGATTATATCCATGAGCACTACCTATATAACCTTGGAGTACGGTTGGAATATAATTTTCAGTATGAGACAATGGAGATAAATTATATGGCAAGAGAAGACCCACCATTGGAATGAACAAGATAGTAATCTTCTCGTTTTTCTTTGGGGTCTATTAGATCAACCAATGTTAATTCTCAAGTCCTATGATATCTATTATAACCTAGAAGCATGGCCTCCCATGAAAGAAGGTTTTCTTGAGCAATTTCCAAATATTTTAATTCCTAAAACAGTTTGACTGTAGCTTTAAGTAACGTATCTTTGATTTGGAGTGTGGATACAGTATTTGTATTAAAACTCACAGTTTAACTGTGGTCGTATTTTGTACGACAGTTTAAAAGTTAGAATTTGAAGATTTGTATTTGGATTCTATACCATGTATTTCTTAGCGACCCAGAATAGGTAGGTTGTGTATTGAACCTATTTTGGGGGCGTCACAAATGGTATCAGAGCTTAGGGATATGGTCGCTGGCGGAGATCTGAGTCTAGTACTAGGAGGGGAGAGATGAGTAATATACTTCGCTAGTGTGTGACTAACCTAAGTTGAATTTTCATACTTGATAAGTTGACAAATTGTGATATGTCAATTAACCTTTGTTTTGAAGCAGTGTTCTAGAATGAGCAATGGAAAAATCATGATACAGAAGAAATGACGGGGAAGATAGAATCTGAAATGAAAGCAAGGATTTTTCACCTCTTCGGAATGCCAGGTACGTACGTAAATTTTGGGGACAAAATTTCATAAGGAGGGGAGATTGTAAGATTTCGAATTTTATGAAATAGAAGTATTCAATTTTTTATTTAGTAAATGGTTAAATTGATAAAAGGATAAAGTTGAAGGTGATATATATATGTAAAATTTTTAAAATAAGTAAGTGGAAATAAAATATTCAATTGTCGGGGAATATTCGTTTGGTCGTGGAATATTCTTGTTGTCGGGGAATATTCGTACGACGGTGCAGAATTTTGTTGGCCCCATAACAGAATAACTGTCGGATTAAGAAAATGACAAGAATGAATTTTTCTAAAAATAACGGCGTAGTTGTTACCGTTAAAACTGTTGAAATACCCGGTAGTTAAAATACAGTAATACACGGTATTGCACAGTAATTCTAAATTATTGATTCGTACATAAGAAGGCACTTACTCAATTATTGTTACAGTATTTACTGTTTAATATTATATTGATTCAATAATTGCTACGTTGATATTATATTCAATAATTGTCAATATTGCACAGTATTTCAAATTATCAAATTAATAATTCATATTATTTGAATAATATTATTAGATAGCATTATTGGCAATGTCTAAGGAAGCTCTATCGAGGAAAGGGGTTAGATTAATCTAATTGCGCGCTAGTAAGGAGAAATCTTTATCGGAAAGTCCCCCTCTTTCTTGGGAACGACCTGGTTGTCATTATTGTGATTCTGTAATATTATTTGTGAATAATTAATTATTAATTTATATGATAAGGAAATATTTATTTTATGTGAATATAAATTATTGATATATTTATTTTATGTGGATAAATGAAGGAATTAATGTTGAGGTATTTTATCAGTATTTTGTCAAAATGAAGGTATTAAAAATCATCCATTTGTGGATTTCGGATATGTTCAGTTGGGAATTTGGAAAAACTTCCTTCTGCAAGGTTGTAGAGAATTAAATTTCCTATAAAAAGATATAGAATTTGTATTTTTCTGATAAAAGAGGTATTTTTTATGAATTATTAAAGTTTTGGAAAATAAATATTTTTAAAATAAAATGGTGGGCCCCACTTTTGTTGAAAATTTTGATTTTGAAAGCCGCCTATGTTAAGCCGCCGGTAGCATTAGTCTCCTTTGGTGTTCTGGCATTTTCCTATAAATAGGGTGCTTAGTTAGAAATGAAAATCACACCAGAATCAGAAAATTTTCTCTCTATAATATCGAGCGTATTTTTGTGAGTATTTTGATACTTTGAGAGTTGATAAGTAGTGAAAATTTTCGTCCACATAATATCTGATATTCTAGTCAAAACTACTCTCCGGTTAAGGTAAGGGATGTTATTTTTCTTCGTAAATGATGTTATTACTTTCAATATCATTTTATCGAAATATTGGTATGAATCTTATTATGAAATTTTTACCTTTTTGTCGGGGTTACTATTCACGTATACGGCACTATTCACGAATACGGTACTGTTCATGAGTACTATTTATGAAGTATGATTTTTCATTAAAATTTCTATCTTTTTATGTCGGAGTTACTATTCACGTATACGCCATTATTCACGAATACGGTACTATTCACGGGTACTATTTTTAAAATATGATTTTTCTTATGAAAATTTCTATTTTTTATGTCGTGTTACTATTCACGTATACGGTACTATTTACGAATATGGGATACTATGCACCTATTACTATGCACATGTTACTATGCACGTGGTACTATGCACGGGGCACTATTCACGGTAAAATTGGTTTCTTTTTCTAACCAAATTATTTTTGATTTATGAATCTTACTCTTGAAATTAGATCCATGTTTTGATCATATTATTTTTATTATCATATATAACATTTTTATATTTCTAGTGATAAAATTTCTCTTTGACTTGAGTGTAAAGATGGGTAGATTATTGGTATGATCGTGACTATGGGTTCTCTTTGGCCAGTAGTGCAAATATGAATTGTTGACTGGTATGTTCATGACCATTGAATTTACAATGAATATATTTAGCTTCAGGGCAAAGGTGAATTGATTAACACGGTTATAATTATTATTTATATAAATTCTAAAATGATTATATATTTCTTTGAGATATTAATATCTTTGGCCTGTAGTGCAAAGATGAACTGTTGATGAATATCTTTGGCCTGTAGTGCAAAGATGAGCTATTGATTTATGAATATCTTTGTCCTGTAGTGCAAAGATGAACTGTTGTTGAATATCTTTGGCCTGTTGTGCAAAGATGAGCTGTTGATTTATGAATATCGTTGGCCTGTAGTGCAAAGATGAGCTGTTGATTTATGAATATCTTTGGTCTGTAGTGCAAAGATGAGCTGTTGATTTATGAATATCTTTAGCCCGTAGTGCAAAGATGAATTGATTAGCATGATTATGAACAGGAACTGTGATTTGGTATAACCATGATCTTTGGTGTTTCAGGTAAAGACAGGTGATGAAAGTTATCTTCATCCTGGGTGCGAAGAGGAATTTTGCAACACAATTATGATTATGAATTATTCACATGATTGTGGATAAGAATTGTTGATTGATATTACAGGGATAAAATATTGTTGATAGACTTTTAACATGAAGAAGAAAATAGACATTTTGGTCTATTTGACTCTTCTAATAGATTGTTCGTTCCGCTGCAAATATGGTTGGAAAGTTTTATCATCTACCATATGTTCTAAATCTCTGATTTATTACCGACGAATGCTATTGATAATTTGATTATATTTAGTTATGATATTCTTTACTAGGCTATTTGTGCTCACCCTTTTGCTTCACAATTCCTTTCAGGTAATAAGAGTGTAGCTGGGTCGAGCGGGGGAATAACAGGGGAATAGAACGAGGGTCTATAACTGTTGAAGTTTCCCACCAAACAGTATGAAAATAATTTTATTGAGAACTTTAAAATGTTTGTGTCGTATTTTATACTTCATTTAACCGTTGAATTTGGTGAACCGAATAGGTTGAGGTGAACCCAACTTTGGAATGGTGTTTTGCCACTATCATACAAGATGTCTAACCACATACGACTTCATGTTATCATAAGACATGGTAGTGCACATCCGCTTGCTGATTATATCCATGAGCACTACCTATATAACCTTGGAGTACGGTTGGAATATAATTTTCAGTATGAGACAATGGAATATTCTTGTTGTCAGGGAATATTCGTATGACGGTGCAGACTTTTATGGGCTCCATAATAGAATAATTGTCGGATTAAAAAAACGACAAGAATGAATTTTTCTAAAAATAACGGCGTAGTTGTTACCGTTAAAATTGTTGAAATACCCGGTGATTAAAATACAGTAATATACGGTATTGCACAGTAATTCTAAATTATTGATTCGTACGTAAGAAGGTACTTACTCAATTATTGTTACAGTATTTACTGTTTAATATTATATTGATTCAATAATTGTTGCGTTGATATTATATTCAATAATTGTCAATATTGCACAGCATTTCAAATTATCAAATTAATAATTCATATTATTTGAATAATATTATTAGATAGCATTATTGGCAATGTCTAAGGAAGCTCACGAGAAAGGGTTAGGTTAATCTAATTAAGCTACCATGATGAAGGAGAAATCCTTATCGGAAAGCCCCATCTTTCCTAGGAACGACCTGGTTGTCATTATTGTGATTCTATAATATTATTTGTGAATAATTAATCATTAATTTATATGATAAGGAAATATTTATTTTATGTGAATATAAATTATGGATATATTTATTTTTTGTGGATAAATGAAGGAATTAATGTTGAGGTATTTTATCAGTATTTTGTCAAAATGAAGGTATTAAAAATCTTTCGTTTGTGGATTTCGGATATGTTCGGCTGGGAATTTGGAAAAACTTCCTTCTGCAAAGTTGTAGAGAATTAAATTTCCTATACAAAGGCATAGAATTTGTATTTTTCTGATAAAAGAGGTATTTTTTATGAATTATTGAAATTTCGAAAAATAAATATTTTTTAAATAAAATGGTGGGCCCTACTTTTGTTGAAAAATTTGATTTTGAAAGCCGCATGTGTTAAGCCGCCGGTAGCATTAGTCTCCTTTGGTGTTCTTGCATTTTCCTATAAATAGGATGCTTAGTTAGAAATGAAAATAACACCAGAATCAAAAAATTTTCTCCCTATAATATCGAGCGTATTTTTGTGAGTATTTTGATACTTTGAGAGTTGATAAGTAGTGAAAATTTTTGTCCACATAATATCTGATATTCCAGTCAAAACTACTCTCCGATTAAGGTAAGGGATGGTAAGGGATGTTATTTTTCTTCGTAAATGATGTTATTACTTTCAATATCATTTTATCGAAATATTGGTATGAATCTTATTATGAAATTTTTACCTTTTTTATCGGGGGTTACTATTCACGTATACGGCACTATTCACGTATACGGCACTATTTACGAATACGGTACTGTTCATGAGTACTATTCACGAAGTATGATTTTTCATGAAAATTTCTATCTTTTTATGTCGGGGTTACTATTCACGTATACGACACTATTCACATATACGACACTATTCATGAATACGGTACTATTCACGGGTACTATTTATAAAATATGATTTTTCTTATGAAAATTTCTATTTTTTTATGTCGTATTACTATTCACGTATACGGTACTATTTACGAATACGTCATACTATGCACGTGTTACTATGCACGGGTTACTATGCACGTGGTACTATGCACGGGGCACTATTCACGGTAAAATTGATTTCTTTTTCTAACCAAATTATTTTTTATTTATGAATCTTACTCTTGAAATTAGATCCATGTTTTGATCATATTGTTTTTATTATCATATATAACATTTTTATAATCCTGGTGATAAAATTTCTCTTTGACTTGAGTGTAAAGATGGGTAAATTATTGGTATGATCGTGACTATGGGTTCTCTTTGGCCAGTAGTGCAAAGATGAATTGTTGACTGGTATGTTCATGACCACTGAATTTACAATGAATATCTTTAGCTTAAGGGCAAAGGTGAATTGATCAAAACGGTTATAATTATTGTTTATATAAATTCTGAAATGATTATATATTTTTTTGAGATATTAATATCTTTGGCCTGTTGTGAGATGAACTGTTGATGAATATCTTTGGCCTGTAGTGCCAAGATAAGCTGTTGATTTATGAATATCTTTGGCCTGTAGTGCAAAGATAAACTATTGATGAATATCTTTGGCATGTAGTGCAAAGATGAGCCGTTGATTTATGAATATCGTTTGCCTGTAGTGCAAAGATGAGCTGTTGATTTAAGAATATCTTTGGCCTGTAGTGCAAAGATGAGCTGTTGATTTATGAATATCTTTGGCCCGTAGTGCAAAGATGAATTGATTAGCATGATTATAAACAGGAACTGTGATTTGGTATTACCATGATCTTTCGTGTTTCAGATAAAGACATGTGATGAAAGTTATCTTCATCCTAGGTGTGAAAAGGAATTTAGCAACACAATTATGATTATGAATTATTCATATAATTATGGATAGGAATTGTTGATTGATATTATAGGGATTAAATATTGTTGATGGACTTTTAACATGAAGAAGAAAATAGACATTTGGTCTATTTGACTCTTCTAATAAATTGTTCGTTCCGCTGCAAATATGGTTGGAAAGTTTTATCATCTACCATAGGTTCTAAATCTCTGATTTATTACTGACGAATGCTATTGATAATTTGATTATATTTAGTTATGATATTCTTTACTAGGCTATTTGTGCTCACCCTTTTGCTTCACAATTCCTTTCTCGGGTAATAAGAGTGTAATGGGTCGGCGGGGGAAATAACAGGGAATAGAACGAGGGTCTATAATCATTGAAGTTTCCCACCAAACAGTATGGAAATAATTTTATTGAGAACTTTAAAATGTTTGTGTCGTATTTTATACGTCATTCAACCGTTGATTTTGGTGAACCGAATAGGTTGAGGTGAACCCAACTTTGGAAGGGTGTTTTGTCACTATCATACAAGATGTCTAACCACATACGACTTCATGTTATCATAAGACATGGTAGTGCACATCTGCTTGCTGATTATATCCATGAGCACTACCTATATAAGCTTGGAGTACGGTTGGAATATAATTCTCAGTATGAGACAGTGGAGATAAATTATATGGCAAGAGAAGACCCACCATTGGAATGAACAAGATAGTAATCTTCTCATTTTTTCTTTGGGGTCTATTAGATCAACCAAGGTTAATTCTCAAGTCCTATGATATCTATTATAACCTAGAAGCATGGCCTCCCATGTACGAAGGTTTTCTTGAGCAATTTCCAAAGATTTTAATTCCTAAAACAGTTTGACTGTATCTTTAAGTAACGTATCTTTGATTTGGAGTGTGGATACTGTATTTTTATTAAAACTCACAATTTAACTGTGGTCGTATTTTGTACGACAGTTTAAAAGTTAGAATTTGAAGATTTGTATTTGGATTCTGTACCATGTATTTCTTGGCGACCCAGAAAAGGTGGGTTGTGTATTGAACCTATTTTGGGGGCGTCACAAATGGTATCAGAGCTTAGGGGTATGGTCGCTTGCGGAGATCTGAGTCTAGAACTAGGAGGGGAGAGACGAGTAATATACTTCGCTAGTGTGTGACTAACCTAAGCTGAATTTCTTACTTGATAAGTTTGACAAATTGTGATATGTCAATTAACCTTTATTTTGAAGCAGTGTTCTAGAATGAGCAATGGAAAAATCATGATACAAAAGAAATGACGGGGAAAATAGAATCTGAAATGAAAACAACGTATTATCACCTCTTCGGAATGCCAGGTACGTACGTAAATTTTGGGGACGAAATTTCTAAGGAGGGGAGATTGTAAGATCTCGGATTCTATGAAATAGAAGTATTCAATTTTTTATTTAGTAAATGGTTAAATTGATAAAAGGTTAAAGTTGAAGGTGATATATGTAAAATTTTTAAAATAAGTGCGGGAATAAAATATTCAATTGTTTGGAATATTAAATGCGGTCGTGGAATATTCTTGTTGTCAGGGAATATTCGTACGACGGTGCAGACTTTTGTAAGCCCCATAACAGAATAACTGTCGGATTTAGAAAACGACTAGAATGAATTTTTCTAAAAATAACGGCGTAGTTGTTACCGTTAAAACTATTGAAATACTTGGTGGTTAAAATACAGTAATACACGGTATTGCACAGTAATTCTAAATTATTGATTCGTACGTAAGAAGGCACTTACTCAATTATTGTTACAGTATTTACTGTTTAATATTTTATTGATTCAATAATTGCTACGTTGATATTATATTCAGTAATTGTCAATATTGCACAGTATTTCAAATTATCAAATTAATAATTCATATTATTTGAATAATATTATTAGATAGCATTATTAGCAATGTCAAGGAAGCTCTCAATCGAGGAAAGGGGTTAGGTTAATCTAATTACGCCGCCAAGAAGGAGAAATCCTTATCGAAAAGCCCCTTATTCCCGGAACGACAGTTGTCATCATTATTGTGAGTCTGTAATATTATTTGTGAATAATTAATTATTAATTTATATGATAAGAAATATTTATTTTATGTGAATATAAATTATGGATATATTTATTTTTTGTGGATAAATGAAGGAATTAATTTTGATGTATTTTATCAGTATTTTGTCAAAATGAAGGTATTAAAAATCATCCGTTTGTGGATTTTGGATATGTTCGGTTGGGAAGGAATTTGGAAAAACTTCCTTCTGCAAAGTTGCAGAGAATTAAATTTCCTATAGAAAGGCATAGAATTTGTATTTTTCTGATAAAAGGGGTATTTATTATGAATTATTGAAGTTTCGGAAAATAAATATTTTTTAAATAAAATGGTGGGCCCCACTTTTATTGAAAATTTTGATTTTGAAAGCCGCCGGTAGCATTAGTCTCCTTTGGTGTTCTGGCATTTTCCTATAAATAGAGTGCTTAGTTAGAAATGAAAATCACACCAGAATCATAAAATTTTCTCTTTATAATATCGAGCGTATTTTTGTGAGTATTTTGATACTTTGAGAGTTGATAAGTAGTGAAAGTTTTCGTCCACATAATATCTGATATTTCAGTCAAAACTACTCTCCAGTTAAGGTAAGGGATGGTAAGGGATGTTATTTTTCTTCGTAAATGATGTTATTACTTTCAATATCATTTTATCGAAATATTTTTATGAATCTTATTATGAAATTTTTACCTTTTTCGTCAGGAGTTACTATTTACGATACGACAATTATTTATGATATCTGACACTTTATTCACGAATCTGATTCATTAATGAGTACTATTCACGAAGTATGATTTTTCATGAAAATTTCTATCTTTTTATGTCGGGGTTACTATAACGTATACGACACTATTCACGAATACGGTACTATTCACGAGTACTACTTTTAAAATATAATTTTCTTATGAAAATTTCTATTTTTTTATGTCGTGTTACTATTCACGTATACGGTACAATTTACGAATACGGAATACTATGCACGTGTTACTATGCACGGGTTACTATGCACGTTGTACTATGCATGGGACACTATTAACGGTAAAATTGGTTTCTTTTTCTAACCAAATTATTTTTGATTTGTGAATCTTGCTTTTGAAATTAGATCCATGTTTTGATCATATTGTTTTTATTATCATATATAACATTTTTATAATCCTGGTGATAAAATTTCTCTTTGACTTGAGTGTAAAGATGGGTAGATTATTGGTATGATCGTGACTATGGGTTCTCTTTGGCCAGTAGTGCAAAGATGAATTGTTGACTGGTATGTTCATGACCATTGAATTTACAATGAATATCTTTAGCTTCAGGGCAAAGGTGAATTGATTAACACAGTTATAATTATTGTTTATATAAATTCTAATATGATTATATATTTCTTTGAGATATTAATATCTTTGGCCTGTAGTGCAAAGATGAACTGTTGATGAATATCTTTGGCCTGTAGTGCAAAGATGAGCTATTGATTTATGAATATCTTTGTCCTGTAGTGCAAAGATGAACTGTTGATTTATGAATATCGTTGGCCTGTAGTGCAAAGATGAGATGTTGATTTATGAATATCTTTGGCCTGTAGTGCAAAGATGAGCTGTTGATTTATGAATATCTTTGGCCCGTAGTGCAAAGATGAATTGATTAGCATGATTATGAACAGAAACTGTGATTTGGTATAACCATGATCTTTGGTGTTTCAGGTAAAGACAGGTGATGAAAATTATCTTCGTCCTGGGTGCGAAGAGGAATTTAGCAACACAATTATGATTATGAATTATTCACATGATTGTGGATAGGAATTGTTGATTGATATTACAGGGATAAAATATTGTTGATGGACTTTTAACATGAAGAAGAAACTAGACATTTTGGTCTATTTGACTCTTCTAATGGATTGTTCGTTCCGCTGCAAATATGGTTGGAAAGTTTTATCATCTACCATATGTTCTAAATCTCTGATTTATTACCGACTAATGCTATTGATAATTTGATTATATTTAGTTATGATATTCTTTACTGGGCTATTTGTGCTCACCCTTTTGCTTCACAATTCCTTTCAGGTAATAAGAGTGTAGCTGGGTCGAGCGGGGGAATAACAGGGGAATAGAACGAGGGTCTATAACTGTTGAAGTTTCCCACCAAACGGTATGGAAATAATTTTATTGAGAACTTTAAAATGTTTGTGTCGTATTTTATACGTCATTTAACCGTTGATTTTGGTGAACCGAATAGGTTGAGGTGAACCCAACTTTGGAAAGGTATTTTGTCACTATCATACAAGATGTCTAACCACATACGACTTCATGTTATCATAAGACATAGTAGTGCACATCCGCTCGCTGATTATATCCATGAGCACTACCTATATAACCTTGGAGTACGGTTGGAATATAATTCTCAGTATGAGACAATGGAGATAAATTATATGGCAAGAGAAAACCCACCATTGGAATGAACAAGATAGTAATCTTCTCATTTTTCTTTGGGGTCTATTAGATCAACCAAGGTTAATTCTCAAGTCCTATGATATCTATTATAACCTAGAAGCATGGTCTCCCATGTACGAAGGCTTTTTTGAACAATTTCCAAAGATTTTAATTCCTAAAACAGTTTGACTGTAGCTTTATGTAACGTATATTTGATTTGGAGTGTGGATACTGTATTTCTATTAAAACTCACAGTTTAACTGTGGTCGTATTTTGTACGACAGTTTAAAAGTTAGAATTTGAAGATTTGTATTTGGATTCTGTACCTTGTATTTCTTGGCGACCCAGAATAGGTGAGTTGTGTATTGAACCTATTTTGGGGGCGTCACAAATGGTATCAGAGCTTAAGGATATGGTCGCTGGCGGAGATCTGAGTCTAGAACTAGGAGGGGAGAGACGAGTAATATACTTCGCTAGTGTGTGACTAACCTAAGCTGAATTTTCTTACTTGATAAGTTGACAAATTGTGATATGTTAATTAACCTTTGTTTTGAAGCAGTGTTCTAGAATGAGCAATGGAAAAATCATGATACAGAAGAAATGACGGGGAAGATAGAATCTGAAATAAAAGCAAGGTATTATCACCTCTTCAGAATGCCAGGTGCGTACGTAAATTTTGGGGACAAAATTTCATAAGGAGGGGAGATTGTAAGATCCCGGATTTTATGAAATAGAAGTATTCAATTTTTTATTTAGTAAATGGTTAAATTGATAAAAGGTTAATGTTGAAGGTGATATATATATGTAAAATTTTTAAAATAAGTAAGTGGAAATAAAATATTCAATTGTCGGGGAATATTCGTTTGGTCGTGGAATATTCTTGTTGTCGGGGAATATTCATATGACGGTGCAGACTTTTGTGGGCCCCACAACAGAATAACTGTCGGATTAAGAAAATGACAAGAATGAATTTTTCTAAAAATAACAGCGTAGTTGTTACCGTTAAAACTGTTGAAATACCCGGTGGTTAAAATACAGTAATACACGGTATTGCACAGTAATTCTAAATTATTGATACGTACGTAAGAAGGCACTTACTCAATTATTGTTACAGTATTTACTGTTTAATATTATATTGATTCAATAATTGTTACGTTGATATTATATTCAATAATTGTCAATATTGCACAGTATTTCAAATTATCAAATTAATAATTCATATTATTTGAATAATATTATTAGATAGCATTATTGGCAATGTCTAAGGAAGCTCTGTCGAGAAAAGGGGTTAGGTTAATCTAATTGCGCGCCAGTAAGGAGAAATCTTTATCGGAAAGTCCCCCTCTTTCTTGGGAACGACCTGGTTGTCATTATTGTGATTCTGTAATATTATTTGTGAATAATTAATTATTAATTTATATGATAAGGAAATATTTATTTTATGTGAATATAAATTATGGATATATTTATTTTATGTGGATAAATGAAGGAATTAATGTTGAGGTATTTTATCAGTATTTTGTCAAAATGAAGGTATTAAAAATCATCCATTTGTGGATTTCGGATATGTTCGGTTGGGAATTTGGAAAAACTTCCTTCTGCAAAGTTGTAGAGAAATAAACTTCCTATAAAAAGACATAGAATTTGTATTTTTCTGATAAAAGAGGTATTTTTTATGAATTATTGAAGTTTTAGAAAATAAATATTTTTAAAATAAAATGGTGGGCCCCACTTTTGTTGAAAATTTTGATTTTGAAAGCCGCCTATGTTAAGCCGCCGGTAGCATTAGTCTCCTTTGGTGTTCTGGCATTTTCCTATAAATAGGGTGCTTAGTTAAAAATGAAAATCACACCAGAATCAAAAAATTTTCTCTCTATAATATCGAGCGTATTTTTGTGAGTATTTTAATACTTTGAGAGTTGATAAATAGTGAAAGTTTCCGTCCACATAATATCTGATATTCCAGTCAAAACTACTCTCCGGTTAAGGTAAGTGATGGTAAGGGATGTTATTTTTCTTCGTAAATGATGTTATTACTTTCAATATCATTTTATCGAAATATTTGTATGAATCTTATTATGAAATTTTTACCTTTTTCGTCGGGGTTACTATTTACGTATACGGCACTATTCACGTATACGGCATTATTCACGAATACGGTACTGTTCATGAGTACTATTCATGAAGTATGATTTTTCTTATGAAAATTTCTATCTTTTTATGCCGGGGTTACTATTCACGAATACGACCTATTCACGTATACGACACTATTCATGAATACTGTACTATTCACGAGTACTATTTTTAAAATATAATTTTTCTTATGAAAATTTCTATTTTTTTATGTCGTATTACTATTCACGATATCTCGGTACTATTTACGAATCTGGAATACTATGCACGTGTTACTACTACGCACGTTACTATGCACGTAGTACTTATACTTGACGAGCACTTATTCACGGTAAAATTGGTTTTTTTCAACCAAATTATTTTTGATTTATGAATCTTACTCTTGAAATTAGATCCATGTTTTGATCATATTGTTTTATTATCATATATAACATTTTTATAATCCCGGTGATAAAATTTCTCTTTGACTTGAGTGTAAAGATGGGTAGATTATTGGTATGATCGTGACTATGGGTTCTTCTTTGGCGATGGTCAAGGATGAATTGTTGAATTGGTATTTCATGACCATTGAATTTACAATGAATATCTTTAGCTTAAGGGCAAAGGTGAATTGATCAACACTATTATAATTATTGTTTATATAAATTTTGAAATGATTATATATTTTTTGAGATATTAATATCCTTGCTTTTGTAGTGCAAAGATGAATCTGTTGATGAATATCTTTGGCAGAGTGCAAAGATAAGTTTGTTGATTTATGAATATCTTTGGCTGTGTGGTGCAAGATGAAATGTTGATGAATATCTTTGGCCTGTAGTGCAAAGATGAGCTGTTGATTTATGAATATCTTTGGCATGTAGTGCAAAGATGAGCTGTTGATTTATGAATATCTTTGGCCCGTAGTGCAAAGATGAATTGATTAGCATGATTATGAACAGGAACTGTGATTTGGTATAACCATGATCTTTGGTGTTTCAGGTAAAGACAGGTGATGAAAGTTGTAACGCTCCCAAAATAGGTCCAATCCACCCAACCTATTCTGGGTCGCCACGAAATACACTCAACAAAAATTCAAATACAAATCTTCAAATTCTAACTTTTAAACTGTCGTACAAAATACGACCACAGTTAAACTGTGAGTTTTAATACAAATACCAATGATAACAAAATATAACTCTCATGGTGCTTCAACCTTGGATAACACTTCACCCTATTTGGGTCACCAAAATCAACGGTTAAATGGCGTATACAATACGACACACACATTTAAATTTCTCAATATAATTATATATCGTCATGCTATTTTATAATGTATTGAGAAACTCAACAATCAACGACTGCTACTCTATTCTTTTGTTATCCCACTCGACCCAGTTACCCTCTTGTTACCTGGAAAGAATTGTGAAGCAAAAAGGTGAGCACAAATAGCCCAGTAAAGAATATCATAACTAAAGATAATTAAATTATCAATAGTTTTCATCAGTAATAAATCAGAGATTTATAACATATGATAGATGATAAAACATTTCAACCACAATTGCAAATGTATCGAATAATCCATTAGAAGAGTCAAATAGACCAAAATGTCTATTTTCTTCTTCATGTTAAAAGTCCACCAATAATATTGTATCCCTGTAATATCAATCAACAATTCCTGTCCACAATTAGGTGAATAATTCATAATCATAATTATGTTGATAAATTCCTCTTCGTACCCAGGACGAAGATAATTTTTATCACCTGTCTTTACCTGAAATATCAAAGATCATGGTTATACCAAATCATAGTTCTTGTTCATAATCATACTAATAAATCCATCTTTGCACTACGGGCCAAAGATATTCATCAACAGTTTATCTTTGCACTACAGGCCAAAGAAATTCAACAACAAGTCATCTTTGCACTACGGGCCAAAGATATTCATCAATAGTTTATCTTTGCACTACAGGCCAAAGATATTCAACAACAGGTCATCTTTGCACTACGGGCCAAAGATATTCATATCTCAAAGAAATATCTAATCATTTTTAGAATTTATATAAACAATAATTATAACCATGTTGATCAATTCGCCTTTGCCCTTAAGCTAAAGATATTCAATTGTAAATTCAGTGGTCATGAACATACCAGTTAACAATTCATCTTTGCACTACTGGCCAAAGAGAACCCATAGTCACGATCATACCAATAATCTACCCATCTTTACACTCAAGTAAAGAGAAATTTCTTCACCAAGATTATAAAAATGTTATATATGATAATAAAATCAATATGATCAAGACATGGATCCAATTTCAAAAGTAAGATTCATAAATCAACAATAATTTGGTTAGAAAAAGAAACCAATTTTGTCGTGAATAGTACCCCGTGAATAGTAACTCATGCATAGTAACCTCGTGAATAGTAACCCGTGCATAGTATTCCATAAATAGTAACCCCGTCATGAAAATGTAGAAATTTTAATAAGAAGATCATATTTTGTGAATAATACTCGTGAATAATCTTCAGATTCGTGAATAATTATGTCGATATCGTGAATAGTCTTAGTATACGTGAATAGTAACTCCCAAATTTTAAAAGGTAAAAATTTCATAATAAAATTCATGTCAATATTTCGGTATAATGATATTAAAAGAAATAACATCTCTTACCATCCATTACGAATACAAAAGCAATAATACCCCTTACGAGTATAAAATCACATCCTTTACCGAAATATCTTTTACAAAAATAATATCATTTACGAAAATAATATCATTTACGAAAAATAACCTCCTTTACGAAACATAACAACATTTCTTACAACAATGATAACCCTTACCATCCCTTACAAGAATGATATCCCTTACAAAAATGATATCCCTTACCTCAAAACAATAGTACTTCGGATTGGAATATCGGATATAATACCGAATGAAGCTTGCACCGTATAGCAACACTTAAAGTATCGAAATACTCATAAAAATACGCTCGATATTATAGAGAGAGAAACTTCTGATTATGGTGTGATTTTCAAATTCTAATTCAGCACCCTATTTATAGGAAAATGCTTATAACACCAAAGCAAAAAATTTAATAAAATATTATTATTTATAATTTACGCACACAAACTTTGCCAAACCCAAAAAAATCAGATTTACCACAAGTAAAAAGGATAGTGGGTCCCACTCCATTCTAGAAACCCTCCACCAAATTTAATTTAAGTTTAAACAATATTCAAAAACTTCAATAATTCATAATAAATAGCCCATTTATCAGAAAAATACAAATCTTATGTCCATTTCATAGGAAATTTAATTCTCTATAACTTTGTAACAGAAAGTTTTTCCAAATTCCAAACGAAAAATGACCGAAATCCACATACGGATGATTGTTCAAATTTTCTTTTCTTCCCTTTCTCTTTCTTATTTTCCCATAATTCTCCACTAACTCCCCTTTCTCTCCACTTTTCTTCTTTTACCCCCACCACTTCTTCCACACACACACACACACACACACACACACACACACACATATATATATATATATATATATATATATATATATAAAATATTTATAATTATTAAATAATTCTAATTATATCTTCTCTCTTCCACCTCATTTATTCATAAACCATCAATTTATTGTAAAAATATCACCATTATTATATTATTATATTATCACATTATATACTTATAATGTAATATTATAATAATATATTTGAATAAATTATTTTATCCGAAAAGATAAAATATCAATTTTCAACAATTATCTCTTTAAAAATTCCCTCATTAAATAAATATTTCCTTATCATTTTTATCAATAATTAATTATTCATAAATAATATTATAGAACAACAATATTGACAACCAGGTCGTTCCCAGGTAAGAGGGGGCTTTCCGATAAGAATTTCTCACTTCTTGGTAGCCTAGAATTAGATTAATCTAACTCCTTTCCTCGACAGAACTTCCTTAGACATTGTCAATAATGCTATCTAATAATATTATTCAAATAATATGAATTATTGATCTTATAATGGAAAATAATGTGCAATAACAATTATTGAAACAATAATAATATAAAAATAATGTGCAATACCGCGGTAATCGCTCTTAAATGACGCCAGACATTACTTCATTTTACCCACGGGGTATTCCAACAGTGTTAACGGTAATCGTTACGCCGTTATTTAAAAAATTATTCGTGTTGTTTTCTTCATCCGACAGTTTTCCGTTATGGGGCCCACAAATAGTTGCGCCGTCGTATGAATATTCTCCGACAGCAAGAATTTTCCACGACCAAACGAATATTCTCCGACAACAATGAATATTTTATAACCACTTGCTTATTTTAAAAAAATTTACATATATCACCCTTAACTATAACCTTTTATCAATTTAACCATTTACTAAATAGAAAAATTAAATACTTGTATTTTCATAAAATCTGGGGTTTTACAATCTCCCCTCCTTATGAAATTTCGTCCCCGAAATTTACGTACCTGATATTCCGAAGAGTTGAGAATACCTTGCTTTCATTTCAGATTCCATCTTTTCTGTCATCATGATTTCTCCATTGCTCATTCTAGAATACAACTTCAAAACAAAGGTTAATTGACATATTACAATTTGTCAACTTATCAAGTAGGAAAATTCAGCTTAGGTTAGTCACACACTAGCGAAGTATATTACTCGTCTCTCCCCTCCTAGTTCTAGACTCAGATCTCCGCCAGCGACCATATCCCTAAGCTCTGATACCAAAATGTAACGCCCCAAAAACAGGTCCAATCCACCCAACCTATTCTGTGTCGCCACGAAATACACTCAACAAAAATTCAAATACAAATCTTCAAATTCTAACTTTTAAACTGTCGTACAAAATACAACCACAGTTAAACTGTGAGTTTTAATACAAATACCAATGATAACAAAATATAACTCTCATGGTGCTTCAACCTTGGACAACACCTCACCCTATTTGGGTCACCAAAATCAACGGTTAAATGGCGTATACAATACGACACACATTTAAATTTCTCAATACAATTATATATCGTCATGCTATTTTATAATGTATTGAGAAACTCAACAATCAATGACTGCTACTCTATTCTTTTGTTATCCCCGCTCGACCCAGTTACCCTCTTGTTACCTGGAAGGAATTGTGAAGCAAAAGGGTGAGCACAAATAGCCCAGTAAAGAATATCATAACTAAAGATAATTAAATTATCAATAGTTTTCATCAGTAATAAATCAGAGATTTATAACATATGATAAATGATAAAACTTTTCAACCACAGTTGCAGAGGAACGAACAATCCATTAGAAGAGTCAAATAGACCAAAATGTCTATTTTCTTCTTCATGTTAAAAGTCCACCAATAATATTGTATCCCTGTAATATCAATCAACAATTCATGTCCACAATCAGGTGAATAATTCATAATCATAATTATGTTGATAAATTCCTCTTCGTACCCAGGACGAAGATAATTTTCATCACCTGTCTTTACCTGAAATATCAAAGATCATGGTTATACCAAATCATAGTTCTTGTTCATAATCATACTAATAAATCCATCTTTGCACTACGGGCCAAAGATATTCATCAACAGTTTATCTTTGCACTACAGGCCAAAGATATTCAACAACAGGCCATCTTTACACTACGGGCCAAAGATATTCATCAACAGTTTCTCTTTGCACTACAGGCCAAGATATTCAACAACAGGTCATCTTTGCACTACGGGCCAAAGATATTCATCAACAGTTTATCTTTGCACTACAGGCCAAAGATATTCAACAACAGGCCATCTTTACACTACGGGCCAAAGATATTCATCAACAGTTTATCTTTGCACTACAGGCCAAGATATTCAACAACAGGTCATCTTTGCACTACGGGCCAAAGATATTCATATCTCAAAGAAATATCTAATCATTTTTAGAATTTATATAAACAATAATTATAACCATGTTGATCAATTCACCTTTGCCCTTAAGCTAAAGATATTCAATTGTAAATTCAGTGGTCATGAACATACCAGTTAACAATTCATCTTTACACTACTGGCCAAAGAGAACCCATAGTCACGATCATACCAATAATCTACCCATCTTTACACTCAAGTCAAAGAGAAATTTCTTCACCAAGATTATAAAAATGTTATATATGATAATAAAATCAATATGATCAAGACATGGATCCAATTTCAAAAGTAAGATTCATAAATCAACAATAATTTGGTTAGAAAAAGAAACCAATTTTGACGTGAATAGTACCCCGTGAATAGTAACTCGTGCATAGTAACCTCGTGAATTATAACCTATACATAGTATTTCGTAAATAGTAACCCCGTCATGAAAATGTAGAAATTTTCATAAGAAGATCATATTTTGTGAATAGTACTCGTGAATAAATCAGATTCGTGAATAAATTAGTCAGATATCGTGAATAAGAACCCCATGTAAAAAGGTAAAATTTCATAATAAAATTCATGTCAATATTTCGGTATAACGATATTAAAAGAAATAACATCATTTCAAAAAAATAACATATCCTACCATCCATTACGAATACGAAAGTAATAATACCCCTTACGAGTATAAATCACATCCTTTACCGAAATATCTTTTACGAAAATAATATCATTTACGAAAAATAACCTCCTTTATGAAACATAACAACATTTCTTACAACAATGATAACCCTTACCATCCCTTACAAGAATGATATCCCTTACAAAAATGATATCCCTTACCTCAAAACAATAGTACTTCGGATTGGAATATCAGATATAATACCGAAGGAAACTTGCACCGTATAGCAACACTTAAAGTATCGAAATACTCATAAAAATACGCTCGATATTATAGAGAGAGAAACTTCTGATTATGGTGTGATTTTAAAATTCTAATTCAACACCCTATTTATAGGAAAATGCTTAGAACACCAAAGCAGAAAATTTAATAAAATATTATTATTTATAATTTACACACACAAACTTTGCCAAACCCAAAAAAATTAGATTTACCACAAGTAAAAAGGACAGTGGGTCCCACTCCATTCTAGAAACCCTCCACCAAATTTAATTTAAGTTTAAACAATATTCAAAAACTTCAATAATTCATAATAAATAGCTCATTTATCAGAAAAATACGAATCTTATGTCCATTTCATAGGAAATTTAATTCTCTACAACTTTGTAGAAGAAAGTTTTTACAAATTCCAAATAAAAAATGACCGAAATCCACATACGGATGATTTTTCAAATTTTCTTTTCTTCCCTTTCTCTTTCTTACTTTCCCATAATTCTCCACTAACTCCCCTTTCTCTCCACTTTTCTTCTTTTACCCCACCACTTCCACCACACACACACACACACACACACACACATATATATATATATATATATATATATATATATATATATATATATATATATATATATATATATATTAAAATATTTATAATTATTAAATAATTCTAATTCTATCTTCTCTTTCCACCTCATTTATTCATAAACCATCAATTTATTGTAAAAATATCACCATTATTATGTTATTATATTATCACATTAAATACTTATAATGTAATATTATAATAATATATTTGAATAAATTATTTTATCCGAAAAGATAAAATATCAATTTTCAACAATTATCTCTTTAAAAATTCCCTCATTAAATAAATATTTCCTTATCATTTTTATCAATAATTAATTATTCATAAATAATATTATAGAACAACAATATTGACAACCAGGTCGTTCTCAGGTAAGAGGGGGCTTTCCGATAAGAATTTCTCCTTACTGGCGCGCAATTAGATTAATCTAACTCCTTTCCTCGACAGAACTTCCTTAGACATTGTCAATAATGCTATCTAATAATATTATTCAAATAATATGAATTATTGATCTGATAATGGAAAATAATGTGCAATAACAATTATTGAAACAATAATAATATAAAAATAATGTGCAATACCGTGTGCTACTATGTAATGACGCGTATTACTTCATTTTACCCATGGGGTATTCCAACAAAGTTAATTCAGAATCACATTACTGCTTATTTAAAAAATTATTCGTATGCTTTTCTTCATCCGACGGCTTTTTCAGTTATGGGGCCCATGAATGGTTTATACTGGCAAATTTAATATTCTCCGGCAAAGAAGAATATTCCACGACCAAACGAATATTCCCCGACAACAATGAATATTTTATAACCACTTGCTTATTTTAAAAAAATTTACATATATCACCCTTAACTATAACCTTTTATCAATTTAACCATTTACTAAATAGAAAAATTAAATACTTGTATTTTCATAAAATCTGGGGTTTTACAAAAGTTATCTTCGTCCTGGGTGCGAAGAGGAATTTAGCAACACAATTATGATTATGAATTATTCACATGATTGTGGATAGGAATTGTTGATTGATATTACAGGATAAAATATTGTTGATGGACTTTTAACATGAAGAAGAAAATAGACATTTTAGTCTATTTGACTCTTCTAATGGATTGTTCGTTCCGCTGTAAATATGGTTGGAAAGTTTTATCATCTACCATATGTTCTAAATCTCTGATTTATTACCGACGAATGCTGTTGATAATTTGATTATATTTAGTTATGATATTCTTTACTGGGCTATTTGTGCTCACCCTTTTGCTTCATAATTCCTTTCAGGTAATAAGAGTGTAGCTGGGTCGAGCGGGGGAATAACAGGGGAATAGAACGAGGGTCTATAACTGTTGAAGTTTCCCACCAAACAGTATGGAAATAATTTTATTGAGAACTTTAAAATGTTTGTGTCGTATTTTATACGTCATTTAACCGTTGATTTTGGTGAAGCGAATAAGTTGAGGTGAACCCAACTTTGGAAGGGTGTTTTGTCACTATCATACAAGATGTCTAACCACATACGACTTCATGTTATCATAAGACATGGTAATGTACATCCGCTTGCTGATTATATCCTTGAGCACTACCTGTATAACCTTAGAGTACGGTTGGAATATAATTCTCAGTATGAGACAATGGAGATAAATTATATGGCAAGAGAAGACCCACCATTGGAATGAACAAGATAGTAATCTTCTCGTTTTTCTTTGGGGTCTATTAGATCAACCAAGGTTAATTCTCAAGTCCTATGATATCTATTATAACCTAGAAGCATGGCCTCCCATGTACGAAGGTTTTCTTGAGCAATTTCCAAAGATTTTAATTCCTAAAATAGTTTGACTGTAGCTTTATGTAACGTATCTTTGATTTGGAGTGTGGATACTGTATTTGTATTGAAACTCACATGAATCGTGGTCGATTTTTACTTACGACTTTAAAAGTTAGAATTTGAAGATTTGTATTTGGATTATGTACCATGTATTTCTTGGCGACCCAAAATAGGTGGGTTGTGTATTGAACCTATTTTGGGGGCATCACATTAAATGACACTTTCATGCTCGTTTAACCCTTCTACGTTCAATTTACACATAGATACTTGCGAGAAGGTTATATCAATTGTAATATATATGTTTGCGATTATCCACATCATTTATTCTTAACTAGCATTGTTCATTACTTTAAAACATTCATATACTCATGCTGGGTTTACCACCGTTATATCAAACATATAAGAGTCATGCTTAGAGACATAATGAATGTAAACATGTCATTCCTCATCTAAGAACTTAACTACTCATACTAAATGTACTTGGTTTGAAAACATATCCAAGTTTACTTTTGAAACCATTTTAAACTTGAACAATGCAATTCAATACATACAAGGCAACTTCAAAGCTCTTTTCGTATGTAGTCAAGTCATGTTAACACGTTCGTAAGATCAGAATGTATATCACGTCTTTACATGTCAATATCAACCTTCAAAACTTGTATTTTTGTTAGAAATGTTTAATAGCGAGGTCTAACATGCTCATATGTTACTATGAAACATATATACATACGTTAATAGGTCTTTCATACATCTCTACATCATATTAACATGCCTCGAAAATCAGAATACTAACATGCTTCATTTATGCTAACGTTCGTTTATAAAATAAATTTATTTTACGGGCTGTCAAGACAACGCAAGCACATATTTACAAGAACAACAAAGACTAAGTCAAAATGGTACTGTGCCCAGAGGTAAACCTCGAGGCTTAGACTTAACGAAATGCGAGCGAGGAAGTTGAGCATCATGCCATGCACAAGACAAATCGGCGTTCTTGGCATGGCATGCGATGTAGCCTCGCCTCATAGGCCAACCAAACCTGAACTTCCTATTTTAACGATTTAACAAAGAAAGATCAAGATACCCATTCTAGCAACATTGATATATATATATATATATATATATATATATATATATATATATACAATACTTATTTTACTTTGCACATATCATAAATATATACCTAAGTTGCATTTATATAATACATGCTTAGGTTGTAATTAAAATGTCCCAATGTAGTTCACATAATGTAATAAGTGTAATTTGCACACATATAATCCATGTACATTTATCTTAATGTCCACACATTCTCCTTGTCACATAGGCAATTTCCAAGTAACTCATATAATTCAATAAACCTTACTATGTAATTTATATAACATAGTCACATCATAATATATAGTTAGTTACTATACTTTATACTTTTTAATTTGTATGCTCACACATAGAAGTAAATACTTTACTTATCTCATCAATTAATTAATAATAATGTTAATTAATTCGTTTCTCATTAATCCATACAATTATTAATATTCACAATAATAGATTAATACTTGCACGATTAAATATCACATGAGTATGGATCTTATTATATTTATGAACACGTTGCTTATTATTATTATATTACTTGCAATAATAATAATCCCCACATTATCAATTAATATTCTACGGTAACAATTAACAATTAATTAATTGTTCACTTAATAAATCTTTCGTTAATTAATATATCTCATTATTAACATTTCTCATCACAGTGCCACACAAGGCTTTCATGAGTTTATCGCAAACTTCACATTTTCTCAATTATTATAATTAAATTTAATATAATTGAGTTAACTCATCTCATAACACAAAATCATTTATATTTAAATAAATTCTCATTTCCATTAATATATTTATTTAATAATATTAGAAAAATCCTGGGTATTACACGTCCTGACTATCTCGCCTAGAATTTCGATCTTGTTGTGTACGTGTTCGGGATGGGATATCCTCGACACGAGTATTAAGACCTGCTTCTTTCCTCGTCGTTGAAAACAACTGACGCTTGATGGGGACTAAGTGAATATTCCTTGGTACCACCAAATGACTGTTGTCCTCTACCTGATCGGACGACCCTAACTGATTTTTGGTTGAACCTTTGGGTTGAGCCTATGGATTGACAGTTGACTTCCCACATCTTAAAACTGTCTTACTTGTCGCCATTACTTCTGATCAAACTTCTAGGTGATTGAAAATTACCTAGCACTAAACGGCCCTCCTTTTAGCGCCAATGTTAATGCTAAGATTCGTCTACGCGCCCAATCACCAAATAGCGCCTCCAATCCTGCACAAAAACAAAATCACACGGAGAAAACTTGATGGCTTGGGTCGCGGGGGGATAACTCTGGTGTGAGAATAAGTACAGGCTGAACAAGGTTTAACAATGGAGGCTTAAACTTTAATGTTGGAAAAACAATAAGATATCGTGTACCTGTGTATCGGGGTATAACATTATATTTAAAGTGATCACACCACCAACTTCATGCCCGTCCCCATATGGAAATAGAATTCCTCATTAGGATAGACACCTTAATGGGATTAAACTGAATCTCCTTAAAGAAAGGAAATCAGATTATATTGTGACCCCCCCAGAATAGGTCCAGTCAACCCAACCCATTCTGAGTCGCCAAATACCTGATACAGAATTTAAATACAATCTTTTATAACACAAGGTCGTGGAAAATACGACCAGACACTGTGAGTGTCAATACAAACATCTAGAAAATTTAAACATTCAAACTAAGTCCTCATTATAATTATTATCACACTATTTTATAAAAATAGTGAGGACTACTACTGCTCTTAAGTCTGCCCATCACTCCGTTCCCCGACTAGTCCTCGCAACATTCTCATTTCCTGAAGAGGACAATAGATGAAAAGGGTGAGCTCAACTAGCCCAGTAAAGAATATTATGACTAAGATAATGAAAAATAATTTATTGTTAGTCTTCAACAGATTAGATAAAATATTATGGACAACAAGTTTTAGATCAACAACTGCAGCGGAAATAACAATATATCAAAAGAGTAAAGTAGAAAATAATGTCTACTATCTTCTATGATTTGAAAGTCCATCGTTAATATTTTATCCTCAGAACATCAATATGTTTCCCAAATTAAATATTCATCTTCGCTACTACTACCAAAGATATTCACGCATATCACCAAATTGGTCATGTTCATCATAACACCGTCCATCTTTGCACTACAAAAGCAAAGATATTCATAAAATAATCATCCATCTTTTGCACTACAGTGCCAAAGATATTCTTTTATATCACCATTTAAAATTTAAGATGATGAAAAATATTTTAAAGAACGAATCCAGTGAGATGAAGGACAAAAGTAAGGATTCGTAGTTTATTTTATCCAAGTTTCAAAATACTCCATAATAATCATTTGTGGAGAAAAATTTAAGAATAAAGTTCAAAAACTTGGATCCAATCAAAGATAACAACCTTAATAGCCAACTTGGACAATAAAAAAAAAATTAAATTTTCTGGTGAATAGTGTCGTATACGTGAATAGTGCCGTATACGTGAATAGTAACTCCGACGGAAAAAGTAAGAATTTCATAATAAAATTCATGTCAATATTTTGGTATAATGATATTAAAAAAAATAATATCATTTACGAAAAAAAAATAACATCCCTTACCTCAAAAAGACAAAGATTTCGATTCAATATTGGATATAAAGTCAAGAAAACTTGTAATTTAATAAAGAACACTCAAAATATCTAAATACTCACAAAAATACGCTCGATATTATAGAGAGAGAAACTTCTGATTCTTGTGTGATTTTTAAATTCTAATTCAGCGCCCTATTTATAGGAGAATGCTTAGAACGCCAAAACAGAAAATTTAATAAAATAATATTATTTTATTTAAAATTCCTATGCCTCCTTTGAAATCTGATTTCCAAATTTTAACACATGCAAGTGGGGCCCACCAACATGAAAAACATGTTTTCATCATTTATTGTAACAAAATCAATTCAGACCCAATATTTCGGAACTTCAATAATTCATGAAAAATAGCCCTTTTATCAGAAAAATTCAAACCTCATGTCCATTTCATAAGAAATTAAATTCTCTACAACTTTGCAGAAGAAAGTTTTTTGAAATTCCAAACAGAAAATGTCCGAAATCCACAAACGGATGATTTTTCAAACCAAAATACTGATAAAAACACCTTAGCATTATTTCCTTCTTTTATATCCATAAAATAAATATTTCCTTATCATATAAATCAATAATTTATTATTCAAAAATAATATTACAGAACTACAATATTGACAACCAAGTCATTCCCAGGAAAGAGGGGGCTTTCCGATAAGGATTTCTCCTTCTTGGCCTTTGAATTAGATTAACTCTAACCCTTTCCTCGATGTAACTTCCTTAGACATTGCCAATAATGTCATCTAATAATATTATTCAAATAATATGAATTATTGATCCGATAATGGGAAATCTTTATGCGATAGAAGAATTATTGAATTAACAATAATATAAAAATCATCTGTGCATACTGCATAACTATTGCTGAACGACGATCGTATTACTTTATTTTATCCACCAGGTATTCCAATAGTGTTAACGGTAACAACTCCGCCATTATTATTAAAAAACACATTCTTGTCTTTTTCATCATCCGACAGTTTTTCGTTATGGGGCCCACAATTGACTGCGCCATTGTACGAATATTCCCCGACAGCAAGAATATTCCACGACCAAGCGAATATTCCCCGACAACAATGAATATTTTATAACCACTTGTTTACTTAAAAATATTTGCGTATTTTACCCATAACTTACCACATTAATCAAATCAACCCCTTACTATTCAAAATAAATTATAGAGGAAATTCAATTTTTTATTCATAAAAGTTGGGGTCTTACATATATCCTAACACTTTCTTTAGGAGTTGGAAATTAAATATAATTAAGATTCCTAAATTCCTTAAAATTCTCCCATTGCCCAAAAAAATTCTTATGCGGGGAGACTTCCTTCATGTGGACTATGACCCACCATATTATTCGAGCCCAAATAAACATGACCCAACAGTGTCGATATGCGTGGAGGTGACATTTTATTTCATAATATGAAAAAAAAAAAATCAAATTGAGTGTACCTCAGCGAATACTTGTTTAGGTAAATTGGTTACTTGAAAAAATGAAACGATTTCGATGATACAATTTTAATATCCAATCAAATTAACTTGTCCAAATTTTGTCCATTCGCCGAGTCTATTCTAAACAAGTAAAAATTAATATTTTCATAAAGTCTTTTACACATAAATGTGAGACTCAGTTACTATTTAAATTAGAAAGAACTTGTGAAACTATCACTTTTAGTTGTAAAAATATCAATTCATTTAAAAAATAGTTGCTCAAGATGTATACAAAAAGATGTGATTGATTGTAACGAGTTATTATTACCATGTCCACTCGTTTTTGGTGCATGATCAATTAATTAAACTCTCCCACGTTATTTTATAAGCTATTTTTGTATTAAAAAAATTGTTACCGGTATTTTGATTTTTTTGATTAAAAAAGATTACTTATTATGCATTCCCAAATTAGGTATTCGATTTTTTCTTGTTTAATCAAATTTTTTAATATTATAAATGTGGAAGAGTATTTAAAATATAAAAATTTACTAATGAGAATGTTATTCTACGAAAAATTGAACAAAAAAGGGTCAAATTAGCCTATTTCTTTCATGTACCGATTGAAGTATTTTGATATAATGATAGAAGTATGAACTACGAAGTCTTATTTTAATTTATTATATTTTATCGCATACACTTGCAACGTTAGTTACAATTTAATTTGTCAAATATTTATCTACATGTTTATCATTTATATTTTTTGATTTTAAAATCTAAAACTCAAGGTCAAAAATAAATAGTTGACCGTTCTTAAGGGAAATACCAATATGACCCTTGAGAATAGATCAAAATGCTGCACCTGAAGTGTTCTCAATGTCGGTTTGCAATGTCGAAATTTAACCCTAGACCCGCAGAATCTCCTTCTCTCTCTCAAGTTCTACCTTTTCCCGCAGATAGACAAATTGTACATCGAATACTGGAGTTTAATTCGGTATTGACTGTGACTTCGGCATCGATTAGGACCAATTCCTCCAGAGACGGACAAACTTTACCGGAACCTCGATCGGCTATGGATCCGGGATCGGAGGCTATAAATTTGGCATCGGATGCTCTAGATTCAGTAATGTCGGTACATTCATTGTCGACGGTTATGGATTCATTTCAATCACGCGAGGAGAACGACGGAACAGGTACCGGTGTTGTTCTTTACTTTCGCACACACTTTTATAAATCTTCTTCCGTTGAAGAAAGTACCCACTGGTACGCCTTTTCCCTTGAAGAAGATAGCTCTTCAAACTCTAACTCTGGATCAGACCACTTCTATCTTCCTGACTACCCCACCCCTCCTAAGATACTTCAACCATTTTCTAAAACCTACCAGTCTAGGTCGTCTGGTGTTGTTGGATTAGGATGCTTTATATATGTATTAGGGGGTAGATTATATCTGAAGGGAATGGTGGAATTCAAGCAGTCTAATAAGGTGTATAGGTATAACACTGCGAAGCTCAATGCGACGGACTGGGAGGAGGTAGCTCCCATGAATATGGAGAGAACCCAATTTTCTTCTGCCGTTTTGGATGGAAAGATATACGTTCAAGGCGGCTTGAATGTGGATACTGAGATTGATGAAATTCGTACAAATTGGGTTGAGTATTTTGATCCGAAAATTGGCCGCTGGGAGATTTTGTCATCTGTAAAGTTTCAAGGGAAGTCTTTGCCACTTTTTGATGTATTGAATCCCCCAGTTGCCTATGATTATTATAACAACCCTGAGGGTTATTTTAGGTATACCGTGACACCTTTAGAACCCTATGAGCTTGTGTTTTCATCTGTGAAGTCCCATTTCTCATCCTATGTTTATAATATACGTGACGGTTGTCTGGTGGAGATGGAGAGAGAAAAAGACTCCGTGAAATTAGTTCTCCCCTATGAGCCTCCTATTGTGCTCGGACGGACACGTTATTACATGGAGGACTTTGGTAACCTTGTTGGCTATCGGTTTGATAAATTTCGTTGGGTAAAAAACTCCCAGACCTATGTCTTTAGTGAATGGAAGTTCCCAGACGATTTTCCGCAGGATTATTTTTGTATCGAGCTCCGTGCAGATGGCTCATCCATTGCTTCCCAGGGTGATCAGTTTTACGTTCTATTGATCTATCGTTTACATGATAGCTATTGTGAGATCAGGTGTTACCGTCTTGTTGTTTCGCATGACATAGAGACACCTGCAAACAATCCCTTTGAGCAGTTAGATGTCCACATCAAGCCAAGCATCAGTCGATTTATTACTATCGGGGAGAACCTGCTAGATGGCTTGTTGCTGTAAGTATTGATACTTGTCTTTTTATTCAATTTGAATTTTTTTCTCGTTTTTTTTATTGTTCACCCTTATTATGTTTTGTTTTCACAGTTAATTTCTCATGGTTTGTAGGTTTTCTATGCCTGTATCCCTACTACTCCATTGAGCTTACTTTTTGACTAATGTCAATTCTTTGCTAAGATTTTCCGTAGGCAACTCCTCGTCTTGTTTTGTGGGGAGTGTGGTTGTTATCTTTTGGTTGCTCATGTTCCTTTGAAAATTGCTTGATTTTAGACTACAACACCAGTCGGCTAGCGTAAATCTTTATATCACAATAAACTGGGCAACTTACTGTTTTACTTGTTTTTGTTAGAACTGATACTACCTTATGTTCTCTTAAGACGCTTACGTTTAATCTTAAGTTAACCAAAAAATTGGTTACTATACTTTGGCCAGTTGACAGAAGATGAATGGTGTTCTATGATAATCACCTTACCTTGCGTAGTTACGTGTATTCCTGGTCTTACGCAGAAGCTGAATTGTGTTCTATCATAGTCACCTAACTTATAATAGGAAGTCTGTATTTTCTGATTGATAGAACTATTCACTTGTTTTGCAAATTTTAGAATTGAATTTTAATTTACAATTCTACTTAAGATGTGATGATTGAGTTGCAAGTCGCATCCTATGTTTACTTAATTAAAAAGTTGGTGTATACACTACTATTTGCATGAGTTGTTAAGAGCATTAACAATGCTTTGATGTGTTCTTCTTGTTGCTTTATGTTTCTGAATAAGTTTCACTCTGATTTTTAAGTTTTGCTATATACTTGTAGACTAAAGTCTAGTTCACAGTACAATTTGACTGAAAAATTGATGTGTACCCTAAATTTTTCGTAGCAATTAAAAGCATCCAAAATGCCTAAATTCAATTTTGCATACAAAATGTACCCTCCTCCGCACACATTTCCAGTCATTTCGGGAGAGGGAGTAACGTGATTTAAATGATGGCTTCTATGTCAAAAACGTTAATGATACAACCAAACCATCGGCGTATCCAAAACCTAATCTCCTCTCTACCTTTCGTCTACCTCTTCTATTTGTCCTCTCTCTATCCTCTTCTTTCATGAACGTCAACAGCGGTTCAACGCCATTTTCAATAGCTCATCTCCATCAACAGTAAGCCAAACTCAACCACAGCCAAAAAAGGCTCTTCAGAATCTCAGATGAAAGTTTGATAAACAATTACGAGGAAACAAATGAGACCTTATTTGGTTGAGTGTTACCTCAGTTCTGCGCTTATGTAGTACCCTACTGAACTGAGCCTCGTTTTGGCTTTATGATGAATCTGGTATGGTTTTGGCTGCTGTTTCGCTATTGTCTAGCCTAATCTGCACTATTTTTGATTTTTTAATAACTCAGGAATTTCAATCTCAAGCATAAAGTTATTGGGGTGTTTGAAGGTGCTTTTTCAAAGATTGTGTCCCACTGTTGCTACAGGGTGAGGAGAATTGATTTCTGGAGTGATTAATCGAGACTGAATCTGCTCAGAATTGCTGGCTAGACAAAGCCTAGTGGTTTCTCAATACTAATGAAGGGTTTGATATGGATTTTAGATGGACTTTTCGCAAAAATCCCTACCGCATTTATCGTGATAATTAATTGTTTTGGGCTGAATTTTGAAGTGATTTTTACGGTTGTTAATGTGATGTAGGACAGGTTTAGAAAAATAGATTAAGACGAGGAAGAATCATGATTGAGAATCTATCAACGCACGGAACCGGTAGAAGCACACATAAACATAAGTACATAAGACAAAGCTTTAGTCTCAATCGATAATTATTCAACTTTGAAAAATAATGAAGGATTATGATACTCATATGGAAAACCTAAAACTTGTAGAGTATGTAAAAACCTTAATTTAAAAAGGAATCAACTCGTATTTATATTCCGTGATGCCCCCAAATCCCTGTACTTGCTAGAGCGAATCTGGTGATCACTTTTACTTATTTTAACCTTAAGTTTTAGACATTCTATACTTCTATATATCCAAGGTTCAGAGCATTAATAATAGGATTCTTCTTGGAACAAAAGAATCTTGCGAAATATTAGGCTCTTTATCCGTGGCAAGATTCCTTTTCTTACAGAACTCTCCATATTATTCAATATCCTAACTTAGGTACATGTCTTTATAGAGATACCTCTTCATATTGATATTTATTCTATACCTGAAGTTCACAATATTAATAACAAGCTTGTTCTTGGAACAGAGGAACCTTGCGTTAAAGATTTCTCTTTGTTTGCTAAATCTCAAAGTGCTACGAGAACTCACAATGTTATTCAATATTCTCATTCGGATGTATAGTTACGTATCAATATTGTATTAATGTTTCAAAATTCTAAATTACGTGAAAGTAACTACACACATTTGATGATAATAACATGATATTATTGATATAAGATTCGGTTACATGATTTGCTTGTTTGTATTACAAAAGTCATTATGACTACAACAAAATGACAAGCGATTATATAATACATGTAAACTAGTCTCATGCATTTCTTCTTTCTCTTCTTCTTAGAGCCGAGCTCTCGGTTTATCCTCTTTAGTTTGCAAATGGGGATTTATTTGCAAGAGTGAGCAAAGTTGCTCAACAAGTCTAAACACATAGCATATAAGTGAACTCACACCGATAGAGAATTTAAAAGCTTTATAGCTCAATAAAAGATATAACAATTGTTTTAACATAGTAAAGTTGAGTGGTAATTAAACCAAGAACTAATGTTCGTTCGTCATTCGACTTATAACCATACAATGGATATCTATAGGGGATCAACCTAACGACATCCTTTGTTATGCATAACATACACTACACTGAACTACTCATGAACAATGTTTAAATCAAAATGCAATTCGACACATCATATTTATCCCTATGAATTAGGGGTTCATCTCGCCATACTTTACATGCAGAGGTTGCCCAAAAACAATTTGGTTTGACTAAATAGCTCATATAAAGAATTATAGCAATTCAGTACTTCACGAATAAACGTTCATTTCTTAAGTTATGCCAAAACTAGTAGCAATAACTTCATTCAAGAATTTATAACACGTTGCACAAAGTGCATAAATATCATATAAAACTGGCAATATAAATTTGGGTAGAAGACTTGCCTCGATGCGTATTTATAGTTAAACAATAAGCTTAACTTGTTTTGTAAATAGGGGTGTATGCCGAGCAGAGTAGCTCGGTACTCGACTCTAGATCGGATCGAAAATATGATCCAAAACTCGAATTCGAAATTGATTCGAGTCGAATTTGATCCATACTCGTTTTCTGTTTAATGATACACGAGTCGAATTCGAGTATACCAGTGTTCGCTCAGATTAGGGTTCGAGTATTTCATTTTTTTTGAACCATACTCGAATCTACTCGATGGATCATATTCGAATATTGGTCTGATCCATACTAACAAGCTAAATATGTTATATTTGTATTAATCTTTATAATTTATAAAGTGTAGTATTAAATTGTGTAAACCTGTACTTTAATAAATCAATAAATTGATTGTCAATTTGTATTACATTTTTTTTAATTTCTTTACATAAATAAAAATAAAAAACTTTATATATAAATATTAGTTCAATAATCAATTTAGTATGTAGTGGTTCAGTATTAAATGAAATGGTTCATATTCTAAATTCGATTTGAAGGCTCACGAGTAACTCGTTTTGTAAACGAGCCGAGTAGGTCCGAGTAATTATCCGAGTCGAATCTGGTGCAAAATTAGAAATTTCTAATCGAATCGGAGTTGAATTCGAGCTCGATTTTTTCAAGCCAAGCCGAATCTGAGCATTAGGATGTTCGCTTAGATTCGACTCGTTTACACCCCTATTTGTAAATCCTACACAATTTTAAGTGTATACGGGTATTAGTTTATTGTCTAATTAAACTTTATAAGTCTTATATATATATATATATATATATATATATATATATATATATATGACTATTTTCATAGGTGGTGTAAGCCCCAAAACAATTTGGTTCATAATTTCTTGTTTTAACTAAGTAAAACATGATCTCAAAAGCATTGCAAAGCTAAGCCATCATGTTTTTCTACTCTATAACATCTAATAACAAAATCATAAATCTACTTGTACATAAATCCATGATTTTTACTCACGAATATTTGAAATAATTTAAACATGGTAACAACTAGTGTTTTTGATCTTTTCTACTCTATACTTGTTTTGAGTTGAACATGATAACAACTAAGGATATCATACATTTACTCTAAACATAAATTGAATTGAGCATGGTAACTACTATGATTATGCATATTTCTACTCTATACATGAATCGAAAATAATAACTAAGATTCTACCTCTTAGCGTGCAAGATTTACTTTTCTTAAAGACGCAAGACTTTAGCTTTCCTTCTCTTAATTATCTCACTATAGTAATTACTCTATGTTTTTGTGAATTGGTAAGGATTTAAGCTTGCAAAGCCTCCTATTTATAGGTTAGCAAGAGTTGGGGTAAAATAGTCTTTACACAATCTATGACATATTGCTTACATCATTGTCCTTTATGACATCATTGCTTCATCATCCTACATGACATCATTGCTTACATCCTCCTCTATTACTTAGTTTAACTAGGTTTTCTTTCCCTAGTTCGGTTACTCCAACTAGTTAGTTAGCCGTAATCGTTGATTTTGACTTTTTCGTATTTTTACCGTATAATTTTTGTATTATAATTGTATTATTCTCGTATTTTGCTCGCATAATATTTCGTATTATTGTCGTATTAGTGAATAGTGATTTCATATTTAGGTTTTAACCCTTAGGTTTATCTATTTAATCAATTCTAGGTTTTAACAAGTGTTTAAGGTTGTATACATGAACCAAAACACAAAATCAAACACATAAGAAATCACATAATACAATTTTGAAGCATAATTCAATCTTTATTATTCATATAAAGTTGGATTACAAATTCTAAGAAGTTCGGAACATTACATATTCTACTACTATAATTAAACTTATATAATAATCTAACTAATATAATAAATAAAATTTACTAATTAAAATAAATATCTCTAAATAACAATATAAAATATTAAGTTTAATCTTCTTATCTTGCTCCGCATCATTCCACTAGTTTTATAATAATTACATAAGAAACCACAGTTAGAGAGTCTTCCATCAAAACATGTGCATCTTATGCTCAAGTTCCATAAGCACAATTTTTTTGGAACCACCACAACACTAAAGAATTTTGATGCAACTGCCATCTTTGAGAAAATCAACATGGTTCACCATCTCCAAACGCCTGTATGGCTATTAAAGTACCAGAGAAGAAGGAAAAAATTCTCTCCATAGTCTCGTCTCCAATATCCATTAACGGGTGCCTACGCAGCCAAAAATAAACCAAATGGGGGAAAAAATAGAAGTAGGAGGGAGGAGGGAGGAGGGAGGAGGGAGGAGGGACGAGGAGGGGGAGGGGGGGTAGAGAGTGGTTATCGTAGATTATCCCCTCCTTTGTCACTGGCCCACTCCGTTTTTCTCTCCATTCTTTAAGTTGGCAACATCAATTTCCCTTTGTCTGTTTGTATATCGCACTCATCGCTATTTGCTGCTTGTGTGACTAATTGGTAATCATGTTGGAGGAAGAGGTACCTGATAGACTTCAATATCTCTTGCAGAATTTCGGTTGTGCCCCAAAATCTTCCTTTTCTTTATTTTAGTTCCGAGGCTTTCTAAATCTTTTGAAGTCCCTTAATTTTTGAAAGTTGACTGTTTAGTCCCATAATTTTCTATTTGACAAGTCAATTCTTTCACTTTCAGTCTTCACAGTTTTTGCCTAGTTTTATTATTTTTTTAAGTTTGGTCCCTGGTTAATATAAAAGAGTCAACAAGTTCTTTTTAAAATTGAGTCAGTTAAAGAATTGTGCAGAAGAATATATGTGCTTATACACCTATATATTAGCAGCTACGGTGACATATAGTTGGGAGGACCACCTTAAAAGAATTGCGCAGTCCCTTGCAACACTTGTAGCAAATCAGGCAAATATTCAAATTCTATCGCTGCGATTACAACATGTAGTCCAAGGAAACAACCTCCAATTCTATTCTATTCTATGACTGTAATTAAACTTTTAGAATAATCTAACTGATATAATAAAATTAATTATTAATTACAAATTTACAATAGATGTATCACTAAATAAAGATAAACATAATAAGTAATCAATCTCCTGATCCTTTCTTCTACTTATCAATCAAATGGGTCTGCTTTGGACTTGAAATGTATATTGTCAAATTTTAGAGGATTATGTGGCTGTTATGCGTTTCAAATGAGAGAGGGGGAGAAGGGATTGGTTGGAGAGAGATTATTTATAATTTGACCTTGACTTGACCCTTTATTAAAGCTATGCACTTGCACATTTTTGTTGGTTATAAAATGTGATTGTTATGTTCTTTTTATATATCTTTTTAATATTTTGCACTTTTTTACACGTATTTTGAGGGTGGTGCATTTCGCTTTACGTAAAACGAAATTTAGTGCTTTTAATTACTAACAAAGTTAAGGATGTAAAATTGGTTTTTCATCTATACTGGTAAAACCATTTTGAGTTCCGGAATATATTGTTAGTGGTTGCATGGCCAGCTCACAAAAATTTCACCTCTTAATGAGTAAGATTAAAATAGTGGTTGTAATCTGCACCGAGTCTGTGACCTTTAACTGAAATTTGGGCATGCTTCTAATCGATACTAATTTTGCAGTGACAAATAGTTGCTTAAATGAAGATTGCAGAAGGGTGCCAATTGCAGAAGGGGGTCAATTGCAGATGGTTATCAACGACTGTAAAGTCGGTGAGAGTCAGTATATCCCTCATACTGGAAGTGCTCAAGGCTGTTTTGTGAAGGATTTTGTTATTTATTTGCACGAGTGGAGTGTATTATGCTAAATATGCTTTTGTTGTATTGTCAACTACTAAGTCTACCAAGTTGCCTAACTGGAATTGGTACTGCAAAATTAAATTGCCGTCAAATCTACGCCAGAGCTTGTAGCGATAGGCGGAAATTTTCTATCAATCCAAGTCATCCATTCAAATGATCAACGGTGGATATATTGGTTGCTCAAATAGTACCCATAGCAACCGGTTGTCATGGATTGATACCTTATATATATATATATATATATATATATATATATGTGTGTAATGATCCATAGAAAACGTAAGCTGTGAGCACTATTCCAGCTAACAGATCTCTCACTGTTTATCTAAAGGATCCATGGCTGAGATTTAATTTGGCTGTGGCCTGGCCGCACCTCCTTCCTGCGGCCAGTGCAAGTCTTTCCTACGGCCAGTGTAATTATCAAAATGTCCTTAAATTTATTTATTTTTCACTCTGGCTGTACCTTCTTCCCGCGGCCAGTCAAAACGCGCGGCCAGTCAAATCGCTGTCGTTTTGACTGGCCGCAGGAAAGCAGGAAAGAGCTGCGGCCAAAGGAATTTGACGAACATAATACCTTAACTAATACATGCATACTCGGTATCACTATTAAGTTCAATTTTTTAAAACAATCTGATAACTATTCTTTAGAGTATAGATACAAACCTTTTTCCTTTCGGTGACTCATGCTTGACACAACTTTATGGCGTTAATATAATATAAAAATACATATCTTTTTGATAATTAGTATAATTATATTAATAAAATACATATCTTTTGATAATTAATATAATTATATTAATTCAAATTGATTATATATTTTAAATACATTAAAATATAATTTATAATTATATTAAAATACATTAAATTTTAATATTTATAAATTAGGATATAATGTTTTAAAATAAATTATGTTTTAATATATTAAAATAAATTATGTTTTATGTTTTAATATATTAAAATAAATTATATTTTAATTTATAAACATAAATTATATTTATATTTTAATTTATAAAATATAATTAATAATTATCTAGTAAGGGTATTATTGAAAAGTTGCATAAATGGAAGTCACGGGTATTAAACTGTTAGACATAGTCATTATTTGAAGAATACTAATATTTGTGATAGTAACACATTAAGCCAATAATAAAGAAGATGAATAATATAATGATTTTGAATAGTAAAGATTAAATGTAATTTTGAAATGTGAAAAATATGGATAAATTAATACATGAGGTAATTAATATATGGTAGAATAAAGATATTTTTATGAATGGTAAAAATTATAAATAATAATAATGGATTTATTTTTTATAAATAATGATAATGGATTTATCTTTTATAAATAATTGAAATAATTATTTTATTTTTTGAATAATTAATGATAATGGATTTATCTTTTTATAAATAAATTATAATGGAAATAATCATTTTATCTTTTGAATAAATAATAATAATGGATTTATCTTTTTATAAATAAATGATAATGGAAATAATCATTTTATTTTTTAATAAATAATGATAATGGAAATAATCATTACTTTTAAAAATAATAATAATGGATTTATCTTTTATAAATAAATGATAATGGAAATAATCATTTTATTTTTTTAATAAATAATGATAATGGAAATAATCATTACTTTTAAAAATAATAATAATGGATTTATCTTTTTATAAATAAATGATAATGGAAATAATCATTTTATCTTTTGAATAAATAATGATAATGGAAATAATCATTACTTTTAAAAAATAATAATAATGAATTTATCTTTTTATAAATAAATGATAAAGGAAATAATCATTTTATCTTTTGAATAAATAATGATAATGGAAATAATCATTACTTTTAAAAATAATAATAATAGATGAAAATAGGTAATCATTATGTTTAAAGATAATGATAATGGGTGAATAGTATATTTACTAAATGTGGTGAATTTTGGCTATAAATAGAAGACTTAGCATAAGGAAAATTCATAACTTCATTACTTGCATTTCATTTTTCTTTCTAAAAATTTCTTAGTATAAATTTTCTCTAAGTGAGCTAGGCTATCTTTAGTATTTGGGAAGATCGGTAGGAATACATGTATTGTTCAAGTTGATAAACTTCATAGAAAGCAATATCCTGTCACTTGCTAATTGAGGTAAGGGGTATCACTCTTTTCATACTCGTAAGGAGTGTCATTTCCTTTCATACTCGTTGTTAACGCCAAGATCTTCCCACGCGCCTCAATCACTCAAAAGTGCGTCCAATCCTGCACAGTAACACGTCAATACCAGAAGCTTGACGGCTTGGGCCGTCGGGGGATAGCTCCGACGTGAGAGTCGATCAGCAGATATCTGATGATAACAATGGAGGTTATTAGCTCTAGTATTTTGATAAGAAAAGTATCAGTTACCTCTGTTATGTTCTCTCTCGCTATCATATACTACTCCTCTTTGTCTCTTGCATCTTTCCACCAATCCACTCCCCATCGCCGACCATATGCACGCAAACCACCGGACAATCTCATCATAGCTCACCGCCGACTAGGCCATGTCAACTCCTCATTAATGCATTGCAGGATAACAGTCAAAGTTCATCCATGTAATGATTATTGATCAAAACCTAGCCAAAGATATTATTCAGCCTATGGGTCAGCCTAATGAACCGGCCCAATACTTTCAAGACCCAAGCCCATCATGTTTAAAGTATTATGGCCCAACATTGCCCTCCAATCTTTTATTAAACAGAATGTTTAATGAAAGAGTATAGATGGCCCAGACAATAAAATCTCCTGAGGCCCAACTGGTAGGAAGTTCAAATAACAAGGTACTCAGAAATCGGAGGCCCAATTTGGAAGCCCACTCTGGTTAATACCCTTTCAAATTCGTCATCATTGCCAGAATTAAATGTGCCGCCTTCGTGTTGCGTGAACACTCGAAAAGACAGCTTCTATAAAAGCCTTCTTTCTCTTTCTTTGAAAGCTTTACCAGCTTATTTGAAATTCTCAGATTTCTTCAGCCTCTCTCTTTTTCCCGATCTCTTTCTCTCTGCAAATCTGTTATCAATGGCGTCCCAAGCCTCCAACAAGGAAGTTACTCCCCCTGTCACCACAATCGCTATTATTCCATCAGTTCAATCCACAACTGAAACAGTTCCGGGATCAAACCCCAAACCCACAGCTACCCCAATCAAAAAATCTACTCCTATGAAGCCTACCCTAAACCCTACCGAGTTCTTCAAGAACGAAGAACAATTTCTTCTTGCTAATACCCCTTCCACCCTCTCTGAAGAAGAGGTCCGTATCATCAGAGACCAATATCAAATTCCAGAAACCCATCACCTAAAGGCGCCTTCTTCTTCAGAGAGAATGTACCAACACCCCGATGGCTGGACGGCTATTCCCCTCACTTTGCTCGAGAAGGGAGTTCACTTCCCTCTGCATGCCTTCATCATCACCCTCCTGGGATTTATTGGTGTCGGATTTGCCCAACTGGTACCGAACTCCTACATCCACATTCTGGCCTTCATCACCTTCTTCCACGAGGTAGGCATCGAACCTACCCTGGACTTCTTCTTCTCCATCTACTATGCTGGCAAGTCCCGAGAGAAAGGATTCAAAGCCCTAAGCAAACAGTCCTCGAAGCCGGACGAGAACTTTGAAAGACGCTCCCTGATCAGCACTCCTTCAAGCAACAAAGGATGGCATCAGGAGTGGTTCTTCATCAAAGGACATGAAATAGCCTCTCTCCCCGAATGGACCACTCGCTAACAAGTCATCTCAGATGTTGGGGACATCTCCAAGAGCGTATAAAAAGAGATGATAGAACTTACGAGAATTTTACAAGAAAGAATGGAGCTTGAATCTCGACCAAGCAAGCGTGTGGTTAGACGACCACAAATGGAAGTCCCAAGAGATCTTGAAGCATTCATTTCGCCAAACCATCCGAGGTCATTGCCAAGCTCAAACCGCTGAAACTTCATCTTCGGGAATCCAAATGGTTGAGGCACAAACTGCGAAACCCCCTCTGGCCGAAGAGCCTAGCCAACCCCACCTAAAGAAGCGAGCCAGCCGAAAAATCCAAACCTATCCATCCACAAGCATTTGGCGCAAGCCTGCTTGATATGCCTCTGGACGAACGAACTCCAGCTCTTCGTACCAAAAAGAGGAAAATCAAAATAACCCCACTTTCTACCGAAGCACTTCGGATACCCTCCATTGAAGCCTTTCAACCACCAGTCATCCCAGTGGAGATCCAAGTTTCTGAGGAATAACTTGAAGAACAACTCGAGCCTTCTTCACCCCTTTTTCGCAAAAGAAAACAACCTTCTGATGATCAACCACCACCACCTCCTGAACCTATCATTGCTCAACCACCAGAAAGACCATCTTCTTCCCAAGCAAGGTCTGAAGCTGTGGTATCTCCCACTCTATGGCCTGATCTTCACGAAGAATTCCCCTTCCAACTCTACAATTCATTTGTGTGTGACATGTATAACCACCGCTTTGATATGATTAGCCCGTTATGGATTTACTTGATGAAGGATTGATGTACCAAGCCAAGGTAAATCGTCTATAATTTGTTTCCTTGAGATTATTTATATTCAGCCGATACTAACTGATCCACTCTAAACATATGTAGGCAAACGGTATCTTCAGGCATCTTCGTCCCAAATATAAAGAATCTAAAGCCGAAGAAGATGCCGCTAGGAAAGAGAATGCCATATTCAAGTCTGCCTTGGCGAAGGAAAGAAGCAATCTTGACATTGCCCTCTTCAACAATGAGTGTATCCGAAAGGAGCTCACTCAAGTAAAGGATAAGTTAGAGACCACTGAAGCCGTTCATTGAACAACAGTTAACATGAATGTTGACTTAGTTTAGAGGAACGAAATTTTGTAAAAGAAGAATGAAGATCTGGCAAAATCTAACCAGAGTCTGGCGATACAAATCAACGAAGTTCAAGTCAGGGAGGATCGACACTTGAAGAAGCGTCGCAAGCTTGAAGAGGAGCTTCGAGAACTTGGGGCCCTGAGGGACTTAGGTCCGCCTCAACAGCGATCTTCGTAAAAGAAGTCGAGGAAAATTATAGAAATCCGCCGAAATTTGAACAATGAGATTGTTCAAATGTATTCTCGAAGGGTGCAGGTGCCGCCAAACAAAGACAAAGCCAAACTTGTATCGGCCAAGTAGACCCTTGCCTTCTCTCGACTCTTCGCACAATGAAGAAAATAAGGAATCTCAAGATGTCATTACTTTCCTGTAGCCTTTGAACTCTTTGTAAAGACCCATATCTTTTGTAAATGTTAATATGAATCACTATCAACTTTATCCTTATTACTTCCTTGTGATCATTTCTTGTCAATAATTCACCATTAATCAACTTTACTAATGCATAAAATCTTTCTTCAACTTATCTTAAACTGTTAACCAATAGTTTAAGCAAGCTAATCAACAGATAATGTTAAATAATAACATAATCTGAACTCAACACTTAACTAAAATCATGTAATAAAGTAATGTAATACTTATTTGTTACCGAAGTGTGAGATAGATCTGCATTAGCCTAATCAACCAATTCGCCCCCTTTAAAACGACCCTTTAAAACGAATGGTTCCCGAACCTCCGAACGTCGAAATAATTTTGTTGACCAACGCAGGGTCGAACAAACTCCGTAATCAACCGATTCGCCGCCTTTAAGACGAATGGTTCCCGAACCTCCGAATGCCGAAATAATTTTGTTGACCAACGCAGGGCCGAACAAACTCCGTAATCAACCGATTCGCCTCCTTTAAGACGAATGGTTCCCGAACCTCTGAACGCCGAAATAATTTTGTTGACCAACGCAGGGCTGAACAAACTCTGTAGTCAACCGATTCATCGCCTTTAAGATGAATGGTTCCCGAACCTCCGAACACCGAAATAATTTTGTTGACCAACGCAGGGCCGAACAAACTCCGTAATCAACCGATTCGCCGCCTTTAAGAAGAATGGTTCCTGAACCTCCGAACACCGAAATAATTTTGTTGACCAACGTAGGGCCGAACAAACTCCGTAATCAACCGATCCGCTGCCTTTAAGACGAATGGTTCCAGTCGAACCTCCGAACGCCGAAAGAACTTTGTTGACCAAAACATCATTGGAGAAAAAGCTTCTTTTATTGATGATAATTCAAATAATTACAGACTCCGTCAGACTGACATTATCTCTATTGAAAATACTTTTGAAGCCTACCAGCATGCCAACTATTCTTGATTTCTGATCCATATAAAGTTCTCAACCGATAAGTCCCTGGATTCGGCACTTCGATAACTTCATAAGGACCTTCCAAATTTGGCATCAGCTTTCCCAAACACTGAGGCATAGAAGCTTCGACTTCTCTGAGGACAAAATCTCCTACTTCAAACCTCCGAAGCTTTACCCCGTTGTTATAGTGTTTAGTTACACGTCGTTGATACGCTGCCAATTTTACCAAAGCTGCCTCTCTGACTTCTTCCAATAAATCCATGTTGACCTTCAGTCCTTCGTTGTTGTAAATTTCTCTAAACTAACTGACCCGAAGACTTGTAGATCCAATCTCCACAGGGACTAAGGCGTCTATGCCATAAGCCAACCTGAAAGGTGAATCTCCCATTGTAGTCCTCGTAGTAGGATAAACCCACTGTACGCTGAGCAGCTCCTCTGGTCATCTTCCCTTTGCCTCATCCAATCTTCGCTTGATCCCATTCAAAAGTATTCTGTTAGTCACTTCAACCTGCCTATTAGACTGTGGATGAGCTAATGAAGTCCTTCTATGTTGGACCCCCAATTCTTTCAGAAACACTTCAAACTTTGATCCCACTTAATCGTCCCCATTATCGTAAATCACCACCATCGGGATGCCAAAACGAAATACCACGCACTCCTTCGAAACTTTAAACATTCCTGTTCTAAGTTTATCAACCTGAGTGGCTTTACCTCGACCCACTTGGTCATATAATCAATTGCTACTATAACAAAACCCGACTGACCTTTAACTTTCTAAGAATCTGACCCAAAGATATCTACCCCGTAAAGCAAAAGGTATAAGAGATAAAACCGAGTATAGCTCTTCTGGTGGCTGATGTGGGATCGAACTATTCAGTTGACACTTCTGACACTTCTTCACATACTCCGCAGCCTCCTTAAAAATGGTAGGCCAATAATAGCCCTGCCGAAGTACTTTGTAAGCTAACGACTTTGCTACCTTATGATCTCCACAGATACATTCGTGAACTTCGCGAAGAGCATATTCAAATTTTAGATTTAAACCAGACACTTCAACAATGGAGATGAGTAAGCCCTTCGAAAGAGATCCCCATCAATAAGCACCAAATTAGCACTCTTATACTTTACTTTCTTAGCCAACATCTGATCCGAAGGAAGTACGCCATTTACCAAATACTTCAGATATGGAGTCATCCAGCAACTCGAACGCTCGACGCACATTACTGATTCATGCTGGATACTAGGTTGTTGTAGAGTTTCCAAGTATACCGATCCATCAAAAGTACTTGCATCCGTTGTAGCCAGCTTTGACAATGCATCAGCAGTGGAATTATCATTGCGATCAATTCCTTGAAACTCATAAGAAAGGAAGTACTGGAGTCGATCCTTTAACTCGGCTAGATACTTGATCATCCTTGATCCTCGAGCTTCATATTCCCCTGAAATCTGCTTGACAACTAACTGAGAGTCACTGTAAATGATCAATCTTTGAACTTTGAGGCTCTTCGCCAGTCGTAATCCTGCTAGCACCGCCTCATACTCTGCTTCGTTGTTCGTTGCTTCGAACTCAACTCGATAACTTTCTTTGCACTTTGAATCCCTCCGGACTTGATAAGATAATTCCTGCTCCACTGATACCCGAAGTAGAAGATCCATCTGTAAATAGCGTCCACGAACTTTGCTTCTGCTGAAGTACTACAACTACTTTGTCAGACCCTTCAGCCTCTCACAAGCTATTATCAGCCTCAAAAAACGAACACTCAACCACAAAATCAGCCAAAGCCTACGCTATAACAGCCGTTCGGGGATAATACTCTATGAAGAATTGAGACAACTCCATCGTCCAAGCCGCAAGTCTCCCCGAAACATCAGGTTTTCCCAGAACCTTTTTCAAGGGCTGATCTGTGTAAACTATTAACAACCGACCTTGAAAATACTTCCTAAGCTTTCGACTAGCTATGATCAAACCAAAGGTAAACTTTTCAATGTTCGGGTACCTTGTTTCACCATCCTTAAATACATGGCTCACATAGTAAACCGGGTGTTGCTTACCCCCAACTTCACGCACCAATACTGCTCCTACTGTCGATGAACTAGCTGCTAAATACAAGTACAATGGCTCAGCAGGAGCGGGCATCACCAACAAAGGCACTCAAGACAGATATGTCTTTATTCCCTGGAAGGCGTCTTAACATTCCGAAGTCCATTGGAACGTCTTTGCATTCTTCGACCCTTTCAACGTATCAAAGAACGACAAACATCTCTCCGCCGACTTAGACATGAACCTCCTCAAAGCTGCAATTCTTCCCGTTAGACGTTGAACGTCTTTAAAAGATTGAGGAGTCTTCATGTTCAGAATAGCCTGGATCTTCTCTGGATTTACTTCGATACCCCGTTTGCTAACCAGATAACCCAAGAACTTGCCTGCACTAAAACCGAAAGTACATTTAGTAGGATTCAGCTTCAGGTTGTAATAACGAACGGTCTGGAAGCACTCTTCTAAATCATCTAAATGCCCTTGCACCAACATGCTCTTTACAATCATATCATCAACGTAGACCTCCATATTTCGTTCCAACTGTTTCGCAAAGGTGAAGTTCATCATCCTTCGATACGTGGCCCCAACGTTTATTAAGCCAAATGTCATCTTCTTATAGGCATATACCGACTAATGCGTAATTAACGCCGCCTCTTGATATCCTTTTACACATAGAAATTTGGTGATACCCGAGAATGCATCCATGAATCTCAAAGAAGGCATATCCAAGTTGCATCGATGAAATTTGATCAATGTGAGGCAAGGAATAAAATCCTTCTCAGCAAGCTTTATTTAAATCCGTGTAATCAATGCAGACTCGCCATTTCCCATTTTGCTTCTGTACTAGGACCACATTTGCCATCCACTCCGGACAATCAATTTCGACTATAAAATCAGCAGCCAAAAGTTTGGCTATTTCTTCATCAATAATCCTTTGACGCTCTGGTGCAAATATCTGCCTCTTCTGTCGAACTGGTTTCTTTGCTGGATTCACATAAAGTCGATGCTCTGCAACTTTTCTGCTCACCCCAGGCATATCACTAGGTACCCAAGCGAAGATGTCAGCATAGCAACGTAATAATTCTACTAGGTTTGTCCGGAGAGGTTCTGGCAGACCCAAACCTATCTTCATCGTCTTGTCCCTCCTTCCTAGAATTAGCTCGATCTCTTCAGTTTCCCCAACCGGCATGACTAACGTCTCTAAACTACTTTCAGTAAAGGGCTCAATCTCAATAGCCAGAGTCTGTTTTTGCTTACTAACCCCTAATCCAGAAGCAATCACAGCATTCCTATAGCATCTTCGAGCTAAATCAAGATCCCTAGCCACTTCACCAACTCCATAAGACGTCAGGAATTTGATTTTAAAATGGGGAATTGACGTCACGGCTTGAAGAACAGTCAAGGTGGGCCTCCCTAAAATGGCGTTGTAGGCCGAATCTACATGCACAACATAAAATTTACATAGTATTTCTACCTGTTGTGGGGTTGTACCGAAGATGACTGGCAGCCCAATGGTCCCCGCCACTTTGACCGGATCGTTGTTGAAGCCATATAAAGGAGCTTCCTGCCTGACCTCCATCTTTCGCTCATCCAAATGCATCCTCTGATAAGCATATGCGTATAGAATATCAACAGAAGATCCATTGTCTATCATCATCCTCTTCATATCAACCGAACCCACTTGTGCAGTGATCACCAGCGCCCCTTCATGAGGTTCGATGAGTTCAGAAGGGTAATCCTCATCGGTAAAAGAAATTATCGTACCTGGATAAGGTCTTTCAGTCTTCAGGAGTGTACCCGCCACTGACATGACCGAATCCAGATATCCTCGACGCTTCTTTCCTATAACTTTGCCAGAAGTACCCCCAGTAATTACATCAACCACATGCCTTGCTGGTTGACTAGGAGCTGGTAACGCAGGTGGAATTGGTTGAATAGCCTGAACAGACGCTTTATCCCTCTACTGCTCTCGTTGAGGCTCTCTTCCAGCTGCGTACTAAACCAACGTACCACTCTGGACCTTTCTTTCAATGAACTCCTTTAAATTGTGACATTCATTGGTTGCATACCCAGACGCCTGATGATAATCACAATACTTACCAGAATTGCCAGATCCGGGTCTAAGATTGTCCCGAGGCGGTTCGAAATATGGCTGCTCTTTGATCTGGTCCAAAATGATGGCACGATCCGTGTTCAACTGAGTATAGACCTTGTTCACCTTCTCTTTCTGAACAAAGCGACGACCTCCACCCCGACGCCGATTCTTTTTATATCTCTTAAACCCCCCCTAACGCGATCATTATTCTTACCGTTCTTCTTCTGGCCACCTTCAACTTTATCTTTGTCTGCCTCCTTCAGCCGGTCCAAAGTGGGACGTCTCAGGCTATTCATAGCTTCTTCCACCACGATATAACCCTCTGCTTCATCAAACGCTTCGGCTAAGCTCTTCGGGTGGTGGAACATCATCTTCTTCACCAGCTTTTCTGACTTAACCAGGTCCAAACCATTCTGAAACAGTCCAACAGCCTGAAGATCATTGAGATCAGACACTTGGCCAACGGCTTCTCTTAAATGCTTCACATACTGGCCCAAAGACTCATTCAAATCTTGTCGAACTGAAATTAACGAACCCAGTAGGCTTTCCTCTACTCTTATTGCTTCCAAAACGAGCATGGAATTTACCATATAAATCTGTCCAAGAAGAGATTGAATCTGAAGGCAAAGTTCTCATCCACTGCCTGGCATCCTTCTTGAGAGTTGTCACAAACGTCTGACACTTGGCCGCATCGGTGAAATTATAATAATCTATTAGCCTATCAAATGCTTGCCTATGGTCATAGGGATCACCTGAACCATCGTAACTTTCAATATGAGGAAGCTTTTTGGTAGGGTCATCTTTCTCCTTAAGAATTTCCGAAGAAAAAAGAGAAGCCTTTTTCCCCGAAGTATCTTTTACTTGTTGAACTTCGGCAAGCTGTCTCCGGAGCTCCTTCAATTCTTTAACCAAAAACTCTACTCCTTCCGGTTGTGAGGAGACTTCTTTCTCCGGAGAATCCTTCCTCCTTTGAGTCGACAAGCCCTTATCCTCTGAACCTGCAGCTTTAGAAGGATTTCCCCGATGACGAATATCCGCATGGCAGTGTATCCTCGTCGGGTTCTCAAGGGTACAACTTCTAGACTTACTTCGGAGAGGAACTTTGCCACTATGGTGAGAATACCTAAGGCGGAATACCTTCTTTGTATTCTCAGGTGTGTGCCCCCGGGACCTGCTTCTTCGTCTGCTTCTACCATGATCCCGAGAACCGATAGGGTGGAGTGCCCTCTTCGGTTCCTCAGGAGTATGGTTTCTTGACCTTCTTTGATCCTGTGGTTGGCCTTGAGATACACGACCAGAGTGTACAAGTTCCTTCCCTCTTTCCAATAGCCTCTCTATGGACCTGCTATGTTCTTCGGACTGAGCGTAACTGGACGCTTCGTCCTTCATCTCCTCTATATGGAGCATATGTTCGGCAATTTCTTCTCTCTATTTCAAAAGGACCTCTAAAGCTTTATCCGCTTCTTCTGCCATCTTGGCCAACTTGGAGACCCTATCGGTCTGACCATCTCGGTATGAGGTTCTAGGCAGTGTGCCTTCTACTAGTTTCCGACCATGGTCAGGTCTTTTGTCAGCAGCAAAAACCAATCTTCTCTTCTCTTCGTCATATACGCTTGTATGAGATCCTTCTGAAACATCCTTGGAAGTAGTACCATCATGAGCACTCTTTGAAGGACCCAACCGATCCTTGACAGATATTCTCTGAGCTGATGAACTTGTGGCCATCGACTGCCCTTCCACCATAGCAGTCCTACTTTTTTCCATAACTTCCGACGTAAGACGGTCGGTTTTTGTGATTGAAATTTAAGAACACTAGAAATCACTCCTTCTAGCGCCAATGTTAACGCCAAGATCTTTCCACGCGCCTCAATCACTCAAAAGCGCGCCCAATCCTTCACAGTAAACACGTCAATACCAGAAGCTTGACGGCTTGGGCCGTCGGGGGATAGCTCCAGCGTGAGAGTCAGTACAGGCAGATACAAGGATAACAATGGAGGTTATTAGCTCTAGTGTTTTGATAAGAAAAGTATCAGTTACCTCTGTTATGTTCTCCTCTACTATCATATACTACTCATCTTTGTCTTGCATGTTGCCAATCCACTCCCATCGACCATACCATACGCACGCAAACCAATTTGACAATCCCATCACAGCTCACCGCCGACTAGGCCATGTCAACTCCTCATTAATGCATTGCAGGATAACAGTCAAAGTTCATCCATGTAATGATTATCGGTCAAAGCCTAGCCAAAGATATTATTCAGCCTATGGGTCAGCCTAATGAACCGACCCAATACTTTCAAGACCCAAGCCCATAATGTCTAAAGTATTATGGCCCAACACTCGTAAAATATCATTTTTCTTTCATACTCATAAGGGGTTATCATTCTTTGATACTCGTAAGTGATATCATTTTCTTTCATACTCCATATTACGATGAGAAAGTATTATTCGTTTTATAGCATTATAAATTAAATTGCAAATCTCTAATGCTTATCCTTGATCTTATTGTTTCTATTTATCCTATATATCATTTTTATAATCATTGTGGTGAAAGTTCTATTTGGCCTGGGTGCAAAGACAGTATGATTGTTTTGGGTCTTTAGCCTTGGAGGCAATGATACGTGATAAAAGTTCTCTTTGGCCATGGGTGCAAAGAGGAACTGTTGATTGATGTGTTATAATTAACTGTCTTTGGTTTTGGTGCAAAGATGAATTGATCAACATGATTATAAGTATTGCTTCTATAATTCTTGAAATGATTAGAAATTCCTTTGAGGTTTGCGCTTCATCTAATATCATTTCACTTAAACTTTTATTTCTCTGAATCTTCTTATTAAAGTAAAAATGATATAGATGTTGAATATATTTGGTTTACTTGCAAAGATAATTTGATCTGTTGAATATCTTTGGTAGAGGGTGTAAAGACTATAAATGTTGAATGTCTTTGGCTTACGTGCAAAGATGATTCGATCGGCATAATTATGATCAGGAACTGTTGATTTGTGTTACAGATGATGAAAGCTAGATCTGGATATTATACTCTCCTAATTGATTGTTAATTCCACTGCAAATGTTGATTTAAAACGTGTTGTCTATTATATTCTATCAGATTTTTCACTGTTGAAGGCTAAAGATGATTTATTCTTCATTATCTTAGTCATGGTATTTCTTACTGGGCTATTTGAGCTCACTCTTTTGCTTCACAAATCCTTTCAGGAAATAAGAGTATAGCCGAGTCTAGCAGGGAGAACATGGGAATGGCGTGATGGTTCGAGTTAGTAACTATAGTGATTCAAGTTAGTGGCTGTCCTCATCAAGTTATCAAAATAGCGTGTCAATAATTGTACTGGGAACTTAAACCGTGTGTGTCGTATGTTATACGATATTTTATTAATCGATTTTGTTGAACCAAACACATTTGAAGTGTTATTGATTTTAAGTGTGAATATTGTCGTTGTATCAATAGTTGTAAATAGAAAAATTCGTGTTTGTTTGTGGTGTTGTTTCTGGCGACCCAAGTTTCGGGTGCGGTTTGGAAGACCTCGGGATTTGGGGGGGTCACATTATCCTCGCTTTCATATCTCATTTTTAAGGCGTGACCCTTTAGCAAACAGCTAGGAATTAATTTATTGGGATTATATGTAACGGTAATAATATTCCTAAGCCTATAAAAAGGGCAGTCCTAAGTCAGTAAAAGACATGAACTTCACTGCACTAAAAATTAAAGAAGCAAAGATGTAGTATTGTTTACTTTGTGAGTAAGAAGAATATTCAAGTCAACAGAATTAAAAAGTTTATGATAAAATCTCAACTTGTTTGAGTACGATTTAACTGGGTAATATCTTTCTTTATTACTTTGATAATTGAATTCATAAGTTGAGCCTTGCATTGAGAATTGATTAATTGCTTTGATCATAGTAAATGTTTATTTGTAATTTTGTTATTTTTAGATAGACTAATTCTTAGTCTAGAGAGTTCTAATCCGATTTGGATTAGAGTGAATTTACAAATAGGTTCAAGGAAGCATGAGTGCTTAGGTGTGCATAGGTGCACATAGAGCAAAAGTGCTCAAGTAGTTTAAGTTTTTGATAAACTTGTTTTGTAAAACTGTTGAATTGTAGTTCAAGTGAATTAATAAAGAGTCTCCAATACTAGTTTGTATTGGACGTGGATTAGGCCACTAGAATAGAGGATAGGGGTCGAACCACGTAAAAATTCTCGGTGTTCTCGTGATTGATTGCATTCATTTTATTTGATCACCTAGAACTTTAAATTTGAATTAAAAATATGATTTATAAATTTTAATTAACTCAACTAAAATAATAATCAGTTTAAGTCATAAATACTTATAAACAAACTGCTCCTTGAATAATCTGTTGAGTTTGTCAATTCAGCAAATTGAATTCGTGATATAGCATACTGCATTGTTAATCCAGCAAGCTGAATTATTAAATACAACATCCTGCATTTCCGTAAAGGAAGTTTCTAAATCTAAATAAAAATTTGATATCGTTTGCTCCTACACTTATTCAACCCCCCATGATAGACTCTACAACACGCTTACATGAGGTGGTAGTCGCCCGGATCGTTTCCAACAAGTTATGAAGGTGGAACTGTGACGCCCCCAAAATTAGGTATACATCACCCATCTTGGGTCGCCACTTACATGGTACAAAATTCAAATACAAACTTAATTATACAACAGTCGTGTAAAATACGACAAAATACATACTGAGAGTTCTAGTAAGAATATTGTCATCTAGACAGTATTCAATCACAATGGAGTCCTCAATACATTTATTATCACACTATTTCACAGAATAGTGAGGACTACTAATACACCATCTAGGACCGTCACTCTGTTCCCCGACTAGTCCCTGCTACGTTCTCATTTCACGAGAGAACAATGAAAGCAAAGGTGAGCTCAACTAGCCCGAAGAAGAAATATTATGACTAAGATAATGCGAAATAATTATCCTTAGCCTTCAACAGTATAACAACTGATAGAATATAATAGACAACAAGTTTTAGATTAAAACTGCAGCGGAAATAAACAATCCATTAAAAGAGTCAAGTAGAGAATAAAACCTACTATCTTTTAAGATTTAAAAATTTTTTCATCACTTTTATCGCTGGGACTCAGCTTAATAAATAATCCACATCCTCGAATCACCCCTGCACTACGGCCAAGAATATTCTTTAGTATCACGACCGCAAATTATCCATGCACTACGGGCCAAGGATATTCGTGTATTCATTAATGGTCATGATCATGTCAACAACTGTCCATCAATGCACTACGGGCCAATGAGGACTTTTACCACATCATTTATAACATTACGGTCATGGTTATACCGAATAATCCCTTATCATAATCATACCAAGTCCATCTATGCTCTACAGGCCACAGATGACTTTCAATAAAATATAAACATGAGGATGATGACAATGATATAAGAATTCAATAAAACAAGTTCAAGAATTAATTTGTCCAGGAACTAATAATGTCCAATTTGTAAACAAGATATTGTTTTGTGGTGTAAAATTCAAGAATGCTCAGAAGAATATTTCCTTGAAACGATACTGGATGAAGCGCAAATATCAAGGATATTCCACTAATTTCATGGAGTATAGAAATCAAAACTTTAACCAACTGAGTATAATAAAGAATGGAACAACAACAGAAATCACCATGCATCTTTGTACTTGATGTAGACAAGTTATTCCAATGTAATAATAAAGAATGGAATAACAACATAAATCACCATGCATGCGGTACTTCGCATAGACAGGTTATTCCAACAGAATAATAAATACGAAATAATAAGTAATGGAACCAAGTCAGGTGAAATTCACACCGACAGGATATTCCGACAGAATATAAAATGCGGAATAATAAATATTGGAACCAGGTCAGGTGAAATTCACACCGACAGGATATTCCGACAGAATATAAAATGCGGAATAATAAATATTGGAACCAGGTCAGGTGAAATTCACACCGACAGAATATTAAATGACAGAAAATATAAATATTGGAACCAGGTCAGGTGAAATTCACACCGATAGAATATTTCGACAGAATATAAAATGACGAAAAATATAAATATTGGAACCAGGTCAGGTGAAATTCACACCGACAGGATATTCCGACAGAATATAAATGACGGAATAATATAAGGATTTCACCAAGTACAGGGTATGCCGCTTATACAGGTTATGTATAGGGTATGCCGCGTATATAGGTTATTCCAACAGAATAATAGAGGATGGAATAACAGAAGTTCTCTTCATGAATAAGAAAGAATAACACCCCTTACCGTAAAAGAAACTGAATAAAGGAGTAGTGAGGTAGTAAACTTCTCTTCTTCTTTAGATTTTCTCTCTATAATTTCTCCCTACAATATCTCTCTATAATAACTGCTCTAAAGCTTTGGTGAATTGGTGAGAAATGAAGAAGAATGAGCTTCTATTTATAGAAAAACATAGTTTCGATAATTGCACATTTTGGGGCTCGGGAAAATTACAATCTGAATACCTCCAACTTTTATTTCATTTTTAATTCAGTCATCCAAGTATTATCAAGCTTACACCAACTCCCCTAATAGTAAATCATGTGAATTAATAATAAAATCATGTGACTCAATAGTAAATTATGTGATAAAATTAATTACAGTATAGTACCCTCATCTATACCTCTATTTTTAACTTAGTCATGCAAGTATTATCAATCTTGCACCAACTCCCCTAATAGTAACAAGAATGTGAATCAATAGTATCACATGTGAACAAATAGTTATAATCATGTGAATTAGTAGCAATTAATTGCTCATTTATCCGATAAATTACTCGATTTATCAATATAGCCCTCAGACATCAAATATTATCGAAATAAATGTTGATTTTCACTAACACAAACCATCCCAACATAATGAAACCATTTTTTATCAAAAATATAAATTTTGAAATTTTGAAGTTTGACTTTTACTGAAAAAGTCAACTGTTGACTTTTTGACCAAATAGTGAATTCCGGAAAATTTTGTGTTTATAGACTATTTTTATTGATTTCGACGTTCTGGACTCAAATATCACGTCCGTGTCTCCAAATTTAACTCTGAACACAACTTCAATTCTTAATAACATTCATCACTAATATCATAACTCACAATATTTATCAACCAAATTCGTTTCACCAGGAAAGAGGGGCCTTTCGGTGAGATTTCTCTCTCCTCACCTGCCGCATTACCTAACCTCTCCTTGTGAACTTCTAGACATTGTAAATATTGTAATTTAATAATATGAATAACTTTGTCGTCTCAATTATTGATTTAATAAAATAACATATTATGCGGATGATCTTTGTGACAATAATCGAATCAATAATATAAGAGATATGATGCGTGATTCTCAGTAGCAATAATTGAGTAAAAGCGAGTGACTTATCACGTAAGCATCAATAATCAATACCGTGTGCTACTATGCAACCACGCCAGATTCTCGCATACTTTTACTACTAGGGTAGTTCAACGCTTTTAACGGTAAACCTCCGCCGTTATTTTCATAAAATATTTTTGTGGTTTACTAACTACTGACGATTAGCTTCCATTAATGGGGTCCACTAATGATTATAATAAATCATCTGAATATTCCCCAAAAAAGGAATATTCCCCGACCAAACGAATATTATATAACAACTTGCGTACTTTGCAGAATTTATAAATACTACCCACAACTATAATATTATTTCAAATTCACACCTTAATATTAAAAAAATATATTTCAAGAAATTTAAATCTTTATTTATAAAATCTGGGGTCTCACAGGAACGCTCACAACACCTTAATCCCTAATCTTAGTATAATTACTCTGTGCTAGGAAACTTGCATTGAATGGAACACCAACGACATCTTGACCTAATGTCTATAAAGAGACAAGAACAAAAAGTACAATCGATGTTTGATGTATGGTAGATGAAGCCAACACACAACTATGAATTGTTGTATGAGAAGTCGATAAATGAACATTCATAGACAAACCATGAAATATTTGAGAGTTCTCAAAGAACCCAAGAAGAAGAGAATAATCTCACAATTTTATTAATAATCTGAAAACTAACTATTACATCAGCTATGTATTTTATTTATACTAATAGAATAAACCCCTAATTCCTATAAGAAATAGAATTACTAATTAACAAGTTATTTGGAATCAAATCTATCTAACAAACATCCTAATTACATTAGAATTGGAAAAGATCTGATAAAATCTTTAAAAACATGGAAGTAATTTGCTGAAAACGCTTAAAAACGTGTCCTCAATTTTTGTGCACGGCGCGACAGCACCGTATTTTGAAATGGTAATGACATGGTAGCGTTGATACTCTAGGGATCTTCTGCGTTCTTGTTACAGTGCGACAGTGCCAGATTGTAGGCCATTTCAGGCGTGGCAACGCTGGTAGTCCAGAGTTTATTCTGCATGCTGGCGCAACAGCGCCGCTAGAAGGCTTATTTCCGGCGCGGCAGTGCCGGTTGTCCAGACTTGTTTTCTTGTTGTTTTTAAATCTCAAATGTGATTCTTCCCTCGTTCCGTGCATTGCAACTTCATGATGTCGTGTGATAATTTGCAACCTCCTTGTCTTGCTTGGACATCCACAATGTCGCGTGAACGTTAATCCATCTTCGAATAGAACCATATCTTTGTTGAGGTTTAAACGCCACAAATGAACACAGGCTTGATGACTTGACTTGCATTGATTTGGTCTCACTATATAGATTGTATCTAGCAATCCCAAATCATATGATTGTTCTTCTCCCGCGGTTAACTTGAGCTGAGCTCCAAAATAAATGTCTTTGGATAGATGTTGGCCCAATTACTTAAAATCATATGTTGAACCTCTTGAACTCGAGTTAAGTTATCGTCGTTCGATGCGAGCCTAGTCAGGATCTCATCATTCCCCTCATCTTGAAAAAGATTTGTCCTCAAATCTGACATCCCTTCATCTTGAAAAGGATTCCACAAATCTGATCCTACATACAAACAAACTAAGTTAGTAGCATCAAATGAATCATAAACATAAGTCTCACCTATCACAAGCAATATATAAACACTATTCGCAATGCAAGTAAGAATATAAGAAGAATCAACAAAAACTTCAACTCCCGTAAAGATCACAGTATGAACAAGAACTTCTCGTAAATGTTTCCTTCCAAGCGATGCTTGAAGTGGCGTAGCACCCTGCAAGATACTCGTAACAAAACCTGGAAACTTAAACTTTTGACCTCCATTACTCAAGAATCTGTCCACACCAACACGATGCTCTCCCACGCATAAACCAAATACTTCCAAAATATTAACCACAACTAAACAAACTAAATTAACTATAGCTAAAATGCAAACAAATTTACTACCTAACAAAATAAATGCATATGTAGTAAAACAAATGCAAATAAAACTATGAAAAGTCTCATATCCTCCTTGATCAAATATCAGCACATAGAACTCTGCATGTAGCAAAAACTCCCATTTACGAATTCCCGGATCAAATAGGAATCTTATGATCTCGATCATTCACAAACATGACCACTTCATCGATCCTGGGTCGAATGTCAACTTTTGAAACTCATCGCGTCACATAAACTCATACACTTGAATTCCTGAATTAAACACAAAACTAAATGAATCAACAAGTCCCTTTTGTCTAATCACTAAGAAATCAAAAAATTCAAATTTATATGCATAGTCCACTAGAATAAAATTCAAAACACTTCCCTGTGGTCTCTCTATATAGTTATTTAGTAAGGAAGCAAGGTGTCAGATTTGTTAACACTCCGAAAAGATAGAACTTCACTTCACTCTACGAATGGAAAATAAGCACAGTATAGGAGCAGTAAGGGTCAAATCCACAGGGAGAGTTATTGCTCTTATCTACTCTACGAAATAATAATTACAAAGGGGGTTTTGGAATTCTGATTATAATTAATTAAAATAACTCTGAACTAATAATAAAAACCAATAAAGTGAAACTTCAGTATTAATAATAGAAATCAATAAAGAGAAACTTCAATTCTTCAGTTCAATATCACCTTTACAATAATGGAACAATCAATTATAACAATATTTATCCTTCAATGAAACTAATAACCCTAAGTAACAATAAGTTTTGTTACTCAAAATTCCCATTAATCCTCACTAATGAAACAAGCTCTCTATTAGATTCTAACCATTATACAACCCAGAACAAGCTCTCTAAATTTAATATAATCGCAACATTAAAAACTAGGGAATTAGATTATTCCAAACAGCAATCACACAAGCTCATACTGTTTAACTTGTCTTCTGATAACCACAACAATACACAAAAGGCTCCAACTCAATCACATATTACTATTCACTACAAGTAATTAGGAATAATATCAATTACACGTAATATCATCCCTGAATCTAGCAGATGATAATAATCTGATGAACCTAACTGACCATTATTAAATCAATCAAATTAGTTATCATTAAAGCAGATTATCAAAAATGAATCTCATATACGAAGGAATAAATAATGTTATTAACAGATTTAATATATATTTATACGGATTTAATAAGTCAAATATGGTCAAACCGTATGTTTGACTGTCTTCCATCCAAAAAATTTGTCGAATTACTAATTAAGATCCATCACGCATACTTAAATATACTTTTGGGTCTATATTGAGAGGATTTTTACTTTGGAAACCCAATTGTAACACGGGTGGAACTTGGAGATCCTAAAGTGCAATTAACTCTTCTAATCATGAGAACAATGTTCTCAAACCCGGCCCGTTCATCGAACCGAAAAGGGTGCCGGATGGATGGGTCATTGGTCCAACCAATGGTTGGACCGTTATTTAACCGGTGACGTCATTAATATATAAAATATATATTATTAGTAATTAATAAAATTTTAAAAAATCTCATTTTTTATGAACTAAAACATAATAAAGATGAGTTACAATATTAATAAAAGTGGTTAATTTTAATATTAAATTTTTTTTGGTAGGAAAAAATAAAATTAAAAACTGGGTCAACTGGGTCAATTAACCGGGTTTACCGGTTGGACCACCGGTTGAACCGATGGTCAACGGGTCAAATCGGATTTTGACCAAAACCGATTTTCTGGGCCAAATCGGACCAGAAGACGGACCGATTCCGGTTCTTACCGGTCCGACCGCCAGCCGGTCCGATTTTTAAAACCTTGCATGAGAACTAGTCAACTGATTAGTTAAAAGAAGGATTACTAGTAGCTTTTCATCAAGACTGGCCAAATACTAGCAGCATATCTAGATTAAGACAATTCATTAATTACGAAAATCACTTTAAAATTTTAAAATAATAGGAGTATAATGACAATAACCCATACATAACATGTCATTAGCAGAAATAAAGAATAAAAAATATTAACATTTAGCAAAATGCCTGCACCATGAACACACAATTGTGGAATTGGATCCCCTCCATTACACATTCCCTCCAATTCTATCCAATACACCGATTATTTGATCTTAATAATTTTGCTAGTAATGATCCAAACATATTAATAGATGGTTGATTATATTAAGATCAATTCTACCAAAAATTCAAGTCATTAAAAAAAAATTACCGTGAAAAGTTTAAAAGAATTCTCAACCATTAAAATTTTGATGAAAAATTTACATTTTCATCAAACGGTAAAAAAGTGTCAGATTACTTTCATTTTTAAAACAATTATACTACTCAGTATTATATATTAATTGACCGATTTTGATTTACTATCCAAAATTATAAAAATATAGTTTATTGGATGACATCGAAGGGGAGCCAAGTCCCAAAATTGTAGACTTGCATTACATTATCAAAGAGAAAGTTGAGGGGACAATATACTTTTCTGAAGTAAATAATGACTGGAATCCGTGGACTATAATCACGTCTGGTCAGCAAAGACTCATTGTTGGTACTAAAATGGTTCTCAAGGCTGTGGCCCCTTCACTTTTATTCGCCTGCTCGACTCTTAGAAGAAAAAAACACAACAAAGATGAAAAGTTCTGAAATCGAGAAGGAAATAACATACAAAATCTCAGTCAAAAACCAGCTACATAGTCTGAAGAAAAAGATGAAAACATTAATGTCTTTCTTTCTCAATTCATCATAAATCCAACCATGAACTCATCTAACCCAAACTAATTGGTTAAAATCAACAAATAATTGTGCAAATATAAGAGATGAATCAGATTCTAAGAGAAGGGAACCGTTGCCTTCTCTTTCTCAATTCATTTACCTTTTTACATTATCATGCTAATGGATTACTTTCTTTTGATATTTGTCATACTGAGTGCCCTTAGCAAAGTGAAATAGTGAAAAATACACCAAGTGTCCTACTTTATGTGTATACAAAATGCATACTTTGAGATGGACTCGAGATTTAGATTCATTACTTTCTTTGTGTGTACAGAATGCATACTTTGAGATGGAATCGAGATTCAGATTCATTACTTTCAATTGTGCTTCAAACAGTGTCACCAGTTTTAAGCTCCTTTTAAGGTCACAAGCCTCAAGTAGACTTTCACCAGCCAGCTTTACTTGAAGCTTTTCCAGGTCCACTAAATCTTTATGAATCTTCCTCCTGCAATTAACCCAAATGCAAAAAAAAAAAAATACTAGAATAAAAAAGAGGGTTATACATTACTTTATAGAGACTCATGCACCCTACTCCTAAATATGTCAGACTCTAATGCTTACTGTTCCATTTGCTTTAAGAAAGCATTATGCAAATCATCAAACTTTTTCTTGTATCATTTTGCTTCAACAAATAGTGATGCATTATTTGTCACCCAACCTACTCAGCCAACACTCTTACAATAAAACCCAGCAAATAAACAACAAATAATGCAAACAGCTCTCTCCAAAAGAGATCATTGGTTGATTCATAAATAGCATAATCAAGCCACAACATATGTGATGGGACTACAAGATGTATTTCCAAAAAATTACAAATGCTAAAAATATTTCCATGATTAAAACATAGCCTGAAAGAGGAGTAACAATTAATAGTTCGAGTCCAGCAACATAAAATAGAAATGGTAAAGACTCTTACTATTATTACCCATAAAAGGATGTCATATGAACTAAAGCAAGTAGAAAACGGGTGAACCATGATACCTGGGCACCAAAAAACTGTGACAGACATGAGCCTAACTGATACTGATGTTTATAAAAGGAAATATAAGGATGCATGACAACCGGATAAAGACCAAAAATGAAAAGAATAGAGTCGGTACTCTTTTCAACTCACGTGAGCAACTTAATGAAAAAGTAATTGAGGGTGGAGTGGGAGTGGGAGGTGGCTGAAAACAAAATGAAAAACACAAACAACTTTCCAAGATGGAAGAATTGCAAGTGCAGCATAACTTTGCTTTGAATAGGCATCATACCAAGGCAATACCGTTAAATATTGACATGTGAAAAAGCAAGAAATTTGTGTTTACGCTTTCTTGTTGTATAACCCTTTTCTTGTAGATATATAAATCAGTAATCCACCCCTTCATGTTATTCAACAACCTCATGTAAATTTGGTTAGAACACTGTCATTACCATCCTATGCTGCCTGGCAAAGCAACAATGGTGTCAAAACTCAAAACTTCAACAAATAGTGATGCATTATTGTTCCATTTCCTTTAAGAAAGTCTATTTGTTTATTTTCAGAAGAAGAATTTCAGTACATTGAACAAATGGATCATAGAATAAATTGTGTTATATTATAGAACAAAAGCAATACTAGAGCTGCTTGAAGTTGTGCATATAGACATACTGTTTCAGCAATGAGCTCTCCAAAATACTCAAACATATATATGAACTTAAAAAGGTAATCAAGAGAAAAGATCTCATACCTGAAACACCCCCATCTCTGTCAAGAAATCTGTTGCCGGCCACCGGAAAAATCAAACCAAAAATTGCTTAGTATTACTCTAGTATCAATTAACCAAAATCACAGAACAACCCTAGATCAGAAGTAATTAAAACAAAATTGCACTAAATTAACAATAAACCTTTATGGTACCAAAAACAAATTTACAGAGAAATTAAACAACCACAAATCGTTCATAAAAACCAATCACCACAAATATCAACAAAATGTTTGAAGAAGAAACGTATCAGGACAAAGGAGTAACGAAGATAAACAGGAGAACCAGGTGATGAAATCAAGCCCTAAACGTTGTGGGGAAGAAGATGATTGAGCTATTTGCAAGAAAGTTGGATAGAAATGCACTGATTCACATTTGCACTACAACATACACATTCCACGTGGAGTATTTGTCTGACTGATAACTAAGGAGTCTTAAGGACCTTAGATGTATCTGCACTTATGTATCAAACTCTTCCTTGAATAACTCATGAAAAGTACGAAAAGGTCGTTTGATTGAATGTCCAAAACTAGGCCCGAGACCCCCGACCAAAGAAGTATATAGTATCGGAAGCCAGTCTGGATACTGCTCGTGTACGACTTCAATAGCTTCTTGGTGGCCAAATGAGTAGGTCTACAAGCAAAAAACATGCAATTTAATTAAATAATAAACAAGTAAATACAAAATATGAAAATAATGAAAATAATAATGTACAAAAGTAAACTTACACTATTGTGGCATAAATGTTGCATAACATTTCTTATGAATACTATTATCATCTCAACATCCATATATGATTGTGCAAAACCAATGTTGTGATGAAATATATCGTAGAGACGATCTGTCTGTCCTCTAAGCACTATCGCACTTTGCCAATTGACCAATCTAGAATAATCAACAGGATCCCCAAATTTTTTGCGGTGTACGACAAACATAAAATTGCAGAATTTGGACAGTTTAGACTTGGACCAGAATAGCGGTGCATGCAAAATGTAAGTCTCAAACATCTTAATCTGATCCAAATTTATGAAGTTTGGGATATACTTATAGAGTTCTTCAAACATAACAATCTCCATGGGAATGTCAATGGTGACATCCTTGAATTGTTGAACCAAATGATCAACCAACTCCGCAAACCCCAACAAATCCTCTTTTATCTTAGAACATTCATCAATAGGATCCAACAAAATAGTAGATGGAGTGGGTTGAATGCCCCAAGCAGGTGACCTTTCTCTGATTCGTTTGTAGCACACTATGATAGCTGCGTTGCCATCACTTGAGACAAAGATCCCAGTTTCCCCATTTTGGATGTTTGGAAGAGTAAGTAAGCCGCTGTAAAGTCCTCCCGCGTGGGACTTTATGAGACCGTGTATTACATCCCCCAAAACCGCGCGAACTTTGATGCTGAAGTAATGGGGCAATGGAATTGAATGCTGAAGGAAATTTGATATTCGAGTCTTTTTAGTCCAAAAGGTATTGCGATCAAGAGATTGTATCCAATCTTTGAGGGGAGTCCAATTCGGTTCCAACAGAGAATAATATGGGCAGCTTGCATTATCGGACTGGTGAAAAAATATTCCACGAGGAATCGGGTCACGCGTTCCATGGTTGATCAAAAAATATCTATACTTCTCCAATTCATCCTCCGAAGGAAAACTAAGTTTCAAATACCGACGGCCTCCATGAAGATAGTTGTTTTCAATTCTCATGCTGAAAAAAGTTCAATAATTGTCAACACTAAAAAAATTACAAGAAACTAGCTAAACACTGAAACATCATATAAATAAGCATGCATCAATTCACAATCATAAGTTACCATTACAAATAGAATATCGATAACCAGAGTCACATGTTCAATTTTTTATAAATTACTCTCTTCATTCCATAATATTGCAAGACATTCCCTATTAATAAGTGTCAAAAGACCGTAACACTCCATTTTTAGTACATTTATTAAGTTAAATGACTAATTTACCCATAATCATATCAATTTTCTCATTTTAATATAGAGTAAGTTCCTCCGTTAACTAAACATTTTTTGGTGAGCATTCTTGAATCACTTTGAACTACACACCCTCAACACACTCTTAACAACTCTTTAAATTCTCTAACTTTCAAAAGTTATGTGTACACTTGATGTGAACATTAATTCATCCCAAAGAGCTCTAAAGGACTGGTGATCATAATGCCTTGTCATATCATTGACCATTAGACATGAAAGCAGGTTTTTGAAACTCAATATACTATTGATAGATAAATGTCAAACAAGTAAACATTGTCTATAAATAAATGGTTATTGCAAAAATATTCCAAAAAGAACAGTGTTATCAATCAATTTTCCATCCAGCAATTAACAAATCATACACAATTGGAGAAGTACTCAGGAATGGAAGAGAACTTTTTTTTTCGTATCATCAATATGATTACGCAAACTAGAGAGTAATGTAGTGAAGAAGAGACCTTGTTCTACTAAAGAGTTAACACATCATACAAGTACACATTTTTTAGTGAGAAGTTAAAATTATTCAGTCTAGGAAGAATCGAATATGTCATCAGACCAAGTCAAACTTTATTCAGTTATCTGCAAATTTAAGGACCTTCACACCTACCAACTCAAAATTGTCATATAAATCCTATTCCTATCTGGGCATGAGCTCTATAAGTCCATCTTATTTATGTCTGTGTCACGCTAAACTGGAATCTAGACAAAAAGTTAAGACACTCACTTGGAGAGAAAAAAAACACCCAAAATTGAAGTGAGGTTAAGGTGGACTCCAATTTGAGACAAAAACAAAATTGGCTTGTATGCATAGGATACATAATTATTAAGTATACTACTCCTAAAGTATTCACTACCACCAAAAAATATACAATAAGAACACCAACCATTTTAGTTCTGGAGTTCAAGCAGCTACCAAGCTTCAATTTTTTTATTTAGCCTATCATTAATCATTATACTTTTAGTAAAATATGTGTAATATGTATGTGTAAATACTAAATAATCTATAACATTGTCAGCTAAAATCCTAAAACACACCTGTTAATAAGTGAACAGACAAGGAAAAGTGAGGAGACAATCAGTGAAAGAGAACATCTATTTCATCCATCCGTTAGGCAAGAGGTAGTATAGGACATAGTTAAATTAGACTTAAAAACAAAACAAATGACGAAACTTATACAAAGTACAATCTGAATATAGATTTTAATAGCTACCCCCGACAAATTAGATCATTTATATTTTGCGGTAGGAGAATGTTCATTGACCCCGATAAATATGTATATCTTCTAATGCAACTTAATTAATGACATTGTTACGTCACTACAGTATAATTTCTTTGAAAGGAGCTATTAAATAATTGTCCTGTATTTTTTTTCTTCTAATAGTTAGTAAATATTCAAATTTTAGGGTTAAATGCATTTACCTCACTCTACTTTACCCAAACTATCAACGTCTCACTAAACTTCTTTGGATATTCGGTTATTTAAACCATCTCAAGTTTGTGAAACTTCTTTCGATGTCAATTTTCAATCAGTTTTCAAACAACAACCATTGTGCAAAATAGAATGCCCAAAAAAGAAAAAGAAATAGAATGCCCAAGATGTATAGACTAATCTGTTGCATAAAAAATTTCTGCAAATCCAAGATGTTTATATAGCCAAATCATTAAAACCCTGTCAATGCAAGACATTTTATGATGACAATCACTTCATTTATTACCTTCCTTCTGACATTTTTACTTGCATGCTCCAATAATTTGATAATGACTTTGAAGTAAGCTGAAGGTTGTAGCCCCTAGTAATACTTTTCAAGATAGTGCGTATACGCTCCTTTAATTCTTTACCAATGAAAGAGGAAGACCAATCTGCTTTCTTCTTGAGTCAACCAGTTGTAAATGAGAAACAATTTGCTCTGTAAGTTCTCCAACTGTTCTCTGCAGAAATAATCAAAATTGTTGAAAATATATATATAGAGATAAAGAACTACTAACAAAGAAAGCAACCCCTGCTAAAACGCTAACCCTAGAAATACAGAATATCATAAATCCGCAATAGATTAAATATAATTTACACAATATAATAAACTATTATCCCCTTCAAAAATAATAAAGAGAGCATGTATATCACTATGCCTATGCTATTATCATTTAAGCAAATAAACTCAAATGGTTACAGACCTGCTTGCTATGAACATATATATAATCAGGATTAAGAAGATTAAAATGGGTAAATACGTTGCAGCAATCATATAAAATCACTTCATGGTATAATGTTAATTGGTCAGGTCAATAGAGATGAAATGACATAATGGACACTTAATCCCAGTTGCAAAAAATTTCATCCAACTAACACAGAAATGTAGAGGAGAATTAGTCTGTATGATTCAGTATTCTACATCTCATTTATTCCTTCTATAAACATTCAACAGAGTGACGTTTGAGGTGAGCTACTGCAAAATAGAATGCCCAAAAAAGAAAAGAAATAGAATGCCCAAAAAGCACATACTCGGGGAAAAAAAATCACACCGGCTCTGAGAGAAAACGAAATGGTGAAACTCTGTGGGAGAAACGAAAGTTATAAAACTCGGGGACCGGAATCGCCTTTGTCTCGACCCGTGCAAATATCATTTATCACACCGGCTTCCTCTCAAGTAATGTTGCCGTTATTGCACCGGCGAACAGTTGCTAGAAGAGAGAGAGAGACGTGCGACAGAGGAAGGAGAAGGAAAAATAAGAAGGGGCAGAGGCGGGAAAGGAGAAATAAGAAGGGGCAGTGTGCGACAGAGGAAGTGTGCAGGGGAAGCTTGATTTTGGCGGGTTTTTTTTTTTTTGGAATGAAAGCTCAGCCTTTAGATTAAGTTGTTAAAAATGAGATACAATCTGGACAATTATTGTGCTTTAGATTCAAATTAGGTCCTGATTTATTATATAGATTATTTAATATAGATATAATAAAAACAGAAACAAATTATAAAATATAAATCTGAATCCTTTAAATTCACAAAGTCTCCTTAAATCAAATTTATTCCCTCACTAGTGCTAAAGATTAATTGAATAATTGTTTCCCAAGATAAAACGGATTTCCAGTTCTTAATTAGAAGCACTTCAAAATTAAGAACACTTCGAACCAATTATATGTTATGTACTGAACTTACAGTAATGATGCATGGAAAAATGGTGCATGCATGGATATACTTACACAGGGGGAAAAAGATTGCAGAACGAGAAGGAAGGAACACTGCAAAACGGAAAGGAAGGAACACTGCAGAACGGGAAGGAAGGAACAAAAATTATGCAGAACGGTAAATGAAAACTTGTCTTTCTCTTAGCGCCCACATAGAAATAATTGGCGCGTAAAACTGTCCGTGAAAAACCGTTTGCCAAAACTACGTAGTATCGTAAAACCGTTGGCTTGGCAAAATTACGTAGTATCATGATAATTATTTTAAACAAAATATGGTAAAACATTAAACAGATTTTGTCCAAAAAATATATACCCCGGCCCACCCGAACGGCCGCGCGTGTAGGTTTGAACCAAGCCTTGGCTAGGTCATCTCCCTTCCACAAAAGTGGGGTGCCCCTTGGGGCCCTTCCCATTGAGCAAACATCCTATATATATGTTCTTCATTTTTCCCTCTAATGCCCTATGTGGGACTTTTGCATTTTTACAACCTTTCAAGTAGGTGATTTTGGAGTCAATTTTCTTATTCAATTCTTAATGGATTTGATCACATAAATATACCACGTTATACTCCTCGCGGAGGAGAACGCATTGGTGCATGGACCTGAAATTTCCGGAGTGTGGATCCTATATTAAATTAAGTCTCAAAATGCTTAATATTTATCATTTTCAGACCCATTTCCAACACCTCTTCACTTGCTTCATGCCTTATCTGGAAATGTTTCTGAGTTTATGTTTTTGATATCTTTTTTATATAAAAAAAAATCATTCGTTTGCCTTTTTAGTTTTGAAATTCCTTGTATTTGGGCTATATTTTATAAATAAACTTATAATAAATGTGATTTATGATGTCTTCATATCGTCAAACCGTATAAAACATGTCTTTCCCATCACACGTCAGCAATCCGGCCAAATTTATGGTCTGGAAATGGTTAATAGGTCACCGTTAGCGTATTTGAATGCACTTGAGGGGGTCGCTATTATTAGTTTTAATAATCGAGAGTTGCTTGTGTAAGTTGGGTGATACTTTGAGAGATGAAGAAGTGTATTTAACCCAGAAAAAAATATTTCTGTAAAAAAGATGAGTTCTTGGATTAATGGGTCAAAACCAAATATGATTCTTGTTTTGGACCATTTAAAATTTTGATCGAATGGATCAAAATAAAATAGAGCTTAGATCCATTAAAATGAGATGGAGCTAAGCAAATAAAGGTCATAATCTGTCCCACTGACATTCTACTTATGTGTTGAGTAATCTAATGTTATTTTTGTTATTGTTTTATGACTTCATGTTTATAAAAACATAAAATTTATATTTTGTTGGTTGTTTGTTTTTTTATCACACATATATATATATATAGGGGTGTTCAACCTAGAAAAAAAATCGGACCAGAATCAAACAAATAAAATTCCATACCAAACCTAATTCGAACCAAGCAAAATTCCATCTGAAAACCCATCAATCGGTTTGGTACCTTGGTTTCTTACCTTATCTTAAAGAATATTATTATCGTTATTATTTTTATTTTTATTATTATTATTATTATTTTTATTTTTATTATTAATAATTTAAAATAATAATAAAAAATAGAAACCCAGATAATCCTAGGTATATCTAAACAAAATCCTCAAGGCAGAGTCTTAGGAACCGGGTGAACCGATATCTTAGAACCATTCAATCGGTCATTTTTTGTACCGAACCAACCGGTTCGGACCGGTCCGATATACCGGAAAAACCGGTTGTACCAAAAAATTTGGACAACCCTTTATATATATATACATAGAGGAATGATCCATGGGCAGTGATCCATGGCTAACACTAGATGGGAGCACCATTAAATCTAATGCATCTCCAACCGTCCAACAAATGATCTAACATACTGCAATTGAGTTTCAAATCATCTTCTGCCACTCTTAGTAGTGGATGCAAAAAAAAGTGAGGCGAAAAGAGAAATTACTAAATTGTCCAAAATTAGTTATATTAAAATCCCTTCCGCTATTAAGAGTAGCGGAAGGCTTAAACGGGAACAGCTATATAAAGAAGTTTGGTTGGCGTCTTCAAGCCTATTCAAGGTACCAATGCTCTCTAATTTATAGAGTTTTTCCTTTTCTTTTCTTTTCTTTTTAAATTCCAAGACGGGAGAAGGAATAGGGTGACATTGGCATGGGCTTTGGGTGGTGGAAACTAGAAAGGACCCATCTTGTCTAGATTCCCATTACATGTAACTTCATGCTAGTGAGAAGGATTGAATATTCTTTTTATATGACTTTTCAAGAATCAATTTATGTAAACTGAGAGGGGAAATATGCATTATATGAATAATTTATTCTTAATTGTGATTGTTCATATCTTTCTTTCTGACAACTTGAATATCATTTAAAAAGAAAACCTCCAAAGTCTTTTAAAAGGCCATAGCCTTCCGCTACTCTTAGTAGCGGTAGGGATTTTAATATAACTAATTTGGAGTAGTTTGGTAATTTCTCCTTCCGCCACACGTTCTTCTGCCTCTGCTAGTAAGAGTGGTGGAAGACGAATTAAAACTCAATTCCAGTTCATTAGATTATGTGTTGGACTGCTGGAGATGCACTAGATGAAATAGTGCTCCCATCTAATACTTGTCATGGATCACTCTCCAGGATCCATAAGGACAGCTAAAAGGATAGTCATAGCCTTATAACATCTCCACCGTCCAAATTGTGATCGTATGGCCAAAAATTCTTATTGTCCACATTTTAGTTTGGGGGACATCCCCAAACTAAATTACAAACTGAGGCCCGCTATATTGATATACAAAAATACCTTTTTTAAAAAATAATCACTATAACTATTTAGCGAAAGGAAAGAGCAACACATTTTTTTTTCTTTTCTCCCTCAACTCTTCAATTGGCTGAAGAATTTATTCAACTACTCCATGGCACAACTGGCTAGAAGATGTTGGCCACTGGCCAATGATCTTAATTATCGTTCCAATATTGTTGAGGTTTTCATGACACTTTCTAATAATCATTCGTCCTCATTAATGGACTCAGATCCATTTGATGAATTTGACTACTCTAGATCCGTGAGCCATGGTAAAATAAGAACACTCAGGTTTAACAATGGGTCTCCCCTCCCACTGTGAGGAAAAAAAATTATGCGATAAGTATGCAAAAATGTTGGTGTTGTTGTAGTCGACATACTCCCAGGTGAGACGGTGTAATGATTAAAAAATGAAATAATTTCTTGTTTTTGGGACCATAATTAGATGTTACAAATATGGACAGTGCAGCGGGTTAAAGAATTGATGCAGGTTTGAGGTTTCTTAGGCATAAAAAGAAAATAAGCATTTCTCTCTTCGTCCGCTATATATTTATGCAGATGGTTATTTTTTTAAAAGTGGTAGTGGGTCTCTGTCCGCAATTTAGTTTGGGGATGTCCCCCAAACTAAACTGCAAGAAAATCTGGCCATTGGATCACAATTTGAACGGTGAGAGATGTGTTGTAGGGCTATGGTTATCCTTGCAACTATGGCTATGTATCGTCCCACATATATGTATGTATATATATATATATATATATATATATATATATATATAGGGCAATGATCCATAACATGTATTTGCTACAGATCAAAAATTAACAAATAACATCTTTATCTTCCATTACAAAAATTAAGGGTTAGGATTAAAAAACTGATCTCGCCATCCGCTAGTCATTCTAGCGGATTGGATTAAAATAAATTTTCGACGATTATGCCCCAAGTCAGCCTCATGTCAACGAACATTTTTAGCCTCGTCCGCTAGTAATTCTAGCGGACGCATGTAAAATTGATTGGGGTTGTGAAATCGAATTGGGACAAAAAAATCCTGCTGCAATTTCAACTTCATTATGCTGTGAAATCGAATTGGGTATTTTCATGATTGAAGTCGTGAAATCGAATTAAAGGTTTGTGAAATCGAATTGGGGGCAAAAGTACTGGTAATCTGATTTCCCAAAGCTACTACTGCGATTTCATGAACAACCCTAGTTCGCAATTGAAGGCAGAACGACAACAAATTATGCAAATTTGATATCGTTTGACAAAAATTTGTGTTCTACATCAACCTAATCAGCATTTAATCGGTAAGTTTTTTATTTAATCAGTAAGTTAATAATCTACTAGTTTTTATTGGTGCAATTTATGTTTATTTGTATGACATGTAATTCAATAAACTAATGCAACCTAATTCTCCCGTTACTTGATGGAAATTCCATTGAATTTGGTATACAAAATTTCTTAATTTTTTATATATCTTATTTATGTTCTGCTTATGTTTGTTTTCGGTTGTAAAAATGTCCAATGATTTTGTTTAGAATTGCAAGATTGATAATTTTATTCTCTTGAATCATATTAGATTTAGTAAACTTTCTAACTTGGCTGTATTTATTACTTTGTTTGGTTGGATATATATAGCTAGGGACATATATAAGGAAGGATTAATTACATCATTTTCCCTACTGACCAAATTAAAGATCTGCGTTGTTGTAATTTATAGTTGTTTGTAATGGACTTCTATTTTATACTCTATGCTCGTAAGAAGATTAGTTATTGTTCGGATATAATCCACCCAATTCCTACATGGATTGAAGGCTGGGTAGAGATGGGATCATCGAGCTTAGATGAGCCCAAGTCAAGCTTCGAAGAAATGGAGTTCGGGATCGGGTATCCTAGCCTTCTGAATTTGGAACCTGAACCGACTAATAATGTATGGATCGAGTATCTGAGTCCACCGGACCGGACCCTGCATCGACATGATAATGTTCGAATCGAACCACTGAAATTTCTTGGTAGAGTCCGCACCACTTTATAAGGCCCATACCGAAGGTTATTCCTCGGATGGAGTCTGAGGGAATAAGGAATCTAAACAATTACGAGTCCTAACCCTAATTGTATCTTCACACCAACTCTTATAAGGTAAGTGGTTGGATAACCACCAACTTGCACTTTAAAGGAGATTGGGTTGGACCCAAACAATGGTAACTGCCATGTTTAGGAGTCCTAATTCGACTGGGATATGGACTCTAGAGGCGGTGGGAATGATTATAAATACAAGACTTGACCTAATGGTAACAGGTAATACCCATTTGAACACTAAATACTATTACCTCCATTGTTAAATCTTATGACTAGCCTGTACTCATTCTCACACCGGAGATATCACCCGGCGACCCAAGCCGTCGAGCTTCGTTAAGATCATTCTTTGTGCGAGGTTTAAGCGCGTGAGACTTGGTGATTGATCGCTACCGACAAAACTTGGCGTTAACATTGGCGCTAGAAGGAGGTTTTAGTGCTTTAATCAATCACTCTTGCACTTTTCCTAGAGAGACATGGCTAGTAAGGATGGTGGAGCTTCTAGCGAGGAAAGGCCAAGACTCACCCGACGACCCTAGGGAGGGCATCGGTCAAAGACCGATTGGGACCTGGCAACCAGGAGGGCAATTCAATGCAGGCTCAGTCGACACGAAGGCAGCTGTTCGTCCCCATTCAACACACTCCTATTCTCCAGCACACCCATGTAGAAGACAACCAGTCTCAGGCCCATGAACGATAGGATAAGGATCGGGTAGAGAACAGCAAGAACCAGCGTCAGTTTATTCGGTTGACCAAAATACAGCAGAATAAGAACGCCATGCTGGCCTTGCGTCTCCAACAAGAAGAGCTGGAATTACAGATAGCTAAGGTGGCTGGAGAATAGGAGATCTCTTCGAAGAGGCACAGGCATCGGAGCCGATCCAGATCACCTCGACAGGAGGGGGCCGGAAAGAACAGAAACCAACACAGAAGCCATTCTCGGGAAAGAGAGGAGCCGAAGGAGTCTTTCCCCGGAGCGAAGATCTGATCACCCAGCCGACGGACGGAGGGCGAGGATCGGATCTCTTGAATCTGAGAGGGATGACCACATGCCTTCCCCCCGTAAGGAGGAGACCGACCCCCTCGCTCGACGAGTCGCGGAGTTGGAAAAGCTTTTGGCCACAAAGAATCAGTCGGGAACACCCTCGAGCTGTCACAACTCACCCTTCTCGCCCGAGATCAATCAGGTCATTGCCGACCCGAAGAAGAAAATGCCCCCGATGGAGACCTATGATGGAATGGGAGACCCGTATGATCATTCGGATGGGTACGACAGGCTGATGATATATTACGGGCATTCAGACACAACGAAGTGTCATATGTTTGCAACCACCCTGAAGAAGAATGCCAGAGAGTAGATGGGAACTCTGGCACCGGGAACTATTACTTCATGGAACGATCTTTGGGAAAAGTTCCATGCTAGGTTCGGGAGCAATAGGAGAAGGGGTAAGATCACGGCTTCTCTCATGCAGTGAAGCGGCGTTCGAGACGAAACTCTCAAGCACCTATGTCAAGAGATTTCGGAAGTCATGGATCGGTGGCAGAGTTGAATTCACCGCAGGCTTTGGGATTTTTCACAACAGGTCTGGACATAGGGAGATCAAAGAAACTGATGAAAGACCTGGTGATCAACCCCTTCTGGACTGGCCAAAACCTTTCATCGGTAGAAGGGTTCATTCTGTCGAAGAAGCCATGGGAAACTTCAAGCCACACTCACAAGATAAATCCAAGGACAGAGATAAGCAGAGCACCCCACGATCGGACAGTAATCAGGGGAGATCAGATAATCAAGGGAAGAAGAATTACAACAGCGGAGGATCGGGCAGTGGCTGACCCCCCTTCCAACACAGGAGTGTTAACAAGGTCTGCACCCCCTTAACACCGATCGAGCTAGAATATTGGTAGACATCAAGGACAAGTCCATCTATGAGCCCTGCAGGATGAGGCCAAAACCTGGGAGGCGTAGCAAAAATAGGTACTGCAATTATCATTAGAATGCGGGGCATTCGACGGAGGAATGTCTGGATCTGGGAGATCTGATCGAGAAGAACATACAGAACGGGACGTTGGTTCAGTATGTAGTCGGCAGGGAAAACACCGGAAATCAACCGAGGAAAGAAGATAGGAATCAAGCCCGAGAAGCACAGCCTGATCAGAACCAGCCTGCTCGGGGGAGCGATTGATGTTATTTCAGACGGTTTGATAGGGCATGTAACCGAACAGAAAAGAAGTGAGCATTTAGAAGCGGTCTTAGCGGTCTTATCTATCTTTTGAGTTTGTACTTCTTTATTGCTATCATTATCAAAAACTCTAACACAACCTTTACTACCAAATCAGATAATACAACTAACAACAACAGAAAGATATCTATTTGGATTAATAATATAAGGGCGCTTGTCTCAAATTGTTTGTGCTAACTATTAATTTGAATAATGTTACGGATCTCAAATAATATATTATTATTATTATTATTATTATTATAATTGATTATGTTATAAAATATTATTTATTTTATTTAATATCATATCATTAGAGACATATACGAGACAAGACAAAGTAAACAGAATATTCACTCAACTCTATCAAAAAGTAGACCAGGATATTCACTCGACATTTTATCAAAAAATTTGAGACATCTAAATATTACTCATCTTTTTTGGGAGCATCTACCTCCATCTGTTCAGATACGTATTCGTGAGTTATCACGTTTATTAATTAAATGATAAGCTCGTTAATATGTTTCCTCCATTAAACATTCTTCCATGGAAAAGACATTTAAATACAGTTTTTTTTAATAATCACATAACTTTTACTAGAAGGCGGCAAAGAGTGCCCAATCATTACTACACAAATTATAATATCATCCATATGAGTTGCGTCCACCACCAAACAAACAAACCGTGGTATTATTGTTACAACTTGGGTAAAGGTTGAGATATAACTTGTCGATTACATAGAACTGAAAACATGTACAACTTTGTTAATAATTAAAACAAATAAATGCTCAACCCAGATTCCCACACAAGATATGTTCATGTTTTATTATCTGGAATCCACACTTGGGGGAGCACCTTTTATATAACCAAATATATTGTCAAACTGAGGCATCGAGTGAAGCATCATCGTCTACATTAGCAAATTCTTTGATCAAGTTTTTGGATGAAGGTAGTCCTGCAACTACATCCTCTTCAATGCCACACTCATTAGTTCCTCTTTGGATTTTGAAGTATCCGTCCTATAATTCAAAATATTTGAGGATGGTTCAATAAAGTTTCGCTTTATATTTAACTTAATCCAGCCAAAAGAGAAAATTTAATATGCAAAAAACTTACATCACCCCAGCTTCGATTCCACTGATTTGCAAGAAGCTGCACGCAGTATCAGAAAATGATGTTTACCATATTACATGTGGATTTGTAAGTGAAATGCAGAAGCTAAGACACAGAAACATATCGTTACTTACCCAATAGTCCTCGCCCTCATCGGTGGTTCCCCATCCAATTAGCTTTACAGCATGACCTCCCATGACATCGCCCGTCACGTGCTTATAAACTCCTGACTTGTAATGAGCGAAATCCTGTGTGAACAAATTAAAGAACCCAACGAGAATAAATTAGATGGAACCCCAAACATAACATAAGACGAGACTGAATAACTATGTACCCCAGTTGTTATGATTTTGGGTGTAATATGACTAAGTACCCCTGTTATATAGTTATTTAGTAAGGAAGCAAGGTACACCATCTAATAGCAGTAACCCGCTAGATAATTTAGGAGAAAGTCAAGGAATTTAAATTGTGTTAGCAGATCCAGACATCCAATGTGATTAATTGTATGTCAAATATTCACTTTCAAAGTAGAATAGTTCAGTCATTTCTTAATTATATCATTTTCATATTATTGGCAAAGAACCACCCGCCCCCAACAACCAAGCACGCACAGAAAAAACTCAAACCACCAAAGACCCACTCAGTTAAAGTGTAAATGAAAATTGAAGTCGCTGTCAAACTCAACTAAAATAGTTTTTACCTCGTATACGGTGAAAGCAACCTCAACAGGTCCATTTTTATAAATTTCAGCCATGATATTGGAGGGATCTGAATGGACTTTATAAGCACTGACACTATAGTGTTTTGACTGCTTCCACAGCAGATTGCCATCCGTGCACTTTCTCTTACACTTAGGTGTGGGATATGCAGGTTCACAACCGGGGTGTGAGCATCCAGTTTGATCGAAGTATGGGTCACACTGTAGGAGAAAATCATTCAGTATTCAGGAATATATATCAGCTATAAATGCAAAGCCGACAGCGGTCAAAGCAAAAGCAACAATCTTAACTCAAATTCAATAAATTACTGGTGAAAAGTAACTATAACCAAACAGAGAGAGAACACTGAATCTGTATCTTAAACACTCTGAACTGCAGGAAAAGTTGAGATCAAATGAAAAGACATGTTTTTACCTCTGCAGTGACAACACCCGAGCGCTTAAAGTATCTCCACGCAGCAATAGGATAGCCGCCATCACAACCCTCCCCACACAAGAAGCCACAACATGCTAAGAGGTCATTAACAGATAGAGATATATTCTGCAACAAAAGATATGGATGTTATATTACATATATTGGAACAGTCGAGAAGAGAACACGCCAACTTCATTTTTCCATAAAATTTACAAGTCACCTTGTCAAAATGGATGCAAAATCGGTCAGATAGTGCTTCCACAGCAGCAAAAGCCCAACAAGAGCCACAATGTCCCTGATCAATAATTTATTAATTAGATCATTTGATAAATTGGACAGCTTATTTAATGGAAAGTAGTATTATGGTTGTCAGATAAATGAGATATGGGGTCACCTGATCTTTGATATTAAAAACATTCCAGTGGATGACAAAGAAAAAGAAAACGCATTAGTGCCTTTTGGATGAAAGAATCATACATTACATTCACAACTACAAGGAAAGTAACTGACCTAGAATATCCCCTATGGTGCTACATTTAGGCCAAACAGTTCTTGAATCAAACTGATTGGGTAATTTCAAACTTTCTGAATGAACCTTAACAGGAATGCTCTTTAGTTCACCTTGTGGTGTTGGTTTAGCTCAAGGAGATGCTTAAATTATGCAACCTGTGAAACGAATGTATATTAGAAGGGTAAATTATGTAAATCATTGGAATATATGAAACTTCTAGTGTAATATTATGGATATTGGTGTCAAAGAGCAAGTATGCTGCACACTAATCACCATGTCAAGTCCCTTCAAATGGGTTAAGGTCCAAGCTCAAGGAAGGTGGGGCCACCTCAAGACAAGTCCATGAATATACTATTGAGGGAAAGCTGGGAACTTCATAATTTTTTTACAGTTAGTGCCACCTGTAGGTAAGTTTGTAAATCTATTTCTTCTTCCTTCTTTATTCTTAGGGATAGAAAACAAAATTTGTCCAGAGATAAATAGGCACAAAAAAAAGTGAACAAGGTATCCTCCAAACTCCAAAGAGAAAAGCATGATACAACCCTACAAGGAGGCAGCCTGTCGGTATATCAAAGTCAGGAATAGAAAACCAGAAAAGCCTCAAAAGCAGAAGCCCAAAAAGAAGCTAAAAACGAAACCCACCCCATGAAAGGTCAACACGCAAATATTTGTCCTAAAAAATCCTAGCATTCAAAAAGTTATTGGTATCTAGTCAATTGACTAGAAGTGTGTAGAATTAACAACATGGTGCAAAAAAATATGGTGGCAGGTGATAGATAGAGATAGAGAGAGGGAGAGGGAGAGATATGGAGTATGGTGGTCTAGGGTAAGTGAGTTTGACGGAGCTAATTTTTCATAGTACAGGGGTGGTAGAGGACAAGGGAGTGGAGAGAGCAGAGAGAATGGTGACAGATGGAGAGAAGAGACATGTGTCCAAGGAACAGAAAGAAGAATATGCCATTTCCATGCATGCAATCTTCTATTGGTTGATCTTGTGTCAGCAGTTCACAGATCCCACAAGGGAAATTTTTGAATTATGAAACTGGGAGGGCTTGCATCAGCAGGAAGCAAAATCAGAAACATAGTAAGGACATTGTTTATAGACATTGTGGGTTTATAGGCGGCAAAAGTAAGCTCTCAAACTAGAGAGAATCTTACTGTAGCAAGTATTTATTAGTTTTGTAAATAAAATGCCTCATAAATGATGTCAGCCTACAGGGAAGATCAGTGTTATTATGAACTGGAATAATAATCCATATACTTTCACTAAACAACAACGATCAGTGTAGTTTACCAATAAAGAGAAAAGTACAGAACATGGCAGCAATCAACTTAGAAGACAACTAAAGCTAACCTTTAACGAAAGAAATTGAAAGAGTTAGGGAAGTATGGGCTGCCAATTGGAAACTCACAGAGTAATTAGAGAATCGAGGATTCATAGATGCTTTCCATCCAGCTCTGGGGTTTCTGTTAATTGATTTAACAATTGATTCCTGTATGGCAGGTAATACAACCAAAGTCCTCTAATGTGATATTAATCAGTCTAGAATGAAAAATCTTGTCATTTTATGCAAGCAATATTGTACCTGAAGAATATAAGATTCCAATTTTACTAGTGGCACTGTATTCAATGCAAAACCTGCATTTAATACTCCAATAAGTAAGTTTACCTTTGCTAAGAAATATAAAAGGAAAGTGTATTATTTATTTAGGATTTTAGTTATTCCAATTCTATTTTATAAAGGCAGGCCTTGAGTTATGTAGAATCTGAGATATGGTATTTCATCTACTCAAATGCTGCCATTTGACTTGTTATGGAAACTACAACATTTAAAATTCAACTATCTCATTCATTGCATTCGGAGAGTAGTACCCACCCTTCTCCCTCTTCCAAGGCCCAGCCGGGGATTAAGGGGAGAGAACGCCAAAACCTTTTCTTTTCTTCCTTTTTCTTATTAGGATAATTCGTTAAAAGTGCCAAAAGGGCATGAAAAGAGCAGTTTCCACCCATCCAAAACATGCTTATAGAAAACTTCTCACAATCCTGGACCACACAAACAGAACCTACACTAATTTTCCAAGGAAACTTGTCTAGAAAACCAAAAAAGATAGTATACTATAGACCCATAATAAACCTCATTGAACCAAATAATAATAATAATAATAATAATAAATTTAAAATAAAATAAATAAATAAATAAAAACAGGTTCAAGATCAAAAACAAACCTGAACCTAAAGCATAAATAGGTTACAAAAGCATTTTAAGGGGAGAAGAAAAAGGAAAAAATAATCCAAAAAATAATTCTTATTAAGAGGAAAAACAAGGCCATCTTCTGTTGAGATGAGATCATGAGCATAACATGTGTTAATCCACCTTCTCTGCTTTTCATTAGTTCTCTTTGCAACACCTATGAAAAAGGGTATAGAGGAAAACAAGACACACCTCTGCTTCTAATTACTCTGATTTTTTTCCCATCTCCCCCCACCCCCCCCAAAAAAAAAAAAAAAAAAAAAACCAAAGCTTGACACCTCTGTTTTTTTAGCGTTGTTAACATTGAAATTTGAATTTCTTACAGTTGAAAGGAGATTCATGTACATTTCTGCCAAATCATATATGTTTATTACAATACAATATGACAGTGGTAGTGGAGTTCGACTCGAGTGCTTCATATAATACACAATCACTTGGTTTCATCAGCTGTAAAATTATAGTTACATGCCTTTATAAAACCATGATGAGAGAAAACGATAGATGGACATCTATAATACCTAGACATTAACCTCACAACTATAAAAAGCTGCACATTTTAACCAACAAAGAAAAACTGCAAATCAATGTTTCTTTATGTACACATTTGTCGAGCTTTAAGTTAAACCAATAGTGGCTAGTTTGTACTACTACAAGCTATGAATAGCTAGAAGCCTTGAACTCAACTTACATGCACTCTACTCAACCTTCTGAACAGTACCCTTTGTCAAATAATCGAATACATATGCATCTTTAAATTTATAAGAACTCATTTTCTTGATTATCTCTTATAAACTGATTCTTTTCAAATATTTTAGATTATTTGTAATCTACTTCAGAGCGCTGAAATAGTAGTGCAAATTTGTACTAGTCTGCAGCAATTGTGACTGGCCTACAAAGTTCTAATGGTGACTTGATACAGAGCCATTTCATTTGTTTCTCACAAGGGTGCTAATTAAAAATCAAGAGACTGATAATGAAATGATTTGCACCTCAATCTGATCTGTACTATGTGCCAAAATGAGGAGTAAAAAAAAATTAAAAAGAAAAGAGAAGACTTTTTCAGTGAACAAATGTCCAACTACATGTTAATGCTGTACAATAATCAAATACCAACTATACCACTAAATTTAAGTGTAATCAGCTATTAGTAAAGCTCCCATCTTTTTCTACTTTTCCTATTTCCCTTTTCCAAATCGTTGAAAATCCTGTCTATGATGATCTAACCCATCATCTAATTGTTGTTAAACATAAGAAATCATTAGGGTATCAAGCATATCAGTTGTTTATCTTATCTGGGTAAATAAAGAAGTGAGAAAACGGTATGAAAAGGCAAGAATAGAGAGGCACAAGTGAATAATTAACAGATGTGTATTTGAAGTTGAACGGCAAATTCAACAGCAAAATCAGCGGGTCAACTGTTAACAAGCCGAAATCAGTGGATCTACAATTAGACCAGACAAAAAAGAGAGAGGGAAAGAGAAGGTACCTGTTCATGAAACAAGGAGATAGCCCCAAGAATCAGGAGAGTCGCCCAGTAGAGCCCCGTTGGGGCCATATCAGTTCTGTGGAATTGATTGGGAAAATGAGGAGCAGATTATCCTCTACCTACCAAATGGAGTTTTACATATACTCCAACTCCAATAATTTGGAATCTTTATGACAAGAATAAGATCCACTTATTGGTCATTTGTTGGCTATTACGTCAAAATGGTTGAAAAAGTGGTAGCGTGGTGCAAACTTAACAAAAATAAGACCATTCAAGCATTTAGCAAAAAGGGATAAGGTCCAAAAAAAAACCCTGATGTTTACACGGATGTCTCACTTCCACCCTAAATTATTTTTTTTTCTAAAAGTACCCTTAACGTTACAAAATTCAGCCCAATTATGCCCCTCCCGTTAACAGACTTGCCACCAAGCAAACGGAGCAGACACGTGGACAAAATTTGTTGGCTGAGCAAAAATATTTTTTTTTCCTTTCTTCTCTCTTTCCTCTTCCTTTCTTCTCCCTTTTTTTCTCTCTCTCTCTCCTTTTTTTTCCCTCTGTTCTAAAATAACAAAACCCAAACAGGAATCGAGTTAACCAATCTCCAACACCGATTTAGAGGATTTCCTGGTGGCTACAAAATCTTCGCTAATATCATATCAAGACGGACTTTCATCACTCATACGCAAACCGGACATCGTCTTCATCAAATCGCCATTTTCCGAACGTCTAAACACTTGCACCGCCGGCCATCCATTCCACCTCCGCCGCTAATCGCCGGAAACTTCCGCTTCAACGTCGAGTTCCAAAGGGTTCTTAATCGCGTTATCCGCATTTACACCGCTTGAGAATCCTCGTGATGGTCGCCCATTTGTTCTTAGTCATGCGAGAGCTTTCAAAATCATCTCATCCTCCTCCCACAGAATGTAAAGCGCTCCACCTCCGGTGAGAGCTAACTATACCATCGTAACCTTACCACGACTTTCCGATCTCCCACGAATCACCCTAGCAATCACCGTCCAATTCCTCGCGCCATCTTTATTCGACTAAATTAATTACATCCTTCTCTCTTCTCGCCAAATACCGTCCCAACTCCTAGCCCTAAAGAATCAGTGTTTGACCAAATTACTTCCACCCTTCTCTTCATCACCACCAAGTCACCAAATGGGGAAGAATCTCTCACTCGCCAAATGCCTAATAATGGCTATGCAGATTTCTACCTTTCTAACTTTGAAGTCAAAACAGAGGATTCTCGAATCCTTTTTACTCGCTTTTAGTGCTTTTGATTACAACAACAATAGTTCATATCTTCCTAATTACGGGTGGACCAAATAAGATGATGCAGAGAGCTTTAAGAGTAATTTGTTTTGAGGGGAAACCCATTTTTTGATCCAACCTCAATTTGATAGTTTAATGGAGTCTTCAAATTTTCAAAGCCAAGTGTTGAGCTCACTGAAATTCCTCCTCTTCCGCCAAATGAGAAGGGTTTGTAATACTGAAATTTACAAGTTAGATCCAACCTCTATGAGTCTTGATTGATTGGTAGACTATTGTGATTGTCTTCACATGTTAAGTTAAGTTGTGATTTTAATTCCTTGTCAGTTATGGTGGGTATGTTTGTCTTTATGAAATTTGTAAAATCTATATTTATTTATTTATTTAGACAAATACATGTTCAAATTGATCTCTTTTGGGTGTTCAAATTTAAGATCTATAGTTATGGTGTTGTTTCTCTTTGATCCATTTTCTTGCTTCTGCTTTTTGGAGGAGATAGAAAAGTAGACAAAAGAGAAGGTGCCATGTGTCGACCACATCGATAGGCTTTACATCCGCTTGTCTAGTTAAGCGATTGTTAATAGGGAGGGGCATAATTGGAATGAATTTTGTAACGTTAAGGGTACTTTTGGAAAAAAAAATAGTTTAGGGTGGAAGTGGGACATCCGTGTAAACATCAGGGTTTTTTTTGGACCTTATCCCTTTAGCAAAAATAAAGCAAACAACAAAAATATTAATTCTTAAAATGTGATTTATTTTCTTTTGAGACTTTGAACTTTCAATGATTTGATAGATATTTGATTAGTTGTTCTGAAAATAAGATTTTATACATCTATATATTATAGTTAAAATATTTTCAGTTAAAACTTAAAAGTAATCAATTTTAATTTTTTATTAACAAATCTCTATAGTCTAAACTACAAAGTCAAATAGTAATGATATATATTGTTAATTATTTACTTCGATTTTTTGATTATCAGTTACATAAATAAATATTAGTGTTGATTTCTTTTAAAAAACGTGTAATAAATGGGATACTCTTATAATTTCTACTAATTTCAAATATTAATAAATTTTATAATTATAATTCAACATAAATTTTTCCCACCCCCACCCCACCCCACCCCACCCCACCATGTGCACTCTATTAGAATGGAACTGAAGTGAAAGTGTGAGGAATTCTTCAAGCCTCTTTTCCTTCAAAGAATATACAAAGTGAATTCACTAGACCTTAACAAAACAAAACAAAAACATAGTTATTAGATGCAGTGCCTTGTAAGCGAGCTACAACATTCAATTTCTAGGAGAGTATTTGTTGATTAGATAAAATTGCATTTATTAATCAAACTAATATTATTTAAATTGTGATTCCAAAAATATCGAATATCGTTCTTGGTGTTATGGAGTATGGTAGGGAAACAACTAATAATTGCTACGAAGAACCCCAAACTAATTCAAATAAATAGAAAGTTGTTTACATAGTTGAACTCTACAATAATCTTGGTCCAATTAAAAAAATCATATAAAAAATTTAATTTAAAAAAAAGAAGAGAAAAAATGCGTACTTGCGTAATTAAGGCAAATGAGAGTTAGGCTCAGACTTTGGCATAATAGCTCATGACATATCTTGTTATCACTTTTAATTGTATATAATAGAAGAAAAAGGAGGTTCCTTTCCCCTCTTAAAAACTTCCAGCCCCCTTTTTCATTTCTCTTTCTTGTTCCAAATGAAGCTTAAGTACCACAATATGCAATCTACTCAAAATCAACTCCTTTTAAAACAAATGCTACTTCTAACGATTACTGAAGGTAATTAATAATTAATTAGAAATTCATCAAACACTGGGATAAATTTTGATATATAGTTACTTCTAACAATTACTGAAATTAATTAATAATTAATTAGAAATCCATCAAACCCAGGGATGAATTTTGATAGATAGCTAAAATTTAAGAACTGAAACCTTTGAAAGAACTCATTACTTATCCTGAATTAGCAACCCTTCTTTGGAACAACTCAGTAGATAACATCTACATCAAATCATCTCCTTTTCACATTAAGAGTCTTTATAGCACTTCCTCAAAATTAACTACCAGTTCACCATAACAGAGATTCTATTTATAGAGATTCTTAGGAAAAAAATTGAAGATATGAAACTCAATTAAAAAAAAGAAAATTTAAACCTTAAACAACACCCATTTCTTTCTTAACATTGGCCTACATTTCTCAGAGAGCTGCAACTTCCTCTTCCATCTCTTTCAATCTTCTTTTCATCTCATCCAATTCCTTCAATCATATACTTGATTAGGGATATTACATTAGAATCAACACTTAGGATTTCTTAATCGCATAAAATCAATCTATATGTATAAAAACACGATCAATGATGACGTAAACAATGCTTAATCTTGATTTTTATTGAATTTAATCAACAAATCACTTACTACTATAATCAGATAAACAAAACAGAAATTTCGACAGAAGGGTTAATAATAAATCAAAACAACAATAGTAATAAAAGTTAAGTCATAAAGAACAAATGAAAATCATAAAATTGAATATAAAGAACTTACAGAAAATATGAGCGTGACCTGTCAAAAGAAAGTAAAACGCACAAATTTTTCTGTCTAATTCCTTCTTTCCCGGTTCAATACTCGTAAATTTCTAGAAAAGTAAATTTCCCACTCCTAGCCTCTCAAAGAAGATGTTGACATACAAATTCATGCATGTATATAATCAAGAAGTTATTTGATTTGTAAAAAATCACAGGAGCGCATTTTGTAGAATTAATGCATTTTGGATGGGGAAATTTGAGGAAGAAAATAGATCATTTTGTTCTGAAAGTTTAGAACACTCTAACTCAAACACTTTTGAAAGTAAATCCAAAGAAAGGAAACAAAAATAAAAACAGAAGATAATTAAGCACCATAAAATGTTATCTTCTTTTTTCAATTTCTAACTTCACAATATGTTACATCAGTAATGAATGCATAAACAACATAAAGCAACATATTTAATCCAAATCAATGAGATGCTCCAATTTTTTTGGATGTCTAGTCACACACAGAATTAGTGAAGAAGCAATTTTCATATAACCTTCGCAAACGAATTCTGAGCCGCAATTAAGATAAGTTGAATTTAATACAAAAGTTAAGGATATATAAAATCAAATAACTGGGTTATGATTTATCTTTCTTTTCTTTTTCCAAGGATTAGATTGTCCCATTCCAAATAGTATCCTTAAAAGGAGGGAAGGGGGGAAAGGGATAATTTGGTACGTAGTAGTTTTAAGTTGATAGTATACAAATTACAATAACTCAATCAGATAATAATGTATTTATGTAGACAAACGGATACAAAGCTAGCAGTCTAGCAAGCCTCACCATGGTTCTCTCAAATTCTGATTTTAATTGGCAAAGTAAACCTTCCTGAAATAAATTAACCTCACAAAATTAACACAAAACACAACCATGAAGCTGAATAAGACTTAATTCGCTCAAACTGAGAGAATACACCAGAAGTCCTAACTTGAAAAACACAAAAAGCCCCAACTTAAAAGTATCAGAATTCAATCAATTTCATCAAAAGACACAAAGTAACATAAAATTAGATAATACTCATTAACCCAATTCACACCAACAAACAATGAAATTCATAAATAAAATCAACTCGGAACGACAAGTAGCATAAAATTTTATGTTACTTTTGTTGAAATATTAAGTTCTCTTATAAAAGATGATTTTTTTACGAGTTTCTATATTTAGTTGGGCCGCCAACAGGTCAATTGTATTTTGCAACTCTACTCCTTTATATTAACGCATAAGAATGAACGTATTCCCCTAATTAACCTTAAACACATTGATTATGCAAGTGAGCGTGTGATTGTTTCTATTAATAAAATAAAATTAATTCAATCAAATCTTATACTTAATCTACAAAATACCACACAAAAATAATACTACCTTGTAAAATTAATTAGCATATATGAAGGAGATATATAGTTTTATTTCATGCATGTATATCCTTAAAACAATAAGTTATTTATTTAGTACGGAGTATGGCGATGATGTATTATATTATTTTATATTACCATGACATTTTGTAGAGTATAAGAAATTGACCACAAATGACACCATTTTTATGAAAATGAAAGAGTAATTAAGTATTAACTAATTCAAGCTGTCTACCCTTGAAAAAGAAAAATATAAAAAATTGAATTTTCAGGCCTAACCACATAAGGTGCATATATGGTAGTCAAAATAGTACTGAATTTGCAGCCAAATTAATAAATAAATTTGATTGTGGTAGTCCTTTTTTATTTGTCCACTCTTTTGCTTATAGGATTGAGGATTACTTGCACCACATGAACATCCTATCCTCGATTAGGTCAATATTGTTAAATTCAAAATTAATTAGCATACAGTACTTTTCCCTTGATGAAATTCAAGTAAATAGATATAAAAAATGTATAGGTTTCAATGTGCCAATTAACACCAACTCTTATCCAAAACAAATCAACACAAACACGTTTGAACTAATTTCTTGTATACTAATAAATAAAAAAGTCAAAGAATTAAAGCCAATTACAAGAAGCTATCGAGATTAGAATGCATCTTGTTAATTCTATAAATATATCGAATTCAGCAACTACGTACGTACAAAATCATCAATCATAAATTAAGAAAGAAAGAAGAAGATCGAAGAACAACGAGGCTATCAAGAAAAAGAAAAAGAAAAAGAACTATATCTGAAGATGTTATCAGAATTATGCAAAGGTATTGGTACAATTTCTATCTAGCTAGCTATATATAGAGTTTTGAATGTTTTAAAAAGCTTATTAACATTATTTCTGAGAAAATGAGGTTCAACAGTTCCTGATAAAAAAAATTCAATTATAATTTCGAGAAAAAAGTATTTGTACAAAACGTAAAAGAGTAAAAAATATAGTAATGCCTTTGTTTTTTATTCAATTGTGATATTCTTAATTTGTTAAAGAGAGATACCATTCAAGCATTTAGCAAAAATAAAGCAAACTTAACAAAAATATTAATTCTTAAAATGTGATTTATTTTCTTTTGAGACTTTGAACTTTCAATGATTTGATAGATATTTGATTAGTTGTTCTGAAATTAAGATTTTGTACATCTATATATTATAGTTAAAATATTTTCAGTTAAAACTTAAAAGTAATCAATTTTAATTTTTTATTAACAAATCTCTATAGTCTAAACTACAAAGTCAAATAGTAATAATATATATTGTCAATTATTTACGTCGATTTTTTGATTATCAGTTACATAAATAAATATTAGTGTTGATTTCTTTTAAAAAACGTGTAATAAATGGGATACTCTTATAATTTCTACTAATCTCAAATATTAATAAATTTTATAATTATAATTCAACATAAATTTTTCCCATACCCCACCCCACCCCACCCCACCCCACCCACCACACCCCACCCCACCCTGTGCACTCTATTAGAATGGAAATGAAGTGAAAGTGTGAGGAATTCTTCAAGTCTCTATTCAACGAATATACAAAGTGAATTCACTAGACCTTAGAAAAACAAAACAAAACAAAACAAAAACAAAGTTATTAGATGCAGTGACTTGTAAGTAGGGGTGTTCAAAACAATCGATTTTTTTAATTTTTCGGTTTTTTGGACCGGATCGAACCGGTTGGTTCGGTATAAAAAAGAATCGGTCCGGTTCGGTATAAAAAAAACGATATATACCGGTTTTCGGTACCGGTTTCTGTGACGCCCCCAAAATAGGTATTCATCACCCATTTTGAGTTGTCAAATACATGGTACAGAAATAACTACAACTTTATTATTACAACATAAAAACTGTGAGTTTAAAATACAAATTGTCATCTAGACAATATCAATACCCAAATAAATCCTCATCACAATTATTGATACATTATTTTATGAAAATGGTGAGGACTACTAAACAACTCTCTCTAGAACCATCATTCCATACCCCGACTTGTACTTGCTACATTCTCGCCTCCTGAGAAGAAAAATAGAACAACAAGGAAAATGGTGAGCTCAACTAGCCCAGTAAAGAATATTATGACTAAGATAACATAGAACAAATTATCGTTAGTCCTCAACAGGGAAAAATCTGATAGAATACAATAGACAAAAAATTTCAGATCAATATTCGCAGCGGAAAATAATAATTTATAGAATAGTTACGTAGAGAATGAAATCTACTAATATCTATGAATTTAATACCCATCATCATTATTTTATCCTCAGAACATCAATCAATATTCATCTTGAATCAAATATTCATCTTTGCACTACAAAGCCAAAGATATTCATCACCGGGTCATGTTCACCTCAACACCTATTCATCTTTGCACTACTGGCCAAAGATATTCATAAGAAAATCAACCATCTTTGCACTTCAAAGCCAAAGATATTCAAAGAACATCATCATTTAGGACCCAGGATGATGAAAATATTTTAAAAAAACGAATCCAGTAAAACAAAAGACAAGGATTAAGGATTAAGGATTCGTAATTCGGTTTATGCATGTCCAAAAATACCTCAATAATAATCATAGTGGAGTAAAATTCAAGAATGATCAAAACATGGATACAATCAAAGCTAGTATCCATAATAGATATTTTGGACAAAAATAAGAATTTAATTTTTCTATGAATAGTTCCGTATTCGTGAATAAAGGTCAGATATCGTGAATAAAGGCTCAGTATACATGAATAGTAACCTCGACACCAAAAGTTCTAAATTTGATAAAAACTTCAGATCAATACTTCTGCATAATGATTTTGAAGAAAATAATATCATTCATGAAGAAACTAATATCCCTTACCTTGCAAAAAAGACAAGATTTAGTTGAATCACCGATATAAGCTATGACTTGAACTTGTCTTGACTGTAAAGAACACTCAAAGTATTAAAATACTCACAAGAATACGCTCAATATATTGAGAGAGAAAGAGAGAAAAAACTCATGATTTAGTGTAATTTTCAATTCTAACTTAAGCACCCTATTTATAGAAAAATGCTTGAACACCAAAATGTAAAATTTAATATAATATTATTATTATTTGTTAAAATTCTATACGCCCACTTTTGGAGATCTGATTTCAGCAATCAATAACACATGCTAGACCCACTTAACACACCAAAAACGTTTTTCTTGAAAAAAATAATTAAAACTTCCAAAAATCAATTATTTCGGAACTTCTAACTTCAATAATTCATAATAAATAGCCCTTTTGTCGTAAAAATTCAATCTCGTGATTTTTATAGGAAATTCAATTCTCTACAACTTTGCAGAAAAAAGTTTTTCCAAATTCCAAACAAAAATTGACCAAAATCCACAAACGGACAATTTTACAAGCTATAATCAAATTTTAGTCAATAAATGGGGTCCACCGACATGTTTAACATGTTTTAAACATTTATTGTAACAAAAATACTCTTTCTCCTCATATACTCATATATCCCACATTCATTGTAAAAATATCACAATTATTATATTATTAAAATATAATAATATATTTAAATGAATTATTTTATCAGAAAAAGATAAATTTTCAATTTTCAACAATTGTCACATTAAAAATTTTCTCCATCTATATCCACATAAAATCAATATTTTCCTCATCATATGAATCAATAATTAATTATTCACAAATAATATTACGAGAATCACAATATTGACAACCGCATAGCCTCCCGGGAAAGCAGGGGCCTTCCTAAAAGATTTCTCCTTCTATCAAGCGCCAGCAATTAAATAACCTCTCCTTAGACGAACTTTCTAGACATTGCCAATAATGTTATCTAATAATATTATTCAGATAATATGAATTATTGTCTGATAATGGAAAATACTTGTGTAATGACAATTATTGAACAACAAGATAATAATAAATATCAACACAAAGAATTATTGAATCAATAAAATAAAATACTTGAATAAAAGAATTACTTTGTAACAATTATTGAGTAGTGCCTTCTTATGTAAGAATCAATAATTGGTGCAATACTGCAAATATCATCTTGTCAACGCCAGACATCTTGTATTTTAACCACCGGGTATTCCAACAAGTGTTAATTAACAGAATAACTACGCCATATTTATAAACAACTTATACTTGTCGCTTTCTTCATCCAATCGTTTGCCGTTATGGGGCCCACATTAAGGTCATACTGTCGCATTTAATATTCCCAACAAGAAAAAAATATTCCACGACCAAACGAATATTCCTCAACAACAATGAATATTTTATAACCACTTGCTTATTTAAAATATTTGCGTATTTTACCCATAACTATCCACATTAATCAAATCAACCATTACTATTTCAAAATAATAAATAGAGGAAATTAAATTTCATTTATTAATAATTTGGGGTCTTACAACTTCCTCTCCTTATGAAATTTCGTCCTTGAAATTGACGTACGTACCTGGTGTTTCAAAAAGATGAAGATACCTCGCTTTCATTTCCGTTTCCAACTCCCAGGTCATTTATTCAATAGCATGGTTCCTCCACAAAACCTTAACATGTGGTATGACCTTTACGCGTAGGACATACTCCTTCCTATCCAAGATCTTGACAGGTACCTCCTCGTACGTTAAGTCTTCAGCTATCTCGTCTGGTTCTAACTCAATGATGTTGTTCGGGTCGTCCACATATTTACGTAACATCGGTACGTGAAAAAAAAATGTTATAAACACGCGACATACTTGGTAGTAAAGCGAGTCTATAGGCCACAGTTTCTACTCGATCGAGAATTTCAAATGGATTAATAAATCGAAGGTTTGAGCTTTCCTCACATCACTGATTCTCGCTTTTGAAATAACAATTTCTTGCACCTCTTTCTTCAAATTCATAAGCTCGGTGTGTAGCTTGAATGAATTTTAACTTTATCGATTAAAGTCGATTATACTCAGTATATCATCACGCGGTATCTAGAGTTTTCATCTCCATCTCTATTATTTGTAAGTTATACGAAATGAGTCTTTAACAATATCGTACTCGTATACGATCTTCTACTCAACACGTCAGCTACCACGTTCGCTTTTTCAAGACGGTATGGTCAGAACATGTGCCGAATGAGTCTCTTCTTGAGTTCTTCGAAGCTCTTCCCACATTTTGTGCTCCATTCAAATTTTGTATCTCTACGAGTCAGCTGCATTAATGGAGTAGCGATTCGAAAATATCCTTCAACGAATCTCCGATATTAACCAGCTAAGCCCAAAAACTACGTATTTCGATTACTGACTTAGGTTGCTCTCAACTGTGACTCATATCCTAATCTTGGATAGCACGTCAGAATGGCACCTATCAGTTTACTACAGCATAAATATGGCGTCCCCTACAGAGAGTCTGGATTTAGTGTATTTCACAAAGGAAGTCACCAGATAGAGGCTCGGGTACCAACATCTATAGTCGGGTTTTTAACTCCTGAAGTTCAATAGGAGCCATTCGATATAAGATTTTAGAAATGTGTTTTGTACCGGGTTCAAAGTCGATACAAAATTCAATATCACATTCTGGGAGTAAGCCAGGAAATTCTTCAAGAAATACGTCAGGAATTTCACTAAGAACAAAAATATCATTCAAATTTGACGTATTATTGTTCAAGTTCATAACATGGGCTAAGAAAACTTGACATCCATTTTTCAATAAACGAATGACTTCATGGCTTGATATGAAAATGTTTGACTACAATGGTTTGATTGCCTGAATTCGAATAACAGGTTGCTTAGGAATATGAAAACTAACAACCTTTCGAAAGCAATCAATTTTGGCATGATGAGTAGTTAACCTTAAAATCACATCAAAAGCAAATATCTTTATAGAAATAAAGTCAACAGGTAATGTGATAGTGCCAACCTGAATAGTGCAAGATTTCTAAATAGTGGATGAAATGAAAGTTTCTCCTAATGGAGTCTCCACAGATAGGTCAAAGTCTAATTTCTCCGGAGTCAAGTTCAAACGTTGAACGCAAGCAAGAGAGATAAAAGAATGGGTAGAAGCGGTATCTAATAAGGTATAAACTTCGCAAGAATTATAATTAACTAACCCGTGCTAACTTCGTTCGGGTTTCTCGCGTTCGACCGACCACAACAAACGCTTTTCCAGAACCGCTGACTTTGACTTTTCCGGGACAAATTTTTTGAGTCATCATCCCCATCGGACTTGGTTTCGCTTTCTGCATAATCTCTCGAGCGATATGTCATTCCTTTCCACAATTATAACATACCTTGAACCGTTGTGGCGCTTTAATGATATGTCCCTTTTTCCCACATTTGTAAAGATACGACCGGTGGTCGCTCTCCTCCTTAGAACCGGTTGTTCTTTGGCAACAGACGTCTTCACATGGTCGTTGTTGAATCTCCTCTTTTAAAATCTCCTCCCACTCGCTTCTTCTATTCTCATGGCTATGATTACCACTAGAGTGGTTGCCGCCTTTTGTTCGCATTTTTTCTTTTCCTCTTATCGTTGCTCAGATGATCATCACCACCGATATATTATCCTGATTATGGTCCCTCGGTTGAACGTACTCGTTATCTCGCTCTAACAATTGAGCCCTGTTGACAACATCTGAATAGAGAGAAAATTTATGAGAAATGAGATACTAACGTATATTAGGTTTCAAACCTCTCAAAAACATCCGCGTCATACGTTCCTCATTCTCCACCAAATGAGGTGCAAACCTGGATAACTCTGCGAACTTTGCCTCGTACTGGGATACCGTCATATTGTTTTGTTCTAGTCTAATAAACTCTACCTCCTTCATATGACGAATACTTTCAGAAAAGTACTTGTCATTGATCAATTTCTGAAACGCTCTCCCCGAAGACATCTTTGAAGTCAAATTGGATGGGTACGCTTCACAGATTCCCACCAGTACTCTGCCTCACCACGGAACATAAAGGTGGCGAATGGAACCTTCTGTTCCTCCGTGCATCCCAAGACATCGAATATCTTGGTAATTTGTTTGACCCACATCTCCGCCTTAATCGGATCCGGCTTTTCAAGGAATTCTGGTGGTCCCAACTCTTTGAACTGCTTGGCTGTAACAAACCGCACGTTGTTATCATTTTCACCTGTATTTTGTGCACGAGTCTCCCTCGTCTGATTTTGCATGAACTGCAAAAAACTTCTAAACGTCCCGTCGTTCATCATCTGCTCAGTGGCGTTCTTCACAGGAGGAACATTGCCATCCTCACGACGTTTCTCCTCATTGGGAGTACACGCATCTCTACGGTCTCATTTACTCCTTTGTCAAACATTCTCGATTGACATTCTCAAATACCGCCATGAAATGCGAGGGTTAATCGAGGAAATCAATATATCACATAATATCCCTATATATTGACCAACTAACAAATAAGCTTAGGTAGGACACACTAGCGAAGGATTTACTCGTCTCTCCCCTCCTAGTTCTATTCCCCGATCTCCGCCAGAGATCATATCCCTAAGCTCTGATACCAACTGTGACGCCCCCAAAATAGGTATTTATCACCCATTCTGAGTTGTCAAATACATGGTACAGAAATAACTACAACTTTATTATTACAACATAAAAATTATGAGTTTAAAATACAAATATTGTCATCTATACAATATCAATACCCAAATAAATCCTCATCACAATTATTGATACATTATTTTATGAAAATGGTGAGGACTACTAAACAACTCTCTCTAGAATCATCATTCCATACCCCGACTCGTACTCGCTACATTCTCGCCTCCTGAGAAGAAAAATGGAACAATAAGAAAAAGGGTGAGCTCAACTAGCCCAGTAAAGAATATTATGACTAAGATAACATAGAACAAATTATCGTTAGTCCTCAACAGGGAAAAATCTGATAGAATACAATAGACAACAAATTTCAGATCAATATTCGCAGCGGAAAATAATAATTCATAGAATAGTTACGTAGAGAATGAAATCTACTAATATCTATGAATTTAACAAATCCATCATCATTATTTTATCCTCGTAACATCAATCAATATTCATCTTGAATCAAATATTCATCTTTGCACTACAAAAGCCAAAGATATTCATCATTGGTCATGTTCACCTCAACACTGCTCATCTTTGCACTACGCCAAAAGATATTCATAAGAAAATCAACCATCTTTGCACTTCAGGCCAAAGATATTCAGTAACATCATCATTTAGGACTGAGGATGATGAAAAATATTTTAAAAAAAACGAATCCAGTAAAACAAAAGACAAGGATTAAGGATTAAGGATTCGTAATTCGGTTTATGCATGTCCAAAAATACCTCAATAATAATTGGAGTAAAATTCAAGAATGATCAAAACATGGATACAATCAAAGCTAGTATCCATAATAGATATTTTGGATAAAAATAAGAATTTAATTTTTCCGTGAATAGTCTTGTCAGATTAAGTGAATAGTCTTCAGTATCACGTGAATAAGGTCTTTGATATACATGAAGAACCCCGACACCAAAAGTTCTAAATTTGATAAAATTCGGATCAATACTTCGCGCGTAATGATATCAAGAAAATAATATCATTCATGAAGAAAATAATATCCCTTACCTTGCAAAGACAGTACTTCTAGTTGAATCACTGGATATAAGCTATGACTTGAACTTGTACCGTATAGCAACACTCAAAGTATTAAAATACTCACAAGAATACGCTCAATATATTGAGAGAGAAAGAGAGAGAAAACTTCAGTATTTAGTGTAATTTTCAATTCTAACCTAAGCACCCTATTTATAGAAAAATGCTTAGAACACCAAAACAGAAAATTTTATAGGAAATTCAATTCTCTACAACTTTGCAGAAGAAAGTTTTTCCAAATTCCAAATGTAAATTGACCAAAATCCATAAATAAGCAGGCGATTTTACAAAGTATAATCAAATTTCAAATAATAAATGGAGTCCACCGACATGTTTAACATGTTTTAAACATTTATTGTAACAAAATACTCTTTCTCCTCATATACTCATATATCCCACATTCATTATAAAAATATCACCATTATTATATTATTAAAATATAATAATATATTTAAATGAATTATTTTATCGTAAAAGATAAATTTTCAATTTTCAACAATTGTCACATTAAAAATTTTCTCCATCTATATCCACATAAAATCAATATTTTCTCATCATATGAAATCAATAATTAATTATTCACAAATAATATTACAGAATCACAATATTGACAACCGTGCGGCTCCTGGAAAGAGGGCCTTCCGATAAAGATTTCTCCTTCTTGGTAGCCTTGAATTAAATAACCTCTCCTTAGATAGAACTTTCTAAACATTGCTAATAATGTTATCTAATAATATTATTCAGATAATATGAATTATTGCTCCGATAATGGAAAATACTGTATAATGACAATTATTGAACAACAGTAATAATAAATATCAACACAAAGAATTATTGAATCAATAAAATAAAATATCGAATAAAGAATTATCAGTAACCATTATTGAGTAGTGTTTTCTTTACGTAAGAATCAATAATTGGTGCAATCTTGTGTCTTCTTGTAACAACGCCATTCATCGTGTTTTAACCAATAAGGTATTCCAACAATTAATTACTTGAATAACTACGCCTGTTATTTATAAACAACTTATACTTGTCATTTTCTTCATCCAATCGCTTTTTTAGTTATGAGGCCTACATAAGGTCAAGGCATTGTCAATTTTAATATTCCCCGACAAACGGAAAAAATATTACACGACCAAACGAATATTCCTCAACAACAATAAATATTTTATAACCACTTGCTTATTTGAAATATTTGCGTATTTTACCCATAACTATCCACATTAATCAAATCAACCTTTACTATTTCAAAACAATAAATAGAGAAAATTAAATTTTATTTATTAATAGTAAATCATGTGATAAAATTAATTACAATATAGTACCTCCATCTATACCCTTATTTTTAACTTAGTCATGCAAGTATTATCAATCTTGCACCAACTCCCCTAATAGTAACAAGAATGTGAATCAATAGTATCACATGTGAACAAATAGTTATAATCATGTGAAATAATAGTTATTGGGGTGTTTGAAGGTGCTTTTTCAAAGATTGTGTCCCACTGTTGCAACAAGGTGAGGAGAATTGATTTCTGGCTATGATTTCTCAATACTAATGAAGGGTTTGATATGGATTTTAGATGGACTTTTCTGCAAAAATCCCTAGCGCACGATGTAGATAATCAATTGTTTTAGGTTGAATTTTGAAGTGACGGTGATTGAGAATCTATCAACGCACGATTAGAATCTTCCATCAAAACATGTGCATCTTTTGTTCAAGTTCCATAAGCACGTACAATTTTAAGATGTATCACTAAATAAAGATATACATATTAAGTAATCAATCTCCTGATCTTTTCTTCTACTTATCAATCAAATGGGTCTGGTTTGGACTTGAAATGTATGTGTGATTGTTATGCGTTTCAAATGACAGAGGGGGGGAAGGAGGATTGGCCGGAGAGAGATTATTATTTATAATTAGACATTGACTTGAACCCCTATTAAAGCTATGCACTTGTAGTTGTTAAAATTCTGACTCGGACACATAAATAAAGTTGGTAGGTTTAAAAGAATATCCATATTAGCTAGACCTAGACGTTGAAGCGAGTATATATGATGTGTTTGTGTCGATATGCGTGCAGGTGATATTTTATTTCATAACTAGTAATTGGTTGTGCCTAAAGTCACGGCGTAACGAAAAATTAGATTTAAATTTAAAAAATACAACATTACCTAAATACTCTTTGCTATCTAAAATAACTTACAATCAGACATGACAATTATCATAATTCACCATACCACCACAATAATTAATACATACTCAATCATCAACACATATCCAACCACCAAAATATCAAGCTAGTCGCTACTAATTTCAAGAAATTTTGGCAAAATTTCTTTTAAAAATAGATATCTAGAAAAATCTAAACTTGTCTACAAAATTTAAAATCATCAATACATATCCAAACCTCCAAAACAGCCATCATTCCATACCCAAAATCAACATAACCATGTATAATTAGTTAACTTTACAAAAGACGAAACACAAAAAATACACACATGCAGAAAATAGAAAAACAATTTTGTATTCTTTACAGCTTACACCAAGTGTCCTTCGTATTTGAAATATAAAAATTATTGAAATATGTGAGTCAAAATAAAACAAATGAGCACACTTGTTACTGCTCAGATTGTGTTGGAAGGAACCATTGTTACTGAGGACTTTCTCTGCACTAGGGTTCGGGTTTGGGTCGACACTTGTGATACTATTGTTAGGGTCCCTACTATTGGTTGATTATATATATATATTTTATATTCTTTATTTGTTATAAAATATTTTATATTCTTTATTTGTTATAAAATATTTTTATAACAAATAGCAAATAAAAATAGCAAATATTTTATATTCTTTATTTGTTATAAAATATTTTGTATTCTTTATTTTTTATAAAATATTTTTATAAAAATAGCAAATAAAAAATTATAAAAATATATTTTTATAAAATAGGATATTATTTTTTATTTGAATTATAATTCTTTATTTGTTATTAAATGAAAGAGTTATAAAATAACAAATATTTTATTTGGAATAGCAAATAAAGAACTTTTGTGCAAGTAGTAAGAGGTTGTCTTAGGTTTGGATTGGATATTTTTTTTTTTAACTTGTAGTAAGAGCTTGAAGCGGTACTGGGAGTATTATATAAAAAAGGCACAAAAGTACAAAAAGTATCTTGGAATTAAGGGCATTATTTAATATTAAAAATTCATTTTATTTCAATAAACTGACAACATGTTGACTATGATGGGGTCCTCATATTAAAATAAAAGCCGGTACAAGTTGTGCCGGCTGGGTATATTTATGTTTCAATTTCAGTCTTTCAATAAGTTTATCAACGGTATAAAAAGGGGTTGTTGCACAATTCTCATGACAACCGATTACTATGAAAAGGCTCCTATATATATATATATATATATATATATATATATATATATATATATGTACACACACACACAACATTTATATTTATTGCTCGCTTTGTATTTAATTTCTTTTTCTTGCATTGGAAGGCAGGCAGCCCCAATAAAATAACATGGAGTTCATAAATACCCTAGCTCCATCTTTGGCATGTAATTAATTCACCTACTACTACTACTAAATAAGAAGGCCTTCTTTTATTAATTATAATCTGCAAGACACCAAATTCTCTCTACACTTTAAATCCCTGCAATATTAATTAATTTTTTGTGTAATACATATTCTCTCCATTTCTAAATAAGTGACGTTTTTGAAGAAAAAATTTGTTTAAATTTGTTTGTCGTCTTTCTAGGATAATAAATTATTTACTTTCTTATATCACCCCTACCTTCTCTCATTGTCCCAATAAATTATCACCCTTAGTATTAATAGTTTTCAATCTCTCATAAAGAGATAGTGATAGAATTTCACACAGATTTTAATTATTAAATGATAATATATTAAATAATTTTTTTAATCTATGTGCAAAAAACTTAAACCACGTACTTATTTAGAAATGGAGGGAGTAATTATGATCCGTGCACGTTAAAAGTATCATGCATGTTTCCGTATAATTAATCATGAAGAAGTCACAACTAATTTTAATTTGTTTCTCATTTTCTTTTAGTTATTACATCACATATCAATACTAAATGATAGAAAACTAAATTTTAAAATTAAAAATTGATATGCATAATTTATTCGAAAACAACGAATTAATTCACAAGAATAGTTGCCATAGATCGCTGGAAACAGTTGGCAATTGATGAATGGCTGTGAAATTCAATTCAAGACTTTGTGATTTTGTACAGAAAACTTAATTTTGTGTTTTATACAAAGTGAAATAGGTGTGAAAACAAATTAATTATATGGTCCGTACAACTCTGCTATATATATATATTAACCGAAACCCTCCATCAAGTACAGCACTTGGATACAATTTTCAAACAGAAGTGCTTTCATAATGAATTTATAATTACTTCCCGGATCCGAATTCTCTCCATTTCATTTAAAATATTTCATTTGAAATGGAAATGAGAGTCTTCATTTAAAGGTTCAAGTTTAAAATTACTGACTCTAAGATCTAGAAGTTGTCACTTTATTTAAAAATCACTAATTTAATTCTAACCACTTCATTTAAAAGTCATTAACCTAACTCTAGCCACCTCATGATCATTAAGTGATGACTTAGTACGTCACAAAAAGAAAATTTATTTTGTATGAATTAGGGTGATTCACATGATCATCATAATTATATTACATTGATGACAAAATTAACCATCTCTAAAAGCCATCATATATACTACTCCCTACGTCCCTATTTAAATGACGTTTTAGAGATGAACACATGAATTAAGATAATGATTGGAAAGTATTAAATGTGACGCCTCCAAAATAAGTATACATCACCCATTCTGAGTTGTCCAAAACATGGTACAGAAACAACTACAACTTTATTATTACAACATGTAAACTGTGAGTTTAAATACAGATATTGTCATCTAGACAATATCCACATACAAATAAATCCTCATCATAATTATTGTTACATTATTTTACAAAAATAGTGAGGACTACTAAACAACTCTCCCTAGAACCTTCATTCCATACTCCGACTCGTACTCACTATATTCTCGCCTCCTGAGAAGAAAAATGGAACAAAAAGAAAAGGTGGTGAGCTCATTAGCCCAAAAAAGAATATTATGACTAAGATAATATACAACAATTATCGTTACTCTTCAACAGGGAAAAAAATCTAATAGAATACAATAGACAACAAGTTTTAAATCAACATTCGCAGCGGAAAATATTAATTCATAGAAGAGTTACGTAGAGGATGAAATCTACTAATGTCTATGAATTTAACAGTCCATCACAGTATTTTTATCCCTGTAACATCAATCAATGCACCTCTTGAATCATATATTCATCCTCGCACTACAGTGCCAAGGATATTCATCACCGTCATGTTCATCTAAACACATGTTCATCTTTGCACTACGGGCCAAAGATATTCATCAAGAAATCATTCATCTTTGCACTACAGGCCAAAGATATTCAATAACATCATCATGTAAGACTGAGGATGATGAAAAATAATTTTAAAGAAACGAATCCAGTGAAACAAAATGACAAGGATTAATGATTAAGGATTCGTACTTTATTTTATCCATGTCCAAAAATACCTCAAAAATAATCATAGTGGTGTAAAATTCAAGAATAATCAAAACATGGATACAATCAAAGCTAGTATCCACAATAGATATTTTAGACAAAAAGGAAAATTTTTATTTTTCGATGAATATTGCCGTATACGTGAATAGTAACTCCGACACCAAAAGTTTCAAATTTGATAAAAACTTCAGATCAATATTTTAGCATAATGATATTGAAGAAATAATATCATTACGAAAAAAAAAAATATCCCTTACCTCGGAAAAGACAATATTTAACTGGAATATTGGATATAAAAATAACTTGAACTTTCACCGTATATAGCAATACTCAAAGTATACTCAAAATACTCACAAGAATACGCTTCGATAATATAGAGAGAAAACTTCAATTTCTGATGTGATTTTCAATTCTAACCTAAACACCCTATTTATAGGAAAATGCTTAGAACACCAAAGCAGAAAATTTATTATAATATTAATATATTTAATAATCTTCTACGTCCACTTTGACAACTGATCTCAGATCATTAAACACATGCTAGGGCTGCCCACACAACAAAAAAAAACGTTTTTATTAATATAAATATTTAAAACTTCCAAAATCAATTATTTGAGCTTGAACTTCAATAATTCATAATAAATAGCCCTTTTATCAGATAATTGAATCTCATGAGTTTTTATAGAAAATTCAATTCTCTACAACTTTGAAGAAGAAAGTTTTCCAAATTCCAAATAGAAATTGACCAAATCCATAAACAGGCGATTTTACAAGCTATAATCAAATTTCATCGAATAAATGAGGTCCAATTTACATGTTTAACATGTTTTAAACATTTATGGTAACAAAATACTCCTCCTCCACATATACTCATATATCCCACATTCATCGTAAAAAATATCATCATTATTATATTATTAAAATATAATAATATATTTAAATGAATTATTTTAGCGAAAAGAAGATAAAATTTCAATTTTCAACAATTGTCACATTAAAATTTTCTCCATCTATATCCACATAAAATCAATATTTTCCTCATCATATGAATCAATAATTAATTATTCACAAATAATATTACAGAATCACAATATTGACAACTGCATACGCTTCTTCCGAAAGAGGGGGCTTTCCATAAGAATTTCTCCTTACTAAATACAAGCAATTAGGTGACCAAACCTCTCCTTAGATGAACTTTCTAGACATTGCCAATAATGTTATCTAATAATATTATTCAGATAATATGAATTATTATTTCGATAATGAAAATACTTGTGTAATGACAATTATTGAAACAACAGCAATATAAAATATCAACGCAGCAATTAATAAAATAATCGAATAAAGAATTATCATAACCATTATTGAGTAGTGCTTTCTTACGTAAGAATCAATAATTGGCGCAATACCGTGTGTCTTCTTGTCGCAGAACAACGCCAGACATCGTGTGTTTTAACCACCGGGTATTCCAACAGTGTAAACGATAACAACTATGCCATTATTTTTAAACAACTTATATTTGTCGTTTTCTTCCTCCATTCGCTTTCCGTTATAGGGCCCACATATGGCTACGCCGTCGTACGAATATTCCCCGACAGTAAAGAATATTTTATAACCATTTGCTTATTTTGAAATACTTGCGTATTTTACCCATAACTATCCACATTAATCACATCAACCCTTACTATTTCAAAATAATAATTAGAGAAAATTAAATTTCATTTATTAATTATTTGGGGTCTTACAACCTCCCTCCTTATGAAATTTCGTCCTCGAAATTGACGTCACGTACTGGTGTTTTCAAAAGATGAGGATACCTCGCTTTCATTTTCGTTTCCAACTCCCGGTCATTTCCGATAAGCATGATTCCTCCACAAAACTTTAACTTGTGGTATGACCTTTTCAATGCGTAGGGACATGCTCCTTCCTATCCAAGATCTTGACAGTACCTCCTCATCGTTAAGTCTTCTACTATCTCGTCCGGGTTCTAACTCAATAACGTGGTTCGGTCTTTCACATATTTATGAAGTACAGATATGTGAAACACATTATGAACACGAGACATACTCTTGGAGGTAACGCGAGTCTATAGGCTACATTTCCTACTCGGTTGGCCAAGAATTTGAAATGGACCAATAAATCGTGGATTGAGCTTTCCTCTCTTCCCAAATCTTGTAACTCCCTTCCATGGAGCAACTCGCAACAATACACGATCCCCCTATACTAAATTCCACGTCCTTTCGATGAAGATCCGCATAACTCTTTTTCGATCTTGTGCCGCTTTGTATACGTTATCGAATCATTTGGATCTTTTCGGTGAGTCATACGTATTTAACTTCGGGTCCCAACAATGTTGCTTCACCCACCTCATCCCAACATATTGGAGAGCGACACTTCCGTCCATATAATGCTTCAAATGGAGCCACACCTATACTTGCCTGATAACTGTTATTGTAGGAGATTTCCACCGATGGTAAAAACTTATCCCAACTGCCCTTGAAGTCTAGGACACAGAGTCTTAATAGATCTTCAAGAGTTTGAATAGTCCTCTCTGATTGTCCATCCGTTTGAGGATGGTATGCCGAACTGAATCGTAAATCTGTACCCATAGCTTTTTGCAGGCTAACCCAAAATCTTGAAGTGAATCTTGGGTCACGATCCGAAACTATGGATACTGGCATGCCATGCAATCTTACAATCTCATTTACGTATATACTAGCAAGACGTTCAAGGGAATAAGTCTCCCAGTGATCGGCAAGAAAAATGAGCGTACTTGGTTAATCTATTAACAATAACCCAAATGGCATTGATGCCTTGAGAAACCGTAGGAAGACCCAGAATCTAAATTCATGGTAATGTGTTCCCACTTCCATTTCGTAATCTCAAGTGGTTGCAACGGACCCTTAAGTACTAGATACTCCGCCTTTACATCGTTGACAAGTTAAACACATCGAGATAAACTTTGGAATCTCTCTTCATATTGTTCCACCAAAATGTATGTCAAGATCACGATACATTTTGGTACTTCCAGATGGATTGCAAATGGTGTATTGTGTGCCTCCATCATAATCTTGTACTTCAAATCAGAGTCGTTAGGAACACAAAGTCTGGAGTGGACTCGAAGTATTCCTTCATCATCGATTCTCGCTTAAAATAGCACCTTCTTGTACTTTCTTCTTCATACGCATCATTTCCGGGAATTGGGTGGCTTGAAAGAACCTTAACTTTTTCTATTAAAGTTGGCTCTATGTGTATAGTTGACATCATCACACTCATTCCTGCATATGATCTTCTACTCAACGCGTTAGCTACCACATTCGCTTTTTCAGGATGGTATTGAATAGTGTGATCGTAGTCTTTCAATAGCTCGAGCCAACGTCGCTGCCGCATGTTGAGTTCTTTTTGAGTGAAGAAATATTTAAGGCTTTTATGGTCTGAATATATCTCCACTTTCTCCCCATATAGATAGTGCCTCCAGATCTTTAGCGCGAAAACGACTGCTGTCAACTCTAGATCATGAGTAGGATAATTCCTCTCATATTCTTTAAGTTATCGCGAGGCATAAGCTATGACTTTCCCACGTTGCATGAGAACACATCCTAACCCTTTGCACAAGCATCATCAGAGATAACAAATCCATCCGAACCAGATGGTATTGTTAGCACAGGTGCCGAAATAAGTCTACTCTTAAGCTCTTGGAAACTCTTCTCGCATTCTTCGTTCCATACGAATTTTATATCTTTCCGAGTCAGCTGAGTTAACGGAGTAGAAATTCGAGAAAACCCTTCCACGAATCTCCGATAATAACCAGCTAAACCCAAAAAGCTACGTACTTCAGTCACCGTCTTCGGTTGCTCCCAACTTTGTATTGCTTCAATCTTCGCCGGGTCAACAGATACTCCATGTTTTGACACCACGTGCCCAAGAAATGCTACTTCCTCAAGCCAGAACTCGCATTTCTTTAACTTGGCATATAACTTATTTTCACGAAGCCTTTGGAGTACCAGCTTCAAATGGTGCTCATGATCTTCATGACTTTTGGAATATATGAGGATGTCATCAATAAAGACAACAACGAACTGATCCAAATATTCCTTGAATACTCGGTTCATCATATCCATGAAAGCCGCAGGAGCATTAGTCAATCCGAAAGACATGACTAAGAATTCATAATGCCCGTCTGCTTTGTTCTAAAGGCGCCTTTGGAATATCCTCGCCTAATCTTCAAATTGATGATATCCGCGATCTAAGATCGATTTTGAAAAGAATTGTGCTCCTTGCAGAATCGGTCAAACAGTCATCAATACGAGGTAGAGGATACCTATTCTTGATGGTGACATGGTTCAATTCCCGATAATCAATACAAAAGTCGCATACTCCCGCTTTTTCTTCTTTACTTAATAAAAACAGAGCACCCCAAGGAGATGTACTAGATTTAATGAAACCGATGTCCAACAACTCCCGTAGTTGGACCTTTAACTCCTAAAGTTCAATAGAGCCATTCGATATGGGGTTTTAGAAATGGGCTTTGTACCGTGTTTAAGATCAATAAAGAATTCAACTTCACGCTCTAGGGTAGACCGGGAAGTTCTTCAGGAAATACGTCAGGAAAGTCAATAACAACAGGAATATTATTCAAATTTGACGAGTCTTTATTCAAATCCATAACATTGGCTAAGAAAGCTTGACATCCATTTTTCAATAAACGAATAGCTTTATGATTAGATATGACAGTGACTGATTTTAATGGTTTAGTTGCTTGAATTGCATAACAACAGTTTGTTTAGGAATATGAAAGCTAACAACCTTACGAAAACAATCAATTTTGGCATGATGAGTAGTTAACCAATCAATCCCTAAAATCACATCAAAAGCAAGTATCTTTAAAGAGATAACGTCAACAGGTAAGGTGATGGTGCCAACTTGAATCAAACAAGATTTATAAACAGTGGATGTGATGAAAGTTTCTCTTAACGGAGTTTCCACAGATAGGTCAAAGTCTAATTTCTCCGGAGTCAAGTTTAAACGTTGAGCACAAGTAGGAGAGATAAATGAATGGGTAGCACCGGTATCAAGTAAGGTATAAACTTCGCAAGAATTTATAAATAGCTTACCCATGATTACCTCGTTTGGGTTCCTCGATATTTTGACCAAATCACAACAAACGCTTCTTCCAGAAACCGCTTGACTTTGACTTTTTCGGGGATGATCTTTTGAGTCACCGTCCCCACGTAACTAGGTTTCGCTCTCAGATAATAATCCGGCGATATGTCCTTCCTTTCCACAATTATAGCATACCTTGAACTGTTGTGGGCGGTTTGGTGATATGTCCCTCTTTTCGCATTTGTAGCGATACGAACCGGTGGTCGCTTTTCTCCCTTAGAACCAGGTTGTTGCTTGCATACCGCTGTCTTCACATGATCGTTGTTAAATCTCCTCTTTTTAAATCTCCTCCCCGACTCGCTTCTTCTATTTTCATGGCTATGATTACCACCAGAGTGGTTACCATTTTGTCCGTCTTTTTTTTCTCCGTTGGTTATCGTTGTTTTGTTGACCGCCATCTCCGCGTATGATCCCGGTTGTGGTCCTCAACGACCGTACTTTCGTTATCTCGCTTCTAACAATTGAGCTCTGTTAACAACATCCGAATAGAGAGAAAAATTTATGAGAGATGAGATCTTGACGACGTCGGGGTTTCAAACCTCTCGAAACATCCGCACGTCATGCTCCTCATTCTCCACCAAATGAGGTACAAACTGGATAACTCTCTGCAAACTTCGCCTCGTCGAGACACCGCCATGTTGTTTCTGCTCGGTCTAATAAACTCCACTTCCTTCATACGAGCGAAACACTTTCAAGAAAGTATTTGTCATTAAATAGTTTCTGAACGCCTCCCAAGACATATCTTGGCCTTGATGGATGGGTACGCTTCACAGATTCCCACCAAGATACCCGCCTCGCCACGGAACATAAAGGTGGCGAATGGAACCTTCTGTTTTTCCGTGCATCCCAAGACATCGAATATCTTGGTAATTTGCTTGACCCACGCCTCCGCCATGATCGGATCCGGCTTTCCTTAAAATCGTGGTCCCAACTCTTTGAACTCGCTTGTCAGACAACCCGTGAATTGCTATCATTTCTCCTCAGATTTTGAACACGAGTCTCCTCGTCGATTTTGCATGAATTGCAAAAACTTCTAAACATCCCTCGCTCATCATCTCTTTCGTTGGTGTTGTTCACGGGAGGAACATTCTTTAACTGTTGTACGTTTCTCCTCGTTGGTGAAAGTCTGAGCATCTCCACGGTCTCATTTACTCCAATCATTAACATTCTCGGTTGCCATTCTTAAATCACCGCCATAAAATAAGGGTTAATTAAGCAATTCAATATATCACATAATATCCCATATATCTTGACCATTACTAACAAATAAGCTTAGGTAGGACACACTAACAAGGATTTAGTCGCCTCTCCCTCTAGTTTCTATTCCCCGATCTCCGCCAGAGATCATATCCCTAAGCTCTGATACCAACTGAGATGCCCCTAAAATAGGTATACATCACCCATTCTGAGTTGTCCAAAACATGGTATAGAAACAACTACAACTTTATTATTACAACCTATAAACTATGAGTTTAAATACAGATATTGCCATCTAGACAATATCCACATACAAATAAATCCTCATCATAATTATTGATACATTATTTTACAAAAATGGTGAGGACTACTAAACAACACTCCTAGAACCTTCATTCCATACCCCGGCTGCATTTCGCTTATATTCTCGCCTCCCGAGAAGAAAAATGGAACAAAAAGGAAAAGGGTGAGCTCGACTAGCCCAGTAAAGAATATTATGACTAAGATAATATACAACAATTATCCTTACTCTTCAACAGGGAAAAAAATCTAATAGAATACAATAGACAACAAGTTTTAAATCAACATTCGCAGCGGAAAATATTAATTCATAGAAGAGTTACGTAGAGGATGAAATCTACTAATGTCTATGAATTTAATAAATCCATCACAATATTTTTTATCCTCGTAACATCAATCAATGCACCTCTTGAATCATATATTCATCCTTTTGCACTCACGAGCCAAGGATATTCATCATTAGTCATGTTCATCTAAACACTGCTCATCTTTGCACTACGCCCAAAAGATATTCATCAAGAAATCATTCATCTTTGTACTCACAGCCAAAGATATTCAATAACATCATCATAAAGACCGAGGATGATGAAAAATATTTTTAAAGAAAACGAATCCAAATTGAAACAAAATGATGAGGATTAAGGATTAAAAATTAAGTACTTTGTTTTATCCATGTCCAAAAATACCTCAAAATAATCATAGTGGTGTAAAATTCAAGAATAATCAAAACATGGATACAATCAAAGCTAGTATCCACAATAGATATTTTAGATTTAAAAGGAAAATTTTCATTTTTCAATGAATAAAGGTCGTATCCGTGTGAATAAAGGCTAGTATCGTGAATAGTAACTCCGACACCAAAAGTTTCAAATTTGATAAAAACTTCAGATCAATATTTCAGCATAATGATATTGAAGAAATAATATCATTACGAAAAAAAAAAATATCCCTTACCTCGGAAAGACAGTACTTTTAACTGGAATACTGGATATAGGCTATAACTTGAACTTTCACCGTATAGCAATACTCAAAGTATACTCAAAATACTCACAAGAATACGCCGATAATATAGAGGAGAAAAACTTCAATTTCGATGTGATTTTCAATTCTAACCTAAACACCTATTTATAGGAAAATGCTTAAACACCAAAGCGAAAAATTTATTATAATATTAATATATTTAATAATCTTCTACGTCCACTTTGACAACTGATCTCAGATCATTAAACACATGCTAGGGCTGCCCACACAACAAAAAAAACGTTTTTATTAATATAAATATTTAAAACTTCCAAAATCAATTATTTGAGACTTGAACTTCAATAATTCATAATAAATAGCCCTTTTATCAGAAAATTCGAATCTCGCGAGTTTTTATAGAAAATTCAATTCTCTACAACTTTGAAGAAGAAAGTTTTTCCAAATTCCAAATAGAAATTGACCGAAATCCATAAACGGGCGATTTTACAGGCTATAATCAAATTTCAGTCAATAAATGAGGTCCACCGACATGTTTAACATGTTTTAAACATTTATGGTAACAAAAATACTCCTCCTCCACATATACTCATATATCCCACATTCATCGTAAAAATATCATCATTATTATATTATTAAAATATAATAATATATTTAAATGAATTATTTTATCAGAAGAAGATAAAATTTCAATTTTCAACAATTGTCACATTAAAAATTTTCTCCATCTATATCCACATAAAATCAATATTTTCCTCATCATATGAATCAATAATTAATTATTCACAAATAATATTACAGAATCACAATATATTGACCAAGCGCCCCCGAAAGAGGGGGCTTTCCAATAAGAATTTCTCCTTACTGGCGCTCAATTAGGTGACCAAACCTCTCCTTAGACAGAACTTTCTAGACATTGCCAATAATGTTATCTAATAATATTATTCAGATAATATGAATTATTGTTTCGATAATAAAAAATACTGTGTAATGAGAATTATTGATACAACAAAGAATATAAAATATCAACGCAAAGAATTAATAAAATCTTGAATAAGAATTATCATAACCATTATTGAGTAGTGCTTTCACGTAAGAATCAATAATTGGTGCAATACTGGTATCTTCTTGTGCAACAACGCCAGACATCGTGTTTTAACCAACGGTATTCCAACAAAGTAAAAGCGGTAATAACTACGCCGTTATTTTTAAACAACTTATATTTGTCGCTTTTCTTCCTCCATCGCTTTCCGTTATGGGGTCCACACATGGTCATGGCTATCGTCATTTAATATTCCCCGACAAAGAAAAGAATATTTTATAACCATTTGCTTATTTTGAAATACTTGCGTATTTTACCCATAACTATCCACATTAATCACATCAACTCTTACTATTTCAAAATAATAATTAGAGAAAATTAAATTTCATTTATTAATTATTTGGGGTCTTAGATTAAATATAGTACTCAATTGTCTATAATACCCTTAAATCATTAATTTATCATAGCACAAGAGTTTAAAGTACCAAAAAAATAGGTAGAGTAATGAGGGGTAATTTTGAAAAAAATATCATTAATTCTCCTAAATTTGAACAAACGTCAATTAATTAGAGACAAATAAAAATTCTAAAACGTCATTTAAATTGGGACGGAGGGAGTACTATTTTGTGATTGCTCAAAAAGTCCATTACAAATTATTATCTTTTGTGATGATTTTTAAAAACTGCCACAAAATTTCGTCACGTATTTTTATTTTTCTAATAATTTTTTATCCCTTTTTCTTGATCACTAATTAATCTAACAAGTAAATCTTTTTTTACCTTAAATTTTTTTTCATGGGTACCCAACACTTTCAAGATTTAATTATATCTTGGAAGAATTCTGACAATAAAATTCTTTAGATCAATATTATACTAAGTAAATTTTATAGATTGTTAAGAGGTCAATAGATTGTTTTAGCTTATTTTAGACATTCTTTATTTCCTTTTGGAAACATAAAATAAAATAAAATGAAGAAGATAGTCTTAGACATTACTGAATTCTTGGACTCGCAATTTGAACAGAATTAATTTTAAATGAACAACTAATTTTAGTGTTAAAAGATTTATATATATAGTTCATTTCAAGGCTTCACTTTTTTATTTTACATATCATGTTCATCTTTTTTAGTGACGAACCGAACGACATTATATCAAATAATCGTCGTCTTAACTTTTAGCGACGGACAACATATAACAATGGACCAAATCGTAACCCAATCTGTCGCTAAAGAGGATATGTAATGTGCCTAAGATCAATTCTTTCCGGACTTCTAAATCTTTAAAGGGGTTTCACCCCACACAACGTGATTGAATTAATCTTAATTAATACTTGATAGTGTGTAAATTAAGCCAATATATCCAAAGTAATGATAGAATCTTAAATGAGTTTTTTAAATATACGTGTCATGAATTCATTAACTAATTGCTCAACATTTTCTTTTGTTTGAAAAATTCAAGATCTAATTATGACAATTATATTTGAGACGCAAAATTTAATTCATTTAAGACCAATATAATGGAAAAATAAATTTAATCAATAAGATGGTCATTTTATAAATCGAGTACTCAATCATGTATGTAAGTACATCACCCAGAATAAAGAAAAATACTATTTTTAAATATAATACCAGATTTCATAGCGAAATTGTTCGGAGTCATCCTGAATCTGCTCCACCTGATTTAAATCATACTTCGCCAAATGCATAAGTGATCATCTTGTGCTCCACCTGACTCAACTTTATTTGCTCCACCACGCGGATTGAGTAACATGTGGCCTGCGAATGCTCCACCCTGAACTAGCTCAATAAGCATGTCAGACTACATTCTTATCTAAAATATTAATCTATTAAATTGAACTTCCATCATATTTATTAACTCATTTACACACTTAAATTTATTAGACGTGGAATTTATATATCCCAACAGTAACATGGTCTTCCATAATTAATTACGTGCAAAAGCGAACATCTTCTTTCAAGATTTTTAGTTATGAATCAAGTAGAGACCTTAGACTAATTTTGTAATGGGTATACATGACTATATAACTAGGAATATTTCCTCTCTCTCTCTCTCTCTCTCTATATATATATATATATATATATATATATATATATATATATATATATATATATATATATATATATAAACCCATTATAACGACGATTTTTTTTAGTCGCTTATATAGCATAGAAAGTCGATTCTTTATCGTATAGCGACGGATCGAAAAACCGTCGCTATAGCCTCTGATTCATTCTTAATTCGCTTTTTCTAGTTATTTGAGAGAGAGGCGGGCTATATATATATATATATATATATATATATATATATATATATAATCCGGATCTTAAGTTCACTTTTATCCAACTCACCCAAGCTCACCCCTCTTTAGCGAGCGGATTATGACGGTTCGGTCAAACAACCGTTGTCTCATACTTTTAACGACGGACAACATATAAGCGTCATTAAAAATATAGACGACGGTCCGTTGTATGACCGAAAACGTCACGTCATCCGCCATTAAAGGGGGTGAGCTTCGATGAGTTGGATAAGATAATGACTTAAGATCCCAGATATATATATATATATATATATATATATATATATATATATATATATATATATATATATATATATATATATATATATATATACAAATGATTTTGAATTTTCTACTTCACTAAATAAATTAATCATCCTGACCGCTCAAAATTTGAGATAAATCACCATGTCATATAGTCTGCCAGAGGCCTGAGGGGCCACAACTATATATATATATATATATATATATATATATGAGAATTAAAGCATTAATTTAGAGCTTCATGCGTGTTGACTCCACAACTCGAATATATGTTTACCATGATTACCTTCTTATATATTCAGAGGAAGTCTTCATTCAAATGTTGAATTGACGGATTAACTGGACCCATTTCAAAATTGACTTAACGAATCTCATTCTACACGTTTTAAGTTAGATTAATTAATTATATTAAAGAATTGACTTCTCTTGTTATAATTAACTAGTATCATACTATAAATTTGATTAAGAAGAAAAAAAGAATAACATGTTTATGTATAAGGATCTATAAACGGACAGGTAGCATCATTGTCGCCAATGTACGTAATAAATATTTACTTAGATACCAAGTCTAAAGAGCAAAGAACCAACAAATATATTACCTTAAACTTGGGAGTTTTCTTGACTTTTTACTAGCTCCTTGTTTTGTAAAACTTTTTTTTAATGCATATTTCATTTTGTAAGATACATATATTGACTTAAAAAATCCCAATACTTTTCAATGATATTTTCAGTATTAAGTATTAAAACTAAATTAATTTGTTAATAAGAAAACTATATGAAATTTTGTTTAAATACAGAGATATAGGAGTAAAAAAGAGAGTCAATAGTATTGTAACTTTTGCATATATAAATCATACAAAATGTACAAAAATACATTAATAATGATTAGTGTATATACAAAATTGAACCTGCAAAGCGTAGCAAACTATCTATTTTTTGGTTAGGGACTACTAAACTCATACATACCTTTAATTAGATATATTCTTAGAAAAACTCATTTTGAATTTAATTTAAATTAGATACCTAATTAATTTAATTTTATAAAAAAATTCCAAAATCCAAATTCAATCTACTTCATATATAAAATTCATCACTTAGTATCTGCCCAGCTCAGCTGTGAACGATCATCACACTAAACCTAGACAAGCAAACTACGTACTTACCTTGAAAGTGTAAACAAGACTAAGCTACGTACAAGACATTATACGATCAATTTTCAATCAATCACCTTAAACTAATCAATATATATTTCTGTTTTAATTCTTGTTAAAAAGTCCGTGCTTTTGATTAATTAAGAATATAGACCGAGTATATTTTGTTCAACCTTCAAACCATGGCCAAGTCAAATTAAAACACAAGAAAAAAAATGTACATAACACCAAGTCAATGGAAAAGTTAAAACATTTTTCCTTGGATTGACAAACAAGTAAGGTTGAAACCATGCATATATATATATAACACTAGTACATAATAACATAACTCATCTCATTCATTTCCAATAATTCCCGTCCAATATTTGATCACTTCTTCCCTAAAACTTTCCCTCTTTTGTGATTTCAATACTACTAAAAAATATGTCTTTTTCCAAGAACCCCTTCAAGATTTTATGCATTCTTTCCATTGTTTTCATGGTAACTAGTAATTTACAAGGTGCAAATGCCACGAGGCCTTTAGATGAATATAGGCAATGGTTAAGCGAGTTACAGGTTCCGCTGCTCGAATCGCTCCCGAGAGGTACGGTGCCACCGTCTGCCGGTTCTCCCTGCACTTACATCCCCAGCCCCACGGACGGAAGATGCACCTTGGACTAAAAGAACTTTGCTTGCGGCCGTGTCGCTGTCCACCTAGTGATGCTCTCATAAATTTCGGAGCTGCTAATTGAGCAAAGCAAGATCCAAGCTCTTGATCTTGTTTGCCAATTAATCACCATATCTTATATATTTTTACTTAATTAATTTCATTACTTATTTTATTTCCCCCTTATTAAGGCCTTTTTCTCCTCATTAGGAGCAACTGGCCCTTGGAACAATAATTGTTATATTCCATGTAAATTAATGTTGAGTCAAAGAAAAAAAAACACCATGTAATTGATATACTTATTTAACCATTAAATAAAATTTATTATTAATTTATTGATATTTCTGAGTATGTTATGAATTCAAAATCCCATTAAATAAAATTTTTTATTAATTTATAGAGTAAGTCAACAAGTTTGAGCTGCCATGGGTGGCTTATGCACATTCATGTTTTTAATTTTATGTTGTAGGCTTTTTAGGTCGATCCCTGCTTGCTTCATTTAGTTCGGTGACCTAGATGATTTTCATGGGCCACTCTCAAAGCTTAATGTGATTGTAATTATTGAATTGGTGATTCACAACAACTGCAAGAAGAAGTACAAGGAAAAGGAAACAATATTAATTTTTCCCTCGGTGAATAAACTCAGTTCCGATTATGAGTAGAGTTGCATGCATGAGAAGATGGGGCAATTGCATGCCCTCCTTTGTTTTTGAAAATCGGACAGTTTACCGCTAGTAAAATTCAAACTTTCAACAAAATACTCCAAAATTTTATATTTTATCCTTTAATTGAAAAAAAAATACTTCCACTTTTAAATTATAAGATCATTATTGATTTTTTTTAAAACTAATTTTAAATATTTTCAAATTAAAATTGACGTACGTGAATTTATGTAGTTTAAATCAATACAATAATAAATATTGTAAACTAACTAAAAAGTATTCTAGTTATAAGATTTTTATTATTTTTAAAACTTAAATAAAATATCTCAATTTTAAATTTTAAAAAAATAAAATAAATTTCAAAAGGTCAATATTAATTCTATAATTAAAAACGAGGGTTACAATTATTGCCTCCCCTCCCCACATTTTTGTTTTTAAAATAAAAAGGGAAAGAACTCCGAATCTGCTTCTAGTTCCACTTAGTGCTGTATTAGTTCATCTCTATTGGATAAAAAGCCTATTGAATGTTTGACCATGCATGGCATGGTACGTACCCTTCACTCACTCATGAGAGCTTTAATTAGACAACTTCATACCGACCGCTGCTTTTATTTATACATGAGTTGGTAAGAAATTTACATATACGCGTGGGTTCCACAAAATTCTCAACGCATCGGATCAGGATCAATTTGAAAGACAAAATCTTAATTTGTACTAGTAAATTAATGTTGATAGCTAGGGCCTGGTCGGTGTTTTATTTGGTTATTTTTTACATGTTTGGAATTTGGAAAAGACATGCAAGGGAAAGAAAAAAAAAAGAAATTATAAACATTTTAGGGCTCTCTTTTTCAAGAGCGAGACATGGCCTGTAGTATATCTACCGCTTCTCCAACGAAGGGCGTAAACAGATAATCTGGCCATTATTATAACGATTTTTTTTTTTCATCGCTACAGCATAAAAACCCGGTTTTATAGTCGGTTCGCTCTCTCCAGTTCACTGGAGAGAGCTGGGCATAGTATATATATATGTAACATCAATGTGGACGAAACGCTCCGACGTTACTTTACCAAGAAAAAAAAACGTTCATTACATGCACGAACCACACTTCGGAATTATACTCGATATATCAGTTGCTGTGTTTGTGAGTTTTGTTCAGGAGAGAAGGGTGGGAAGGAAAAATTCTTGTGGTCTTATTTTTTTTTATTACTATTCTCATTTAGTTTTATATAAAAAAAATTATTGAAAAAAATATAACATAAATTTGAAAAAATTACACTTTTAACTTTGACATTAGAAGTGCAACCACATTTTTTTTCTATCTTCTCTATTTTATTATTTCATATTTCAAGAAAAAGTGAAAGAAAGAGTTTAAATTAAAGAAACAAGATGATAATTGATTATTTAAGATGTGTAATTTCGAAATAATTTTTTTCAATAAACATATATTTCCTAAGTAAAATTAGACGGAAGAAAATCCTTTTCACGGAAAGTTACAAAATTTTTTATGTTAAAATTAAAAGAAAATGTAAAGAAGCTAATGAAATAATTTAATTATGTTTTAATTTGTTATTGCATGTTAATGTCAATGTACTACTACTACCTACCTAAACGTGCGTAGTATGATTGTGGTATATATTCAATTTTAACACATTTTGTAGAATTACACAATGTACGTAGGAGAATCTATTTATAATATTGTTTACTAAAATAAAAATAAATCCAAAATTTTATAATAAAGAGATATAATGTCAAATATTTGTTATGATTTTTTTCAAGTATCTATCATATCAATACTAATCCCTCGTCTTTCTACTATCACTTGAGTAATATAAATAGCCCTTGTAATTTTAATTCCTTCCTTTAATTGCATAAATTAATCCCTTCAACTTCAATTACCTGGACAGCTGTCACACACTACAATAAAAAGAGGAATTTCAAATGCAAAATAAAATAATCTCGGACTTAATTATATCTGTATTAATTAACAAAAAACACCAGCTTAAAATTAAGTTTATTAGTAAACGTGGCGTAAACGTCAAGAATCTGACACTAGTAATGTGTCAACTTTGACATGCTGTGATCAAAGATATACATGCCCAGAAAATGTAGCGCTCGCATCGTCAACTCGTCCCACCATTTCCTTCTGATCTTTTCCTAATTAAGCCCCAATCTGATAAGGAGGAGTATGGTGGCAAGTTTAATCAAATCTCATCCTCCTACTGTGCATCACCATTTCAGTTGTGCTTGAGCTTCTCTATTGTTTGCTCCATTTTCTTGACATCCAAACACACTAATTAAGAACAAAATTTATTTTTAAAAAAATTCCTCATTTTGCAAAAATTTATCTGATTTCTTTCATTATCTGATCATGTTATCTGAATAAAATCTGCCCTTTTTCTAGATGATTAAGAAGTCCTGTTCTCCAATTAGGCATCACCTTGCACTTATTCTTGAGCTTATATAAGATTTTTCTATATTCTTTTTTTGCTCCATTTTATTGAGAACAAAACACAAGTAAGGATATCAGATTTAATTCTTTCAATTATAATATATATATATATATATATATATATATATATATATATATATATATATGTTATATTATAAAATCTTCCATTTTATGATGAACTCCAAGAATTAAGAAAAACAAGGAAGAAATTAAGAACATATGTATATATATGTATGTATGTCTACATATTTACACATTACATGGTGCATGAAATAGCAACCAAGCACTGCGTTACAAACAAAAAAATATTAAAAACAGGTGTTTCAAGAAATGAAATTAATCATAAAAAAAAAAATCAAAAAACATAATCCAATCCCAATATATATACATATATGTATATAATTTGGTCATCTTTAATTCCGTACGTAATATATCTTCAAGAGTGGGAGCTTTATGACTGATCATTGGTATCAACAGAAAATGGAACGACGACGTGTGGGTAGGCACTAGCTCGAGCTGGCAAACCACCTCCAGCGAAGTGCATCTCGTTAAGGGGACAATTGGGTCCGCTACTTCCAGGGATGTTGGTGCAGCCAGATGGACCAGAAGGAGGAACAGGACCCCTCTCAAGAGATTGCAACACAGTATTCAATTTCAATTCATGCAATACTCTACCAGCTTTGCATGGTTGGACTTGGACATGATACACAAGAACAAGGACTATAATAATAGTGCTGCTAAGAATTAGTCTCATTTTGTTGGTGAGACTGAAATGAGAATTAAACAATAATGGAGAGTCTCGTGTAAGATATGTAGAGTATTTATTTGAAAATCTTTTGGAATTTTTTACTTGTTGAATGGTTTCATTTGACCATATATATATATATATATATATATATATATATATATATATATATATATATATATATATTTTGGGCCTACAGTCAAACAACTACTAAGTATTTAATTTAATGGGTTTAATTAATTAAGAAAGTAGAGTGGATCGATTTTGAACTTGAATGTCAAGGTTTTTCTTTGTTAGGTACCTTTTATAAATATTTTATTAGTGTTAGTTGATTGACCATTGACAAAATAGAATTCTGGGTGGCAAATAGTAGCTATTAGATAGAATTACAGGTCATTGATACGGAAGTTTATTGGTATAGTTCATAGAGATCATATATATATATATATATATATAGGTTATTCATCAATGGCAAACGTTTGTCATGGACACTATTCAGCAAACAAGTTGATTACCGTTGATCTGGACAATGGACAATGAAAGGCTTAGATTTGTCAACTTTTCTCCCTGCCGCTACAGCTTGTAGCGGTAATCCTTTTTCCTTTTTGTTCGTTTGCAAATTACATTATTGTCCCTAACTTATAATACATGCCAGCCGCTACAGGCTGTAGCGGCAGTGTGAGTCCCACCCATATGGCCCATATGGCTATGTAAAGATAAGTTTACATTTATGTATACATAATGTAAAAATAAAAGATAATGATACATAATATAAAAATAAAAGATAATGATAAGATAAGTCTGAATAAAAGATAATGATACATTTTATATTTTATTATAAAGATAAATTTATTTTATTATAAAAGATAAATTTATGTTTTTATAATAAAAGATAAATTTATTTTATTATAAAAGATAAATTTATCTTTTATTCAAACTTATCTTATTTTTACATTATATATTTATAAAAATAAGTTTATCTTTTATTCGGACTTATCTTATCATTATCTTTTATTTTTATATTATGTATCATTATCTTTTATTTTTACATTTACATAATTGTAAACTTATCTTTACATAGCCATATGGGTCATATGGGTGAGACTCACATCGCCGCTGTACTGTGTAGCTGTGGCAGCAGTATATATATAAGTTAGGCGATAATGTAATTTGCAAACCACAAAAAAAGGGGACCGCCGCCACATGTCGTAGCGGCGGGGAGAAAAGTCGATTAATCTAAGTTTTCCATTGTCAGATCAATCTGTAATCAACTTGTTCATTTGAATAGTGTTCATAATGAACGTTTGCCGGGATGAATACCCATATATATATATATATATATATGGGTATTCATCCATGGCAACCGGGTTGCTAAAAATCTTGTCTGAAAGAACTGGTAGTTAATCACCGTTGATCGTGACAATGAAAGGCTGTGATTGAACCTAAATAACCCCCTGCCGCAAGAGCCTGTAGCGGCAGGCATTAAATGCCAAAATTCAAGCAAAATTACATTGCTTCCCCTGCAATAAATAAAAGCCCTACCGTTAGAAATTTGGTAGCGGCGTTTTAACGCTAACACCGACAACCCTAAGATCGATTCGCACGGACGTTGTCACTGATTCAAGACGGACACCTGACGCTGATTCCACTAAGAACACGGAAGCCAAGCGGCCTTTTGCCGCTACAGGCTGTAGCGGTAGGCACTCCTCCTTTTAAACCATCTACCGCTCCTCTTTCTCCCTCTCAAAGCTTCTTTTTCTTCTTTTGCTCTCAGCTCTGCCGCTACCCATCTCCCTGCCTAAAGAAAAATTCTATTGAAGCAGCAAAAACAGTTGGACGCGAGAAAGAAAGTTGGATTGGTCTTCAACAACAAATATTAACATTCAAATATTATTTTGGTAAGATTTATTTCTCATATATTTAATTAAAAATAAATAAATATTATAATTAGTTTTTAAAAATATATTTATAATAAAATAGAATTTTAAACTTTTAATAAAAATTGTCAATCATTGCTATGTCTATATATATGCGTGTGAATTTGTAGAAAAATTTAAGATTCATGTGTTTGGATAAATTATATAACTATGTGGTGAAGTAGTTAGTATAATTTTTGATTGGTTATTAAATTATGTGCTTAAAAATTATAATGTAGTATTGTTTTATTATGAATTTTTATTTTGATAAAATATAGTGAGTTTTGTGGGATATAATATGCATGTTAATATTGTGACTAATAATGATTAATTATTATGAAAATGTTCAATATAGATATAATTGTGTTACATAGTTATTAAACAATATGAAAAACCTTTTCTGTTATTTTTTTTAGGTACTAGATGGACAGTTGGAGTTATGGACCAATTGACCCAAGTGTCCTTAACGATCAACAAAATCATGTGTTTGGATGATATATATGGCGAGAAAGACAAGAAGACTACTCTCATGTCAATTAACTGAAAAAAATATGATCAATGGATATTAACAAAATGTCAAAAAATATTTTTACAAAAATGTGGGTTTGGAATTTTTTGTCATCCCGCAGTTGTACCACAAACTGACATTGGGCTCGTGTCCGCCTTGGTGGAGAGATGGCGGCCGGAGACCAATAGTTTTCACCTAAATTGTGGGGAAATTACAATCACTTTAGAAGATGTACATTTCATTCTTGGGTTGCCGGTAGTTGGCAAGCCCTTAACTTGTCCATTATTTGACACTTCATTGGCTCATTTTAAAGAATGTTTTGGTAGTGAAGTAGCTGCTGAATTTCAGGAATCAAAAAAGCGCGGCTTTATTTCATTACTATGGTTGCAGCAGCATTTTAATAATTGTCCCCCTAAAGCAAGTAAGGAAATTGTTGGTCGATGCACAAAGGCCTATATTCTTTGGTTGTGTGGGGCAATATTGTTCCCCACTAGAAATAAAAATATTGTTCATCCTGTATATGTATTTTATTGTTAATCTTTGAAAACTATATAACGTATTCTTGGGGTGCAAATGTTGTGTTGGGCTATTTGTATATAGTCTTTATATATCGCCACTAGAAAGGGCAAAATACATTAATGGTTGTGTCACTCTTTTACAAATTTGGGCGTACGAGCGTATAATAATTTGAAGACCTAACCCCTGGCCTCAATCACAGTTATGGTTACCTAAGGCCCTAGCGTGGGCATACTCAGAAAATCACACTACTCGACGATGAGCGACAAAATCTCCATCATCATTTGAAATTTTACCGAGGGGAGTTAGATGTCCAGCCTGAATGGCAAGTAGTTTGGCGCCCTTACGCGAGGTGGGATGACAATATAAATGGATTTAATTTTGAAGGAAGATTATTGGGATCTGGTAGAATCCCCTTGATCCATTTTGATATTGTAGAATACCAGATGCCAGATAGGGTGATGAGACAGTATGGGTTCTTAAAAGGTATACCATCTCCGACAAAAAAACATAAAGAACTTAGAAAGGAAAAAGAAGATAGATTTGCCGTTGTTGATTGCATGGCCTTGAGGCGAGTGTACATCGCACATTGGAGGCTTACATGGAGCATTTGAAGGGACAGCAGTATGAAATTGCCAACTATGTGAAAATTGATTCATACATGGCTTGGTATAGGAAGATCACACATAGAAAACTGCATCGCCCTCGACGGGAAGGTGACCCAGACCCTACATACGAGCCCCCGATCGCTTTACGTACCAAAGAAGATCATCTTATACAAATGGTACACTAACATTTGCATATTTTCTAGGCCTTAAATACTAATACATATTATCTTGTTTATTAATAATACTAATATTGTACTTTTATCTTACATGACAAGTTGAGAGTCAAAGTCCTTACTTGATAAGTGCTTTGCTTTTATTGAGATGCCTCCGGGACTATGTAGTTGAGAAAATTATGGGACCATCTTTACAATGTATACAACTCAAGTCAAAGGAACAATGGTGAGGAGCCAAGTAATGATGCAAGATAAGAGAGTTACATCCCCACGACCCAAACTTACGTTTCCTCTTATTCATTCGAGGTTGACTTCACAGAGAAGGCAAACGTTCAGGTAATTGGAGTATGAATGTTAATATTAATTTTATTACTTAATAATAATAATAATAATAATAATAATAATAGTAATAGTGATTATCATGTTTAATATTATTCGAAGCCAAGATCTAAATGAAGGGTACATCCCCACCACCCAAAGCTTATGTGCCATCCTACTCATTCGAAGTCGGCTTCATAGAAAGCGGACGTAATTACTGTATTATTCCCTCTCAATTTTATGTTGTAAAAAGGCAATTAATATTAGTAATATTATTAATATTTTCAGGTACGAAGTTCTAGTCCCACCACCCAGGCATTCGAGACTGGTTTCATAGAGCAAGCTGGTAAACAGGTACTATTATTCTCATGTTATTATTATGAAATCACTCTTAATATTATTACTTAAAAATATTTATATTAGTAATAATTATTAATAATATTTTTATGTTTATCAATATATTTAACTAGGCATTCGAGACTGTGTTGGAACGAAATATCTCTTATGGTGCGAAAAAAATCTCGACCCAAAAGGCGAGGAATACAAGATAGATTTTATAAATACTCACTTGTTTGGGAACACACTTTCTCATCCACCAATATTTCCTGTCATACATCCGCAAAAATTGTATACGCTGCATCACGACGCATTCAAGGCCTTAAGCCCTGATTCTTGGATTTTCGAGCATTCGTTGGACGCGTATATGCTATTATTGCGGCATAGAGAGGAGTATTACAGGACGCATGGCATTAGAAGGTGGACAACATTTGGATTCATGGAATCATTCTTCATGCATCTTGGCAAGAATCATGTGTCCCCAAGCCAAGCGAATGAGGCAGAGAGTTTTTGTCAAGCTTATGTCCACCCAGATGTGGGCCTGCCATTACATGAATGCACGTATATATTCATGCCAGTGTGTACGCAAGATACCAAGCATTTTATCTTGTTTGTATTCTCGATGCCCGAATGGGCAATCACCATCTTTGACCCTCTATCACGATGATACCCAGATATGACCATCCAAAGAAATGTATAGAAATTTATTACAAATTATATGTATATTTATTGTTAGTGTTGTACTTTTATGTATGTATATCCTTTATTAATATATTACTTTGTGTACGCAGGTCAAATTGATACCAGTTTGTTTGCGAATTGGTGATCCACAGCGTGAGTGGCCAACACAGGATCCGTGCGTGCTAATACCAAAGACCAGACCTGTGCAACCAAACTTTTATGACTGTGGTATTTTCGTTTGCAAATATGTTGATTATTTTGTCAGGGGCAGTGTAGATATTCGCAAAGAAAAATGGTCCGCAGAAGATTTAATGGTATTTCGATACCGAATTGCGTGGGAACTCTTTAGATGTCAAGTTAGACTTCTTCCTACGGATGATATTTAGACTAATTATTGGTGTACTAATTATGTCAAGCTAGACTTCTTTCAATTTATGTTTACGTTTCTTGTTTACCGCTGTTTAATATAATAATAATAATGATGATACTAAACATATTAATAATATTAGTATCATCATAACATAGCTTACATAATTCACGAGAATCATAAATAATAATAATTTTAATAATTGTAATAATAATTATCATGCTTACAATAATAATAATAATAATTTTAATAATTGTATAATAATAATAATAATAATTTTAATAATTGTAATAATAATTAACAGCTTGTAGCGGCATGCTTCTTTTATCTTTCCAGTTATTCTATCTCCATTAACCATTATATGCCTACAAGATTACTACATTAAATATTATCTCTCAACATATTAATGTTATTATTATCATGATTATTATTATTGTTGTTATTATTTTATTATAATAATTTTAATAATAATTATTATTATAATAAAAATAATAATAATGGTTAATAATAATCATAGCCCATTGCACGAATAAAAACATAATATAACATAGCTTACATAATACAACGTCTTGGCATAAATAAAAACATAGCTTACATAATACAACCGAGTTTACATAAGAATCGAGAAGCTATTTTTTGGGCTCAGAATCCCTAACACTTTCGATAGTGATTGCGTTTATCATGGTCGGTTTTCAAAGCCACAAATTGCACATTTTCATGAGGATTAGAACCCACAATTTTCTCGAATGCACTCTTTAATCTTGATTGTTTTTGCGACCCTTTGTTTGAGAAATAATCGTGGTGGCAAGAACTCGCCTTCTTCAAGCTTTCTTCTTACGCATCTTCATCGTCATTATCATAGCCCATTGCCTCCGTGTAACTCCAACAAAGGTAATCAATGTCATCGTCAGCCAATTCAGTAAGATTCTCATCCGGATCACACTAGTCAATCAACGCTTTTCCTCGTGCATTCAACTTAAGATGAGTTTTGTAACCTCGAATTGAGCAAGCAGCTTTACTGGCTAGCTCCTGGCAATCAGTCATCAAATGATTAAAACACATTGCTTGATCTTGTTCAAAGTCAGCAGTTGTTGGGCTAAAGTGTAATTCTTCGACATTGGTTTTGTTCGCATTTCTGGTCCATCGAGTAAGAATCATGTCTCTCAGAATTTGAGAAATACTCTTAGCCAAGAAATACCTCAAGATGTGCCTGCATAATTACCAGAATGAGAAAATAATTCACAATTACATGATATCGACCCTAGCTGACGATCGTTGACGATTTCTTTATATCTTCCACCATTTTCAATGATTCCGCCTTATACACACGTGATAAACCTTTGTTTCAGACCACACAACTCACTCACTTTCTTCGACATTGTACATCATGGAATCGACGAATTGACGTTGAAAACGCTCTAAATGCAATTCTTTGTGTACACCGAAGCAAAGATGCACTTCCAAAGATGACCGAGTACCATATTCCTTTTCCGATGTTGTGTTATGTAGTCGGCCTTCCTCTCTCGATAAATTGTTTTTCTATAACCTTCTCGACTCAGACTACAAATTCTTTCATGCCGTTGAAGCATTGACAAACTCATCAAAAAAATGATTCATGCTCTCGCTTCTTCCAAAGGTTGTCATTCCCAAGAAAATATCTCTTTGTATACTACCAAATCCATTTCTCTCGTACATCATACAAACTTCTAATCCACTCATTGTTATACAATTCATAATTCCTCACTAGAATCGCTTAACGCTCTTCAAACTCCCCGATGGACAGTGAATTATACACACAATTATTAAAATGGTCTTTGAAGGATGGGTGCTCAGAATAAACATGATGAAATTTCTCAGGAAACTTGTTGCTAATATGCCAAGAACACAATAAGTGATGAGTAGAAGGGAGTACCTTAGCAATAGCATTACTCATGGCTTTGTCTTGGTCAGTGATGATGGTTATAGGTATCTTGTAGTCCATGGCTTCGAGCCATGTCTCTAATACCCACACGAAAGTGTCCTCTGTCTCATCCCTTAACAATGCAAATCTAAACAATATAGACTGAAAATGGTGGTTGACCCCGGTAAATGAAACAAACGGCATGCCATACTTATTTGTCCTGTACGTATTGTCAAATGTCACAACATCTCCAAAATGTTGATACATCAATCTTTATCGGACGTCAACCCACAAAATACATGCTATACGATTTGTTTCGTCTGGTTTGACACGATAGAAAAAATTACTTAAACTTCCGGATCCAAGTTTTTCAAATAATCTACATGAGCACTTGTGCATCATTTTCATCTATGAGAATCACGCCTTAATTCTCTCACCACATTCTGAACATTAACATTAGAGAAAGGAACATTTTGCAACCCGCCACCCATTGTGCTCAAAACGTTCATCATCTTACTAGGACCAATACCAGACTTATTTAAAGTGTCAATTAATTTTCTTGCAATCGGAGTAATATTTCTATGTGTCTCGATCGAATCTACCTTGGTAGGGGTCACTAGGTGATGATTGTGCTCTAATTGAACAGTAGAAATACGCCAATTATCTTCTTTCTTATTATGAACAACATATATTCTAGCTTTGCATAATGTGCGTCCTATAGAGTCTCGCGGTCTAGTTATTTTTTTAATATCATCTTCATCATCAGGTAAACTCTTTACAGAAGTTGGTGTACCAGCTTTTTTACAAACATACAACCTAGACGACACATCATTAGCACCAGCATGTTTATGACTAGTTGCAATTCGAATCTCAAACCCATTTTTTTTAGCATACGACCTATAAAAAAATTCAACTTCTTCCAACTTAGAAAATAATTGACCAACGTACGACATCATTTCAGATTTATTACTTTCAACTTCACTTGCAAATTTAGATGCATTTTCATAAATATCTAAACTCTGAATAGAATCTGAAGAACTTGTTACAAACCTTTTATGAGCAGGTATGTTGTACTCCATTCTTTGATATAAGATGGAAAAATCTCCGGATCAGAAGTCTTTGACTGAAAACGAACAATATCAACCAAAAGGAAAAGAGATATAATAGCAGAGGGAGAAAAATCGAGAGAAGCTTGATGTAGGTGAGATCTGTGTTTAAAACCGGAGGAAGCAAGGCTGGGTTTTTAAAAGGCAAAGTAGGCTGCCGCTACAGCTGTAAGCGGCAGGCATTTATTGTCTAACAAAAGCAGTCAAAAGGCTGACAAAAAGCAGTCAAAAGCTGACCAAATGCAGTCAAAAAAGGTGGGACCCTGCCGCTAGAGCCTGTAGCGGCAGGGGGTATACATTTGACAAGAGGGTAGCTTCGTAATTACGCACGCGTTTTGGTTAAAAATGCCTGTAGCGGCTCTTGCGGCAGGAGGTTACTTAAATTAAATCCCAACCGCTCATCGTACAGATCAACGATTATCAACTAGGTTGCTGCACAGTGCTTTTAGCAAACGGTTGCCACGGATGTTTACCCTAGACAGAATTAAACAATAAAATAATTTGAATTGCTAAGAGATGAAGTCAATCCTTGTGTCATATATTTCATCATCATGCATTTACTTTTGGTGCTCCCTGTCTCCACAAAAGGAAGCACACTTGTAAATTATGAAAATTTTAAAGATAAATTTTTCCTTCTTTTTTAGGTGTACATAAAAATTAAATATGAATGTATTTAAATTTTACCTATTTATATTTTTACTCATCATTGAAGGTCAAAATATAATTAAGTGAAATTCAAATACACTCATGTCCAATTTTCATGTCCACTTTCCATGTCCACATGTTTTTGTATTTAGATAGGGTAATAAGGGTTAAATACATTTTTTCAACTCTACTCGGCATCGGTTTACAAATATATCATTGGACTGAAATTTTTTACAATTAACTCATTGAAAGATAATTTTTTTACAAAAATTCAAAAAATTGTCTACTCTCTTAAAATATTAACGACAAATCTATGTGCAAATGCTGACAAGGAGAGAGAAGGTAAGCTGAATAATTAATTAAATTAAATTATACTCTATTTTATAATAAATAGTTAAATAAATTAAACCATCACTCCTTTTCCTTTCTTCCACTTTATTACTTGGATCTGTTTGTGCTTTTCCTGCGGCCAAATTGTGATCATTCCCGAAATCTATCTATCGATCTATGTTTGCAAAGTCTGGAGCTATGATCTGAAGTGGGGGTGTATGGGCTTGACTTCGGGGGTTTCAGATTTGCTGGGGTGGAAATTTGGAAAATTTGATCTGTAAGACCCCGAATTTTATGAAATAAAAGTATTCAATTTTTCTATTTAGTAAATGGTTAAATTGATAAAAGTTTAAAGTTATGGGTGAAATGTGCAAAATTTTCAAAATAAGCAAGTGGTTATAAAATATTCATTGTTGTTATTGGAAATATTCGTTTGGTCGTGGAATATTCTTGTTGCTCGGGAATATTCGTAAATGACTGGCAAGACCCATTTGTGGGCCCATAATGTAATAACCGGTTGATGAAGAAAATGACAAATTAAAGTTTTATAAATAACTACAGTAATCGCTATCAAGATTAACATCATTGGAATACCCGGGTAAAGTAAAGTAATATGTGTTGTTGCATGCGAAAGACACCAGATTGCATGATATTTTTGAATTATTGACTCTTACGTGAAAAGCACTACTCAATAATTATTCACGAATTATCGCTCAATATTTTATTTTATTGATTCAATAATTCTTTGCGTTGATATTTAATATTATTGTTGTTTCAATAATTATCACTGCACAATATTCCCATTATCAGATCAATAATTCATATTATTTTAATAACATTACTAGATAACATTATTGGCAATGTCTAGAAAGTTCTCATCAATGAGAGATTTGGTCACCTAATCACTTGGCTACCAGAAGGAGAAATCCTTATTGAAAGCCCTCTTTCCCAGGAAACAAACTGGTCATCAATATTGTGATTTTGTAATATTATTTGTGAGTAATTAATTATTGATTTATATGATAAGAAAAATATTTATTTTATGTGGATATAGATGGAGAATTTTTTTAAAGTGACAATTGTTGAAAATCGATATTTTATATTTTCTGATAAAATAATTTATTATTATATTTTAATAATATAATAATGGTGATATTTTTACAATAAATGTGGTATATATGAGTAAATGAGGAGGAGGAGTATTTTTGTTGCAATAAATACAAAAAAAAACATGTTAAACATGTTGGTGGACCCATTTCTTGACTGAAATTTGATTATAGCCTGTAAAATCGTTCGTTTATGGATTTCGGTCAATTTCTGTTTGGAATTTGGAAAAACTTTCTTCTGTAAAGTTGTAGAGAATTGAATTTCCTATAAAAATTCGCAAGATTCGAATTTTCTGTTAAAAGGGCTATTTATTATGAATTATTGAAGTTCTGAAATAATTGATTTTTGAAAGTTTTAATTATTTTAATAACAAAAAAACGTTTTTTTGATTTAGTTGACTATTGGTGGTAGATGTTGATCCGATTTAGTGTGCGAGAATTTAATATATATATATATATATATATATATATATATATATATATATATTATGAAATTTTCTACTTTGGTGTTCTAAGCATTTTTCTATAAATAGGTGCTTATGTTAGAATGTAAAATCACACCAGAAACTAAAGATTTCTCTCTCTTTCTCTCTATAATATCGAGCGTATTTTTTTGAGTATTCTAGTACTTTGAGTATTGCTATACGGTGCAAGTTCTTTCAACACTATATCCAGTATTCCAGTCAGAAGTACTATTCTTTCTGAGGTAAGGGATGGTAAGGGATTGTAAGGGATGTTTTTTCGTAATGATGTTATTCTTTCAATATCATTATACCGAAATATTGGTATGAATTTTATTGTGGAAGTTCTACCTTTTTGTGTCGGGGTTACTATTCACGATACTTGACTTATTCACGATATCGACAACTTATTCATGTATATGACATTTTTTACGATATCTGATTACTATGTACGAATACGAATACTATTCACGAGTTACTATTCACGAGTTACTATTCATGAGTTACTATTCACGAGTTACTATTCACGAGTTACTATTTACGGGTACTATTCACGACAAAATTGGTTTCTTTTTCTGACAAAATTATCGTTGATTTATGAATATTGCTCTTGAAATTAAATGTAGTTGTTGATCCTATTATTTTTATTATCATATATAACATTTTTATAACCCTGGTGATGGAATTTCTCTTTGACTTGAGTGTAAAGATGGGTAAAGTATTGGTATGATCGTGACTATGGGTTCTCTTTGGCCAAGAAGGTAAAAAGTTGAATTGTTGACTAGTATGATCATGACCATTGAATTTACAATGAAATATTTTTAGCTTAAGTGCAAGGTGAATTGATCAACATGGTTATAATTATGGTTTATATAAATTCTGAAATGATTATATATTTCTTTTAGATATGAATATCTTTGGCACAGAGTGCAAAGATGACTGTTGTTGAATATCTTTGGCCCGTGAGTGCAAAGATGAATCTGTTGACGAATATCTTTGGCCCGTAGTGCAAAGATGAATTAATTATTAGTATGATTATGAGCAGAACTGTGATTTGGTATAACCATGATCTTTGATGTTTCGTAAAAGACATGTGATGAAAATTATCTTCGTCCTGGATGAGAAGAGGAATTTAGAACCACAATAATGATTATGAGTAATTCATATGAATGTGGACAGAAACTGTTGATTGATGTTACAAGGATAAAACATTGTTGGTGAACTTTTAACATGAAGAAGATAATAGACTTTATGGTCTATGTGACTCTTCTAATGGATTTCTCGTTCCGCTGCAACTATGGTTGAAAAGTTTTATCATCTACCATATGTTCTAAATCTCTGATTTATTACTAATGAAGGCTATTGATAATTTAATTATCTTAGTTATAATATTCTTTACTGAGCTATTTGTGATCACCCTTTTGCTTCACAATTCCTTTCAGGTAATAAGAGTGTAGCTGGGTCGAGCGGGGGTAACAGGAGAATAGAACGGTGGTCTCTAGCTGTGGAGGTTCTCCCTAAACAGTGTAAAAAAGTGTGTTGTATACATCATTTAGTAGTTATATTTGGTAAACCAAATAGGGTGAGACGAACCCAACGTTTGAAGGGTGTTTTGCCACTATCATACAAGATGTCTAATGACATACGACTTCGTGTTATCATAAGACAAAGTTGTGCACATCCACTTACTGAGTATATCTACCAGCACTACCTATATGATCTTGGAGTGTATTTGAAATATAATTTTTAACTGGAGACAGTGGAGATAGTTATATGTCAAGAGAAGACTCACCATTGGAAAGAATATGATAGTAATCTTCTCATTTTTCTTTGGGGTCTATTGGGTCAACCAAGAATAATTCTATGAACATATGATATCTATAATAACCTAGACGCATGGCCTCCCATGTATTTAAGGTTTCTCGAGCACTTCCAAAAGGTTTTAATTTCTAAAACAGTTTTTGACTGCACCTTTATGTAATGTATCAATGTGAGGTGATGTCTATAGTTAGGACATGAGTCACAGTTGGTATTAAAACTCACAGTATATGTGTTGTTGTATTTTGCACGACAATTGTAATAATAAAGTTGTAGTTGTTTTCTGTACCATGTTGTTGGCGACTCAGAATATGTTGGTTGGATTGGACCTATTTTGGGGCGCTACATTTGGTATCGAGCTTAGGTATATGGTCTCCGCAGAGATCGGGGAATAGAACTAGAGGGAGATTTGCGTAAATCTTTCGCTAGTGTGTCCTACCTAAGCTTATTTGTTGTTCAGTCATAATATTGGGATATTATGTGATATGTTAATTTGTTCAATTAACCCTTGTTTTGAAGCTGTATTCTAGAATAATATCTGAAATACAAAAGATGAGCAATGGAGAAATCATGATGACAGGGAAGATGGAATCTGAAATGAAAGCAAGGTATTTTCAACTCTTTGAAATACCAGGTACGTAAATTTCGAGGACGAAATTTCATAAGAATGGGAGATTGTAAGACCCCGAATTTTATGAAATAAAAGTATTCAATTTTTTTATTTAGTAAATGGTTAAATTGATAAAAGTTTAAAGTTATAGGTGAAATGTGCAAAATTTTCAAAATAAGCAAGTGGTTATAAAATATTCATTGTTGTCGGAAAATATTCGTTTGGTCGTGGAATATTCTTGTTGTCGGGGAATATTCGTACGACGGCGCAACCATTGGTGGGCCCCATAACAGGATAACTGTCGGATGAAGAAAATGACAAATTAATTTTTTTATAAATAACGACGTAATCATTACCGTTAACACTGTTGGAATACCCGGTGGGTAAAGTAAAGTAATGCGCGTTGTTGCACAGTAGCACACGATATTGCACAGTATTTTTGAATTATTGATTCTTACGTAAGAAGGCATTACTCAATAATTATTACAGTAATTACTGTTCAATATTTTATTTTATTGATTCAATAATTGTTGCGTTGATATTTTATATTATTGTTGTTTCAATAATTGTCACTACATAGTATTCTCATTATCAGATCAATAATTCATATTATTTTAATAACATTACTAGATAACATTATTGGCAATGTCTAGAAAATTCTGTCAAGGAGAGGTTTGGTCACCTAATTGCGCCAGGTAGTGAGAAATCCTTATTGAAAAGCCCTCTTTCTAGAAATGACTGGTTGTCAATATTATGATTCTGTAATATTATTTGTGAATAATTAATTATTGATTTATATGATAAGAAAAATATTTATTTTATGTGGATATAGATGAAGAATTTTTTTTAAAGTGACAATTGTTGAAAATCGATATTTTATCTTTTCTAATAAAATAAATTATTATTATATTTTAATAATATAATAATGGTGATATTTTTACAATAAATATGGTATATATGAGTAAATGAGGAGGAGGAGTATTTTTGTTGCAATAAATACAAAAAAAAACATGTTAAACATGTTGGTGGACCCATTTCTTGACTGAAATTTGATTATAGCCTGTAAAATCGTTCGTTTATGGATTTCGGTCAATTTCTGTTTGGAATTTGGAAAAACTTTCTTCTGTAAAGTTGTAGAGTATTGAATTTCCTATAAAAAGTCGCAAGATTCAAATTTTCTGATAAAAGAGCTATTTATTATGAATTATTGAAGTTCCGAAGTTCTGAAATAATTGATTTTTGAAAGTTTTAACTATTTTTAATAACAAAAACGTTTTTTTGATTTAGTTGACTATTGGTGGCTGATGTTAGATCTGATTTAGTGTGCGTAATAATTTAATATATATATATATATATATTAATATTTTATTAAATTTTCTGCTTTGTTGTTCTAAGCATTTTCCTATAAATAGGGTGTTTAGGTTAGAATTGAAAATCACACCAGAAACTAAAGATTTCTCTCTCTTTCTCTCTCTATAATATCGAGGGTATTTTGTGAGTATTCTAGTACTTTGAGTATTGCTATACGGTGCAAGTTCTTTCAGTACTATATCCAGTATTCTAGTCAGAAGTACTATTCTTTCTGAGGTAAGGGATGGTAAGGGATTTTAAGGGATTGTAAGGGATGTTTTTTCGTAATGATGTTATTTTTTTAATATCATTATACCGAAATATTGGTATGAATTTTATTGTGAAAGTTCTACCTTTTTGTGTCGGGGTTACTATTCACGTATACGACACTATTCATGTATATGACATTTTTTTACGTGATACTGGATTATGTATTTAATACAGAGTACTATTCACGAGTTACTATTCACGAGTTACTATTCATGAGTTACTATTCACGAGTTACTATTCACGGGTACTATTCACGACAAAATTGGTTTCTTTTTCTGACAAAATTATCGTTGATTTATGAATATTGCTCTTGAAATTAAATGTAGTTGTTGATCCTATTATTTTTATTATCATATATAACATTTTTATAACCCTGGTGATGGAATTTCTCTTTGACTTGAGTGTAAAGATGGGTAAAGTATTGGTATGATCGTGACTATGGGTTCTCTTTTTGCCAAGAGTCGTGAAATTGTTGATTAGTATGATCATGACCATTGAATTTACAATGAAATATTTTTAGCTTAAGTGCAAGGTGAATTGATCAACATGGTTATAATTATGGTTTATATAAATTCTGAAATGATTATATATTTCTTTTAGATATGAATATCTTTGGCCTGTAGTGCAAAGATGACCTGTTGTTGAATATCTTTGGCCTGTAGTGCAAAGATGAACTGTTGACGAATATCTTTGGCCCGTAGTGCAAAGATGAATTAATTATTAGTATGATTATGAACAGGAACTGTGATTTGGTATAACCATGATCTTTGATGTTTCAGGTAAAGACATGTGATGAAAATTATCTTCGTCCTGGATGAGAAGAGGAATTTAGAACCACAATAATGATTATGAGTAATTCATATGAATGTGGACAGAAACTGTTGATTGATGTTACAGGGATAAAACATTGTTGGTGGACTTTTAACATGGAGAAGATAATAGACTTTATGGTCTACATGTGACTCTTCTAATGGATTGCTTCGTTCACCGCAACTATGGTTGAAAAGTTTTATCATCTACCATATGTTCTAAATCTCTGATTTATTACTAATGAAGGCTATTGATAATTTAATTATCTTAGTTATAATATTCTTTACTGAGCTATTTGTGATCACCCTTTTGCTTCACAATTCCTTTCAGGTAATAAGAGTGTAGCTGGGTCGAGCAGGGGTAACAGGAGAATAGAACGATGGTCTCTAGCTGTGGAGGTTCTCCTTAAACAGTGTAGAAAAGTGTGTTGTATACATCATTTAGTAGTTATATTTGGTGAACCAAATAGGGTGAGACGAACCTAACGTTGGAAGGGTGTTTTGCCACTATCATACAAGATGTCTAATGACATGCGACTTCGTGTTATCATAAGACAATGTTGTGCACATCCACTTGCTGAGTATATCTACCAGCACTACCTATATGATCTTGGAGTGTATTTGAAATATAATTTTCAACCGAGACAAAGTGGAGATAGTTATATGTCGTCAAGAGAAGACTCACCATTGGAAAGAATATGATAGTAATCTTCTCATTTTTCTTTGGGGTCTATTGGGTCAACCAAGAATAATTCTATGAACATATGATATCTATAATAACCTAGACGCATGGCCTCCCATGTACGAAGGTTTTCTTGAGCACTTCCCAAAGGTTTTAATTTCTAAAACAGTTTTTGACTGCACCTTTATGTAATGTATCAATGTGAGGTGATGTCTATAGTTGGGACATGAGTCACAGTTGGTATTAAAACTCACAGTATATGTGTTGTTGTATTTTGCACGACAATTGTAATAATAAAGTTGTAGTTGTTTTCTGTACCATGTTGTTGGCGACTCAGAATATGTTGGTTGGATTGGATCTATTTTGGGGGCGTTACATGATCCGCTCGGATCTAATTTTGTTCTTCACAAATCAGTTTAAGATCTGTTTTGTGCCGATTATATTCTCTTTATCTCTAGATCCGTAAAATTAGCCATTAACAATGGAGGCAATGAAGATGAAGCTATTCATAGATAGTGTGCTAATGATGATAATGACAGTTCAAAATGCGGCGGGGACGATAGCAACAGAGGCCCCTGTGCCAAGCCTTACTTCAGATTCATCTGTTTTTCTACTCATTGTTTTAGCTTCTCTTGGTTCCCCTTGTATTCGCTTTTCTGTTCTAGTTGTTCGCCTTCTTCCTCTTTAGTTTATGTTGGATATCTAGCTTTGTTTTCTCATCTGGGTGGTGCATGGGATTTATGATTATGTGTATAAGATTCTTTTTGGGCAGAGATTGATTATTTGATGAATTTGTTGAAAAATTTAGGTTTGGGGGAGAAGATAAGAGATTGAGATGAATTTGTTTGAGGGGAATTTCATTTGTTTGATTCTTTTATATTAATTTAATAGATTATGTGGATACTTTCTTCAACAAATTAATACTGTTTTCATTATGATTTCTTGGTGTTGTGATTTTAATTTAGTTATCAGAGCAGTACATGCATTACACAATGTTTATATTATATTGTATGATTATGTTGGAATGGTATTTTAATAATTAAAATATGAAAAAAATTTCGGACGGATATAACATTGGTTTCTAAAAATTAGAGATAATTTTTGGAAACTTAGTACTATAAAAATTATAATTTTACCTTTTAATTAATGAAAATGATGATTTTAAGGAAAATTAATGTATAAAAATTATTAATTAATAGTAAAATATATTTATTTAATTATAAAATATATTAATGTATAATGTTTACAAATGTATTTATATAAAATTAATGAATTAATATTTTTAATAAATTTTAAATATTTTAGGTTCACTTTAAAAATATAAAATTATTTAATATTTTGAAATGGAGGATTATTATTATTATTATTTTAACTTTTTAAGTTATTTAATTTTTTTCTATTTTACAATTGTGAAGTTAAATTTTTTTATTTGGTTACTTTTTTCTATTGTTTTATTTGGATAACTTGTTTTACTTGTTGGCTTATTTATTTTTTTCACCATGACATGTCATGTGGACATATATATTTGATATTTACAAAGTCTATCTGTCATGTGCTACTCAATCCATTAAAAGTAAGACAATTTAATATAATTTCTAACGGTTTGTAAAAAATTTGTAGTTTAGTGAGTAGAATAAAAAAAATTCAATACAATGATGCATTTATAAACCGAGATCAAATAGAGTGATAAAAAGTGTATTTAACCCTATTTAGATATAATGAGTATTTAATTTAATAATAAATCGCATGTTAGTAAAAGTTTGATTTTAAATTTAAAAAATATTATACTATAGTCAATAAAATTGAAGTTTCTGTAGAACAATTTTATTTTTATATTTTTATACAATTGAAAACATGCCGCTAATATGATGGAAAACTTTTGAAGCTTCATCAGGGAGATAGAAAGACGCACATTTTCTTTAGTAAAAGCGAAGGGATGGAAACAAAGAAATGCAGAATCATCCTTTACAAAATGGTTTCTTACCAAATGGTTACAAACTCACTCCAAATCAAAGGCCAACTCTTCTTCCTCGAATTTACATTATTATTCATTACAACGGACAGAAATCCCGCTAAATTAATTGTGGGCAAGCTCAGCTCCACCAGAGTTTCCCCTTGTCAATGTCCATTGGAGGGCCGGAATACAGTATAACCATTGACACCGCATGCCAAGTTTGAATACTCCGGAATGTGATATGAAAAACCATCATTCTCCGAGCTTCTCATGCTTAAATAAGATAGATCAGAACCAGCCATTTGCCACTGGTTTGGTATTAACCCCTCCATTTGTCCATTCGAATAAGTCTGCAGATTGGCCTGGGGAATCAAAGTAGAGTCGAATTGACCTCCAGTGTTGTAGTTATGATGAAATTCGTCATCTTGGTAACTTTGAGTTCGCTCAAACCTGCAAGAGCTGGTCGAGGGCCCTAGGTCACCAGGCATGCCAAAATCACCTGGGAAAGTGAACTGTCGATTCAGATGGTGAGGCCCATTGCTAAAAGTCTGAAAGCCCATGTTTGCATTGGCTGATCTCCCAATTCCATGCTCATCATCAAGCAGGTCGTTGATAATGTCCAGATGTGGGAATTCATCAGCCAATACACTCTGATTCTGACGCCCTAATGTACCAGCAGGGAATTCAATAGGAAAGTGACCTTGATATCTGCTTTGTACAGACTTGTACATATCAAAGTTCTGCATGTCATTACGCAAGGAACGATCCCTTTGAGGGTTGTCCATCCACTGAGGCCCGTTCTGCATCTCATTAAGCATGGAAAGATCACAGTTAATGCTTCTGCTGCTATCCCTTTGAGGGCTGTCCATCCACTGAGACCCGTTCTGCAGCACATCATGACTTGTCATCCCAAATGAAAGGCTTGGTCTCATTGAGTTAACGTCCATCCTTTCAGAGCTTTGCGACAAATAAATTGGTGCAGATATCAGGGCAGGCGGCTGAGAGTAAGAGTGCAATGAATTTACTGCTGAATTTGGAGACTCAGGCTGAGTGTAACTGGATGAAGTTGCAGTAACATGGTTACCCATCATAGCATTTCGATACGACTGAGCAGCATAGCTAGTGGTTGCAGGTGAGGGGTCAGGACCCAACCGTCCAGCTGCACTAGCTGATCGAGACAGTGATGGTGCTGTTTGGACCATGGAAACAACAGAAGCAGGTAACAGGGGCCCTGGAATTAAAGGCGCACTTAAAGGCCTCGACATGACTTGCTGCGTCGTAGGCTTCTCAGTTGTGACTGACACCTGATGTGCCATGGGCTTTTCAGTTGTAACAGACAGTTGCTGAGCCTTGGGATTTCCATTTGAGGCAAGAACTTGCTGAGCCGTGGGCTTTTCAGTAGGTTTTGGAGTTGCAATTTTATGAGCATAGGGTTTTGATGTGACAATGGTTTCAGATGAATTTTTCGGTACGGCTGTTTTATCAGTCTTTTGCTGGCTCTGTGAAGATGATTTCCCAGCCACCACAGCATAGTCAGCTGCACTGGTCTTTGGCTCTGATTTCATCTGCTCAGCAGATAGAGGATTCTTTGGGGGGCTCCTAGGAGAGGATGGTATTCCTGTTGTCTTTACTTTGGTAGATTTGTCCACATCAACCTCCTCTTTCAGAGTCAGTTTCCTGTGCAGAGAAACGTCTTGCTCCTGTCAAATACACAAGGCAAAAGCTCATAATGTTACATGGAAATCCATAACTATGGAAATTTTCAAGTGAAGATGCAATCTGAAATAAAAAACACAAATTGCAAGTATTCTCCAAAACGAGTTGAAGGAAAACTTCAACCAAAAATTCCAAAAAAAAATCCTGCACCAACAAGGAAAAATGACAATGGGCCGAAAGCAGATTAACATCATAAAGTAGCCCATGGAAATGATTTGACAGCCAAAAGTTGCTTACTACTTGTGTTAAGCAACCAAAAAAAAATAGGTGGTGGAAAGAGAGAAAAAAGAAACTGGATCTAACAGCCCCAATGATTAAAGCAAAAGGAATGTCCCCAAACTGTTAGCAAGTGCAATAAGAATATATATTACCGAAAAATATATAAACACCTAACCAAAAGGACAGTGAGGAGTTACAATGAAAAACAAAGAGATCTATTAGCAGAATAAAACACTAAATTATACTCGAGGACTGATTGCAAAATTTTGTGTCTAATCGTGCTCTAAGCACCAGATGATCGTTCACTACAACTGTAAAACAGGGAACAATTGTAGAGCAAAAAAACAAAAATATTTTAGTGTATCACCTTCTTCGCCACAGCCACATGCTGCTGTAACGAGTGTACAGCAGCATCCACCGACTCATAGGCATTGCAACTCCCAGATGCATCATTTGCATGCCCCGCATCAGACGAAGCATCAGATGGCTGATTATTAGTGGCCCATCCAGTTGCTTCATGAATGACTTTACCCCTATGGTTTCTTTCTCTAATAAGAATCCAAACACCAAAGTTTATGAAGTGACGACTATAGTTCACACTAAAGAGTATAAGAGTAGAGAGAGAAATGTTACCTGCAAGGTGATTTCTGGCTTTTATGTTTTGGAAGTGAATTCCCTTTGTATGGCCCATTCATTACTACAGATGGGAGTGAGTCTGTTGAACATGTGGATGAACTATCATCCATTACGGAAGGGCACTTCCTTTCAGCTGATATGCCACTAAATCCACTTCTACTGGCTTCTGTGGGTGGATGAACTTCTGACGTGTCAGTATCCCAATTGACAGGACTAGAATCTCTGTCTTCTGAATCAGGCTGAAGAGGAACGCAATCTATTGAATCTGACACATCAGAAACATCTTCAACTGTATCAGGCTTCGCAATGGGTTCTGCCTCCTCAATTAAGAAGTCAATTCTTGCATCAGTAGGGATTTCTTGTTCAGGCTTGTCTTCTACAGCAACACAAGGCTTTTCATCCCTTCCTTTGTCCTTTCCTTTGCGATTATTTCGCTTCTGTTTCCCCTGAAGTGCAAAATAAGAACATACGTTATGCAGCTAAATATGAAGTAGAGGTAAAAGAACAGTAGGTAAGATTGTCCTTCCAAACACCAACACCCACCACCATCTACAAGAACATCTACCAGTCATCAAAGCTGACAAGTACTAAGGTAGTAGTAACAGTAAAATATAACGGCAGTCACTGTTATCTTTATGGAAGGCAGCAGCTTATTTAGTAACTAGTTCAAAAATATGGGAAGGCCACCAACAATCACTCTAATTAGGATATAAACCCCAAGAAATTAGGTTTCTAGTATTTTTTTGGTTGGTGTTCCGTCAATCTAGAAAATGCATATAATACAATTCTAAAGAGGGGCCCACCAAGGTCTTAAGATTTTTTTTTTTAAAAAATATGTTGATGTGATTAAGGACATGTATGATGGATACATGTGTGAAGACTTGTGATGGCACGTCAAGTGATTCCCAATCACAATAAGATTGCACCAAGGATCGATGTTAAACTCTTTATCTTTTCGCCTTAGTTATTGAATACCTTACAAAAGACATTCATGATGAAGCGCCATAATATGTGATATTTGCTGATAATATTGTGCTAATAGGTGAGATTAGCGTGAGTGTTAAAGCTAAGTTCATGGTATGGAGAAGTATATTCGAGTCTAAGGGATTTAGATTAGGTTGGAGTAAGACACAATATATGGAGGGCGATTTCAACAATGTTAGAAGAGTTGCAGGGAAATAAACCCTATATGACAATGTAAAATACCTTATATGACAATGAAAAAAAAGTAAAGAATATTTTAACTACATGTTTATATGTATGTAGTGTTAAACCTGCTTTTTCTTTGATTTTTTATCCTTGTCAGCTACACTGCGTTTTGATTTCTGCTCACTTTCAGCCATCCAGGCTGCCTCTTCTTCGCGTATGAGCTCCTCTTGCCTCTTCAAAGCAACAGCCTCCTGGTATGAAACTTCAATTTTACTGCTGCAACATCAAGAGATGAGAATTGAAGAAGGAAAAGTATAGTCAGTTACTGATCAAAATATAAGAGACAATAACGAGGAATCAAAATGACATAACTAGGTAAAAAATTAAACTGATAATTCAGTACAAAAATTATCAATCCACATGATGCTATCACAGTGTGTTCACTGTGTTGGATGAAGAATTTGCAGTTATTAAGGAAATATGAGATGAGGGGTATATATATATATATATATATATATATATATATATATATATATATATATATATATATATGGAGAATGATCCATAGCATGCATTTGCTATGGATACTTATAGGATATACACCATCTATACCATTAAAAATAAAAAAGAACGAACATGATTAAAAATTGAAAATTGACGTTCACTACTATTAGTAGTGGACGGTAAAAAAATACTTAGCGTCCACTACTAATAGTAGCAGGCGCTTATTAGAATCGGTTTGGCTTTATCATAAATGTTTAGGATTTATAAACCTACTAATAGTAGCAGACGTTTATTAGAATCGGTTTGGCTTTATCATAAATGTTTAGGATTTATAAACCAAGGTTTAGGACCAGAGTTTAGGGTTTAAAATTATGTATCCGTAACTTGTATTTTCTCAATAAATCCTGATTAATAAATCATAAAAACCCTAGTTAATAAACTCTAACCCCTAGTTAATAAACCTTAAACCTTGGTTAATAAATCATAAACCCTTGTTAATAAGCCAACCACCGCGTTTACGCAATGCCTAACAAATCATGTACATCGAGTACGCCCACAGTAAATTATGTTTGGGTGGCCTCAAAGGATTATTGCTTTTGTCGAATGCTGTTACAATTAAAACAGTAAAGAGGATAAGGATCAGAAAATAAATACTAAAAGTTGCAAAAGCAACTTGGTATGCACGCTAACTGGCAACTCAAATGATGCAGTCTAGCAGTTTTCTAGAATACACTAATTGACTTTCAAAGTAAATAAGAAAACGCTAACTATAACAATCTCCGTTTGACAGGACAATTCTGTCTGTGATCGACTAGCTAATATTTTTTGACAAGTGATAGACAAGCTGACATCCAGAAAGCAGAAAGCATTTTCACCTTTAAGAGTTGGTGGAATACCAAGTAAGAACACAGAGAAATATTACAATGAGTTCGATACTAAAAATTCATAAAAGAAAAGAAACAGCTTCAAGAACAAAGGGGGAATTTTTCAACAGAAACTCATAACTCATATAAAGGTTACCTGAAAATATGCGCTAGGGCGAATATTTCAATAGTCCTACGACCCAGTTCAGTAAGGCGCCTCTCATCACGCTCAATGGAATCTTTAGTGAAGTCCTCTCCAGAACCGCCATCCTGAAATGTAAAGAGTAAGAATTGCAGAACTATCATACTAGTATGTGCTGAAAAACCAGCATTAAAATCAATTTAGAGCTAACAAGCTCTTCAAAATAAAACTAATCTTCAATGAAAGTCATACTGCGACCTTGGTACGGTTCTGCGGACCCTTCTCATCCTTCGGCGGCAACGGTTCCATGGCAGCCCTCTCAAGTAGTAGTAAGACATCATCCACCAAAATAAATGTATCTTTTTCCATGCGAACAATGGGAACTGGTAGTTCTTCGGCATCCAAATATTTCCCCCTGCCTTTCTTGCTCTTGGTCTGACCTTGAAGGGCCTTCAGTCCACTGTGCAAGGAATCCATCACTAAAGTAGACGTGACTTCCTTTTCTATAAAGAAGTGCTTCACAACTACTTTCAATACTGAATCTGTTTTCTCCCTGGACATGCGGCGCCTGGCATTTTGATCAATTCCCAGCCAGAAAGCACAGAAGCTGAAAGACATCACATTTATATTAAATCAAGGAATAAATGGCAACCAAATCATAGTATAAAAGCAGAGGATATAGGCGGATAAAAACTTAAAAGTGTGTGCCAAAGGAAATATATCAAAATTTTCAAGCCTCAAAACAATACAGTTGCTACTGCCAAGAATTGAAAGTGACCAACACAGGGATACAACAAAAAAAATTTAAATCAAATTGTTGCCATGAGATTAACATTAAAAATTAACATGCTAAACCAATAGCACATCATTTTCGTTTCAGATCAGATAGGAGAATTTTATGTTCCAACATCAAACACTAGTAGGCCAAGAGAGAGCGAATGAATCAACACAGCAGTTATTTTTATTCTGAAGAGGAGTGGTTGTGAATGGGTGTGTCTCTGTGTGTGTGTCTGAGAGAGAGAGAGAGAGAGAGAGAACTGCAACAAAGAACCCTCAATGTTGAGAGAATAAAGGGAGAGAATTTCAGTTTCCTCTGCCAAGTGGAAATTGCATGTTATTGGGACTGGAGAGTGCTTATCTACTTTATTATTTAAAACGTAAAAAAATGCCCTTAAATGACCAGTGGCATAATAAATATAGACAATTATTTTAATTGTAGAAAGGTTCTTTTAATAAGTAGTTGGTAGATTATACAAACCGGCCCGTGCTTATATGAATGATTTTTTTCTTTTATTTATCCAATTCTGCAAAAAACTTGATTCATTCCAAAATCATCAGATATAAAAATAAGAATATATATAATTCCTTTGTTTAACTTACAAATTAATTTTATCAGCTTTGTCAGATGCACTAAGAAAAAAGAATTTTAAACAATAGGAGATTTTTAATTTATAAGTGATCCGAATAAGCCCTTGGTCACTCTGTTTCTAGCTCAAATAGGTTTTCTAGGTTCAGTTATCCATTTTTTGACTTCTTTACAAGGTTCCTCCTTTCGCTTTAGCAATCTGAATAAGCCATTGGTCACTGTTTTCTGGCTTATAAGATTTTCTGGGTTCAGTTATCCCTTTTTGGACTTCTTTACAAGATTCTGCTCTGGAGAGTAGATCTTTACTTTTCTGATAAGTAGAGAGTAGCAGTTTTCTTTTGAAAACTTGTATAAAGTTTTAGGAGGATTGTTTCTGGGTCTCAGCATAGCTTAAGGGTGCAGGTATTAATTTATGTATAGATAGCAGTACAGGAGTACGTCCCCATTCGCATCTTAATAATATTTAGTTTATCAATCCAAAAAATGGACCTAGAAAATCATGAAAAAGTATGTGATTCAGTAAAAAATATTCAATTACATAATCAAGTAACAATAAGTAAAAAATTGACAACATCTACCTTGACCATCTAGCTTTATCCTCTATTAATTTTCCAAGCTTGCCTCTTCTCTCTTCCACAAAACGGCGGCAGATTTGCTCTACATTTGTCAAATATACCCGAACAAGTTCTCTCCTATATTGACAGTCAAGGCAGCGAAAGGGACGGTCTGCTCTTTCCCTACAAATGAATGAAATAAGCTGGAGTTAGTTACAAGGCCACAAGGGAGAGGGGGAAAGATAGCCTTGCACCTCAAAAAATGTACTATTAAGTCAGAAATGATGAAAATATTAGAAAAATATAAGATATAAGACATTTGCTTAATGATTACAAGAGGACCTGAGTCAACTATTTTAGTTTATTTTATTTATATTTTTGATAAGTGAACTTAAATGAGCTAATATAAGATGGAAAAGATGTCACTTTCACCATGGTAGATAAAGAGGAAACCCTTGGTATACACTACTTGCATTAAATTACAAATCCGCTCATATGTCATATGCCACAATAAACAAGATGTAACAAGGTTCAAACATATGTTTACATGAATGACAAACCTTATAAAAGCCATGCAGGAATATATTTTACCTGCAGCATTACAGTATTATCATTTCCAAAAAACCACACAACATGATTACTACCTTTCACTCATTTTTTTCCCGAGTAACAGTTGACGCATAAATATCGTTTTATGTAACGGTGGAGATTGATTGGCATCAAAATAACAAGGTTCCTGATAGAATAGGATATCGAAACATAAAAAAAGAGCATGGAAAAGGATCTTAAATGATGGGAACATAATTATGAAAAGAAGGAATTATCGAAAGATAAACTATTACCCCAATAAAGCAGCATGAAAACTCCTGTGTCAAAATGAACATTTGACTAGGTTCATAAAGCCAAAATGTTTTTCGAAGGTACAACAGAAGTTGCATTTAATAGCATATAATTTCAAGCAGAAAAAAATATTGCAGTAAAACAATAGAAATAACAGTTTAAGAAGGCGTGTAAAACCTGATAACTTGGACTTGAGCTTTAATTATGAGAGTGTCGGCGTCAATAAACCCATCCAAAACTTTCGACAACTCCATAAATTTTTTCCATCCCCAATCATGCTCCTTCTTCCAGAATCGATGTAATGTATCTGTACATTGGAATACAGTGCATTAAAACTGAATATTATCAGCAAAAGAGATGATAACAGCTGACCTATATCTAGCCAATTACCAACTAACCAGAATACTTAGATTTCTTCGGATCTTTATTCACAACAGCAATTGTGAACTGTGCAAAATGACTCCATCCTGTTTAACAAAAGTAAAAGCCATACGATAATTTAAAAACAATAAACTCAATCAAAGCAATTTATGCATTATATAATCTTATATTAATACCTTGCATAATCTTATATTAATACCTGGAAGAAGCTTGTCATGATTGGCAACACAGAGAAACAATGAGAGATGATTGCAGACATCACAGCCTTGGGGGTAAATCAAGATGTACCTATCAACATAAAAGCAGCTTATTCTTTTTAGATAAAGAGAGTAGCCTGTTGCATAACTTCACTCTGATATAGCATGCCACATCAATTCTATCATAAGCAAAACCATTAGCATGCTGCATGAGATATATAATATAAATATCCTCAGTGTGCCCATAGTTCAGAAATTACTCATAAACAACATGAACATAGTTCTCACTGTCCACCGCATGCATAATAAAAATTACACATGTTGCACACGCACAGAGTTTTCAGTTATAGGGAAAGAGGCACGTAAAGGCAAAAGGTTAAGAGTCAATCATATAACTTTAAGTACCCCAGAAAGCATACAAGAAACGTCAGAAAAGTGAGAGGATATCATAAGCAAGTAAACAACAGCATGGTGCAACTATTGCCAGGTTGACAGATTCAAAAACGGGGTTCTCTGAGAAAGGTAACATTAGGAGGACCCATTGTCCAAAAATTATAATAGTTCCTATCAAGCCTTTGACTGTGCTGCTCAAAACTAGTTAAACCTCATAAACATGCCCAGGTCTTGAGGTACACTTTTTAAGCACAATTGTTGTTTAGAAATTATATATGCATGTTCAACATAATATTAATGGTCGTGTACCAATCGACACAATGATTTGGCAGTGGGTTTCAAAGTGCCAAAGAAGCCCACAAGCCCGGGCTGAGTAGATAATAAATCTAATGTGTATGTCACAACCAGAACTGTGCGATTTGAGCCCTGTAACTGAATTATGTAAAATTGAAGAGAAAGACAGAAGATGTGGATAGAGATAAAGAAAGATTAGGTAGAAATTAGACAGAGAATAAATACTATTAGGAAGGAAAAATTGAGATTTAACAACTTTCAACATTCCACACCTTTTTTGAATGATAAAATCTTAAGTATATAACGGCCAATCTAGGATGCTGTGTTAGGAGTTCAATGGCTGCAGTCTCCAACAGCTTGGCCCCAATGCGTTCATTTCCAGCTGTTACAAATGATTTCCAAGGAGGATGTAAAAAAGATTATAGTCAAGGGTCAACCCCAAAACAGTTAAGTGTGCCTCAAGATGATCACAGGAGAAGCAATGGTTGAGTCCTCTAGACATCAACACCATGTTTGATGGTCTTGATTCACTCGGTCCCAGTGTTCTAAAACAAGGTCTAGGCACCACTTAGGCGCTAGATGCTACCCAACCTTGGTGAATAGGTGCTTCTAAAACAAGGTCGAGGCGCCGCCCAACCTTGGTGAATAGGTTCTAGGCGCCCGCCTAACCACCTAGGGATTGACCATCTAATGCCAACAATGTCGTCATCCATTACCATAACTACAACTTGTTTCCTCCTCTTCCCTGAAAAATGTGTTGTTGCAATCTGTTTTCTTTAACACATGGGATGTGATAACATTTGATATTATCCTTTTAATTTTGAAAATTAATATTAGATGCCCAAAATTTTTATCACTATTCAAACTTAGCCCCATAACTTGATAATTCTTAAAGCAACCCCTAAACTTTTACTTTTTCATAAATATAACATTAATTTTTTAGAAATACAAAAAAATAGAGTAATAGACTTAATTTTATTACTAATATGAAAAAAAAAATACTCCGCCTAGGGAAGTCGCCTAGGCTTCCGTCTAGAAAACGCTTAGCCCCCGTCTACAAGGCCGAGGTTTTTAAAGCTCCCTCTGCCACCTAGGTCTGCCTAGCTCATTTTAGAACACTGCTCAGTCCTTATGCATCCCACTCTTGAATGTCAACTCTTTCCATAGAAACGGACCATCCTCAATCATCTCTTGACACTCGAAGTGTTGCATTGCTTGTCCAATATTAAGATGACTTTGTTGAACCAAAATCCTACCCCTTAAGATATTCTTAGATCTTCAAATAAAACTCCAGCCACACGCTGAACCTTCTATAAAGCCATGTGCGTACTCTATTAAGAAAAAGAATGAAATTGAAAAACTAGTGGCTGAAATGCTTACATCTGGGATCGTTAGACATAGACTCTCTCCTTTTTCCTCTATCTTTTTCGTAGTCAAAACAAAAGGATGGAACTTGGGGGTTTTGTATGGACTATATAGACAACTCAATTCAATAAATATAAAGAACAAGTTCTTGGGATTCCGTTTTAACCATGGTGGATGTCACTAGAGAAGTTGTTATAGCTGTTGCAATCATCATCCATGTGAACATGGATTATCTCAAGGGGAGAAGTCTGTCGCAGTTACTTCTTTAGCATTTCCTTAACAATTATTCGGGAAAGGTGGACCAGGTGGTTATACAACTGTAGTTAGTTAGTGGCATCTTTGTAACATTTTCAGACTCTCTCCACATCTTCTCTTCATCTTCAGTTTCACATAATTCATAATACAGGACTCAGAGCACAATCTATGATTGTGACAGCATATACATATATATAGTATGTTAAGACAAAACGTACACACTATAAAACTCGGGAGTAATACAATTATTGGTCTAAATAATGTAAAAAGAACAAGAACACATAATGAAAGAAACTATAACAGAAAATTAAGAAAGCAAGAAACAAAGTTTGTCAAACAACGTGTTATAACAAGGCCTACCATTTGTACCCGCCAACCTCAAATTCTTTACTGCGAAGTTCTCTCTTGTTGTTTTGAGAAAATTTATCTATCTTCCATGTAAACTTCCCGTATAGTTCAGAAGGTTTTGGCCCTGCAGTGCAGTGAAGGAACTAATGAATGATCAACCATGCAGCGATACAGAATTTGCACCAACATAGAAAATTTATAAAGCATAGTAAGCCATACGTATTAACTTGAAACAAAACTAGCTTCAAAATTCTGCTGAAATTTACAAAGTCATTCATTTTTACCTGTGATTACAACCTTACGGATACAAATGAGGAGTCTGATGTCTGTCATTTATAAATTAACAGCGTCTTGTAAAAATAAAATTATTAAAAAAAGGTGGGACGGTGGAAATATATATATATATATATATATATAGTCAGTGGCATACTTGTCACAAAGTGTAAAGCTGAAAATCCAACCAGAAATCATGTGCAAATTTGAAACTGATTTGAAAAAGCATTATGTTTATTAAATGAAAATGTATTGTTTTCTTGGTCATGTAGGAGGTGCTGGGCTGCCCATAACTAAACTATCCCCATGCCGAAAGACGAGGAAATGTAAATTGTTAACACGGTACAATTTGCCTCATATAATCAATTTCCATCCATATGATATTTGGCTTATGCAATTCATAGGGAAAAAAGGAGGCTTGTCTAACAAAATGTAGAGAGAAAATTTTCTTAAAAAGTGAGTTTGTCATGATAGAGAAAGTGTAGGAGAGAGAAATTGACTAAAAGAAATAATCATTATAAACCTAGAAAATTGTCATGGATTAAATTGAAACTACTCTTAAAATATATAAAGGGTAATCTGGGGTAGACTTTTATTTCTTAATCAGCGTAAAATACAATTAGAACATTTTATTAATATTTAACAGTCATAATTGCATCAGAAAAACTGCAAACCAACAGAATTGCCAGCTCTATCCCCATAGAGAGAAAAGAATTATGTCTGAAAATAAGGTTCACACCAGGCAGAGCTATTACCCTATAGTTGATGAGAAAAAAGATGAGCTGAATGCCATATTTTCTCTAACTATTACTTTTGATTTCATACTTTAGTTGCCAATTCAAAACTACAAACATAGAGACTAATTAAGCTTTAAGGAGACAAACAAGCATACCAATGTCATCATCGTCATCAGTGTCCCAGTAAGGGGGCGAAGTTGAAGGGGTTCCATTTTCCAGTTGCTCGGAAGACCGCCACTCTGCCAAAGCTTCACTGGACTGACAACGCTGCTGCTGCCCGCTTGATATTCCCTCCAAGGGCCTTCCAACTCCAGATTCCTCACTCACAGTCCCAGCCATTCCCACCCACAACTCCCTACACTACACACTCCTGAACTTCAGCTGCAGCGAACAAAACAAATCCTACTAATCAATACAATTAAAATTCAGTAACATAATTTTGCATAACTTAAAATAATTATAAAAAGCCTCAAATTCAGTGCTCCATCTTCTCAATCTCAAACTGATATTGGATTCCCCAAATGGTACTCCACGTAAAAATGTGTCTTTTTCAAGACAAGCCAACAGTATCCTTAACATCAGCATTTTCATTTCTCCAGGTTACAAATTCAGAGTGAATAACACAATTGCATCAAAGGGTTTTTATAAACCCACATCTACAAACACAAATACCAATAAACCCTAATTCTGAATTTGCAAAATTCAAAAATCAGCAGTGAGAGGGCCGAATAGCGCAAAAATTGACAAACTGAAGACAACAGAGAAACCTTTAATTTAAATTAAAGGAGATACATACGATTCGATCAAAGCCTCAACAATCAACACCAAAACAATCCATCACCACAAACAATTAGAAGATTAAAAAAATCTAGAATCCCAGATGAAAGCTAACCCTAAAACCCCAAAAGCCAAATCGGGAATCCCAAGAGAAATAAAATCACGATACCCGGATCGATTAATAAAACGAACCTGAAGCAAATACTACAGAGCTTCTACTACAGAGCTTCGTCAATGGCGGAAGATAGCTGTTGTTAAGGTCTAAAGGGATGAAGAGAGAAAAAGAGATTTTGAGGACGAAGGAGAGCAGCAGAACAGAGGCGAAATAAAATAATTTAGATTAATATAATTATTATATTATATATATATATATATATATATATATATATATGTAACAATAGGTGTTGAGCTTTTATACGTTTAAATGAAGAACAGTGAGGAGGAGATATGAAAAAACAAAGGGCTTGCTGGCTCCTCTCTCTCTCTTCTCTTTGCTACAAAGAAAAATGAAAATAAAATAGATAGCTTGAAAAAAAAATTGCAGAAAAATGACAAAAAAAACTCTGGAGATGTATTTATGTATAAATTTTGGGAATAGTTAGTATAAAATTAAATTTGACTAATACAATATCGATATATAAATTAAAAAATAATTTTTTTTCGTGTGTCAAAATTATATTAATTATCAAATTAATATAAAATTAATTTCGTTATTATCATGAAGACAAAAAGTATTTTACGCATGGATCGTTGGGTGACTGTGGGAAAGCAAGTACAACAAGGGCTGGTTTGATCCTTCGGTATTGTTTTGTGCTTGATTGGCTAAACATTATGTTGGCCCTAGTCCCTACACAGGTGTTACTTGTTAGACAGTTTGGGTTTTGGGTGGGCCGGATTCGGGTTTTTTCTTGAATTGCTTGGATCCAACATATTTGAACATTTGAACTAATAAAATATGGTTTGAAAAATTATATGCGGGCATGATAATTGAACATAAAAATTGGATATGAGTGTTTTATAATTCCACCTATTTATATTTTGGCCCCCAATAAAGATAAAAATACAAATACGTGAAATTGTAAAACACTCGTTTTCAATTTTCATGTCCAATTATCATGTCAGTATAGAAGAACTCATATAGTTTTGATTGACACTACTAGTTCGTTATCTCAAGTCTGAAGTAGGATAATGAGCGATAGCTAAAATGTTTATTTAGCGGGGGTCAAAATATTGTGAAATTATTAATAATTTAGTGGGGGTTCGAGAGTAGAATTTCTAAACCAATATTTTTGAATAATTTTGTAATTTTCAGTTGCATATATAAAATATGTATTTCAGTATTTGTGTACAATGTCAATATGATAAATAATAACATTATATATACACACTTTATTAACCCTTAATGTATTTTTCTAAGCACAAAGTTCATAAATATTTATTTTTTACTTATTTAAAAATAACATAAATTAAATTATTAATTATTTGAAGAATATTAGAAGGAGATACACATATGAATGAGTACGAGTTTATGAGATTGAGAAAATTATAAATATCCTAATGGACCATGTAGATTAAAAAATTTAGTAGGGTTATTTTATATATTACACTTATTTTTTAAAAAATAATTATATTTTATTAAGTATTTTTTTTTTTAAAGTGGAGTCGATTTATCCACTCCTCTCTCATCCCTAATGATAATGTTTAACATTGCACAAGGAAATACTTTATTGTTTACCGAAAGAGGAAAAAAAATACGGGACTAAATTATAAAAAGGATCCAAAGTAATTTTTAACGTGATGAATTAAAAAAATCACAAAAAATCCTATTTTAATTAATAGTAGTATAAAACAAAATAATATCTTTATTATCATAATCCTATTACACGTCATCACTATTTTATTAAGAATTTATTTTTCTATTGATAAATAATAAAATATATATTTAATATTTATAAATTTTAAAAATCAGACTTTTTTTATATATAACGGATGGTGTATAACTTGGGTATAGAGTTGTTATATTTATTGCACTATCATGTGATTATATTAATAGGTGTAGGATGTGAAGCGTATCAACTTATTAAACCCATTTTTTTGTTTTTATAGTTGGTCATTCAAATTTAATTAGGACATTTAATATTACTTTTCAGTTTATACGTTTATAATATTTAATGGGGTCATTAATATAAAGAAATAAAAATATTTATCACAAGACTATTAAGGATAAATTTTAAAAAACAAACTATTCATTCTTTTTTACTTTATATTTTCTTAATAGACTATATATATATTATTGTTTATGTAGAAGACACATCAAGCTGGTGATAATTTTTTTGGTCTATGGCGACGGGACCCGTCACCATAGTCCAAAAAAACAGTCGACATAGACGAGATACAACTGTGTACATACATTTTTTCCATTTTTAATATATATAAAAAATACATTTTACTCGGATCCGGTTAGCATGAAGTTTATTTTTGGGTAAGTTGGTCAATATAATGTTGACACACATAGAGTCTCACTTGCGTGTCAGCATTCTATTGACCAATTGACCAACTTACACATAAACCGAAAATCTATAAATAGTCGAAAAATATAAGAAAACAAAAAAGAATAACGGTTGAAATTAGCATAAGAATAAATTAAGCATGTCTCCTTGCAAATCACTCCTTAATCATGTTTAAATTAGAAAGTCCATCTAATACATGTGCATGTCAATTATTTATGCACATTCTTTCTAATAACTGCTTGAGAACTTTCACAAAAGGACAATACGGTTACACAAATGAGAAGAAAATTTTGAATACTTGTCCTCCAGAGTTCAGTCTATAAGCTTGATTACAAATATATCTATCTCTATAACAATTAAAAAAATTAATAATAATTCTAGTTAATTTGGGTTAATCCAATGGATTATAACTTATAGAAAATTGATATTTTTATATAATTTTTTGATATTTTCACATGAAAAGTGTCGTTATAGATTTACAGTGACGATCTGCATATATCAAAAAATTATATGAAAATATTAATTTCCTAACTTATAGTGCCAGCTCTACTTGTTCTCCAATTTATAAGCTTGATTACAAATATATCTATATGGATCGTATTTGGTAAGTTAGTCAATTGATCAATAGAATACTGACACACATAAAATTTCATCTGCATATCCGTACTGTATTGATCAATTAACCAATTTACCAAAAAATAAATTTTATGTTAATCACTTCCTATCTATCTCTATAACAATTCAACTGACCGCCTTTCGCTAATTGTTACTTACACGTCTCAATTTAATTCTTTTATATTTGTACAAACTTCCTCTCGATGGTTAATGGTTTTAGTTGTCGTGGGACACCTTTGATCCAAGTGTTTATGAATAGGGTTTGGGCCTGGAGTTAATTGGGCCTAGTCGGGTCTTTTGGGCCTGTATCCCAAAAATCGTATTTTGCCAATTGTACGTTGCAAAATAAATGCATTAGCTAAAAATTATGTTTAAGGTATAGAGTAATTGTTATTTTTTCAAATAAATTTTATTTTACATGGATTTAAAACCATTTATTATTCATGTTTGAAACCTCTTATGAAAATATATTTAAACATATCAAAAAATACTTCCTTTCAATACCTTATTTGACTGAAATTAATATACCTTGTACTAGCACAAATCTCTCATTTTTAACTTATATAATTTTAGTAAATTAAGAATATGCTTGATTTTTTTCCCTTTAAAGTAATTTTATAACTTTATATATAATTTTGGAAGAGTAGTTTTCAATATTATGTTATGTAAATTAAGAATATGCTTGATTTTTTATCTCTAGCTTTATTTATCCTTTCAAATTTTATAATATTCATATTTTATCCCCATGCACCGGATGAGAATCTAGTAATTTTCTAATCCATAATAATCTTTGGGAAATTTGATTAAAAAGAATTACAAGTGTGGCAAGGATATACTTTTTTAAAATCAGGCCGTCTACTAAACTCCCAACAAGAAATGCCTTATTAAATTAAACTAAGAATTTGGGAATCCTAACTAAAGATATATTTGATGTCTAGATACCCAATTTTTTTTTAAAAAAATAAAATAAAAAATCAAACGTAATAATAAAATGTTTAAATTCAGCCACTAAAAAGAATAGAATTCAAACGCGCCAAAGAAAAACTAGTTTTGTATGTAGCTTACCTTTAACGTCGTCTTAATTTTCATTTGAAAATATCTCAAATGGAGTTTCAAAAATTAATAATGATGTTATAATTTGGAACAACGAGAGTAGTAGCTAACTGTAAAAAAACAGAAATTTAAGCAAATTAGTAGATGAAACAGCAATCCCCGTATATGGAAAAACATCTATTGGTAAGATTATAACAAGTTAATTACTTAATTAGGAGTGTCAAATTAATTGGTTTGGTTGTCATTATCGCTGTCAGCAAATTAATCAATGACAAATAATTTAATAGTATTATATATGTTTATTGTAAGAATCAAAGATAGCATGCAAATGAGTAAGGCTGTAAAATGAGCAAACAGTTCGGAATCGATTCGTACTCGCTCGATTAAAAATTCGATTCAAGCTCGACTCGAAATATAAATAAGTCAAATAATATGAACAAGTTTTAAAATTCCATAAATTACTCGAACCTTCTCAAATTGTAATTTTCTATTGATACTCGGATCATATTCGTTCGAAAAGTTCTAATTGCTCGGGCTCAATTCGGAATCGTGCTCGACTCGGTAACTAAATAAGTCTCAATCAAACTTTATTTTATACTTGATAAATTTTGTGAATCAAATATGAGAAACTCAATACTCGACTCGATTAGACCCTTACAAATGAGTATCAGTTAGCAGTCCATTGATGGTGATGTAAATCTAGACAGATCACCAGTTCAATTGGTTTATTCGCCAAGGAAAATGATAGGAATGAAAAGTAATAATATGCCACAAAGACTCAGACATGGGCTGCTGTAATCAGGAAAAACTTAATAGATAAACTACAAAGTACTACATAATTAACAGTATAATATAGTGCCAAACGAAACAATTAAGAAACATATACTTGTTAGAAAATATCAACGTAACAAAAAACTAGTAAAGAGAAATCGTAAAAAAAAGAAACAATGACAAAAGACACAAATTTTATATGGTTAACCCAAAGATCCAAGAATACTGATTCATTTCGAAAGTACAAAACTACCTCTAAAATTTTGGGTCGGGACGTGCCTTTGGACCTCATCTAGTTTTACGTAGAGGCAAAAAATAATAAAATATCCTAATAAACTTCTGGGTAGTTTTACAATCATCTCTAAATAAAAGTGGGATAAGGATTCACCAATAATAATACTAATAAAATATATCAACCAAGCAACATATATGTTTACTTTATTGCTAAGATCCGCTATATATACAAAGAACAAGAGGTGCCTGGCCAAGAAACAGCTCAGGACAATAGAAGAGATGGCAACCCTTTCTCTTCATACATGCACTGTTCAGCAACCTCGTGCAATAATCAACAGAATTCATATATTTTTCCACTTCATAGCCATAATTGGCCTACTCTATTACAGAATCTCTAACATCTTTTATGGTGATGGAAATGTACCAGTTTTAGCATGGGGCCTTATGACCACGGCTGAGCTTATATTTACCTTCCTTTGGTTTCTCACGCAAGCATTTCGCTGGAGGCCAGTGGCTCGGACAATTTATCCAGAAAATCTTCCAGGGGATGAGGAGTTACCAGGGGTTGATGTGTTCATATGCACAGCTGATCCCAATAAAGAGCCAACTATAGAGGTGATGAACACGGTGTTGTCAGCTATGGCACTTGACTATCCACCGGATAAGCTCACCGTGTATCTGTCTGATGATGGTGGTGCAGCCTCGACACTGGATGCGATAACAGAAGCATCTTCATTTGCAAAGTCTTGGCTACCTTTTTGTAGAAAATATGGGATCAAGACCAGATGTCCTGAAGCATATTTTTCTAAATTTGGCGATGATGAACGTCTTCTGAGGAGCGATGAATTCAAGGCAGAGGAAGAAAAGATTAAGGTAAAAAGAACTAGGCTACATAAAAGTGAAAAAAATGAAACATAGATTATAGCATCATCAGATTAGTAATCATTATAGAAATGTGAAGACATGGTTAGCTGATTCTATAATCTTTGCAGTCGAAATATGATCTGTTCAAGATAAATGTTGAAAAAGCTGCCATGGAAGATGCCGTTGTTCATGATCGACCCCCTCACATCAAGGTATGTAATAAATCAAAAATATATTATTCAAATTTAAGCACTTATAACTGAGAAAGAAAATGGAAAACATTATCAGATTAATTACTTAAAAGAGCTAAAATTTATCAGATTAAATGGTAAAAGATGTTTGAGCGACAAATAAGCATTAGGCCAAAAGTTGGATAAAATATTTGTGACTAAGTTTCTGTGAAATACATCTCATATCGTATTATTCAAGGTTATAATTTCAATATTATCATACAACTTGACATTTAAAGAATTACTGGAAAGTGCAGTTCACCATGCTTGACAGTCTTGATTAGTTTTCAGAACTTGATTTTTCTGTCTTTGCAAGTTAATTATTCTGATCAGGCTCTATTAGTCTTACAAATTTTGGGAGTGAAATACCTTCTAGGAATGGTGGAGGTATCATTAGATCTTCTAAATAACCCTCCAGCCATAAGCCCTTGTGATAATGTCCAAGCACTAACTGAACATAAAATACTGCTGCCTGCAGTAGTGACCATTCGAAAGCATTAATAGTAGAAAAGTAAAATATAGAAAATTATATGGAGATTTAATCTACTTGATTATACTTTATTACCTACTAAAAGTTAAATTGATACTTCCACCCAGTCATGTCAGACAATGATCAAGAAAAAGAATGAGAAATCAGCAGAAAGTAATCTAATTTTCAGTTTAAAAAAAGATGGAAAAAAATTTATCAATTTGTTTATTGCTTTGTAGGTAATACATGATAATAGCAAGGATGTAAACAATGACGACATCCAAAATAAGATGCCTCTTCTTGTTTATGTATCCCGTGAGAAAAGACCATCTCGTCCTCATCGTTTCAAGGCTGGAGCCCTCAATGCGCTTGTATGTGTTGTATTCCTACTCTCTTTTCTCTCCATCTCCTTCATATAATGACAATCAACTTGTTACTAATTTCTATCAGCTTCGAGTTTCTGGCATAATTAGCAATGCCCCCTACATAATAGTGTTAGATTGTGATATGTACTGCAATGACCCTGCCTCAGCCCGACAAGCAATGTGCTTTCATCTGGACCCTGAGATGTCTCGAACTCTCTCTTATGTACAATACCCTCAAATTTTCTATAATGTTAGTGAAAATGATATATACGACGGCCAAGCAAGATCAGCATACAAGGTGCAGTAACTTAGACAAATTGCTACTCGTGTTTTCGTTACAGATAATTAAGTATTTTTTTGAGGTTCACCTATGATTGATAACAATATTTTAACATCCATATTACAGACAAGGTATCAAGGTATGGATGGACAACGAGGTACAGTTTGTGCAGGAACTGGTTATTACTTGAACAAAAAGGCATTATATAGTAGTCCCAATCAAGAGGGTATGCTTATATTTCTTACAAACAATTGAGCTAGCGGTATATGTACTCACAGTATATTTATGAAGAACCATGATAGTGAAAACTCGTCAATGTTTATATAGCTTTCCTTTTCCGTGTATTTCACAGACAAGTTTCTGCTCGAACCAGAAAAGAATTTTGGTATATCTAGCGTGTTCATTGCCTCACTAAAAGGTAGTGACAAAGAAGATACCTCTGGAGTGAGAGATTTATCGGAAGCAATTATAGAAGAGGCCAAAATTCTAGCCTCTTGTGACTTTGAGAAAAACACACAATGGGGTAAAGAGGCAAGTGCAGTGTTACACTCATAATACTCATATGTTACTATAACATAATTTTAGGCTGTTTTTCCTTATCCTTCAATCTTATGTTGATGTGATGGCAGATTGGCTACTCCTATGATTGTTTGTTGGAGAGCACATTCACGGGGTATCTTTTGCACAACAAAGGATGGCGTTCTGTCTATCTTTATCCAAAAAGGCCATGTTTCTTGGGTTGCACCACCATTGACATGAAGGATGCTTTGGTCCAACTCATGAAATGGTCCTCTGGATTGCTTCAAGTTGGTCTCTCTAAGTTTAGCCCTGCCACATATGGCATGTCAAGGATGACCATTCTCCAAACTATGTGCTACGGGTATTTCACGTTTTTACCCCTTTTCTCAGTTGCTTGCCTATTATATGGAATTATTCCTCAGCTATGTTTCTTGAGTGGCACTCCCTTGTACCCAAAGGTAAATTATGACAAGTTAGGATTATCTTTCTTTTATTTCCTTTTTTTGTGTCTACTAAGGTCACATCTATTAATTCCCACTAATTTTAGAAAAATTTTGTTCAGGGTAAAATTAAATTAATTTTTTTGCCTGTTAACTTAAAACTATTTTAGCATTCTCTGCTTTCAATTGTTGTTGCAGGTCTCAGACCCATGGTTTTTGGCATTTGCAACAGTATATACATCATCCCTTTGTCAGCATTTGTACGAAGTCCTCTCTAGCGGTGGCACAATTAGGACGTGGTGGAATGAACAAAGAATTTTTATGATAAAGTCAGTTACAGCTTTGCTGTTTGGATGCCTAGATGGTCTAATGAAGTGGATGGGTATAACAAAAGCGAGTTTCAGGCTGACAAATAAAGCCGTCGACCAAGAAAAGCTCGAAAAATATATGAAAGGCAAATTTGACTTCAGTGGTGCAAAGATGTTCATGATTCCACTGACATTATTAGTCATACTGAACGTGTTATGCTTTATAGGTGGAGTGAAAAGGGTAATAGGCGAGAAAAACTTTGAAGAGATGTTTGCTCAGGCTTTTCTTTCTTCCTTCATTCTAGTTCTCAGTTTTCCTATACTCAAGGGGCTCATACCAAAGAGAAACAAGTGAAATCATTCACTCTGACTACTTTTGTTCCTTCCACAGCCTAAAGCTATTTCTTCTATTGATCGACTACATTGTTGCTGCAGAACGGGAGTTGTAAACGTGACATACTTTATTGAAAGCAAATGTAGACTAAAGTTTTACCTAAAGTAGAAGACATACTACGTACTAAACCCATGTTATTGCATAGGTGATATATAAGTGTATCCAAAAATATATAGCTATCTAGCCATGTATGCATTGTCATATGTTAATTACTGCTTACTTCAATTACGCAACATTACTTCAAATTTTATACGTTGGTAGAGTAAAACAGATGGAAAAACTTAACGTTGATAATATCAAGTCTGGCATGTAAAATAAAAATTAAATTTGCAGAAAAATATTAATTGACACTAAGTTTCTGATCCCCCAAGTGAGAGCTTACAGATGTCCTTACCACACGCAGGTCGTTGAGCATATTGTGACGTTCTTTGTTCAGGTTGGCAGCAGGCAGCAGCTGTCTTTGCATAATTCTCGCTTTATATTTCGAAAATCGTTCGGTTTCGAGGCATAGCTTTGGAATACCTTTCATTAACGTCAACACATTCCCATTACACGAATATATTATTCATATTTATGTAAACTTATGTTTACATATTGTGTTTATAGCTTTCTATGTGCATTGAACAGACACACGAGTTATATAGTTCTTAAAATATGTTTTATATCCGTGTCGGTGCTTCAAGGTATGCCTAACTGCTGAAAACATTGAAATCCGTGTCGCTACATTCAAACACGTGCTACGACATCGGATATTGTATTAAGTTTCGAAAAACGCATCGCGACGCTTGGCCCAAACGGCCTTAGCGTAGGCCGTCGGCGAACGTGTTCTAACATCCACTTCACGTATTTTTAATTTTTATTCTGCCTGTGCGATTCTAACAAATTTTGGATATGTTATAGATGGTATGTCCACCTATTTTTACAAAATGCTAGCCTTGCATTTCGGACATCCTAAGCAAGAGAAAACGAGGCATCGAAAAGACCCCAGGTGGCAGTCATCATGGGCTGGGTTGCTATGGGCAGCCCTCCCCTTATCCGCGTATCAACTTTGCGATTTTCTCACGCCTTGCTCGCTTACCGAAAAATTATCAAATTTCAATATGTTTTTCATATCATATGAGACTATTTTTAAAAAATATCAAACTCTCATTTCGGGTTCACTAGACAGCCCAAACATTGCGCCAAAAATGGACATTCATAACAGTTTTTGATTTATTTTCAGCATTACCCTCTCTCGCTAAAACAGTCATAACTTTTTCGTTTCAAAATATTTTTGAGCTATTATTGATCCCACGCGAAGCTAATATCCGGGAACACAACATTTATTTTTTGACTATTTCCAAATTCTTTAACACAAAATTCCAGAAAATTCGTGCAAGCAACTGCTTCGAATCTATTTTTCAGATTTTGGACAGATTCAACGCGACTACTTTGAACTTTCATAACTCCTTGATCCGAAGTCGGAATTACCAAATTAGTCCGTTCGAGAGTCTGTGGAAAGCTTATTTAGTGTACTATAATATTCCAAAAGCCTAGAATTTTCTGGAAACATATACTAGACCCAAAATTGGTCTCAATGTCAGCGGTCACACTAGTTTTCACTTTTTGTTTTGACATCCAAAACTTACCTCGACTCGTTCCAACCAATTTTTCTTTACAAACAAGTCTTATTTAAAGTTATAAGACTCGTCTAAGGTCTAGGTTCCATTAAATTATGTATTTTTAGCCAAATTAGCTCGTTTTGGCATTTTTACAAAATAACGCGTGCGACTAAATTATGGACTGATTTCTATAGGTTGGGGCCAATATAATCAATCCATTTTCGCCAACCTTATTACTCCGCACAACCACGCTAATCTCCATTAAAGCTTAATAAGTCTACAGCTCCTTTCAATTCCCAGCTCATGCTTGCTCACTTGACTGACTCGGCTTCCTAGACTTTCATTTCTTAGTAGCTCATGCTTGCATTTGATTACACCAAACTTATTATACAAGCATTATTACATACCTACATTACATGACACCTCATACACCTAATATATTTCATTGTAATAATGAATTATTATTACATAACTCTTCCAATAAAATAAAATATTATATTTGATGTCATACATTTATTATATTAAAATAATTTAACATTGTAAATTATTTTAACATTATACCGCGTATATCCACATACGCAATATATAATAAATTGTTTAATAAAATAAATCTTTCCTAAAATAATTAAGTTTTAGTTATTGTTTCAATATACATATCGATGGATACAATAATTTTGTATCCTACACATCTCTTTCCCTTCCTAGAAATTTTTTTCAACAATTTATAATAAATATATAACAATAATATATTTATTCACAAAAATCACATACCACACCACAAATTTACTTATGCAGTCTATTATCACATAATAATAAGAATTTTAATTATTTATTTAAATTCTTATCTTAATGTTTTTTTTTGAAAACCAAGATCGTCACATTCTTCAACCCTTATAAGGATTCCGTCCTCGGAATCACAATACTAAAATTCTCTTTCTTGGTTATGATCTATTTTCTTTCGATCATACTGATCCCCTCTTGGCGGCCATATTATGTGATACTAAATTATATCATTTTCACCTATCATAACACACATTAAAATATTAATAACTTTATGCTATTTTATACTTATTTTTCTAATATTCCAAAAGTCCTAAAATTTGTGGACTTGCACGTTTCTAATTTTCACGTGATTATTTTTGTTATGACACATTACCAGTGTCTAGTTTCTTATGACATTTCACCCATGTCTATGACACAACACCAATGTTTGACTTTCTATGACACATCACCAGTGTCTACTTTGTTATGCAAAAATCTTTATTCCTCATAACTCTATTTTTTTCCTTCTTCAAGGATTCATAAACCATCGTCTAATTTTACGACCTACTTCTTCTTAAGGAAGTTCATTCTTTCTATACCCAATCTCCAAAATAGAAATTCCCCACAATTGATTAATAATTGTGATGTAATATGAATAATTCAATAATTCAAAAGATTCGCTTAAGAAGAGCTTTCTGTATCATGATAAAGTCATAAAGACCATAAACTTTGTTTCTGAAAAGGTTTCAACAGAAATTCATCTACAAACCGACATATCTTACGTGCATATAGGTGATTAGCCTGTTTACACCCTGTGTTGATCAATAATATCTTAGCAGAACACTTTTTCAGTCCCTCTTTGCCATCCCCAGGACGCAATAACGACATTTACGTTCGTCGCCATTGCCATTTAGCGCAAACAAAATTTCCTAATTCAAGGATATTCTATGTTGATTAACATTATCTTGACAGAACAATTTCTTTCAGTTCTTCTTTGTCGTCCCCAAGACACAATATAAATTTGAACGACATTTGCGTTCATCATCTGTCTTTAGCACATAGAACATCTTGTCCCAATTTAGGGATGTTTATATCCAGTTTGAAGTCCATACTTAATCAATTTAGTTGGACAATTCAAAAGCTTAATATAAAAACAATATCTGAATCTATGTCTAGCCGATTCAAATGGCATCGACATCTTTTTAATTATTAAAATACTGAAAATCATTTTATGACTTGTCATACTACATCATACCATAGTGGTCTGACGATCCATAGTTCACATCCAACACTAGATTAAGCTGCATTGATGACTTCATCATTTGTTATATCTACATCATATTAATGATGGATTGTTGACTATATAAAAATATTTTGATATTTTCAACTTTTGTCCAGCCGAAACAATTAGCGTAGACTCTTCTTTAAACGGTTTAAAACCATTGAAAATTATTTTTGTGTTATTATCATGCATGACGAGTATGAATGTGTTAGTGGCTCAAGTCCACATCCACACCCACATCAACATGTGTTGTTCTTGATAACAAAAAAATTCATTTGTATTTCTAAACTCATATCAGTGCTAATTTAGCTTGATTTCAAAAATTTAGAGATCTAGCATAACTAGAAGATTTGGAATATCCGTCTCTCCTTTATCAGCTTCAACTTCTTCCATTGTCTCACTATAAAACAATTCTATTTAACTCTAGCACCATCAATATTGTTTAATCTACTATAATTAATTAGCTCTTATTCGATAATATTCTTATACCTTAGTACAATTCATCAAACTTACCATACATTATGTGTTTAGGAACTTGCCATAAAAATATGAGTTTAAGAATTTGTCCTAACAATACGTAGTCCAAAAACCAATCAGGGACTATCAATACGCTTAGGGCTCAAAAATATATCATATGATTATGAGTCACAAACTTATCATAAGCATGAGTTTTAAGAACTCGCACCTACTCTTATATTATATATCTAATTATCAAATATATATATGAGAAAAGAATCACCTTCTCACCATATGTATATATATAACGCGACACTAACATTTCAACGATTATTAGTGTGATAAACTAAGTGGTCGTTAAACCAAGTATAAAACCCTTGCCCATACAAAGGTTTGTACAACTCAACTACCACATGAGTCATCAATTGAAATCCCACTTAATCCCATCAAATCTTATCTTGTTCTTTGCTCAATACAAATTTTATTTAATTAATTTGTATTTCAACATTTATAACTCTTTCCGAGTTTTCTGTGGTACTATCTCATAGTACCATTTCCATATAGCCATTCTGCTATAAATTTTCAATTATTTGATTGATTACCTGTTCTTCATTGACTTGATCTTATAATCGTGTTATATTACGACTCATTCTATGATCGTTTCATTTTTACGATTTTCTTATCTTCTTTCCAATCATATGGTTTTATGATTATTTGAATAAGGTGTCCCCTGATCCTCTACTTCTTGCCTTTTAAGATTCTTCTTTGAATCTTTGCGTATATCTTAACGCATTCTTTATGAATTATTAAATTCATCTTAAGATCATTTAAACCTCATTCGAGTTTATACATAACATTTTCTTCCTTTTCATCTATCTTGTTTACGGTTATAACATATGGTACACTTACCTAAGGTTTATAACCCATAACTTTGATACAACTTGTAACGCTCATGGTATTTTCAACCATAGCACCTTACAATGATACCTATCAATTTGCTATCGACTTGCTCGGCGTCCCCTACGGAAAGTATGGCTTCAGTGCCTTCCCTTATAGGGACGTCACTAGCAAAAGGTTCGGGGATCTTCGCAACATTTGTGCTTATACTCTGATACCAACTTCAACGACCCCAAAATTGGGACTATTTCCCTTTCCGATCTTGCGCGTTAAATACTATCTTGATCTAACTTTAAAACATTATTCAATGTTAAAATAGCTAAACATGCGAGATATTTTAGAACTTTTCTTTCTGTCTTTCCTTCGTTCCCTGAATTGTAACATTTACGATTACATATTTCAGAATCATGTTTATTTAATGATTCCTTTTATCAGAGTGATATGAGTATATATAACTCATTTCTTAACTCATATCTTATCTTATATAGTAACATTCCTATGAAACATTACTTTATAAGGTAATTGCCAAACTGTATTTCAATCTTAACACAAACATTCTTCATTTATTGAATAACACAATATTTACCCAATTCTCATTTTACACATCAAAAATAATCATTTCGATATAATATAGTTCCTACTTAAAGTAGACAACTTTCCTACACACGTCTTTATTCTTTATCATTTAGATCGCAAGAAACCGTGTTGTATATCATACCTGCAACAATTATATTTTTGCAAGACTGAGCTCGACAACCCATCAAATCTAACAGTTTTTCATGCTTCATATAACACAGTTTCATGCTCAACATATATCTCATAATCCTTTATACCATTCATGCATCATCACTTTAAACAATATATGTTCATATCATATATCACATGCATATTGAGTTCCATAACTCAATCAGCTTAGTCATATATTGACTTTCACAGTTTATAGCATGTAACATGTAATTACACATATTCTTAAAGATCTCATACAATAACCAATTCATAAAATAACAAAGAAATTGGAAGACTTACCTTGATCGATGATTATCGAGATAAATCTTAGTTTAACTTCACCTCACGAATCCTACACAGTTATGTTCACCTGTATGTATACATTAGCCACAGATTCACGTCACATAGCTTGTACAGCTATAAACATTCATATAAGTTATAACAACACCTCTTTATGTCTGTTTCTGAAAAACTTTCTTATTTCTTTAAAAATTTTGGAGTTTTAGCTTAATATAGTCATAAACTTACAAAAAGTTTCAACACAACTTTTAAAACGTCAATACAATGCATTTATAGTTATAAACCTTTTATAATGTATTTATGGACTTTACACGCATCTATATGTAGACTTATAGTCAGATACTGCATCCGTGCCTTTACTTTGTATATTTATAGCTTATTTTCACTTTCGTGAGTAATTTAAATTCTATTCTGCACGAATACTAGCTTTCTAGGATTAATGTGTTCATATAACATTATTTTTCCCCATTTTATGTATACATGAGGTATATATGCTTTTGCATATACGTCTGTCTTATAATGTCAAAACTTGCCTCAATTGCTTGACTTGTAGGTAGACATATACTATTTGTATGTCTTATACCTACACATAGCTTATTTATGTCAAACGTTGAATTTTCAACAACGTTTGCATAATTCTCGCTTTATATTTCGAAAATCGTTCGGTTCCGAGGCATAGCTTTGGAATAGCTTTCATTAAAGTCAACGCATTCCCATTCCACGGATATATTATTCATATTTATGTAAACTTATGTTCACATATTGTGTTTATAGCTTTCTATGTGCATTGAACGGATACATGAGTTATATAGTTCTTAAACTATGTTTTATATCCGTTTCGGTGCTTCAAGGTATGCCTAACTGCTAAAAACATCAAAATCCCTGTCGCAACATTCAAACATGTGCCACGACATTGGATATTGTATTAAGTTTCGAAAATTGCATCGCGACGTCGGACTCTTGGCTGCCCTTAGCTTGGCCTAAACGACCTTAGTGTAGGCCGTCGGCGAACGTGTTCTAACATCCACTTCACGTATTTTTAATTTTTATTCTGCCTGTGCGATTCTAACCAATTTTGGATATGCTATAGATGGTATGTCCACCTATTTTTACAAAATGCTAGCCTAGCATTTCGGACATCCTAAGAGAGAGAAAACGAGGCATCGAAAAGACCCTAGGTGGCAGCCATCGTGGGTTGGGCTGCCATGGGCAGCCCTCCCCTTATCCGCGTAGCAACTTTGCGATTTTCTCACGCCTTGCTCGCTTACCGAAAAATTATCAAATTTCAATATGTTTTTCATATCATATGAGACTATTTTAATAAAATATCAAACTCTCATTTCGGGTTTTGTAATACCCGGAAAATAAATAAATAAATAAATAAAATTTATATTCTTAAAACATATTGTTTTTAGTAATTACTTCAGTTCATTCTTTACTCTTCTGTTTGTTTTGTTAAATTTGTTGATTCGAATATATTCTATTCAGACTTTGGATATCATATTTTCGTCGGTCTTTAAGCTTGAGGTTTTGTTAAGTATGTTGCTTCAGTTGATTTCATATTTCAGTTATACATTTATGTATTATCTATATTCGTACTGGGCAATTGGCTCATGCTGTATTTTTCTTCTGGTAGGTTTGCAGGGGTGATTCAGGACTAGTGTGATGAGAGAGTTGCCTTTGACCATCTAAGTTGATTCGATTTTAAGTTTTGATTATTTTAACTCTGTTTGGAGAATTGTATTTAGTAATTTATTAATGGATCACCACTATTAATATTTGAAGTTATCACTGCTCTGTTTACTTATTTTGAGGTTTGTTGTGCTTTGCACGTGATCTCCCTTTCTTTTTCGGGAAGGGGGTGTTACAGGTTCGCTAGACAGCCTAAACATTGCGCCAAAAATGGACATTCATAACAGTTTTCAGCATTACCCTCTCTCGCTAAAACAATCATAACTTTTTCGTTTCAAAACATTTTTGAGCGATTCTTGAGCCCACGCGAAGCTAATTTCAGGGAACACAACTTTTATTCTTTGACCATTTCCAAATTCTTAACACAAAATTCCAGAAAATTCGTGCAAGCAACTGTTTCGAATCTGTTTTCCAGATTTTGGACAGATTTGATGCGAACTCTCGTCATATTACTTCTCCTATACTCCATCCACACCAACACCACGTGCACCAAACACTGCGCCATGTAGACATAGATCCAAACCCTAAGCGACACAACCGTATAAATCTGTACTCAAGATCATCACTAAATTTTTACCAAATAAGCACATGTATAAATCACTACTCAAGATCAATAAACTAAAAGAATAACGTACAAAGTATACCAGCTATGTACTTCTAGCCAAAACAATACAATTTAAAAATGATAAATGACAGATTTGAATCACTTAAAGTCTATTAAAACTAGGTTGATGAACAAATATAGTTTTTGCACCCACATCTAAGTAACATTTTCCAGGACTTGTTTCTTTACAATTTTTACTATTAAATGTCATATAAGACCATTAATCAAGAAAAAACATGACCGAGTTGGAACTCTACAACTTATTAAACCAATACATGTAGAGATACAAAATAAGGTTTTTGTCAACTGCATTAATGAAGATACTGTCTTCATACCAAATCTTTCAACCAATTACACCTACTGAACATTCTGCACCTATATGAACTAATTAAGATAGTCATCCAAGAGTTACTCATTCAAAAATGTGAAGTATTAATTCCTTTAAATCATTCATTGCAATTTCATTTTATTTCACCGACTTATAATGGTATTTGTCCAAAACTTTGGGAGTGGCCAAAACATAAAACATCAAAGAGGTTTAATGTAGAAGCTTCATCTTATTGGTTATGTAGAAAACTTTATCGCCAACACTAACAATTACAGAGTTTCATGAACGAATTTTCCTTGATGTTTGGTCATTACAAGTTTTGTTCAAATTGAAGCAATTCAAGCTGAGTTGCTGACTATCTAGTTCAAGTAGACATTTTATCAAACAAATTGTGTACTTCCCTAATTATTACCAAACAACATGTACAATGAAATTACCCGCAATTAGGTACCAATAAGATTGAGTTTCTTAGCAGCAAACATACAAGGGAGGAGAGAAACAGGTGAAAGATAGTGGCAATCAGACAAAATTAGGGCTAGAGGAGAGAAATATGAATATAAATTGAAAACCCAAACTAAAATTACCTGATAATTATGCAAGAGAATTTGGCGATCGACCCAGTCTTGGAACCTAGAGATCTTTGAATACGAAGTTGATAATTGTAGTTGCCCAATGTGAACCATAGCAACCTTGTTCTCATCATTCTCGCTTCTTTCTTTTAAATCTCAGAACAGAGAAGATTCAATACAATATGAAGAATTTCTTATGTTCTCTAGCTCTGCTGGTGGAAAACCTTTATAATTTGGGGGGAAATTAGGAACTGTTAACAATATGTTTTTCACTTGTAAATACACTTCTAATTTACTCTTAATTGATATTTTTTTTATATAAAAAAGTAATAATCTATCCGTGTATTTGCAAAGAAAATTAGAGCAGTTAATTTTCTATTTTATCTATTAATTTTCTCTTATTCTGAATTTTTATTTAGAACAAAATAGCGACCAATTTTATATCTCCCAAAAAATCTTTGAACAATAATATATATTATATTGAGTAATAATTCATAAATTAATAGTATTTTTCCTCACAAATTTTCATTATAAATAAGCGCCAAATATCCTTCTACCACCTGAATTTTGCAAAAGAAAAAATATAAATTGTGAAGGATGTTTCTTTCACTAATAACTATATTGTCACTACATTTTTTTCCTTCAGTGTTCTTTCGGTAGAAAACTTTCATTGTGAATGAATGAATTCCTTCACAAAATTTTCTTCGCTACATCCCTAATTTCTTGTAATTTAAATGCAATGATAGCCAAATTAAGAGCAGATCCTCTGTCCCCAATTTTTCTGTCCCTTCACTTCAATTTTTACACATGTCCTTTTATTTAATTTTAAAATTAAATGGTGTTAAGTAAGAGATTAAGTGTCAAAATTTAAATGAGGGACACAACCGGACAGAAAAATTGGGGACAAAGTATCTGCTCTCAGCCAAATTAGTGTTTAATATAAAAATAATACTAGAGACACAAACTATTTTATAAATATTTTACAAACCTAGCGATGTGGTATCTCCACATCAAATATTATCATGGGACCAAAGACTACATTAAACAATTTGTTGATTAATAGGTGGCGTGGAGTATCTTACATCGCTGATTTGTAAAATATTTATAAAATAGTTTGTGTCTCTAGCACCACTCTTAATATAATTATTTGTTAAAGATAATATGGGAAATTGAGTTACTATTAATTCTTCTTTAGATTTTATATATTACTGAATAAAAAAAGAACCAATTTATTTCTCAAAAACGACAGGAACGGAGGGAGCTAGTATAATGAAATGGTTAAGAACAAAGTTCCTTGCAGGCGGAAGAAAGGGAAGAAAGAAAAAGAACAAAAAGAAAAGATGAAAAAGAAGGGAATGTGCATCACCTCATGAACTGACCAGAGGTCGTCCATTCGATTATATATACGAGACAAAAACCAATACACCTCATGAAATGAAATGATCAAGGCAATGGAAAATAATATTCTTCCTCTCCATTCATGCCAAGTTCATAAGCTTCCTCTAATTATCAACAGATTCCATTCCTTATTCCATTTCATAGCGTTATCATTCCTATTCTATTATAGAGTTTCCTTTATCTCCCAAACCCTAGGAACAAAAAACACACCAATATTATCCCATCTTCTTGTTTTTGCTTCTGAGATCATACTCTCCTTTATTTGGCTCCTCAACCAAGCTTACCGATGGCGTCCCGTCTCCCGAAAGGTCTTCCCGGATAGATTACCGGAAGATAAAGAACTTCCGTCCATCGACGTGTTTATATGTACTGCTGATCCCAATAAGGAGCCAACTTTGGGAGTGATGAATACTCTTATATCTGCCATGGCGTTGGATTATCCTGCTGATAAACTCAATGTTTATCTTTCCGATGATGGGGGTTCTCCGGTGACTTTGAAAGCCATGAAGGAGGCTTGGAAATTTGCCAAGTGGTGGCTGCCCTTCTGTAGGAGATTTGACATTAAGACTAGCTGCCCTGAGGCTTATTTTTCGGCTTTGGAGCATGATAATTATGGGGATTTTCATGGCAGTGAATTTGTAGCTGACAGAAAAATTATCAAGGTTGGACACTCTTTAAGTCATAAATTATATTTTGAGTGATTCATAAAAAATGCTTGTTATGACACTATTTTCATAAACACATTTGGTCATTTATACATATGAGAAACAACCGGCTTATATTAAAATTTTTGGATATGAACGTTAGTTTTTCCGAAGGATAGCCACAGATATAATTATTCGAATAATGCCATAACAAATATTTGAAACAGATTAATTCTCTCTTTTATATATATATATATATATATATATATATATATATATATATATATATATATATATATATGGAATGATCCATGTATTTGTTATGGATCATTACATACGATATATACACCATTTATATCAATGAAAACAAAAGAAACGATCATGATTAGAAATTAAATATAGACGTCCGCTACTATTAGCAGTAGACGCTAATAATTAGAATAAGATATAATTTTGTTAACTAGAATTTAGAATTTATTAATTATGATTTAGAGTTTATAAACCAGTGTTTAGGGTTTGATAACCAAGATTTAGGGTTTATTAACTCATTTTTTAATTAGGTTTAGGGTTTATTAACCTTATTAACATGTGGTTAATAAATTCTAAACTTTGGTTAATTAAACTTAAACCCTAAATTCTGATTAATAAATACTAAACCCTAGTTAATAAACTCTGATTATTAAAACTAAACTCTAGTTAATAAAATCAAACACTTATTCTGATTAGCCAAATAAAAAGTTTAACATTGATGTGACTTGATTAAGTATTAAAAAATTAAAATTTTCTCATTAGAAATTATTTTTCGTAAATCAATTAATTCCTTTATTATCTGCAATGAAATTCATAACACAAAAATTATACACAAAAATCTGGCCATTGGTCCTCGACTCTCACATTATGTCCGCGTGAAATTAACGCCTTCAACTAACTTCTCAACTGTAAAATCAAAAATTATAAATTGAAATATGTTGACTAATATGAATTAAAACTAGTTAAACTATTTTTAACTCATATTTTTATTTTATAATATGAGTTCAAAATTAAACTAACTCATAATATAAAAACTAGTTAATCAATCCATAAAACTCAAGTAATTTTAGTTAACTAGATGGTTCTCAACCTAAATTGTCAAGCCTAGTTATGAATGATTACCCTATATATATAATAACTACATAAAAATATATTCATGTGAAATGGGTTGCTAATTAATGGTGCAGGAAAAGTATGAAGCGTTCACGGAGAGTGTGATGAGAATTAGAGACAGTGAAATCACCATACTTAATCGCGATCATTCTTCTGTTGTTGAGGTAATGAAATTCAATATATATATATATATATATATGAACTTTGTTACACGTACGTACAATTAGGCTTATTTTCTGAACTGCCAAACATCAACTAATTAGTAGCTAGCTACGTGCAAAAGGCTGTTTATAATTTGTTCTGGAAGTGACAATGATATTTGACACCTTTAAATTATTCAATCAGTATTTTGTTTTTGTTTTTGCTAAATACATAATTAGCTGGCCTGTGAGGCCCTAGTGATTCTCTCTCTCTTTTTTTTATCAATGTAGTGTTAATGTTTCATTAAGTTGGTTGATTAATATTGAATAAAGTTTTTATTCGTTTAAATTTGTATTAAAATTCAAACTGATCAATGTATTTTGTTGCAGGTGATACATGATAAAGCCGCCTTAGACCCAACTGGGATGCCTCTTCTTATTTATGTATCGCGTGAAAAAAGACCAGTACATCATCATCATTTTAAAGCTGGAGCTCTGAATGTTCTTGTAAACTCTCTATATCTCTCACTATTCAAATAGAGCTAGTAATTAATATTTCACTGGTAACTAAGCTGATTTTTATTTTTTATCCATCTTTGTAGCTAAGAGTCTCGAATATCATAAGCAATTCGCCATACATTCTAGGCCTGGACTGTGACATGTATTGTAACGATCCAAATTCAGCACGACAAGCCATGTGTTTCCTTCTTGACCCCAAGATATCCCCCTCCCTATCTCATGTCCAGTTCCCTCAAAAATTCCACAACATCAGTAAGACGGACATATACGATAGTCAGTTGAGAACCTATTTTGAGGTATATGGATATGGACACTGCAACATATTTAAATGCACATGTCGTTTATTCTTTCCTTGTATTAGTTATATATATAGATTCTTATTAATTAAACAATATTATTAACTTTATTTTTGTATATTGTTTCAGGTACTATGGCTAGGTATGGATGGACTAAAAGGACCACCCATATCTGGTACATGCTATTATATAAAGAGGGAGGTATTCTATGGAAATTCAATGCAAGATGGTACACATTTAATTTAAATGTTATGCTATATATCTTTGCATCTCCAAGTGAAAGTTCCATTTTATTTATTATTTCTTTTATTCATATTAAGATTTGCATTTAATTAATTAAACATATATAATTATCTTTTTTAGAAATTAAAGCTATAGTAAAGTAGTTTAAATTATTTTTTTCGTGTCAACGTAACTACTTCATTTCATTACTTACTAAGTTATAAATATTTCAATATTAATTAACTTAATTGCTTTTGTCAACATATTTCCAGATTTTGACGTCAAGGAACTTAAACATATTTTTGGTACATCAAATGACTTCATCAAATCCCTTACTCAGAACAATAAAGCTAGTACCATTGATGATCAGAACTTAACCAGTGCATTGCTAGAAGAGAGCAAACTTGTGGCCTCTTGTGCTTACGAGAATGATACAAATTGGGGCAAAGAGGCAAGTTAAATCAACAATGGTGCCTTTCGAATATCCCCTAAGATACAATCATTTAATTTTCTAGTTTAATTTTTGAGAAAAAAAAATTGTCACCTGACCTTCCCATTTAAAATTTTCTAGTTAATTATGTATATTTTGCTTAAACTACACAGATAGGTTTCCGGTATTTTTCCGTGGTAGAAGATTTCTTTACAGGATTCAACTTGCATTGCCAAGGTTGGAGATCTGTGTATTTTGATCCACCAAGGCCAGCATTTTTGGGTGCCGGCACCACAAATCTTAGTGATGTATTGGTTCAAAGCACGCGATGGAGTACCGGGTTGGTGCAAGTTGCCATTTCTAAGTTCTCCCCTCTTGTTTATGGTACACTAAGAATGCCTATTCTTGAGGCCATGTGTTATGCAGAGCTTGCCTCCTTCCCCTTCTATTTGTTCCCCCTATGGTGTCTAGCTACCATCCCTCCATTATGTCTACTTAATGACATTCCTTTGTTCCCAAAAGTAAGCCAAAAAAGAGATGAATTAATCATTTATTGCATTTACAAATTGTTGAAAAATAATAATGATTCAGCTCTTGCGCAGGTTTCAAGTTCATTTTTCGTCCTATTCTCATTAATATTTGTCTCTTCGCAATTGAAACACATACAAGAGATTTTCTCCAATGGAGGGTCATTCCAAACTTGGAGGAATGAACAGAGAATGTGGATGATTAAGTCCGTTACATGTCACCTTTATGGAAGCTTGAATGCAATTATGGAGAAAATGGGTATGAGAGAAGCTAGCTTCTTACCAACAAACAAAGTCGTTGATGATGAACAACTTAAACGATACCAAATGGGCATATTTGATTTCCAAGCATCGACTATGTTGCTTGCTCCACTATGTACCTTAATCGCCTTAAATTTAGCTGCTTTAGTTGGGGGAGTTGCAAAAGCGGTTCTTGCAAGGAGCTGCAATGAGATGTTTATTCAAATTTTCCTTTCGTTTTTCGTGGTAACTTTGAATTATCCGATTATTGAAGGTATGATACTGAGGAAGGATAAAGGTCGTATTCCACCTTCCGTTACTCAATTATCTATCGCTATTACCACAATTATCTTGACGTGTGGAAAGTTTATTCTCAAGTGAAATTGATGTGGACGACAATAATGATCCGCGGCTGCCAATATATCTCGCGGTAATAAAAATGTATTGTTCTGGGATATATCAAGGTTTCAGTCTCCGATTCATATTTAGACCTCATTATATATATATAATCTATTATATTGATCATGTTTTTTGTCCAATATGCATCTTACTCATGTTTTCTTGAAACATATTAATTAAAGAGATGATCATTTGTATTGTTCCTCAAGACATATTCGATAAACAAGAAAAAAGTAATTTAAAATAATTGTGTTTCACCTGAATTGAGGCCGAGCAGTTTTCATCTTTAAAAGAACATAAATAAATAATTCATCGTTGTAATCTGAAAAATTTCATCCATTCTCATCAATAACCAGAAAAAAAAAAAATTATTTGGCCGAAAAAATCATTGAGCTCTTGTCAATTAAGTTATCAAAAAATTATAAATATAAATTATTTTTTTCACCAAAACTATTAAACTTTTCAACAATTTTTAAAAATCCCAAAATTTAATTACCCATACAAGCAGATATGTTAATGTACCTATGATCGAATCTCATATATATCAACAAAAACAATAAAAATAAATTTCGGTGGGCACTAGAGTTTTCTATTTTCTTATGTAGATAATGACTACACATGCATGCATGTATTGTATTGAAACAAGTAATTAGGAGTGTGACAGACAGCACCTTTTAGATTATTTGTTGTTTTATAGGTATTTGGGTAATAATTAAATCAAGCAGCTGCAGCCAATATTGGACAATATTCCAAAATAGACGTGTGAGCCAGACGTGAGACGACCACATTGTGGCTGTGGCATGATAACAAATGACTAGAACGGAATTGATATTTCAAAAAAAAAAAAAAATTGATAATTCTATAAATTTTCTCTAATATAAATAACATTTAAAATCTTATCAAAATGTCAAAATTCTCTTTTGAAAATAACAATTCCCAGCATATATTATGATGATATAACTACGTTTTTTTAAAGTTATAAATGCTTAATATAATTGAATTTGTTAAATATATAATTTATTTTTGTGACAATTAATAAGTAAGATGATAATATTCGTACCGCAGGTTTGATAATAAAGTTTGATACACAAAATTTGAAAAGACATGTGTTCCTTTTTTGAACTACGTACATATGTCGTATGGAATTACAAGATTCGATTAACATGAAATTTATTTTTGGTAAGTTGGTTAATTGGTAGATAGAATGTTGTTAACACGTAAAGCATTAACACTCTATCTGATCAATCAATTAACTTACTTCTAAAAATAAATTTCATACTAACCACTTCCGAAATTACAACTTACTACTTGTAACACATCATTCCTTGATTACCGCTACTGTTATTATAACATCTATAATAATATGATAGAACTTAATTTGAATTTAGATGAGAAAGCATAAAAACGGTTCAAATTTATTTTAATTGATTTGGGCGAAAAAATACAAGGACGGTTCAGATTTATTCTAATTTTCAGATTGTTAAAACTAAGATTGTAAAATTAGCAAACAGTTCGGGCTCGATTCGTACTCGTTCGACTAAAAGTTCAATTCGAGCTCGAATCGAAATATAAATGAGTCAAATATGAGCAAATTTTAAAATTCGATAAATTACTCGAACCTTCTCAAATTATAATTTTCTATTGATACTCGGATCATATTCGTTCGAAAAATTTAAACTATTCGGGTTCGATTCGAAATCGTGCTCGACTCGGTAGTTAAATGAGCCTCAATCAAATCTTATTTTATACTCGATAAAATTTATGAACCTAAATCTGATCGAGCAACTCAATACTCGGTTCGACTCAGTTCATTTACACTCTTAATTAAAACGGAGAGAGAGGAAGGCACAAAAAAAATAATAATTTCGTTACGTCGTGTCTTCAGACACGATAAATTATTAGTAATAGTATATGCTCCTACAACATAGTAATCATTCCTTTAATTTAGTTTTAACTAAAAATAATTTATTATTATAAAAATCTAAATAAATCTCATCAATTTTAAATTTTAAAAAAAACAGACTTTATAACGCAGGGAGTGTAATAAAAATAATTGCATTCAAACAACAATTATTTAAATATATCTAGACAACTGTCGACAGATTGTAGGCACCCACAAATACATATCTATTTATCTACAGAACTTTTGTCTACATATGTAAGCACTATCCTTGAAATAATACTATCAAAATCCATGGCTAGCTTTTGTTATTATCAAACCTGCCGCCAACCGCTATGCTTTTAGATCAGATAAAGTCGAGCTTATTATGATAGTTTCTCCTGTTATTAAAAAGAATATTTTTATCTCTACTCTTTTTAGTAAAAATAATTCTACTATTACATAATGGTGATTTACATAATTTTCACATATATACATGTATATTTATCACAATATATATATATATATATATATATATATGTATATATATGAGTATTATATAAATATTTTTTATGTGATAATAATATTATTGTTTTAGTAAGCGTCATTGAATCAACAGTTGGTGATTTAGTTGTTAGAATAATGTTTATGGCAATCAATTATGATCACTAAGATTGTAAAATGAATAAAGAATTTGGTTCAATTCTTTTACACCCTTAATTGTCATGAATGAGACATACATACATACATATATATATATATATATATATATATATATATATATATATATGGAACCCTTTCATAAATGTTATTGTCATGGTAATCTATCAATAATTCCTTTTGACCGCTGATAAACTTATTGAAAGGTTGAGATTGAAACATAAATATACCAAGTTTCACACAATTTGTCTGACTTTTATTTTAATATGAGGACCCCACATAGTCAATGTGTTGTCGGTTTATTAAAATAAAACGAATTTTTAATATTAAATAATGTCCGAATCCAAGACAAATTATACTGAAGCATGCCTTTTTTTTTTTATTTTTATTTTTAAGCATTTCCCCATTAATAGTCATGACTTTCAAAGACATTACGTAAACTTAAAAAATATAAAATACTCCTTACCGCCATACAAGCTCTCTTACTACATTAATAAATAAAAAAAAAATCCAAACCTAAGCACAACCTCTTCCGGCTTGGAATAAAAAGCTTATATCCTATTTGTGGCACAAGTTCTTTATTTGCTATTTTTTATAAAATATTTGTTATTTTTTATAACTCTTTCATTTAATAACAAATAAAGAATTATAATTCCAATAAAAATAATATCCTATTTTATAAAAATAGCAAATAAAGAATTATAAAATAACAAATATACTATTATAAAATAACAAATATTTGCTATTTTTATATAAAGAATTATAAAAATATTTTTATATCCTATTATAAAATAACAAATAAAGAATATTATATATTTTAATAACTCTTTCATTTAATACAAATAAAGAATTATAAAAATAACAAATATTAAATGAAAGAATTATAAAAATAATAACTATATTTGTTATTAATAACTATATTTGTTACTATAATAACAAATATTTGGTAATGCTGGAATAGTATAGTGTAGGGTACTTGTACAAACAATAGTAATAATAAAAAATTGGTCTGAAAAAAAAAACATTAAAGCAGTAATAAGTCCAGATCCCATAAAGATGGATGGACTCAAATTGCATAAACAAAAAGAATAGTTGCAGATGAGAAAGAAGTCATCGGTGCATTATGGCCAAATGGTCAACTATGTTGGTGATAACTTATGTAGCTAAAGCCCACGTTAGGACTATATTTGTTATTTTTATAATTCTTTATTTAATTCTTATAATTATATAGTTATTATTATTATATTTATTATATAGTTATTATTTTTATAATTTTTATAACTATTATAATTATTATATTTAATTCTTTATTTAATTCTTATAATTATATAGTTACAAATATTAATAACTATATTTGTTATTTTTATGGTCAACTATGTTGGTCCAAAAAGGATTCTTATGCAGTTTTCAGCGCACAACCTACTGCCATGAAAGGGCTTCATATATATATATATATATATATATATATATATATATATATATATAGAGAGAGAGAGAGAGAGAGAGATAAACACGTATACGCTTCTATTGAGATTGACAACATATTCTAGAGATTAATTAGTATTGGCTTGGCTAGGAGGGAAGACTTAATATAAAATATGAGTAATATTTCATTCATTTCATATTTCATAATTAAGAGTCTCGCTTGCATAATTTATAAATATTACATGTTTACTTGTTAAAAATAACAAGTTGCTGGTTTAGTAGTATTAATTGTGAGATCCCATATTTTATGAATAAATATTTAATTTTTTTAAAATATTTTTTTTTATATTATGATGTGGATTTGAGATAATGTTATAGTTGTGGGTAATATTTATAAATTTTGCAAAGTACGCAAGTTGTTATATAATATTCGATTGATCGGAGAATATTTGTTTTAACAGGGAATATTAAGACAACTAAGACAATCATTGGTGGGCCCCATTAACGGAATTATTATTTCAATTGAAAAAACGACAAAAATACTTTATGAAAATAACGGTAGGAAGTTTTACCAATTAATCGTTGAAACACCGGTGTTAAAAAGTACAAGAATACGCTGGCATTAGTTGCATAGTAGTTCACTTTATTAATTATTGATGCTAAGTGATAAAATCACTCGGTTTTGTTGGTATTATTAATGTAATAATACATAATTTTTTTATATAAAATGAATACTTTTATAAAGTTATTCTATAAATAGAATATATTATATTCTATTATGCGTAGTGTTGCGTAATGTCTGCATAGTGTTTTGCAGTAGTAAAATCTTTTTTATATAAAAATGTAATACTTTTATAAAGTTATCTGCTTTATTAGACAATAATTAGAATATATTATATTTTATTATGCATAGTATTTGCATAGTATTTGCGTAGTGTTTTGCGTAGTAAAAATCTTTTTATATAAATAGAATATATTATATTTTATTTAAAAGATTTTTCTTTAAATATGAATAGTCGATTAAAGTAAATCAATCTGACCGCTTCATGGATTAATTCTTATGCATTCCATTTTTCTATAAATGTAAGCTCATTCATTCATTATTTTCTTACGAATTCAATTTACACTCTGAGAGATAAACTATAGAGAGAAAAAAAAAGTATTCTGCTCTTTCCTACTTATATATCCAAAGATCTTCTCTTCTTAAGGTAGAAATATTATTTGTTGTACTCATAAGGAGTGTTATTCTTTCTTATTCATGAAGAGAATCTGTTGTTATTCTATTTCTTATTATTCTCATTGTAATAACTTTTGTATACGCTATTACCTACCCTATACTTGGTGACATTCTTCTATTATTCTCATTGGAACATCCTGCCTGTGTTTTGCATCGGACCGGTTTCGTTTTTTATTATTATTCCGTTGGAACATCCTCAGATGTGTGTTTTACACCCACTGGTTCCGCTCTTATTATTATTCTGTTTGAACATCTTGTGCATGTGTTTTACACCTTTACCGTTCCGCTTTTATTATTCTCGCTGGAACATCTTGTTTGCAAATTTTGCCTCGACACGGTTCCGTTATTATTATTCTGTTGGAATAACTTTGTTTATCGCAATCTGCGCATGCACGGTGATTTCTTTTGTTATTCCATTCTTTATTATACTCGGTTGGTTAAAGTTTTGACTTATACTCCATGAAATTAGTAGAATATCTTGATATTTATGGCTTCATCCAAAGATCTTTTTATGGAAATATTCTTCCGATCATTCTTGAATTTTACTCTACAAAACAAAGATCATGTTGACAATTTGGGCGTTAATAATTCTGGATAAAATAATTCTTGAACTTGTTTTATTGAATTCTTATATCATTGTCATCATCCTCATGTTTATATTTTGTTGAAAGTCATCATGGCAGAAGTGCATAGATGGACTTGGTATGATAATGACCGGGATTATTCTTGTAATCAATGACCGTAATATTACAAAATGATGTGGTAAAAGTTCTCATTGGCCCGTAGTGTATTGATGAACAGGTTGTTGGCATGATCATGACCATTAATGAATACACAAATATTCTTGGCCCGTAGTGCGTGGATAATTGTGGTCGTGATACTAAAGAATATCCTTAGCCGTAGTAAGTGCGGTGATTCGATGATATGGATTATTTATTAAAATTTGAGTCCCAATGATAACAATGATGAAAAACCTTTTTAATCATAAAAGATAGTAGATTTTATTTTCTACTGACTCTTTTAATGGATTGCTTGTTTCACCGCAGCTTAAACTTGATGTCTATTATATTTTATCGGTTTAACATTGTTGGAGACTAATGATAATTTATTATGCATTATCTTAGTCATAATATTTCTTCTTGGGCTAGTTGAGCTCACCCTTTCTTTCACCGTTCTCTTGAGAAAAATGAGAACATAACGAGGACTAGTCGGGGAATGGGTGATTTATCCGGAGAATAGCATTAGTAGTCCTCACTATTCTCGTGAAATAGTGTGATAATAATTGTAATGAGGACTCCTTTTGAGTTTGTATGATCTCTACAGTAGATAATATTTGTATTCAAACTCACGATTTATGTTTTTGTCGTATTACACGACATGTGATTGTATTAATAAGTTGTATTTGAACTCAGTACCATGTATCGACGACCCAAGATGGGTGATGTATACCTAATTTTGGGGGCGTCACAACAGTATCAATCAAGCTTAGGGATATGATCCTGGCTAAGATGTGAGACCGACGGGGGAACTCTTTCGCTAATATGACCTACTTAAATTTATTTTGTATTTAATTGGTGAATTGAAAGTATAGGGATAATATGTGATATGTTAATTATCCCTTATTTTGTGGCGATGTTTGAAAATGGCATCCGAGAATGTTGAGATTATCAATGGAGCCAGGAGACCGCCGAGTCTCCACAGATCAATAATCGGGATAATGTGCAACCAGAGGACAATACTCCTCATGAAAACAATAACACCGATGAAATGGTGAATGATGGGATGGTCGAGGGCTTTATGCGATTCATGCAACAACAAAGAAGCGACTCTGTCCAAAATACAGGTAGAAATACTAATAACTCTCGGACGGTCACCGCTAAGCAGTTTAAGGAGCAATTCATGCAACAACGAGAGAAGCGGCTCCTGTTCATAATGCAGGAGGAAACAATGGTAACCCATGGTTGGTCACCGCTAAGCAATTCAAGGAGCTGGGACCACCGGAGTTTTTGGGAAAGCCAGAACCACTTAAGGCGGAGACGTGGTTAAAGCAGATCACGTAGATATTTGATGCCTTGGGATGCTCCGAGGAGCAAAAGGTTCCCTTTGCCACCTTTATGTTGCGTGAAGAGGCAGATCACTGGTGGAAATCTGTAAAACATACCCAGCCTGATGCACTCAAGATGTCTTGGGAGAAGTTCCAAGAGTCATTCAATGACAAGATACTTTCAAAGCATTCACGTCACATGAATGAGGTGGAATTTATCAAGTTGGAGCAAAACAACATGACGATGTCGCAAAGACGAAGCCAAGTTTGCGGAGTTATCCCGGTTTGCGTCCCACTTGGTGGATAATGAAGAGAGAATGACGCGAATATTTTTAAGAGGTTTGAAGCCGGAGATACGTCAACATCTTATTTCTCATAAACTGTGTTTGTATTCAGATGTTGTAAATAAGGCTCAATTGGTGGAGCGCGATAACAAGTCAACCAAACCAAAAGAGAGCAGCCGACAAAATGATAATACCGGTGATAACAGTCATCAAAGCGGTGATAATAAGCATGGAGGGAATCAACATGTCAGAAATGGTAACCACTTCGGTAATAATCATGGCCAAAATAATAAGAATGGACATTTCAAGAAGAGAAGGTTCAACAATGACGTAAAGACGTCGGCACCAGCACCCGTTTCAAAGGAAGAAGAACGACCACCGGGTCGTATGTTTTCAAATCTTGAGACGGGAGGACACCATCCAAACCAACGCATCTGCTTCAAATCAAAGTGTGTTTTAATTGCGGAAGAAGGTCACCTAGCTCGATTTTGTCGTATGATGAAGTCAATTCCAGCTGGGATAGTGATGCCAAAGGATATCCCAGACAAGCCAAAACCAGTAGTTTAAGAGAGCATTTTTTTTTCTCGTGACGAGGAACCTGAAAAAAATTACCACGGGTAAGTTAATCATAAGCTCTTACGAAGTCTATATCGTGTTAGATACCGGTTCTACTCACTCTTTTATTTCACCTAGTTGTGTTCAATGTTTGTACTTAACTCTGGAGAAGTTAAACTTTGATTTATCTATTGAAACTCCATTGGGAGAAACCTTCGTTACCTCCATTGTTTATAAATCTTGTTTGATTCAAATCGACACTTTCACGTTACCTGTCGATCTTATCTTTTTGAAAATACTTGCCTTTGATGTGTTTTTTTTTTTGAAACGATTGGTTAATTACTCATCATGTTTTTCGTAAGGTTGTTAGCTTTCATATTCCTAACCAAACTATTATGCGAATTTAAGCAACCAAACCACTAAATTCAATCATTGTCATATAAAGCCATAAGTAAAGAGCCCCGATCTTTTTGTTGATGACTTCCTTGTGTGGAATGCACCAAAGCCAGACTTTTTGTAGGCGACGTCGTGAATGACGATGACAAGTTGATAGGTATCATTGTGAGGTGCTATCTAGGTTAAGGGATAGAAGCCACAGTTGGTATCAATGTGACGTACTATCTAAGTCTTGGATAAGAGTAACAGTTTTGAATGATATTTCTATCATTAATAAATCTCTTGACGTATTCTTGAAGACTTCCTAGCCTACCCTAGAGCGTCAAATAGAATTTTGTATTGACCCCAGTACAAAAACCCATTTCTTAAACCCTCAAGTATTTCTTCAACTAAAATGAACGTAACATGCGCCAAAGACGTTGACTCGAAGCTATTGAAGATTACGATCGTCTTTATTCAATATCATCGTGGAAGAAACGTGGTAGGCGACGTGTTGAGTAGAAGATCGTATGCGTTCTGAGTCGCGATGTTGTTAAAACAAAGACTCATTTCAGTATAACTTACACACGATGAAGAAAGAGTGAAAGACTCTAGGGACCCACATATAACGAATATCTGAGTAGAATCGACTTTTAATCGATAAAGTTAAAGCCATTTCAAGCTACACAATCTTGAGTGATGAAAGTGAAGAAGAAGGTTCAAGAGGGCGTTATTCTAGAAGCAAGAATCGACGAAGAGAGGAAATCTCAACCCTCGATTTAATTGGCCCATTTGAAATCCTCGATTGAGTAGGAACTGTGGCTTATAGACTCGTTTTACCGCCAAGTATGTCGCGTGTTCATAACGTTTTTAACGTATTGATGTTACGTAAATATGTGGACGACCCATACCACATTATTAAATTAGAACTAAACGATATAGCAAAAGATTTAACATATGAGGAGATATATGTTAAAATCTTGGATAAGAAGGATCGTATTCAACATTCAAAGGTTATACCTCAAGAGTTAGAATTTGAAATTAAGTCGAGGTATCCTCACCTCTTTGGCATACCAGGTACGTACGTAAATTTCGAGGGCAAAATTTCATAAGGAGGGGAGATTGTGAGACCCCAGATTTTATGAATAAAGATTTAATTTTCTCGAAATATTTTTTTTATATTATGGTGTGGATTTGAGATAATGTTATAGTTGTGGGTAATATTTATAAATTTTGCAAAGTACGCAAGTTGTTATATAATATTCGATTGGTCGGAGAATATTCGTTTTAATAGGGAATATTAAAGTGCAACCAAGACAATCATTGGTGAAATTTGGGAATTATTGTCGAATTGAGAAAACGCGACAAAATACTTTATGAAAATAACGACGGAAGTTTCTAATTAACTATTGAAACACCCTTGTTAAAAAATGCGATGTCTGGCGTATCGTTGCATAAGTAGCACCTTGTATTAATTATTGATGCTTAAGTGATAAGTCGCTTAGTTTTGTTGGTATTATTAATGTAATAATACGAAATTTTTTATATATAAAATGAATACTTTTATAAAGTTATTCTATAAATAGAATATATTATATTCTATTATGCATAGTGTTGTATAATTATCTCTGCATAGTGTTTTGCATAGTAAAATCTTTTTATATAAAATGAATACTTTTATAAAGTTATCTGCTTTATTAGATAATAATTAGAATATATTATATTTTATTATGCATAGTATTTGCATAGTTTCTGCGTAGTGTTTTTGCATAGTAAAAATCTTTTTATATAAATAGAATATATTATATTTTATTTAAAAGATTTTTCTTTAAATATGGACCGTCAGATTAAAGTAAATCAATCTGGACCGCTTCATGGATTAATTACTTATGCATTCCATTTTTCTATAAATAGAAGCTCATTCATTCATTATTTTCTTTTAATTCAATGACACTCTGAGAGAGATAAACTATAGAGAGAAAGAAGAAAGTATTCTCGCTACTTCACTACTTATATATCCAAAGATTTTTCTTCTTAAGGTAGGAAATATTATTTGTTGTACTCGTAAGGAGTGTTATTATTCTTCTTATTCATGAAGAGAACTCGTTGTTATTCTATTTCTTATTATTACATGTTGTAATAACTTTGTATACGCTGGTCTACCCTATACTGGTGACATTCTTCTATTATTCTCATTGAACATCCATGTCGTGTGTTTTACATCGGACTGGTTTCGTCTTTATTATTATTCCGTTGGAACATCCATGCAATGTGTTTTACACCGGACCGGTTCCGTCTTATTATTATTACTGTTTGAACATCTTGTCTGTATGTTTTTTACACCCGACCTGGTTCCGCTCTTTATTATTCTCGCTGGAACATCTTGTCGGTGCAAATTTTGCCCGACCTCGGTTCCGTTATTATTATTCTCATTGGAATAACTTTGTTTTGCTCGCAATCTGCGCATGCATGGTGATTTCTTTTGTTATTCCATTCTTTATTATACTCGGTTGGTTAAAGTTTTGACTTCTATACTCCATGAAATTAGTAGAATATCCTTGATATTTGCAAGGCTTCATCCAATATCTTTTTCATGGAAATATTCTTCCGATCATTCTTGAATTTTACTCTACAAAACAATGATCATGTTGACAATTTGGACGTTAATAATTCCCGATAAAATAATTCTTGAACTTGTTTTATTGAATTCTTATATCATTGTCATCATCCTCATGTTTATATTTTGTTGAAAGTCATCTCAGTGGCTTTATTGCATAGATAGACTTGGTATGATTATGACCAGGGATTATTCGGTGTAATCATGACCGTAATGTTACAAATGATGTGGTAAAAGTTCTCATTGGCCCGTAGTGCATTGATGGACAGTTGTTGGCATGATCATGACCTTTAATAAATACACAAATATTCTTGGCCCATAGTGCATGGATAATTGTGGTCGTGATACTAAAGAATATCCTTGGCCGTAGTGCAGGAGTGATTCGATGATGTGGATTATTTATTAAGTTGAGTCCCAGCGATAACAGTGATGAAAAACCTTTTTAATCATAAAAGATAGTAGATTTTATTTTCTACTTTACTCTTTTAATGGATTGCTTGTTCCGCTGTAGTTAAACTTGATGTCTATTATATTTTATCAGTTTAACATTGTTGGAGACTAATGATAATTTATTCTGCATTATCTTAGTCATAATATTTTTTACTAGGCTAGTTGAGCTCACCCTTTCTTTCACTGTTCTCTTCAGGAAATGAGAACATAACAGGGACTAGTCAGGGAACGGAGTGACGGTCCAGAGGATAGCATTAGTACTCCTCACTATTCTGTGAAATAGTGTGATAATCACTACAACAAAAAGGATTATTTCCGACGGAATATTCCGTCGGTAATAAGCATATTCCGTCGGTAATAAGCATATTTCCGACTGACTATTCGGTCGGACATTCGGTCGTATATAAGCAGGTCAAAATTAAGTCCGTCGATCTTTCAGTCGGGGATACTTAACCTCGACGGACTATCATCGACTGAATATTCGTTCGAGGGTGATATATAACCGACTGAAAATATTCGGTCGATAGTATTCGGTCGGTGATAAGCATGACACGTGGCAGAATGGCAAAATTGGGAAGTTCTTATTGCCGACAGAATTCCGTCGGTAATAGTTATATTCCGTCGAGAATAATGACTATTTTTTTAAAATTTAATTTGTTTTTGTAATATCCAGGGATTTAACCCACATCTTGTACCTGTACCTGTATTCCAACAGCACATACCCATACACAAGCTAACAATATAACCTCCAACAGCACATACACATACACAAGCTAACAATATAACCAATAACACGAATTACAATTACCAAGACCGACAATATGTAAAAAACCAACTAAATGATAAGTAAAAAGGTCAAAAATATCCCATTAATCTAAACTAATGTATATCAAACATCTAATTAAACTAAATGCCAAGGTTTAAACTACATTAATACATCAAAAATAATGTAAACTACAAATTAAACGAATGTAAACTAAGTAAAACTAGCTAATAGAGCCCCCGGTATGAGGAGGATCATCGGGCGGGCGTCGTAACGCTTCTGAGAGTATGAAAATCGCCATCATCGCTATCCCGCCAAATCACCATTCACCCCCTGATGATATAATATAATGCAACTCATTAGTCCATATATATGATTCGATTAAAAAGATAACTAAATGAAAATTAAATTACATGCAGAATATATATTTGAATTTAAAACGAATAGTATACTTCGAGCGATGAGGTTGACTCAACATCGCCCAAACGCTGCCCCTCGACTAAGGTAACCACCATCCGAACAATCTCAAAGCGTATCGCGCCCCATCGCTCGGAGGATACCCGTATTTCTACGGCGGTGGCACCAACAGCAACGTCCTGCAAGGTGATGGAAGCGAGCAACTACCGGGAAGGTCTGACGATGGAACAATGGATCGGTTTTAAACCTCTCCGACACCGCATGATCATAACATCACTGGAACAAAACATCGCCTAAGCCAAAGACCAGATGTGATGGTCCCACAGGGCTCTCGGGACGCAGACGCACTGGCTGAGCCTCTACAAAAATAAATATAACATGAATAATATGACAAATTTTCTTTATTCATAAACAAGAAATAAACTAAAAATATTATACCTCCCGGCATTGTATAGTTTGGTATCCTCAGAAACCCAAAGACTTCGTCTGCCTGCATTAAGTACTAGTGGGAGTATCTTGAGATCGACGACCAGAGCCGCCTCCTCGTCTGAGAGATAAACTAATCTCGGGAGGAGAGGGATCTGATGGAATCTAACGTCTCAAGATATCGCCCTAGCGACCCTCTGACTCCGCTTATCTGTTCATGCGGATCTTCTCAAACCGCTCCGTAATTTGATATATATGCATGAGTTATATTGGTATCATCATATAAATTACGTAATATTATAATAAATAATATTTATTATAGTAAATGTATTACCCAGATAAATTAGTCTTTCTTGGAGACATCGTCGACCCCGAAGTAGAGCCCTTTGACGTATGGACTCTATCCCAGAACTCCATCATAGTAGGAGGTCGGCCCAAGCTACTCTGCATGGCCTAAATCACATACATTAAATAATATCAACTTAAATTACGTAATGTTGCAGTTTAATATTAAACTAAACTAAAGATAAATACATACCGCTTTAACCTCCTGAAACGACTGCGAGTCAGAAGTATGTACAACTCGCAGCTTGCCTCGATTCTTCTTCATCTGCTTTGATTTGGTCTTGAACGCAGCATCATCCCAGTACGCACAAATCGCAGTCCATGCTGGATCTGATACTGTCGGCGGCTAATGATCTCGCAAAGTAGTCCCATAACAACTTCCCAACACGACAACGCCAGAGTTGACTGATGTCAATTCATTCAAGTCATCAACCTTGAATTTATACCCATTCACGATACAACCTGGAAATGAACTAACGAGTTTGTACGGGCCTAAAATGACATCTCTAAAACGCTCATAATCGTTATCTTCTTCAACCCTTCTCTTAAACCACTGATGGAAATTGTCATTAGTGAATGCTTCCATCTGTGATGTAGTCAACCCCGGGTTAGAAGCTCGCAATTCCAATTCGAATGCGCTGCGTACAATAATATGGCAATTGTTTAATTATTTGATTAAGGTAAGAAAAATTCATTGTCAACTTGAAATAATACATACTTGATGTACGACGATACTTCAGGCATATTCAGAAGCACATATGTAGATACAATCTTTAAATCTTTATCGGTTAGGTAAGTCGTCGTCTCATGTCCAAATGGTTTGGTCAGATAAGTGAATACAGCCAACTCATCAGCACGAGTTTGGGGATCGACGACGACCTCATTTCGACTAAGACGATTGTGCTTCGTTGAGACTACATCGTCAAAGTATAGCGAGCAGAAGTTGACAAGCTTTTCCTCCGATATAACGTTCAAATTTATAGAACCTCTACACGAGCTTTGTTTTTAACTTTCTGCTTTTAATCGACGATATACCGAAATAAGACAATATATCGGCTAAAAACAATATTCGTGTGATGATTATAACACAATGTAGGTGATATTACCTCTCAAAAGGATACATCCATCGATATTGCACCGGTCCTCCAAGCTTAAGTTCATATGGCGGATGAATAGGCAAATGCTCCATCGAAATCAAAAAACCACGGAGGTAAGATCATTTCGAGCTTACACATTGTCAACACTATATTTTTCTCCATCCGCCCACATCACACGCACTTTATAACAATGAGAGCAAATATCCCAAAAAAAATTTGAAAGTGCGGTAAATGCATCATTAATATTCCTCGGTAATACTTCACGAAAGGCAATTAGAATCAACTTCCGCATGAATACATGATACCATGTGACTCTTGAATCCGGTAATTTTAAACGCTTTCAACCTTAGTACATCGAGAGATGTTAGAAGCATAACCATCCTGGTAGCTTCAATGCACTATGCCACTTGCAAATGTTTTCAACCTGTTGTTTGGTAAGACAAAATGGAGCTTTTGGTTTTGAGTTGTTAGGACGAGACCACAATTCCCCTTTGATGTTCATTTCTCCAAGTCTTTACGTGATTTGTCATTGTCTTTTGTTTTACCACTCAGATTCAAAGACGGTGTAAAACAAGTTCTCGAACACATTTTCTCCGTGATACATGACATCTATGCAATGACGAAGTGCTAGTGTGCCCAAAGATGACAACTCAAACCAAATGGGCGAAAGTGTGTCCAATTATGAGCTTTACTGCACTCTATTGCTCTCAACTTACCATGCTCCTTCCTAAAGCGGTAGAAATGTCAAATCATTTAGCCATCCCAATACATCATTTGCCCGAACAATTTACCAACCACCCCTTCTTTTCTCTGCTTTTTCTATTGAACTGTGTAGACATCTTTTTATAACTGTGCTCAACAGGCAAGAATCTTTGAGCAGTTCCAAAGAAACTAGTTTTTCGCCCATAACGCAGTTGTGTGCCCTGCACATCCCCCATACAGACTGGACATGATAATTTACCATGGGTCGACCAACCACTGACCATCCCAAATGCCGAAAAGTCAGTGATAGTCCACAACAAGGCTGCCTTCATCAAAAAATTATGTCCGACAGATTTATCAAAAGTCTGAACCCCTGTTTCCCACAACATCTTAAGTTCATCGACTAACGGTCTAAGGTACACGTTGATGTCTTTGTAGGACTCTTATCCCCAGATTAGTAAAGTCAAGAAAAGATATGGATCCTCATGCACATTGTGATGGAAGATTGTAAAGCCATAATCACCGCCCAAATGAATATGGTCGACTAAAATTATTAAACGGACAAAATCCATCGGTAGCCATGCCAAGCCCGACATTCCTAACATCGCTTGGCAAATTATGGAAAATTAGCATCAAAATTCTTCCACTCATCTCCATCTCATTGGTGAGTAAAGGTGACCAGGGACGACGCCCCCCTGTCTATGCCAACGCATCTTGGAGTGCGATGCACGAAGACATGAATAGACGCGCAACCTCGGCGTAAGAGGAAAGTACCGTAATATCTTCTTCTGAACATATTTCTCATTCCCTCCACGTATTGTGATTTTGTACTGAGGCAAATTGCATATATCACACTGCACCTTATCTTTGTCCTCCCATAAGATAACATATACATCCTGCTCCAAGCATCGATCTTCTCATACCCAAGATTCAACCCCTTAACCATCTTCTTAACTTCATAGTAACTCGCGGGCAAGGTATTATCCTTAGGTAAGAACTCCCTGAAAATAGCAAGCAAATCATTGAATCCTTTCTCACTGCAGTCATGCTCATTCTTGTAGTGTAAAGCTTCGTCACTGCAGAAAGCCTGGTGTGCTTGTCGTGTTAAGGATACAATGGGGTCCCTGATTCAGATAGCATCTTGTAGAAGGCAGCTGTTGAATCATTTGGCTTTTGTTGATCAGCACTGCTTGACGCAGGCTCATTTTCAGCCCAGTCAATATTCGTAGGGCCATACGCATCTACCAACATCTCCACAACATCATAGTTATCTCGACCGGTCTACACAATCTTGTCGACGCTTCTCTAAACTCAACTGATTTACCGTGATGAATCCATACCGAATACCCATCCACAAACCCACGTGAATATAAGTCAAATTTCACTTCATCTAGCCTTCTATCATGTTCTTACACTTGAGACACACGGGCATCTCATCTTTCCGTTCAGATCATCAGCATGTTCTATTGCTTTGTTCATAAAATTAGACACCCCATCACGGTACGCATCAACTAATCCCCTCCCATCAATCTTTATCCTACGGTACATCCAACTCCGGTCGTCATCCATCTTTAATTAAAGAAAATACCTAATTAGATCAAGAATAATCATGAATGTGGTCTAAGCATGAATTTAGTTTACCTAGTTTATATCTCCACTCTACAGGGGTTAGGCTTCTATCCCGTTCCTGGATCGCTCTCTCACTAGTGCCAATCGTAAAGATCGCTTTCTACTATTTTCGAGAATTTTCAAGAAGACTTCCCCATGGTCTCCAAGTACACGAAATAGACCAAGAAAACTTAGTTTAAGTATGCACTTGGAGAACATGTAGAGACACCAGCTGAAAGTTCCTCAAAATTTATAAAAACGCACTTCAATGCATTGGCATCTACTTTAAGTGAGAGACATAACATCCAAAGAATGATTCCAATCAGATTATCGACATTCACTCCTAATGAGTGAATATCGAACGGGTTTCTAAGTTGACACCTCCAAAGCATGTATGTTGAACGGATTTCTAAGTTGACACTTCCATTTAATTTTATTTTGATTTTATTTAACAAAGTAAGTCTTCTTTCTCGTTTAATTGTATTTATTTTGTATTATATTATTTTTAATTAAATTAAGTTCATTTTTATTGAATTTAGACTAAAGTACATTTTATTTTGATTTTATTTAACTAAGTAAGTCTTCTACTCGGTTTAATTGTATTTATTTTGTATTATATTATTTTTGATTAAATTAAGTCCATTTTTTATTGAATTTAGACTAAAGTTAAATTTATTTTGATTTTATTTAACTAAGTAAGTCTACTTTCAATTTAAATTATATTTATTTTGTATTATATTATTTTTAATTAAATTAAGTCCATTTTTTATTTAATTTAGACTAAAGTACATTTTATTTTGATTTTATTTAACTAAGTAAGTGCTACTCAGGTTTAATTGTATTTATTTTGTATTATATTATTTTTAATTAAATTAAGTCCATTTTTTTATTGAATTTAGACTAAAGTTAAATTTATTTTGATTTTATTTAACTAAGTAAGTCTTACTTTCGGTTTTAATTGTATTTATTTTGTATTATATTATTTTTAATTAAATTAAGTCCATTTTTTATTGAATTGGATTGAATTGAATTTGTATTATCTTAAATTAAATCATATTTTTATTTATGTTATTTTAAATAAAATTATTTATTTTAATTTAATTTAATTTAAATTTATTTGTATAATATTAAATTATAATATTTAATTTATTATCTTAAATTAATTAAATTTGATTTGTATTATATTATATCATATTTTTTATTTTATTTTATTTTAAAATAAGTAAATGTTACTTAGTATATTTTAATATTAAAAACTAATTATATTAATTATTTAAATTAATTAAAATGAAGTAAGTAACATTAAATTAAATTAAAATGAAGTAAGTAACATTCTATTTATATTATTTTAATATTGGGAAACATAAGGAATATATACACGCATACAAAGGCTTCCAAATTTTATAATTGGTTAATTAAATACAAAATTCTATTTGAAAATTCATTTAAAATAACAAATATACCTACTGCGCTAAGCTATACCTAAACATAATTCAAATTTTATCAAACCCAAATTGCAGTATAATTATCATCAAACCAGATATTGCAGTATAAATATCAAACCCAAATTGCAGTAAATATCAAACTGAAATTGCAACATATATATGAAACCCAAATTGCAACATTCCAAACCCAATTTGAACAATATTATAATCAGCCTCAACATCAATTTCATATATATATATATATATATATATATATATCCAAATAACAAAATACCCCCTAAATTACCTCACTTGAGAAACTGCTAACCACCGCCTTGGGGGAGAAGGAAGGCCGGAGTTGGGAGGGAGGAGGGTGGTCACGGGAGGAGGAGGGTCTTCGCGTCGGGGGGGGGTGGTTGTCGGTGAGGCGAGAGGAGTCAGAGAGAGAGTGAGGGAGTGAGGAGAGAGAAAGAGAGAAATGAAATGAGGGAGGCGCTGAAGAAGACGTTTAGGTTTTAAAACTTATTCTCGACGGAATTCCGTCGGGTTTAGTTCGGTCGACCTTAACATAATTCCGACAAAAGGTTTCATCGAGGATAACACATATTCCGTCGACTTTATATTCGCGCTGGCGGGAAACCTTCGCGCCAAGGAGGAGGGCTTAACTCCGACTGATGTGCGTCTAGGATAAAGTAACACCGACTGACTTAATGTCGATCGAAGATTCAGTCGGTTTTGGATTAAAGTCGACTGAATACATTCCGTTGACCTTAATTCCGTCGGAAATAAAGCTTTTTCTTGTAGTGAATAATTGTAATGAGGACTCCTTTTGAGTTTGTATAATCTCTAGTAGATAATATTTGTATTCAAACTCACAGTTTATGTTTTGTCGTATTGTACACGACAATTGTATTAGTAAGTTGTATTTGAACTCTGTACTATGTATCTGACGACCCAAAATGGGTGATGTATACCTAATTTTGGGGGCGTCACAGTAATAATATTAAAATGAAGCTCTGATGACAAATTATAACTTTAAAGTTAATAGGAGACAAAACATTCAAAATTAATGTGATTTATTTAAATTTTTAAAATAATAAATTTTATAATTAAGAATGTATTCACATAATTTATGATATTTATCTTTCACAATAAAATCAAATATTATAAAGGTATTTGTCGTTTGACAAGACAAGATTAGATAATTAATTTTCCAACCTAATTTAACAACTACATAAGAAACTTTTTTAAGTAATAGTATTGTCATGATTAAATAATGTTGATTGATAATTATTGTTGGAGTTCATGAACTTCTAACATTTTCACCAACCCCACTCCATTTGTATGAACAAAATCCAGCACATTTTGTCCTTAACACTCTGTTTTTGAGTTTTGAACAAAAAAAAAAAGAATAAAAAACTTAAATTAGAACAGAAAAGAAAATAATAGAAAATTTAAAGTTTTCCTTTGTGTTGTTTCTGAGTTTTTAATAGAAAAGGATAGAAAATTTAAAATTGAGGACATGAGTTGTAATTTAAAATTTATTATATTAAAAGTTGAGGATAATATGAGAATTATAAAAATATTACTTATTCTAATTTCTTTTCCGTCCAAATCATGCCAATTTTGGACGGAAAACTTTGGCAGGAAAAGTGACCAAGTTTTCTATCCATTTTTTTTCTTTTCCGTTTATTAAAAAACTCAGAAACATAAGAATTAGAAAGAAAACTTAAATTTTCCGTCCATTTCTTTTTTTTTTTCTGTCCATTTTAAAACTCAGAAACAGAACGTAAAACAGAAGCACTATATATCGTTATGATGTGGAGTGCATAATCATTTCTACATGCTACTATGTTTTAAAATATAAATTTAATTTAAACAGTTGTTAAATAAAAAATTAATATAAATTCATTTACTTTTTAACACTATATTTTTGAATACCATAAACTATATATCTAAATGGGATTTACTGTCTCTCCAATATAAATAAAACATGTCCATTTTGAGTTTAAAAATATTTTTAATTAACATTTAATAAAAAATTAATATCGATCTTATTTTTACAATCACGGTAAAAAGTGAAAAAATAAATTTATTTTTACCTGTAAATAAGCGCTCGATATCCCTGGGTTGTCAGGTTTTTGTGGTAGTAAATCATGCTTCCAGCATCATGACTGTAGGACAAGTGACCAGTGCAAAATATTCATGCAGGCTAATAAATGGTACTATACTATTAAAATTTGTATTTGAAGAGAGTATTTTTGCAATTGAAAATTATTATTTAAGTAAAATCCATATAAGTTTGTTTAGATAAATTTGTGAAACTAAATCTCTCCATATCCTCGTTTGTATAAATAATTAAGATCTGGTTATGATAAAATTAACACCAATTTCATCATAATAAATTTATATAATTTTTTTATTATATTAATTGTAAAAATATTATATTAATTAATACAATACAAATAATGTATATTATATTAATTAATACACTCAACACTACTCCTTATAATGTATATTTATTTGTTTTCTGTGTAAGATTTGATATCGCACAACAATTTACCATCTTCTTATTATATTTTAATTTATTAATTGTACGTACACATTTATTATTAAAAAATTGAATAATTCCGCCGCTACGCGCGGGTTTGTATCTAATTATATATAAAACTTATCCCTATAACATTTTCTATAACCAAAACAGTGGGATGAATTGAGGTGGTATTACATCTTAATATATCTTAACAACTCATTCTTTAATATATTTTAACAGTCCATATATTTGTATTAAATGAATAGTTTAGATTCATATTTATATTTTAATGATTTAGAGGCATTCAAAGAGAATTTTTTATATCTCAATTTTAAATATTAAAATATATTAATAGGTAGTACACTATAATTGTCAGAATCTGACGTTTCATTCTTACCATATAAAACAACTTATTACTTAGCTACTGTCAGAAATGCTGTGACTATTCAAACTTGTGTGGCCAAAGGCAGCCAAGTAAACACTACTACACATGCCTATCGAGTAATAATGGACCGACAAATGGGTATGGCTCACACTGGTATGAACTCATTCTAATAGGGTTATATATCTTTTTTATATTGGCATGCAACTTATATCTACAACACATCAAACAGAAACACAAGGTTTAACCGTTTAAGAGTTTATAACCCCACATTTAGGGGCGATTCGCCCTTTAAAATCAAAAGTTATAGATTTTTAGACAAAAATAGAGGAATACTATGAAATTGAATCATTTTTGTTAAGATATCACAAGTGAATTGAAGTTTCACATCAAATAAATAATAAAACAGTAAATGATTAATATATACATGGATAGATCCAAGATCTAATGTGTAAGACCCCAAATAATTAATAAATGAAATTTAATTTCCTCTAATTATTATTTTGAAATAGTAAGGGTTGATGTGATTAATGTGGATAGTTATGGGTAAAATACGCAAATATTTCAAAATAAGCAAGTGGTTATTAAATATTCATTGTTGTTTTAAATATTAGTTTGGTGTGGAATATTAAATGCGATACTAGCTGCGTGACCCGTAATATTAGTATATGTGAAAGCGATTGGAGGAAAAGAAAACGACAAATATAAGTTGTTTAAAAAAATAAGGCGTGGTTATTCTGCTTACATAGTTGGAATAATCCGGATGGTTAAAACACAAGAATATCTGGCGTTGTTGCAGATGGAAGACATTTGTATTGCACCAATTATTGATTCTTACGTGAAGGCACTACTCAATAATGGTTACGTAATTATTTATTAAGTATTTTATTTTATTGGTTCAATAATTGTTGCGTTGATATTTTATATTCTTTGTTGTTTCAATAATTGTCATTACACAATATTTTTCATTATCGAAGAAATAATTCATATTATCTAAATAATATTATTAGATAACATTATTGGCAATATCTAGAAAGTTCTGTCTAAGGAGGTTTTGGTCACCTAATTGCGCGGCCAAGAAGGAGAAATTCTTATTGAAAGCCCCTCTTTCTGAACCGCTGCGTTGTCAATATTGTGATTCTGTAATATTATTTGTGAATAATTAATTATTGATTCATATGATGAGAAAAATATTGATTTTATATGGATATAGATGGAGAAATTTTTTAATGTGACAATTGTTGAAAATTGAAATTTAATCTTTTTCGATAAAATAATTCATTTAAATATATATATATTATTATATTTTAATAATATAATAATGGTGATATTTTTACAACGAATGTGGGATATATGAGTATCTGAGGAGGAAGAGTATTTTGTTGCAATAAATGTTTAAAACATGTTAAACATGTGCCGGTGGACCCCATTTATTGATCGAAATTTGATTATAAATTTCTAAAATCACCCGTTTGTGGATTTCTATTCAATTTACATTTTGAAATTTAGAAAAACTTTCCTCTGCAAAGTTGTAGAGAATTGAATTTCCTATTAAAACACGAGATTCAAATTTTCCGATAAAAGGGCTATTTATTATGAATTATTGAAGTTCAAGTTCAAATAATTGATTTTTGGAAGTTTAAAATATTTTAATTACTAAAACGTGATTTTCATTTTGTGGCTCTCATTTAACATGTGATATGAGCTGAATTCATTGATAAGAGTGGGCGTTGGAAAATTTTAATATAAATTAATATTTTATTAAATTTTACTAACTTTGAGTTTAAAGCATTTTCCTATAAATAGGTCTTAGGTTATAATTGAAAATCACACCGTAAACTCAAGTTTTCTCTCTATATTATCGAGCGTATTCTTGTGAGTATTTTGAGTATACTTTGAGTATTGCTATACGGTGAAAGTTCAAGTCATAGCTTTATATGTCCCAAGTGTTTCAAATTAGAAATCTTGATTTTCCGAGGTAAGGGATATTATTTTTTTCGTAATGATATTATTTCTTCAATATCATTATCTTTGAAATATTGATCCAAGTTTTTATCAAATTTGAAACTTTTGGTGTCGAGTTCTTATTCACGATACTGGCCTTTATTCACGTATCTGATCTTATTCACGAATCACTGCCTTTATTCATCGAAAAATAAAAATTTTCCTTTTTAGCCTAAAATATCTATTGTGGATATTAGCTTTGATTGTATCCATGTTTTGATCATTCTTGAATTTTACACCATTATGATTATTTTTTGAGGTATTTTTGGACGTGGATAAAACAAAGTACTTAAATCCTTAATCCTTAATCCTTGTCATTTTGTTTCACTAGATTCGTTTCTTTAAAAAAAAAATTTTTTCATCATCCTCGATCTTAAATGATGATATTATTGAATATCTTTGGCACCGTAGTGCAAAGATGAATGATTTCGATGAATATCTTTGGCTTCAGTAGTAAAGATGAATGATTTCTGATGAATATCTTTGGCCTGTAGTGCAAAGATGAATGATTTTTGATGAATATCTTTGGCCTGTAGTGCAAAGATGAACAGTGTTTAAAATGAACACGACCATAACTGGTGAATGTCCTTGGCTTTTGAAGTGCACGGATGAATATATGATTCCGTATATATATCGATTGATGTTACAGGGGATAAAAATATTGATGATGGATCATTAAATTCATAGATATTAGTAGATTTCATCCTCTACGTAACTCTTTCTATGAATTAATATTTTCCATCATGAGTATTGATTTAAAACTTGTTGTCTATTGTATTCTATTAAATTTTTCCTTGTTGAAGACTAACGATAATTTGTTGTATATTATCTTAGTCATAATATTCTTTATCGGGCTAGTTGAGCTCACCCTTTTTCTTTTGTTCCATTTTTCTTCTCGTGAGGCGAGAATATAAATGAGTACGAGTGGGGTATGGAATGAAGGTTCTAGGGAGAGTTGTTTAGTAGTCCTCACCATTGTTGTAAAATAATGTATCAATAATTATGATGAGGATTTATTTGTATGTGGATATTGTCTGATGGCAATATCTCGTATTTAAACTCACAGCTTTACTATTGTAATAATAAAGTTGTAGTTGTTTCACATCAGTGTATTGACAACCCGAATGGGTGATGTATACTGTTTTGGGGTGTCACAGTTGGTATCGAGCTTAGGATATGATCTCAAAGGAGATCGGGGAATAGAACTAGGAGGGGAGAGAAGAGTAAATCCTTCGCTAGTATGTCCTACCTAAGCTTATTTGTTAGTTGGTTAATATATAAGGATATTATGTGATATATTGATTTCCTTAATTAACCCTTGTTTTATGACAGTATTGGAGAATGTCGACTGAGAATATTAACAGTGGAGTAAATGAGACCGTGGAGATGCCTGTACTTACCAACAAGGAGAACGTCTGCAACAGTCGACAATGTACCTCCCGTGAACAACACCACCGAAAGCGTATGATGAACGAGGGGATGTTTAGAAGCTTTTTGCGCTTCATGCAAAATCGACGAGGGAGACTCGTGTTCAAAATCTGGGAGGAAATGATAGCAATTCACGGGTGGTCACAAATGGCAGCTCAAAGAGTTGGGACCACACTGACTCAGGGAAAGCGGGATCCGATTAAAGGCGAGAGGCGTGGGTCAAACAAATTACCAAGATATTTGATGTCTTGGGATGCACGGAGGAACGAAAGTTCCATTCGCTACTTTTATGTTCCGTAATGAGGCGGACATCGGTGGGAATCATGAAGCGTACCCATCCAAATTTCACTCAAAGATGTCGTGGGAGACGTTTGAAAGCAGTTCAATGACAAGTACTTCCCTGAAAGTATTCGTCATATGAAGGAAGTGGAGTTTATTAGACTGGAGCAGAATAACATGACGGTGTCCCAGTACGAGGCGAAGTTCGCGGAGTTATCCAGGTTTCACCTCATTTGGCGGAGAATGAGGAACGTATGACGCGGATGTTTCGAGAGGTTTGAAACCCAAGATACGTCGAGATCTCATTTCTCATAAATTTTCTCTCTATTCGGATGTTGTAAAATAAATCGTGGCTCAATTGTTAGAAGCGAGATAACGAGTACGTTCAACCGAGGGACCATAACCGAGGATCATACCAAGATAGCGATCCATCGAATAACGATAACCAAATGAGAAAGAAGAATACGGACAAAGGCGGTAACCACTCTGGTGGTAATCGTGGCCATGAAAATAGAAGAAGCGAGTCGGGAGGAGATTTTAAAAAGAGGAGATTCAACAACAACCATGTGAAGACGTCAACACCAGCAACAACTGGTTCCAAGGGAGGAGAAAGACCATCGGTCGTATGTTACAAATGCGGAGAGGAGGGACACATAAGTCCAAACTATTCACAGCCTTCCAAGGTATGTTATAATTGTGGAAAAGAAGGTCATATCGCTCGAGAGTGTATGCGGTGGCGAAACCCAAGTCCAACGAATGGTGACTCAAAAGGATGTCCCGTAAAAAGTCAAAGTCAATCGGTTCTGGAGAGGCGTTTGTCGTGGCCAGGTCGAAATCATGGGAACCCGAACGAAGTTAACGCAGGTTAGTTAATTATAAATTCTTGCGAAGTTTATACCTTACTGAATACTGGTTCTACCCATTCATTTATCTTTCCTACTTGTGCTCAACGTTTAAACTTGACTCGGGAGAAATTAGACTTTGACTTTCTGTGGAAACTCCGATTAGAGAAACTTTCATCACATCCACATTGTTTATAAATCTTGTTTGATTCAAGTTGGCACCATCACCTTACACCGTTGACCTTATCTCTTTAAAGATACTTGCTTTTGATGTGATTTTAGGGATTGATTGGTTAACTACTCATCATGCCAAAATTGATTGTTTTCGTAAGGTTGTTAGCTTTCATATTCCTAAACAACTTTTGTTATGCAATTCAAGCAACTAAACCATTAAAATCGATCCACTATCATATTTAATCATAAAGCTATTCGTTTATTGAAAAACGGATGTCAAGCTTTCTTAGCCCATGTTATGGATTTGAATAAAGACACGTCAAATTTGAATAATATTCCTGTTGTTATTGATTTTTCATGACGTATTTCCTGAAGAATTTCTTGGCTTACTCCCAAAGCCTGATATTAAATTTTGTATCGACTTTGAACCCGGTACAAAACTCATTTCTAAAATATCATATCGAATGGCTCTTATTGAACTTCAGGAGTTAAAAATTCAACTATAGAATTTGGTACTGAGCCTTTATCCGGTGATTTCCTTTGTGGAATGCACCAAAGCCGCATTCTCTCGTAGGGGGCGCCATATATTGTCTTGTTAGTAAATCGATAGGTTTCATTGTGACGTCTTATCCAAGATTGGGATATGAGTCACAGTTGAGAAACAACCTAAGTTAGTAATCGAAATACGTAGCTTTCATGCTTAATTGGTTATTATCGAAGATTTTGTGGAAAGGTTTTTCTCGAATCGCTACTCCGTTAACTCAAATTAACTCGGGAAGGATACAAAATTCGTTTGGAGCGAAGAATGCGAGAAGAGTTTCTAAGAGCTTAAGATGAGACTCATTTCTAAGACTGTTTCTAACAATACCATCCGAATGCGGATGGATTTGTTATCTACAAATGATGCTTCGGGCAAAGGGTTAGGATGTGTTCTCATGCAACATGGGAAAGTCATAGCCTATGCCTCGCGACAACTTAAAGAATATGAGAGGAATTATCCTACTCATGATCTAGAGTTAGCGGCAATTCGTTTCATACTAAAGATATGGAGGCACTTATCTATATGGGGAGAAAGTGGAGATATATTCGCACCATAAAAGCCTTAAATATTTCTTCACTCAAAAAAGAACTTAACATATCGGCGTGACGTTGGCTCGAAATGTTGAAAGACTACGACCACACTATTCAATACCATCCTCGAAAAGCGAACGTGGTAGGTGACACGTTGAGTAGAAGATCATATCTTTGCAGGAACGAGTGCGATGATGTCAAGTATACGCGTAGAGCCAACTTTAATAGAAAAAATTAAGGTTCGCTCAAGCCACCGAATTTAACTCGATGCATATGAAGAAGAAAGTACAAGAAGGTGCTATTCCTAAGGCGAGAATTGATGAAGAAGGAATACTTCGAGTCCACTCCAGACTTTGTGTTCCTAACGATTCTGATTTGAAGTACAAGATCATGATGGAGGCACACAATACACCATTTGTAATTCATCCTGGAAGTACCAAAATGTATCGTGATCTTCGACATACATTTTGGTGGAACAATATGAAGAGAGAGATTGCAAAGTTTATCTCAACGTGTTTAACTTGTCAACATGTAAAGGCGGAGCATCAAGTGCCAAAGGGTCCGTTGCAACCACTTGAGATTCCGAAATGGAAGTGGGAACACATTACCATGGATTTTGTTACGGGTCTTCCTACGGTTTCTCAAGGCATCAATGCTATTTGGGTTATTGTTGATAGATTAACCAAGTCTGCTCATTTCTTCCCGATACGGGAGACTTATTCCCTTGAACGTCTTGTTCAAATGTACGTAAATGAAATTGTGAGATTGCATGGCATGCCAAGATCCATAGTTTTGGATCGTGACCCAAGATTCACTTCAAGATTTTGGGTTAGCTTGCAAAAAGCTATGGGCACGGATTTACGATTGATTCGGCATACCATCCTCAAACCAGACGGACAATCGAGAGGACTATTCAAACTCTTGAAGATTTATTAAGACTCATGTCCTACACTTCAAGGGCGATTGGGATAAGTATTTACCATTGGTGGAATTCTCCTACAACAACGATTTATCGAAAGTATAGGTGTGGTTCCATTTGAAGCATTATATGGACGAAAGTGTCGCTCTCCAATATGTTGGGATGAGGTGGGTGAAGCAACATTGTTGGGACCCGAGTTTAAGACGTATGACTCACCGAAAAGATCCAAATGATTCGACAACGTATACAAAAGCAACAAAGATCGACAAAAGAGTTATGCGGATCTTCATCGAAAGGACGTGGAGTTTAGTATAGGGGATCATGTATTGTTGCGTGTTGCCCCATGGAAGGGAGTTACAAGATTCGGGAAGAGAGGAAAGCTCAATCCACGATTTATTGGTCCATTTCAAATTCTTGACCGAGTAGGTAATGTAGCCTATAGACTCGCGTTACCTCCAAGTATGTCTCGTGTTCATAATGTGTTTCACATATCTATACTTCGTAAATATGTGAAAGACCCGAACCACGTTATTGAGTTAGAACCGGACGAGATAGCCGAAGACTTAACGTATGAGGAGGTACCTGTCAAGATCTTGGATAGGAAGGAGCATGTCCTACGCACAAAGGTCATACCACAAGTTAAACTATTGTGGAGAAACCATGCTATAGAGGAAATGACCTGGGAGTTGGAAACAGAAATGAAAGCAAGATATCCTAATCTTTTCGAAACACCAGGTACGTATGTCAATTTCGAGGACGAAATTTCATAAGGAGGGGAGGTTGTAAGACCCCAAATAATTAATAAATGAAATTTAATTTCCTCTAATTATTATTTTGAAATAGTAAGGGTTGATGTGATTAATATGGATAGTTATGGGTAAAATACGCAAATATTTTAAAATAAGCAAGTGGTTATTAAATATTCATTGTTGTCGGGGAATATTCGTTGGTCGTGGAATATTCGAACTGTCGGGAAATATTCGTACGATGGTGCAGCCATGTGTGGACCCCATAACGGAAAGCGATTGGAGGAAGAAAACGACAAATATAAGTTGTTTAAAAATAACGACGTAGTTATTCTACCGCTTTACCGTTGGAATACCCGTGGTTAAAACACGATGTCTGCGTTGTTGCATGGCAAGAAGACACTATATTGCACCAATTATTGATTCTTACGTAAGAAGGCACTACTCAATAATGGTTATAGTAATTACTGTTAAGTATTTTATTTTATTGGTTCAATAATTGTTGCGTTGATATTTTATATTGCTGTTGTTTCAATAATTGTCATTACACAGTATTTTTCATTATCGAATCAATAATTCATATTATCTGAATAATATTATTAGATAACATTATTGGCAATGTCTAGAAAGTTACATCTCAAGGAGAGGTTTGGTCACCTAATTGCATGCCACAAGAAGGAGAAATTCTTATTGAAAGCCCTCTTTCCTGGAACCTGCCGGTTGTCAATATTGATTCTCGTAATATTATTTGTGAATAATTAATTATTGATTCATATGATGAGGAAAATATTGATTTTATATGGATATAGATGGAGAAAATTTTTAATGTGACAATTGTTGAAAATTAAAATTTTATCTTTTTCGATAAAATAATTCATTTAAATATATATATATATATATATATATATTATATTTTAATAATATAATAATGGTGATATTTTTACAACGAATGTGGGATATATGAGTAAAACGAGGAGGAAGAGTATTTTGTTGCAATAAATGTTTAAAACAAGTTAAACATGTCGGTGGACCCCATTTATTGACTGAAATTTGATTATAGCCTCTAAAATCACCCGTTTGTGGATTTCGGTCATTTTCTGTTTGGAATTTGGAAAAACTTTCTTCTGTAAAGTTGTAGAGAATTGAATTTCCTATAAAAATCGCGAGATTCAATTTTCTGATAAAAGGGCTATTTATTATGAATTATTGAAGTTCAAGTCTCAAAATAATTGATTTTGGAAGTTTAAAATATTTTAATTACTAAAACGTGATTTTCATTTTTGTGGCTCTCATTTAACATGTGATATGAGCTGAATTCAGTTGATAAGAGTGGCGTTGGAAAATTTTAATATAAATTAATATTTTATTAAATTTTCTGCTTTTGTTCTTCAAGCATTTTCTATAAATAGGTGCTTGGGTTATAATTGAAAATCACACCGCTGAAGTTTTCTCTCTCTATATTATCGAGCGTATTCTTGTGAGTTTTTTGAGTATACTTTGAGTATTACTATCTGTTGAAAGTTCAAGTCATAGCCTTTATATCCTGTTTTTAAATTTAGAAGTCTTGATTTTTCGAGGTAAGAGATATTATTTTTTTCGTAGAATGATATTATTTCTTCAATATCATTATCTTTGAAATATTGATCTGAAGTTTTATCAAATTTAGAACTTTTGGTGTCGAGTTCTTATTCACGTATACTAGACTATTCACGTATACTTGATCTTATTCACGAATACTGGACTATTCATCGAAAAATAAAATTTTCCTTTTTCGTCTAAAATATCTATTGTGGATATTAGCTTTGATTGTATCCATGTTTTGATCATTCTTGAATTTTACACCATTATGATTATTTTTGAGGTATTTTGGACGTGGATAAAACAAAAGTACTGAATCCTTAATCCTTGTCATTTTGTTTCAATTGGATTCGTTTTTTTAAAAAAAATTTTTCATCATCCTCGGTCTTAAATGATGATATTATTGAATATCTTTGGCTGTAGTGCAAAAGATAAATGATTTCTGATGAATATCTTTGGCTCATGTAGTGCAAAGATGAATGATTTTCGATGAATATCTTTGGCTGTGAAGTGCAAAGATGAATGATTTTTGATGAATATCTTTGGCCCGTAGTGCAAAGATGAAACAGTGTTTAAATGAACATGACCAACTGGTGAATGTCATTGGCACGTAGTCTGAGGATGAATATATGATTCCGGATATATATTGATTGATGTTACGAGGATAAAAATATTGATGATGGATTTGTTAAATTCATAGATATTAGTAGATTTCATCCTCTACGTAACTCTTCTATGAATTAATATTTTCCATTCATGAGTATTGATTTAAAACTTGTTGTCTATCATTGTATTACATTAAATTTTTCCTGTTGAAGACTAACGATAATTTGTTGTATATTATCTTAGTCATAATATTCTTCTTCGGGCTAGTTGAGCTCACCCTTTTCTTTTTGTTCCATTTTTCTTCTCGGGAGGCGAGAATATAAATAAGATGCAGTGGGGATATGGAATGAAGGTTCTAGGGAGAGTTGTTTAGTAGTCCTCACCATTGTTGTAAAATAATGTATCAATAATTATGATGAGGATTTATTTGTATGTGGATATTGTCAGATGGCAATATCTCGTATTTAAACTCACAGCTTTCTTATTGTAATAATAAAGTTGTAGTTGTTTTACATACTGTGTATTGACAACTCGTAAATGGGTGATGTATACCTGTTTTGGAGGTGTCACATAATGACTCACATTTTAGGGTCAAGTTAGATTTCAAACACGTATGTTAGTTTCTTGTGTACGCACACGCCACACACGGGCTTTCCGATTTTTCTAATAAGTGGTATCAAAGCTACGGAAGATTAATTGATCTCAAAAATTAAATTTCAGAAGACCTCTTTAAAAGACACGCGATGGTGGTGAATTCTCGATGAAAGATTGGTCCCTTAATGTGCCCTCGATGGTTAATGTTGAATTCTCGATGGGTTTAGTCGATAATTGATTTCGATATTGGTGATATGATTGAAGAGAGTGTTTAATTATTTTGATGAAATTAAGTTGATTCTCGATGGAGAAAAAAAGGATCCATAATAATTAAAAGTATCTATAATAGTTAGTCAAGAATTGGTGTGCCGTGATTAAAGAGAGGGGGTTCAAGTGAGAGAATTGATGTGCGGTGATTAAGGAGAAGTGAAAGGACAACTCTTATGTGATAAACTCACTTGTGAAGGGTCGGATAGATAATGAAACTTTTGGGTCAAGTTGAATTCCAAACATGTATATTAATATTTTGTGTATGTACGAACTCTCCAATTTTCCCAATAATTTTTTCCTAGTGACTATCATTTTTAGCATGACAATCAACTAGCTTATTTACTTCCCTACAAACTAGATGCATTGAACAAAAAAAAGGATTACTATAAACTTGGAACAACATGGTTATATCTACTTGATCCAGTTAGCATGAAGTTTTTTTTTTGAAAGTTGGTCAATTGACCGATAGAATACTGACACACATAGAGCCTCACCTGCGTATCAGCACTCTATTGACCAATTGACCAACTTACCCAAAAATAAACTTTATGCTAATCACTTCCATATCTATCAGATCCTAATTGAATCAAGCAGATGTTTAATTTTTGGTAAGTTAATCGATTGACGTAGAATCTTGACACACATGTAACCTCGTCATGTCGTGTCAAAGACTCTATTAGTCAATTGACCAACTTACCCAAAAATAAACTCCATGCTAAGAGCATTAACAACAGTTTTTCTAATTAACTCTTTATCCCCAATTTTGAAGAATGCATCAACAAATTATTATTCAACAGCTTCCTTATCCTTATTTGACTCTCTATTATAATTCATATATAGGATTTTATTCCCCAAAGTGAGGGAGTCAAAAGATCATTCTCTATATATACAAAATGATATTTTACACCCTCATTTAAGTGGATAACTCATCAATCATACACATCTTGACATTTTTTTACTACTTTATTGTCAAATTATAAACTTAATATTGACTTATATTTTAAAAATTAATTTCAAACATATTCAAATTTAAAACTAATATAAATTTATTTAATTTATGTCAATATAATTATAAATATTATAAACGTAATAATAATTATAAAATTTATTATTTTCAAAATTTAAATGAATCATATTAAATTTAAATTTAAAAATATCACAAATTAATTTTTAAAAGTTAATAATAATCTTATGTACATTTGCAAATTCAATCCATTCAATACTTTACTTCATAAATTACTTAAAATTTAAAATAAAATAAACATTATTTTATAGTGAAATATAATTAATAAATTATACTCTTTCTTTTATAAATTATAAGATTATTATTAATTTGATATTTTGACTATTAGAAATTTTAACTTTTAATTTTTAACTTTTAATTTTTATTATTTAAAGAATCAATATAAGAAACCTGTTGGGTTGGGTACATAGTGAAAATGTCTAACCACTTCCATCTTTCTGCTATGAATGCTCTAACCACTTCCATCTTAATTTTCAAAATGTCTAGCTTTATAGTATTGTACGGTACAATACACAACATACACTACATTGTCTTATACTATAAAGCACTTGGGGGCACCAAATTTTGGGGCACCATAGCTCTGCTATTTTATATATAGACACAAAAACCCATATACCTCTTCTCTAAATGAACGAGGCAATGGGAATGGATAAAACTCTTCCTCTCCATTCATGCCAAGTGCAGAAGCTTTCTCTAATCATCAACAGGCTCCATACTTTCCTCCATTTTATAGCTCTATCATTTTTATTTCATTACAGAGTTTCCTTCATCTCCCAAGCCCTAAGAACAAAACACACGCCAATCTTACCCCATGTTCTTATGTTTGCTTCTGAGCTCATACTCTCCTTTATTTGGCTCCTCAACCAAGCTTACCGATGGCGCCCCGTCTCTCGAAAGGTCTTCCCCGAGCGATTGCCGGAAGATAAACAACTTCCGGCCATCGACGTGTTTATATGTACGGCTGATCCCAGAAAGGAGCCAACTTTGGGAGTGATGAACACTGTTATATCCGCCATGGCGTTGGATTATCCGGCTGATAAGCTGAATGTTTATCTTTCGGATGATGGGGGTTCTAAGGTGACTTTGAAAGCCATGAAGGAGGCTTGGAGATTTGCCAGGTGGTGGCTGCCCTTCTGTAAGAGATTTGGTGTTAAGACTAGGTGCCCGAAGGCTTATTTTTCTGCCACAGAGGAGCAAGATGATGATAATTATGGGGATTTTCTTACTAGCGAGTTTGTAGCTGAGAAAAATACTGTTCAGGTTGGGGCACTATTTAAATTAATCTTCATATTACACGGATTTAGTTAACTTCACGATAAATTGGTCGATTGATCAATACAGTACTGACACGCAAAGAGAGATCACCTCCCGGCTTGCGTGTCGAAACTGTATTTGTTAATTCCCCAAAATTAATTTCATGACTCCCATATTACACACATGAAATGAAATGAAGTGAAATGGGTCGCTAATCAAAGCCTAATGGTGCAGGAAAAATATGAGGAGTTCACAGAGAGTGTGATTAGAATTAGAGAAAATGAAATCCCCATACTTAATAGAGATCATCCTTCGGTTGTTGAGGTATGTTAAATATACCTTATATAAAATGAGTCTCATTGTTCTTTATAGTAATTAATATTTTTACTCTACGTGTATCCTTAGATTTATTAAATTTTCAGTTTCATAGTGATAACAATATATTGTGTCATTTTTATAACTATCAAATGAAATGAAATGGAATTCTATTTTTTTAAATTAAAAAATTGACAAATTATAAAACTTTATTTTGGATGTGAGAGAGTAACATTTTCAATGCATATGGCTTTGTTACACATACAATATTTAGGTGTAGTTTTCTTAACTTTCGGAGTGCTAATCTCAAAAGAATGTTTTATTCTAAAAGTGAAGCTGATTTATTTTAAGTAATTGACTATGCACGGGCAACATGCGGCTGGTAAATTTAAACTCAAATTTTTGCACAACTTAAAATTTCAACTTACTCTATCAGAAGTTTATAATACTCACTCCGTTTCAAAATAAATTAGAGATATATTTATTAAATGACGATTTTTAGGATAATTTTATGTTCTCAAATATAGTCTAAATATTAGTTACGAATTCAGTTGTGGTAGTTTGATATTGAAAATGATAGTAAAAAAATAATGACAACTTAGGAATATTATCATATCATTTTATAGTCAGTGAAATAGATATGCATCTTTAATTTTAGAACTGATTAAAAAGAAAAATATATCTGTAATTTTAAAACAAAAAGAATACTTGTTAAGTTGTCAATTAATTCATCTAATAGTTTAAATGATTAGAGAGAGACTCAACAATATATATCATGTTAACATTTTTATTAAAGTTGGTCGATGGATAGTAATAAAGTATTTATATATGTGATCAAAATTTGTACTAATGTTCAATTCAAACATCTAATAATTAATATCTTGTCCGACATGTGATCCATGACAAATCCTTAGACCAAATTGTGATGCCTCTCCTTGTTTATGTTTCGCGTGAGAAAAGACCAGCTTATCCTCACCATTTCAAAGCTGGAGCTCTGAACGTTCTTGTAACCTCTCTCTCTCTCTCACGGATCCGGTTATCATGAAGTTAAATAATTGACCAATACAGTGCTGACACGCAGAGAGATCACTTCCCGACTTGTGTGTTAATACTGTATTAATCAATTGATCAAAGTTAACTTCATGCTAACCACTCTCCCCTCTCACACACACTCTTCAAATAGAATATTAATTTACCTCTTGTGACTAAACTCACCTAATTCTTCTTTTTTAAATATTTACTATTGTTGTAGCTGAGAGTCTCGAGCATGATAAGCAATTCAGCATACATACTAGGGCTGGATTGCGACATGTATTGCAATGATCCAATTTCAGCTCGCCAAGCAATGTGTTTCCTTCTTGACCCCAAGATATCTCCCTCATTATCTCATGTCCAATTCCCTCAAAAATTCCACAATATTAGCGAGACCGACATCTACGATAGTCAACTGAGAGACGTTTTCAAGGTATATTTATGATTATCAATATATAGTAATTTTTTATAATCACAAATCATAAAAATCTTTCTTAATTTATAACATTTTTAATTGATTGTCATTAATAATACTTTTAATTTTTTCTAAATATGGTTTCAGGTACGATGGCCGGGTATGGATGGACTCCAGGGACCAACCATAAGTGGTACATGCTATTATATAAAGAGAGAGACGTTCTATAGAAGATCTACCCAAGATGATATAAATGGTATTTTAATTTATTCTCCCAGCATCTCGAAATCAAAATTCGTTTGATCATGCAGTTTTTAATTTTCTTTCACTGCATATTAATAATATTTTCAACCATAAATTTATGTTTTTGGAATTTGAAAGCATGCATGACTTTATATATTTTCATGACAATTTAGTTTTGGTTTTGTGGATCGACATGTTTTCAGATATCGATCTCAAGGAACTCAAACATATTTTTGGTACATCAAATGAGTTCATCAAATCCCTTCACCGGAAATACAACCCTAGTATCACTGATGATGGAAAATTCACCAACGTATTGCTAGAAGAGAGCAAGCTTCTAGCCTCTTGTGCCTACGAAACCAATACCAAATGGGGAAAAGAGGCAAGTTAATTAATTCACCAATGGATGACCCTTAATATATACTAACTTTTTAACTTTCTGTAATCAAGTAAAATAAAAAAAAAGGTTGTATTCGCCTTGATCTTTTCGTTTAAACCATATAATTGAACTATTAGCACACTGTATATGTTTTGCTCTAATCTTGATTAAATTGCAGGTAGGTTTTCGATATTTTTCCGTGATAGAAGATTATTTTACAGGATTCAATTTGCACTGCAAGGGTTGGAGATCTGTGTATCTTGATCCACCAAGACCAGCATTTTTGGGTGCTGGCACCACAAACCTTGACGATGTCTTGGTTCAAGGCACGCGATGGACCGCTGGGCTGGTGGAAGTTGCAATTTCAAAGTTCAACCCTCTTATTTATGGTTCACTCAGAATGTCTATTCTTGAGGCCATGTGTTATGCAGAACTTGCTTTATACCCCTTCTATTTTTTCTCACTATGGTGTCTAGCTACCATTCCTCAGCTCTGTCTACTCAATGACATCTCTCTGTACCCAGAGGTAATACAAAAGATAATTATCTATGAATGTTTCTCTCTGAATCGCATTGGACATAAAGTTAGGCCACACATTAATCGTTTTCTTTCCTCTATCTATCATATTATCCTCCATTTTGTGTTAATCCCTTCGTTGTTTCCAATTTACAAATTGGTTACTTGTATTAATTTATAGTTTCTTTACAATTTCAAATATTAGCCCACAATTTAATATTTTTCAAAAAAAACATGTGATTTAACTATTTCTCTCTTCTTTTACAGGTTTCAAGTTCATTTTTCGTCGTATTCTCATTAATATTCGTCTCATCCCAATTTAAACACATACAAGAAATTTTCTTTACCGGAGGGTCGTTCCAAACTTGGAGGAATGAACAGAGGATGTGGATGATAAAGTCCATTACATGTTATTTTTATGGAAGCTTGAATGCGATTATGGAGAAAATTGGTATGAGAGAAGCCAGTTTTTTACCAACCAACAAGGTTGTGGATGATGAACAACTTAAACGATACCAAATAGGTAAGTTTGATTTTCAAGCATCGACTGTGTTACTTGCTCCACTATGTACCTTAGTCACCCTAAATTTGGCTTCCTTAGTCGGGGGAGTTGTGAAAGCTATTCTTACAAAAAGTTGCAATGAGATGTTTATTCAAATTTTCCTCTCATTTTTTGTGGCAACTCTGAGTTATCCAATCATTGAAGGTATGATATTGAGAAAAGATAAGGGTCGCATTCCACCTTCTGTTACTCGATTATGTATCGTTTTAACTATACTTTTGTTGACTTGTGGAAAATTTATTGTCAATTGAAATGTAGTCCATATAATTTCTATTGATCAGGCCATCAAGGTTGCTTATTGTTTGTCCATGTTAATTTCTCATCAAACTTGTAATACTAGCTATCAAATAATAAGATGGTCGTTTCTATTGTTCCACAATGCTTCTTGGATAAGACATGAAATGTGTTTGTGTGGTCGAAACCAAGATCCCAAAAAAGTGTATTAACTAAATTATGATCCAATATCATATCTCAAAGTAAATTTTGTGCTTCGATAAGAGTAAACACAAATTCGAAGTATAAAGCCTTGAGAATTTATATTCATTGTCCCTCCAAGAAATCAATAACATCACATATAACAAATTTATCCATCCAATCTATGTTGTAAAATACTACATATTCAAACATTACAAAATCTGTAGAGACAAATTCATCTAGACCAAAACAAAAGAATGGCCAAATGACAACAAAGGCCAAAACACAACTGAAGTAAGAGACCAAAGAGCAACTTGAACTTTGCCAAATGATCAAAACCATCTTTTACTCAGAAGCAGCACTATAGTGCTGCAACTTGAGAAACTCCACCACCATTTCCAAATCAGAATTCTTCTTCTTCTCATTTTCCAACTCTATTCTCAGCTTCTCAATCATTACCAACAACTCTTCTTCTCTGCTCAACTCCCCACTCTCCTCCCCACCTAGCATGACCATCATTTTCATCACCTTTTCCCTCTGATCCTCCAAACTCCTCTTCAAAAATAACATTCCATCCACCATTACTTTCTTCACAACCTCACCACCACCAATCTCAGCCTGATCACCACCACCACCACCACCACCAATCTCAGCCTGATCACCAACACCAACACCACCACTACCAATCTCAGCTTGATCACCACCACTAACCTCAGCCTGATCACCACAACCACCACTAATCTCAGCCTCAACATCAACACCACCACTAATCTCAGTCTGATCACCACCACCACCACTAACCTCAGCCTGATCACCACCACTAACCTCAGCTTGATCACCAGCACTAACATCAGCCTGATCACCACCACTAACCTCAGCTTGATCACCAGCACTAACATCAGCCTGATCATCACCACCACCACTAACCTCAGCCTCATCAACGCCGCCACCACCAGTGTGTTCTGCTGCTACAACAACAGAGGCCTTATTTTCTTGAAAAACTAATTTCTTTTCCCTCCCAAATTTCACCGGTGAACTCTCAATAACTGCACTCGATTCACCTCCCTTATCCCCAATAATTGTCTCCCCTCCAAACCGGACTTGTTTCACAACAATTTCATCCTCAGCTCTCTGCTCAGTTGGAAAAACAGGGTCCAATTCAAATTCATCCTCATTAAAATTCCACCCACTAATCCTCCTCTGCTTCACAATATTATGCCCAAACATAAACCCCTCAACCTCTTCCTCCCCTTCTTGCTCACTTTTATTCACGAACGCCAACCCTTGAAGCTTCATTTCCTTAAACCTCTGCTCCACAGAATTCAACCCCAACAGCACATTCTTCACCAAAAAATCCGACCCTTTACAATTCTTAAAAAAAGAATGCTTCAACAATTTCTCCGCAGACGGCCTTTTCGACGGATCCTGATCAAGACACAACCCCACCAAATCCTTAAAAGCTTTAGAAAACTTATTGTTCTTGTAATTCTTAGCCGTCTCATAATCTGAAAACCGAAAACGCTTTGTAATCTTCATAATCAACGACTTGGAAGGAGGAAGATGAGACAGAGGAGGCCTTCCATGCGCCAATTCCAAAGCGGTAATCCCAAAAGACCAAATATCAGCCGTCAAAGTATACCCATTATGCGAATGTATCACCTCCGGCGCCATCCAATACGGCGTTCCGGTGACATCAGTTAGCATCAGAGCCGAAGAGGACAAAGATCTCGACAACCCATGAGATGGATTCGGCTCGTAAATCGATGCCGAAACCCCAAAATCTGCGAGCTTAATCAACCCATTAGAATCAATCAAAATATTCCCGGCCTTAATATCTCTATGAAGATGGCCTTGGTCATGAAGATACTTTAAAGCGCATAACGTTTCTTTGAGAATTACAGCAATACATTGCTCCGACAAACCGTCGGGAAAAGAAGAGGCGATTATTGACTGTAAAGAGCCGGCGGACATGAACGGCATAACGACCCAGAGCCGGCGATTAACGGTGAACGAGCAGTGGGCTTTTAGGATATTGGGATGAGAGAGAAGGGACATGGTTTTCGCTTCCCGTTTGACATTCTCGAAATCGGCCCTTGATCGATCAAGATCGATGGATTTGATTGCTACAATTGAAGAATTCATGGGGATGCAAATTGCTTTGTAAACAATGGCGCTTACTCCTCTGCCAATTTCGTCGAGCAGTTTGTAGCAATTTGAGTCAAGTGGGTATTGGATTTTTCTTGATTCTTCTTCGTCGTCGTGAGCCATTACTGTAATTTGGGGTTCTGGGTAATTGGGAATTGGTGGATTTTTGATGGGTTTGGGAGATTTGAATGGATTGAGATGTGGGTTTTTTTATTCAAGAAGAAGATGATGGTGGAAAAAGGGAGAGGGTTTAAGCGGGGTTCTTGTGAAATGAGGTTGACAGAAAAGGAAGAGAGTAGTAATATAAAGCGGTGATTATATTTTGGAGTGAGTTGATACATGTGAGCGTGAAATGCTTTATTACAAGTATATATACTGATCGAAAGAAGAGGCGGTTGAGTTTACGAGCATTGAATTCTGAATGTATAGTTGAAGTTAATTTTGTTCTATTGATAAAAACAGTATGACATTCAGGTTAAGAGATGATTTCTGTATGTTTTAACATTGTATTGGTCAACTTAGCAGAAAATTAATTTTATGCTAACGAGATCCGTATAGTTGAGTAAAGAATAGTGTAGGGTTCACGTTGGATTGGAGATTTAAGATGTATTTAAGATTCTAAGTTAATTTGTTAGCAAATTTAGTTTGAGTTGTAGGTGTAAATATTATGTTTAAATGAACTTGAACTGTGTGTAAGACGGGTCAAGAAATATTAAAATATTTAAAGTTCACACATACATGTATGCATATATAACAGAAAAAAAATAGTTAGTAATTTTGAAGGGAGGGAAATTTTCAAATGCTTATATTTAAGTAAGTTTTAAATATTCTAAAATGCCGCATGTTATGATATACATATGGATTGGGTCATATTTGTGATCATCAGTGGACAAACTATAGATCTTGCGACAAGTGTTGTAGTGGTTTCAACTTGGTATACTGATGAGCTAAGTCCTCAATTACTTGGATTTGTTATTAGAACCAAGTCTGTACAACTGTTTGATAATCCAAACTCGTAGACAATATTGAGGTCGTCAACACCAAATTAAATGGTTTCTTATTTATCTTAAAATTGAAGGCTTTTAACTCCAAGCCCAAAAGAAATGGCTTGGCTTGGCTGGGCTGGGCTGGGTCTAGGGAAAATAATGTTGCACTCCAGCTTAGATTTGATAAACCAGGTTACACCTTTTTCTCTTGCATCGTTTACTGAGGGAAAATGAATATTTAATAACACTGAAAATACAAGGCTTTGCCCAACTTTTTTTTTGTTGACGAAGTAGGGAGTACTATTATTGATTATTCAACATCAAAGCATTACAAATAAAAGGAGGTGGAGAACCTTTCCAAATATGGCTACCAGACATAGAACCCGACGAACGAGTTAAAGAATGTGCGACACCGTTTGCTGACCGCCTAATAAAATAAATACGACAATCCTCAATTTCAAGGAGGAGTTGCTTACAATCATCAATAACCAAACCTAAAGGACTCGGAAAGGAATTGGATCCCCGAATAGCCTGAACAAGATTGAAAGCATCTGATTCAATGATCACTTGCGTTGTTTGACTAGTCTTTAACCAGTTAAGGGTCTCTCTGCAGCTGATCGCTTCCGCCATTTTAGGATCCAAATGACCCGCAAAAGAGCCACACCCAGCAACAACCAAGGAACCAGCGCAGTCTCTAATCACCCAACCATAACCAAGCTTTGCCTCCTGATTAAAAACGGCACCGTCAACGTTACATTTGATCCAACCTGTTCCTAGCCTAGACCAACAAATATGGCCATCTTCATATATGGAAGTATGGTCATTTACAAGCTTTCCTTGAGCGACAATCCATTGGAAAAGAGAAGAGCTCGCAAGATTTAGCAAGCTAGCTGGCTTCTGGACCCGATTATTCCATAACACCTCGTTTCGATTCCGCCAAATACACCAAATAATCATACAATCTAGCTTAATCTCCTCCTGTGAACCACTAACCAACAAACTATAGAACCACTCAAAGAAGTCTTGGTTACCTAGGGGAACAAGACGCACATTTGATAGCCTTCAACATTCTTTCTCAAAAGGGCAGGAGGTAAACACATGATGACTGGATTCTGCCGCAAAATTACACACAGGACAAATACCATCCACATTGACTCTTTTCTTTAGAATATTATCTTTGGTGGGTAGACTGCCATTACACAAACACCAGAGAGTGTGTTTTACTTTTGGAGGGATACGAACCGCCCAGAGCTTCTTCCAAATTGGAGCATCATGACGAGGGTGAAGAGTACTCAGGTCAGAGCTCAAGAAATCATAAACGCTCTTCACCGAATACAACCCCCTTCCTTTAAACCTCCAATACAGATGATCCTCTTGGTACCTACTACTCAAAGAAATATTAGAAATCAACGAAGAGTCACGAGTCTCAAAATAATCCCTTACTAAATCAATGTCCCAAGAAAACGCATCAGGGTACATGAGATTGTTCACAGAAGCAAGCTTCGTCCCTGGAACAAGGAAGAAGACAACCAAGGATTATCATCGTCGGGCAGCCATGACTCCGTCCAGATATTAATGTTTTTCCCATTGCCAACACGTCATCTGGCACCTTTCTTTAAAAGAGGTTTGGCAGCCATGATACTAGACCAGATGAAGGTGGGATTATTGCCTTTCTGAGCATAGAAGAAGGAAGAAGAAGGGTAATACCTGCCCTTAAACATCCTCATAACCAGTGAAGATGGACGAGTCACCAAACGCCATCCGCTTTTACCAAGCATGGCCAAGTTGAAGTCATAGAGTCTCTTGAAACCTAAGCCCCCATGCTCTTTCCGAGCACATAATTTCTTCCAACTAACCCAATGAATCCCTTTGGACTAATTAGAGCCCAAATCCCACCAAAACTAAGCCATTGAGCTTTTCAACTCCAAGCAGAGGTCCTTCGGTAATAAGAAGACACTCATAACAAAAGTAGGAAAAGCCTGAGCTACACTCTTTATAAGAACCTCCTTACTTGCTTTGGAGAGCAATTTTGTCTTCCAGCCGGACAGATGACTCCACATACGATCCTTGACAAAAAATAGCGACTGCTTCTTATTCTTCCCCACATAAGATGGCAAGCCAAGGTACTTCACATGATCAGAGGTAACCTGAACATGAAGAATGCCACTAACCACATTTTACGATCACAAGCGTATTAACACTGAAAAGAATAGAGGATTTCTGAAAATTCCCGAGGCAGATTCATATAACTGGATGCATTCCTTTATATACTGACATTCCAAGGTAGTCTCCCTGAAAAACAAATAACTGTCATCCGCAAAAAATAGGTGGGACACAACCGGAACACCTTGAGAGACTTTATAGTCATGGATTAGCCCACGACTCTCATAACGACGAAGCAAGGCATAAGAACCCTCGACACAGAGAATAAATAAATACGGCGAGAGAGGGTAGCCTTGCCGCAAGCCTCTCGAAGGAATGATAGGATCCAACTCACAACCATTATGAACTGTATAATATTTCATAGTGAAAACACACAACATAATCCACTGAATCCAAACTTATTCGAACCTTAACACTTGGAGGAGCTACATATCTAATTTCAGATGCGATAGTATAATTTGAGATTATAAACAAAATTATAGCTTCTTAAGTAGTAACAATTCTTTTTCTTTTTTCTTTTTTTTGCTAAATAAGTAGTAACAATTCGACTAGTCTATTAAACAAGTTTAAGTTTAAAGAGTGAACTACGATATAAAATTAAATAAATAGTACACGGACTCCCTTCAATCGTCTATGTAATTAAGAAACAAACAGGCTAGTGACGATTCATCGAACGTGTTTTGACACCTAGTGGTGGAGTATTCTTCCCTCAATATATAGCAACAATTGAGACTTATTATGAGAATACTCCACCATTAAGTTAAGGATATTGATATTTTCACAACAGAAAATGATATTTTTCACATAAAAAGTGTCATTATAGATCCTATAGCGACGGTTTTCTCCATTGCTATATATCTATAACGACACTTTTCATATAAAAATATCAAAAAATGCTGTGAAAATATCAATTTCCGTTAAGTTGATGGAGGAACTGTATTGCAGGTAATAGTAATACAAGTACACTTGTGGCCAGTGCAAACACACATGAACAACAGCAACAAAACACACAACAACGAAACACACATGTAGACAGTTCAAAGACAAACTAGCATAAGGATCGCAATGATGATTGCGGCGATGGATGTACTTTGGGATTAGTGCACACATACACGTGTAATCAGATTATAGGAATAGTTAGTTAGCTTGTTATGTTAAGTTCTCTTTTCCTGTATAAATACACTTTGGTTAGCTAACTTAGAAGCTAACAAACCAGATATATTTGTATGTACAAGTTTCAATCATGAAGAAATATATACTTCCTTTGTTACTTCTCTTTTCTTAATATCTGATATTCATAAAGTTCATATGGTATCAAAGCTCAGATTCTAACAAATCTTCTTACGAATCTCACAAATCTCATTACATATCTCAAAACAATTACATATCCCTAACAAATCTTCTTCTTTGATTATAAATATCAAAACCTAGACAAATGACTTCTTACGCAGCTATGGTAGCATCTTCTAGTGGAAATAACCAGAATCAAACTCAGAATCAACAAAGGAATTCGTCTCATTCAACTCACAATCAAGCAGATCAAGCATTCTTGAATCAGGTAAATGATTTGAACTCACCATTGAATCTGCAATACATGTGTGTTTCGTTCTTTGTGTGTTTTACGTTCTTTGTTGTTCATGTGTGTTCAGACTGCAGCCACAAGTGTACTTGTATTACTATTACCTGCAATACAATAAACATATACCATCCAATACTATTACTATCCAATACTTGTACAATAAACTGTTACTATTACTAGCAGTTGGTAAAGAGAAGACAGGCTTATATGAACTTCTACCATCCAATACAAATTGTTCCATCCAATAAAATTGTAAAACACAAAGTCAATTGTCAATACTACTACTTCGAAGTATATGGCATTATAGATTAGGTCATGCATCCGATAATGTTCTCAAACATATAGATAACATTTCTTCAAGAGTTTTCCCATGATTGTAATAAGTCTTGTGTTTATGCATCCTCTTGCAAAACAACACAAGCTTCCTTTCCCATCAATAATAATAAAGCTACATTTCTTTTTGAGCTTATTCATTGTGACTTATGGGGTCCTTATAGAATACAAACACATGCAGGATGTAGATATTTTCTTACTATTGTTGATGATTTTAGCAGGGCTACTTGGACTTATTTGATGCCCACTAAGTTTCATACTTTCCAACTTTTTAATTCTTTTCTTGCTTATGTCAAACTTCAATTTAATACATCAGTAAAAATAGTTCGAACTGACAATGGCACTGAATTCTTCAGTACTAGAATGAATACTCTATTAAATTCTCTTGGCATGATTCATCAAAGTTCTTGTACTGAAACCCCTCAACAAAATGGTAGAGTAGAACGAAAACACAAACATTTGTTAGAAGTATCAAGAGCTCTTAGATTTCAAATGGTGTTCCTCTTTCTTTTTGGGGGATTGCTTTGCTTTCATCGCTACATACATCATTAACAGGTTACCTTCTGTTATATTAAATCATAAGACTCCACATGACTTGTTGTTCAACACTTCTCCAACTTATAATCATATGAAGATTTTTGGTTGTTTGTGTTATGTCTCTATTCATTCTTCAGACAAGTTTTCTTCAAGAGCTTTTCCTTGTATTTTCATTGGTTCACTACAACAAAAAAAGCTTATCGTGACATCACTGTGGTCGCTTAATATCTATCTCATGACCGTCTGCGATTACTAAAAGCGTCGTCATACAAAACTCGTCGCTAAAATGCACATCGGCGATCACTATTAATGACCGATTCTTAGCGGACCGATATCGTGACCGAAATGGCAAATCCGGTTAAGCTAAGTCGAAATCGGATGGGCCATAGCCAAAGTCGACGTGTTTCACGATGTCGTGATCGGAATCGGCGACCGCGTGCGATTCTTGATATTAAAAATAAAATAACGAGAATCTTCTTTGCTTTTTGCATAAATCCTAAAACTCACACTGCTTTTGTACTTGCTTTATCCCAACACACATACACAATAACAACATACACAACAATATAAACATCCATCGTCCATCATATAACACATACACTAAACTAGAATATAAACCATTCAAAACCAATATGATTTTGAATAAATATAATAACATTTTAAAAATTGTTTAAGTAACAATATACAAACATCCTAAGAATGAAACAAGTACAAACTTATATTATAACTATAAAACTAATCTAAAGCGTGTACTAATCAAGCATCACCGCCTCGATCACCCCTGTAATATTAACAAAATAATAAAACAAGTTATAAATATTTACTAACTATGTTAATATTGGTATATTACGACAATATACAACAAATTGATTTTATACCTAAATACGCCATCCCCTCAGTGTTGTGATCTTTGCTGCTTGCCATCGCTTTAGCTAACTCCTCGGACTTTCAGAGCCCCAGGATGTCCGCCCAAGATCTTGAGAAGATCCCGATCTTGACATATAGCTCTCCTCCAATCGGTAGGAGTATGAGCAATTGGATGGATGGCTAGATGACTAATAGATCCGGGTAGAAGAGCAACATGAGCCATCAAGGATGAGCGTCGTCGTTGTCCTTGACCTTTAACGTAGTTCTTCTTCACAATAGACGCCTCTCCCCACAACTCTTGATCGATGAGACGGACGTGGAGTGCCTTCGATAATACCATTCAATAAACGCTTATAAGTGTCCTGCATGTCATCATGTTAACAATTAAATAGTTAAAAATAAATTAATTTTGTAAGCATTAATTAAAGATCAAGTTGTTAAAATTTATTACCGCTTATCCTGGATAGCCTCGAAGCGCATTCATCACGGGTAATACGTCATACATCCAAATGCAAATGGATAAGGTGACCTTGAGACCGAGACTCTATACAAAAATAACACAATATTACTAAGTAAAATGGGATATATTTTCTACAATTCATGATTGAAAACATATTAAAACTTGTAAATCGTTCCACAGCAAAGATGATATCTTTTACGTGAAATCTCATTATACACTTGTATGTTCCTTTAGCCTTTTCGCCTTGGATACACCCGAGGCTCACATTGGTGTGGCGGTCTTTTCGTCTTTTCACCCAACTCTCTCATTCTCCATTGGGCACACATCTCAAATTTATATGGACTGGTGCACCACCAGGGCTATGCTTCGTCGCATATAATCTTGTTGTGATCACCTTGATGTTAAGTAATGTCGCCATCTAAAACAATATAGTGTGTTTGGTGCAACCATGCCACATGGCTCGCTACCCTCGCTCTAACAACTTAAAGAAGTCTTTGGCATCGAAATTCATAGGTTGCTCTCTTGCTTGCCCCGATCAAAATCGCCTCGCAATATCATGAACCATTTCATTCATACGATGAGTACTCTCACTCAATTGTGTACTTGTGTGATGCCACCATCTCTTCTCCGCCCACGTGCCCACCAAAGATTCTTCGTAATTTCTCATGAACCCGAAACAAGTAAATGATAGTTTACCATGTCTCTGTCCATATAATTTACATTCTTACACTTCAAACATGGACATCGATTCTGCATTTACCATTCATACATTCCGGTGACTATCGCGATACTCCAAAAACACTTGGCAACCAAATTTCTAAATTCAAATTTGAAGATTTATCTGGGCACTTGACTTTCGTCGTGCCATCCAACTACGGTCTGAATAGAGGTCCATGATTCCACGGTACTTACTACAGACAACATTATAAATGTTAACATATGACTTGAGCATACTTGTAAGCATGCATATGATTAACATTTAAGAATACTTCTAAGCATATAACTTAAGCATACTTGTAAGCATATGACTTGAGCATACTTGTAATCATATGACTTGAGCATACTTGTAAGCATATGAATGACATTTAAGCATACTTGTAAGCATATGACTTGAGAGCATACTTTTGTAGTTTTATTCTTGTATACATAAGTGTTAAATACCCTTGTTTTTCTGTTATAGCCAAAATAGTCTCTTTATTGACCAAGTCAATCTAGTTACCTTCTCTGTTGCACTAATAGCCTCCTAAGATTTGCTTATTTTGGCTTAATGACCCCTAATAGCTTACCATGCTAACAACTAAGCTTGGCTTGGCCTCGTGAGGCTTGGCTAAGCTTGGTGTGGCCTCATGATGCCAAGCCCACCCATCGTCGGCTCCAACATCCCCTTAATAGATCCTAACTTGATTTTCTTAGTAGCTTTGGTCATTGCAATGATTAGGAATCATCACAAGCATGAGTTAGCAATTTTATATGAGTTCATTATAGTCTTATAAGATCAGGCACTAAAGGTCACCCAAAACTAGTCCACTTTTGGACTTAAAATGTGACTTTTCACAAGTTTAATGCTCAAAACAGTTTAGGCTTGGTTTCTTTAGCTTGTGTAGCTTACTTATGTCATATTATGACTATTGAAACTTGCCCACATGGTCCAAGTATGAGAATTCTATACTTAAGTCTTAGTTGCCACTTAAAGCTTACTTTTCATGGCTTTTAAACATGAAATTTGGTCAATACACAACACAAACCATAACTAAGTTAAGGAACACCTTTTAAATGATATGTGTAGACAATATAGGGACTCCATACTGTCTTAAAACTTTAGTTGCAAAAATTTGATATAATAGTTCTCATATAGGCATAGATTTGACTATAATTTCATAAACAATCCACATGTAGGAAAAAGAAACCTTTGGGCATTCAAACAATTTTAAAATCATGATAATAAAATTACCCTATATCCATTATCATGCTTGTATCAGTTAACTAACTTCTTCACATCCAAAACGGTTCATACAAGGTACTTTAGGCATGATTAAGTACTAAATTATACTAACAGGTCCCCAAGCCTTCCATTATAAATATTATTACATCAAATAATTGCTATAAATATCAATACCTATAATATGATGGCTATACAAATTGACTAAAAATAAAAGAAGAAATAGAGCAAACAAACTTCTTCAAGCGTAGAGTCTCTCAAATTGATAAACCTGCGTGTGTTGAGTATACACTTTTTTGAAAGCCCCCTTTCCTAGAACCTCTTTATACTGCAAATTACATCACATAAATCAGATTGAGGAAAACGTTATAATGCAGTAGACTCAACTCAATCTCAATGAACACATAATGATAATATCAGAAATGATAACAATTCAAAAGTTTCATTGAACAATACCCTGAGATTCCTAATCGCTAAAATACCCTCAGACTCCAATGTTAGTGGTTTGACATTTATTAATGTAAGTGCAACTAATTCAATTCGATATCATCTCCTCTTCTTTAAAAGTATATAGCATTGGTCCTTGCGCTCACAATTATATAGACCAACTCACCCCTAGCGTGTGACCTAGGAATAACCCAAATACAGTACATTAGAAATCAACAAGCCATTGGGTGGGAAATAAATGCTTAAGCATAAATTTTGTCAATCCCAATTATCCTCCTACCCTACCCAACAAGATTTGGACCACAAAGATATCTCTGAAGAGGTATGAAATCTATAATAATTCCAAGTGTCAAACACAAATACCAACTCATGAACCACAAATACCAACATTATACAAAAAATATTAACATTAGAGAATAACCCATTAAACTAACATTATACAAAAAAAATATAACATTATAGACTAACATTATACAAAATAATTCCAAGTGCCAAACACAAATACCAACTCATAAACCACAAATACCAACATTATACAAAAAATATTAACATTAGAGACTAACCCATTAAACTAACATTATACAAAAAATATTAACATTAGAGACTAACATTATACAAAATAATTCCAAGTGCCAAACACAAATACCAACATTATACAAAAAATATTAACATTAGAGACTAACCCATTATACTAACATTGGAGACTAATACATTCAATCAAACATTTGAACCACATAAATTAACAAATAATCGCATTCAATCGAAACCCACAAGCTACAGTAGCCGAAAAGAAGAAGAAAAACCCAAATATTCAAACATAACATAACATAACACACACACACACACACACACATATATATATATATATATATATATATATATCAAATATTTGTTATATAATTTGGTACCTAACACCAATTGAAGGAGAAAGCCAACCCAATCGCGCGACAAAGAATAAGATTTCTTCTTCTCCTCTTTTCCCCTTCTTCCTCGCTCTCTCCTATTCGGTCTCCCTCTTCTTTTTTCCTTTTGATTACGAAGCTCTTGTCGAAATTTAAAGACCGTTATTAGATTAAAAGATCAATGATCATATCGGCGATCGTCACGGTCATTGATTTTTAATGACATGGACTTATCATCGACCGCATGCGGTCGCTGATTATAAGTGGTCACAAAAAAACTACGCTCCAACATTTCCTACCAATTTTTGGGTGGGAAATTTGTTATAATGACCGATCAAATCGACCGCATTCGGTCATGGATATAAATGGTAATAATATAATATAATATGGTCGCTGATATCGGTCGCTATTAAGACTATTAGCGACCGGATATGCGGTCGCTGATATAATTGGTCGCTGATAGGTCTTTTTCTTGTAGTGGTTATCCTTTTGGAAAAAAGGGTTACAAATTGTATAACCTTCACACCAAAACTACCTTGGTCAGTAGACATGTCATTTTTCATGAACATACTTTTCCATACTTGAACAAACATTCTCTCAACTCTCAGTACATTCTCCCTTCTACATCTGTTTCAGTAGATGATACTTCACTCACAAATTTCACTTTTGATCTATTCAAATCTTCTAATCATACTTTATCCACCGATCCACCTCTTGGTTCAACTGTTGATTCTAATATTCATTCTTCTCTTCCACATCCTGTTTCTAATTTTGATTCTACATCTCATATTAAATCTTCTTCTTCAGTCCCCAATCTTGATTCTATTCCTCTAGATCAACCTATTATCAGACAATCCACAAGACTCAAGCAAAAGCCTAATTGGTGGAAAGATTATGAAGTTCACACTAAGCCTACTTCTTTATTTTCCACTGCAGATGCTCACTCTTGTCAGGTATCTTCTTCTACACATCCCATCTCTAAATATCCCATCTCTAGTTATCTTTCATATCAACATTTTTCTCCTACACATAAAGCTTTTGTTACACATCTTGATGCTTCTCATGAACCTTCTACTTATTCACAAGCTGTGAATAATCCCAAATGGGTTGAGGCAATGACAAGAGAACTTGTTGCTTTAGAGAAAAATCAGACTTGGACCTTGATGGAATTGCCTCCAGGTAAAAGAGCTATTGGATGTAAATGGGTTTACAAAATCAAGTATAATTCAGATGGTACCATAGAGAGATATAAAGCTAGGTTGGTGGCTAAGGGTTTCACTCAAGCTGAAGGTATAGACTACCATGACACCTTTACTCCTGTCGCCAAAATGATCATTGTCAGAACCTTACTTGCTGTGGCTTCTATGAACAACTGGCATATTCATCAACTAGATGTTAACAATGCTTTTTTACATGGTGATCTTGATGAAGAAGTTTACATGGTTCTTCCACCTGGACACACTAGTTCTCAGCCTCATACTGTATGTAAATTGAATAAATCTCTATATGGTCTGAAACAAGCAAGTAGACAATGGTTTGCAAAACTAATTAACTCTCTCAAACAAGTTGCTTATGTTCAATCTCATGTTGATTACTCTCTTTTAACACAGTCTCAAGGATAAATTTTACTGCAGTCTTGATCTATGTAGATGATATATTGGTGGTTGGCAATCATGAATCCACAATTCTGCAACTCAAACAATTTCTAGATGAGGTTTTTAGCATTAAAAATCTGGGACTCATTAAATATTATCTTGGATTGGAGATATGTCAATCTTCTGCAGGTATTTCATTGAGTCAAAGGAAATATGTTCTGGATCTTCTTACTGACAACAATCTCCTTAATTCTAAACCATTGGCTATTCCTCTTGATCAACATGTAAAATTAAATGATAAGGATGGTTCTTTGTTTTCTGACCCTTCTCAATACAGAAGCATTGTAGGCAAACTTCTTTATCTCACTATTACTAGACCTGATATTAGTTATGCTGTTCAGTTGTTAAGCCAATTTATGCAAACACCTAGAGCTCCCCATCTTCAAGTTGCTACACGAGTACTTAGATATCTTAAAGGGACTGCTGGACAAGGGCTTTATTTTCCCAGAAAAACTCCTATGCTGCTTCAAGCTTATTGTGATAGGGATTGGGGTTCTTGTTCTATTACTAAATGATCTGTTACAGGCTATTCAGTTATGCTTGGTTCTTCCTTAATTGTATGTGATGACTGAGTTTTATACTCATAATTGAGTGCGTTTGAACTTAATCTTTTGGATGTTTTTAAGTGTTTATGTCTATTCATGCATTTTTTATGTTGTTTTTCTTGGAAAATCAATTGGGCCAGATAGCACTTGCATTGTATAACCGCCCACTTGGAACACTCCCTAGTGATACAGAGATAAATCCGGGCAGAGATGAGCATTGCAAGGCTGTGACTCTACGTAGTGGAAATGATTTGCAAGAGACAGTCAAGGAAAAGGAGATCGACGAAGATTTAACTGTAAGATTCAACAAAGATGAGCTGATTTCATTAGTATCCCATGTGCCTCCTCCACTAAAGTTCAAGAATCCGGGTAGTTTTGCAAAACCATGCCCAATTAGGCGGTCATGTAAAGTAAAGCTCTTTGTGACATAAGAGCTAAAGACAACCGTGGAGTCATGGGGGTTGAAAAGAGAAGATAGAGGAAGAGCCCATTGTGTTTGACAAGCTTCATGCCATAATTTGATCACAAAACACAATGGGAAAGCACCTAGTGGTTTGCCATACTTAATGGGGATCCTATCTAAAAAGATCATGCTAGGTGACTTAAACTCAATGGCCATTATAATTGGGAACCTCCCAAAGAGACATTATTATCGATGGATGGAGGGTTCCTCAATTTTAAATGAGGGAATTGGATAATGAATTGAAGAAGTCAGCCGAGACTATAAAACAAGCGCTTATTGGGAGGCAACCCAAGTTTAATATTCATTTTTAGTTTTTATTAGGTTTTATATTAGTAATTTTGAATTTGCATTTATTTAGAATTTAATAAAATTGTTTCTATCATAATTTCTACAAGTTATTCAAGTCAAATTCAAGTGTGGTGCCCAATTTGTTCCATGTGCTGCTTTATTCTCCAAACTTAGCGGACAAGGAGGAAGATTGCTATATTTTTAGGGAAGTCCTCTACTTTAATTTTTTCTATTTTAGTCATTGAGGACAATGTCTAGTTTAAGTTTGGGGGCATTTTAGTGTTGTATTGCATATAGTTAGTTATCTGCATAGTAGTTCATTTTTTTTGTTTTTTTTTTGAGTTAGCATTGTGTGTTTTTTTAGGTATATAATACATGGTAGTTATTTGCATATTCATATATGTGTTGCATTAGTATGTGTTCATGTAGTATATTTGCATTTTTTTTGCATGAATCATGTGATCGGTTGGTGTGGTGGTTTAGCTCTAAACTTATGATAAGATTGGTTTTGCATGTTAACTCGAATAAGTGTTGATAATTGATGATGAGTTCTAATTTTAAACATGAAGAAAATTTGAGTCATCTCTAAACTTATGTAACCTAAGAGCACTTAAAGTTTAACTGTTTTAATCTACTTGGTTCAAGGGTTTCATAATTTGTTTCTGAGGGAAAATCTTGGTTAAAATTTAAGGAAGTTAGTGAACTGGCGGTAAAGGTTGGAATGATGTAAAAGCTTGAGTTTGGGGGAATCTATGGGATATATATATTCAAAATGAAAATGAAAAAAAAAATGAAAATGAAAAAAAAGAAATGATGAAAAGAAAGAAAAATAGAAAATCCAGAAAAAAAAGAAAAAAAAGAAGAAAAAAAAAAGAAGAGAATAAACACCGTGGCATTCTTGTCTAGTTTTAATGGCCTTTGCTTTACTTGAGTAAAGTAAGCTTAGGGATTGTCTTTTTACACCTAGCCACTAAGGTCTTAATGGCTTGGGAGTCGTTGGTCGAAAAGCTTCGTTAAGGTAGCACCTGAAAAGCTGAAGGGAATAAGACATTGCACAACCATGAGAAAAAAAATGAATAAAACACGAGAAAGAGCAAAAATGCCCTCGTGGTTGAATAAAAGTATAAATAAATCCTGTATTTACCCTTAGACTTGGTAATTGCTTAGTTTTAACCGGAGTTGTCATGTTCACAAAAGTAATTGAATTGGAACTAAAATTTTCCTTCTAAGAAGTTTGTTATGTGATTATCTTGAACTGTGGTTGGTTAGAATGGTTAACAAACACACACGTACAACATGGATGATGACAGGTTTGGATTGACTAACTGGTAAGAGTTATGGACTTTGACTTGATTGGATAAATTATTTGAGTATCATTGGTATCTTTGAGGCCTGTTGCTATATATCATATTGATTTATTACTGGGTTCGTAGGTATATTAGGAAGTAGATCATGCATATGCATTCATGTAGTTAATTTGGAGATTGGTGAGGCTTGGACGCGTTTTAGGGCGAATTTTGACATTTTTTTGACTCCAAATAGGATTGGGTTTGTTCCTAAGCTAAATATTGGACTTGTAACCTATAAATACATGATGTAAGGCATAAAATAAAGGGGGATTACATAGATTAGATTAGATAAAACACTCCATTAGATTAGAATATAAACCCTAATTCTTAATTAGCCATTGGAGATTGAAGCAAATTGAAGAACACTGAAGATCAAGAGCAGGAGCAAGAGGGGAGCATCAGATTTGCTGACAACAGATTCTATTCTCTTATCTTATCATACTTTTATCTTTAATGTTGTGGGCCCATGTGCAAAATTAGGGTTCACATGACCTAATTAAATTAAATGCATAATTAGGGTTCCATGACCTCATTAAATGTGCAATTTAGGGTTCGCATAACCTAATGGAATGAAGATGGAAAAGTCAGAAATAAATGTGCTAGACCGGGAGAAGCCTCCACGGGTCCCGAGGCGAAAGACTCGTGGAGGCGGCTCATTTTGGGAATTGATTGAGGGATTGGATTGGTGGATAGAAGGACAGGGCAATATGGGCATTACTTTAATGACTGAAGGGTATTTCTGGAATTTCATTGAAAACATGTGCCTAGCATGCGATGACTTAAGTCCAGGAAACTCTATAAATACATACCCCTTCCATTCTAGGAAGGGGGGGGGGGGACTCTTTTGGTAGCTTAAGGCTTGGATATTCCACCTAAAAGCACTAACAAGATTCGAACACTCTCTCAACTCGAAGAACTGAAGAAGGCTCTTGGAATCCCAATAACCCTAACACGGTTTCCGGATTCTAGGGGTTCTTCCACGCGTCGTTAGATGGCGCCACACAGTCGTTCTCCCCTCTACAATCAATCAATCAATTCCGTATTCTTCGTGGATTTCTCTCCTTCTCAGCCAACACGAAACCCTAAATAAGCAAGGCGTGATTTCCTTGCCCATATTTATTTGGCGACTCTGCTGGGGAGGTGTAGAATTCGTGAAGGGTATGCCCACAACTCGAAGTGGGAGAATTACAGGAAGAGATGTTTCACCAACAAATAGCATTACGTCACCGGATCTAGTTCCAAGATAAGTAACTCAAGTTTTCCAAGGCGCAAACCTGGATTTTGACCAACCAATTATTGAAGACGTTTCGGAAGGGAGTTCAACATGACCACATATGGCCAATCAATAACAAACCAACGCAGGAAGGCAAGGCGAGGATGCAGGTGGAGACCAGACGAATGCTGTGCAACTGGAAATGCTCAAGGCATTGAAGGAAGCACGAGTAGGGCAAGGGATGATGATGGTCATGATGCTTTGGAAATGCAGAGAGAAACAAGAGGAGATGGGGAATTTTAGCCGCCGATTGATCAGATTCCCACTTTTAAGGCCATGTTCCCGGGAAGTTCGCGAGGAACGGTGGGAGTGGAAGACAACAACAATGGCAGCAACAACAAAGAGAACCAGATTGTACCTCCATCGACGGAAAGTCAATCGGTTCCAATAATCAACTTGGAGGCCCATAACAGTGGCAACGTGCCACAACTTAGGTTGGAAGTAAGCCAACCTTAGACAAACATCATCCCAACTGCTTTCCCATCAATTTCACAGCTGCAAATACCAACCATTCCAAGCAATGTCCAGCGAGTGAGCCAGCAACTACCGCCAGTGCCAGCTTTTCATGATGCAAGTGTGCATCAACCAATTTCTCTACCATACACACCGCCGATACAGCAGTATATCACAACACCCCAAAGAGTCCACGCCACGAGCCAGTATGTGACGAAGGATGATATGATCGATGTGATCAATCAACTTCGTAGGCAGACATCTTGACCCTCGGAGTTAGACTTTACTCCACCTTACCCGGCACACATTCGGATGCAACCTTACCCGATAGGGTATATTGAGCATCCCCCGCAGTTTCCAAAATACAATGGGGAGAAAGGAAACGCGAGGGAACATATTGCCAGGTTCGTAGAGTCGATGTCTCCGTGGCTGGGATATGATGAAGTGAACAACCATAACTTGTTGATGCGGAATTCAACAAAACTTTGTGGATAGTGCCTTCATTGGTACTACTACATTTGGAGAAGAATTCGATCCATGATTGGGATGACCTAAAATTACAATTTTTTAAGAAATTTTTCTATGTGCAGAAACAGGTAACCATTGTAGAACTCATGCGGTTCAAACAGAAACCGAATGAGGAGCTATCAGATTACGTTGACGAGTTCAGGCCCGAACACGAAGTATGTAGAGCCGATTGAAGAAAAGAACACAGTCGAAGATTTGCAACAATGGTGCCTTAGATTCCTTCAAGCCCCACCTCATTACCAAGGCTTGTGATTCCTTCGCGACCCTCTCAGCTTTTGCACAAGACTTGGGAGGAATCATGACATTGCCCACTAGCCATGCGATGGTTACATGGTGGGGCAAGAGGAGAGCAACTGTGGCTTTAGGACTCTCAACAAAACCACAAGAAGCGAAGAGGAGAAGCATGAGAAAAATTTTGATCGAAGCAAAGGAAGGCCTGGAGACAAATATGCAAGAAAGTCGGTCCCGGAGGCTATCACATGTAGTGAGAAAGCATTCAGGGGTCTATACGAGCAATGAATTAAACATGGGGTGGTGAAACCCCAAGGCCTAGATTTTGCATGTGGAAGAGATGAAGAGAAGGCGAGACTTCTGTGTATTCCACCAATACGCGGGACACTCAACTATGGATTGTTATAACCTGCGTAGGATATTCCACGAGAAGTTGGCAAATGGAGAGATTGAACTGGGAAAGAAAAGCAGTGTTCATGACAAGCCACTGCCAAATCACAAGGGGAAAGAAACATGCAACACTGTTATCCACAACACGATCCCAGAAGTGGAGATGATGATGGAAGAAAAGGAGGAGTGTGACCCGAACTGCGGTGTGGCGTTGATGAATGGGGCCAAGTTCAAAATTTTTTTTGACCAGATAGGATTGGCCAAGGAAGCAAGGATTGAGGCAACCAGGGAAATCATTAAGGCCGTCGAGACACAGGAAACTTGCATGGCCATAAGCAAAGGATTTGTGAAGACGATGGAGGAAGAAGCAAATAAGATATCTTTCTTTAAAGCTGATAGAGATAAGATACCCGCACAACAGACCGCTGTATGTGACAGCAGTAATCAATGGCATTGAAGTGCGGAGAGCATTCATTGACAATGGAGCATCTATAAATATTATGCCCTACACCATGTTCAAACGGTTAGACCTGCCAGAGAAGAAGATTGTGAAGGAACAAACAAACATTACAGGATTCGCCAACCAGAGCACAAGAACCCTGGGACACATCAAGGTAGACATGCAAGTTGGAAAGATTTGAGGGCCTGTAATGTTCCATGTTGCAGAGGTAGATGCAATATACCATGTCTTGCTGGGAAGGGCTTGGCAAAATGACTATGGGGTGGTACCCTCAGTTTTTCATCAATGTCTAAAAGCTATCTGGAAAGGGAGAGAAGTGAAGGTACCAGCAACTCGGAATCCCTTTGGACCAGAGGAGACACACATCACCGAAGCAACTTTCTTCGATGATGTCGCTGAAGAGGGAGAGAACCAGATCGCGAGGCCTGATTCCCTAAGACTAGCAAGTTGGAAGGAAGTGCAGGAAGATAAGTTTGTACCTGCAGAAAAAGTGAAGAAGAAGACCTCGGAACATGGAGAATGTTCCAAAAATATGAAGCCAGTAGTAGTAGACTTGGAGAAGGAAGGAAGAGAAGAGAAGAAAAGGCCAGCAGATCCTAAAGATGCTAGAAATATAATAAATGTCAAGCGGATAGCACAGTCTGAGGATGGCCAAAAGGAAAAATTGGAGAGGGTTGTTAAACCCGACGGAAAGGTGGTGTTTCAATTGTGACGGTGCAAGGAGGAAGAGCCCAAAGAAGCATGCAAACCTAACGGCTCAGGAGGTGTCCCCCACTCCAGCAATAATGAAGAAGAAGAAGTTGTACAATAGAAGGTTGAACCAGCTCCAGAATGCTTTGAGGATAGGCCAAAACCTCAACAAAATGAATTAGAAGAAGTTAATTTGGCCACAGATGGAGGAACGCCAAGACCGACTTATGTCAACAAGGAGCTTGAGGCTAACCAGAAAGAGGAGCTCATACAACTATTGCGAGAGTATAGGGACGTTTTTGCTTGGAGTTACGACGAGATGCCCGGAATTGACAAAGATCTTGTGGAGCACAATCTAAACATAAGCTCGGGAATAAAGCCAGTGAAGCAAGCACCTCGCAACTATGCACCCGAAGTCGAAACCTAAATAAAGGAAGAAGTCAACAAGTTGCTGTAAGTAGGGTTCATCAAGCCGATCCAACATCCAACATGGCTTTCCAGCATTGTACCGGTAAAGAAATCAAATGGACATCTACGAATATTTGTGGATTTCAGAGACTTAAACAAGGCATGCCCGAAGGACATGTATCCATTACCCAACATAGACACTTTGGTAGATGCAACGGCTAATCATGAGATGATGTTATTCATGGACGGGTTTGTGGGTTACAATCAGATAAAGATGTCCATAGAAGATACAGAGTTGACAGCCTTTCGTACCCCGTTTGGGAATTTCTACTATGTAGTAATGCCATTCGAGTTGAAGAATGCGGGGGCAACTTATTAAAGGGCAATGCATGCCATATTTCATGACATGATTCATGATATAGTGGAGGACTATGTGGACGACATAGTGGTGAAATCCAAAAAGGCGACAACTCATGTGGAGGACTTGAGGAAAGTGTTTGAGCGATGCCGAAGGTACACGTTGAGGATGAATCCGAAGAAGTGCGCCTTTGGAATGACGGCTGAAAAATTCTTGGGCTTCTTGGTGCACAACAGAGGTTTAGAGGTGGACCCAAGCAAGGCAAAAGCAGTTACAGAGATGCCCCCACCAAAGACGCAAAAGTAGTTGAAGAGATTTCTAGGGAAGGTCTCGTACATGAGAAGATTCATGCCAAAGATTAGGCGATGTCACGTAACCTTTTCGAGAAATTGCTAAAAGGAAAGGCACAATGGGATTTGGGGCAAGACCAACAACGAAGCCTTCGAGAAGGTAAAAAGAATTTTGTTCAAAGACAAACGATGGTAGTGCCACAAAGAGGAATGCCATTACGGTTGTACATCACATCTACCAAGAAGTCTATAGGAGGAGGATCGATGCAAGAGGTGGATGGAGAAGAGAAACACGTGTATTACATTAGCCGGATAATCAGAGGACCAGAAACCAGGTATTCATAGGTGGAGAGGCATTGTTTAGCGTTGGTGTTCATTGCGCAGAAAATGCGGCATTATTTTCTAGCGCACGAAGTAAAGATTGCAACAAAAACTGATCCGATCAGATACTTATTGACTAGGCCGTCATTAGTAGGAAGACCTGCCAGATGGATGATGATCCTTTCAGAATACGACATCAAGTGTGTAACACCAAAAGCAATCCGATGTCAAGCCTTGGCAGACCTGCTAGCTCAATTTCCAAATAGAGAATATGAACCCCCTTTTGAGGATCTCCCGGGTGGAGAAGTAGAATCAATCAACTTGATGGATGAGGACTCAGAATGGTGGAGTTTGGCTTTTGATGGATCATCTACAGAAGGTAAAGGCGGAGCAGGAGTGGTGTTGACCACCAAAGAAGGAAATGAAATATCCTTGTCATACAAATTGGACTTCCCTTGCACAAATAATGAAGCAGAATACGAGGCGTTCATACTAGGATTGTTGGTGGCTCAAGAATTGGGAGCCAAATATCTTAAAGTAAAGGAGATTCAAACCTTATAGTCTGCGTGAGATAAGAGGCCAATTCGGAGTGAAGGAACCTATCTTGGCGCCATATAGAACTGTAGCACAAAAGGTGATGGAAGCTTTCAAGAAGGTGGTGATTGAATATGTACCAAGAGGACTAAATAAACAACCGAATGCACTAGCAACAATTGCATCTCGAGTCTATGTCCAAGGGGAAGATTTGGATGTGAAGGTAATGAAGAGAACCCACCCAACCACGGTGCTTGACTTGTTCCCCAAAGACATGATAGACGATTGGAGATATGACATCTCCCATCAATTGCAAACAAAGGAAGGAACAATACTAATCGTGGAGCTACAGAAGTACAACATCATCAAAGGTGTCTTGTATCACAAAGAAGCGGATGGTGTATTGACACGATGTTGGGGAGGCAAAGCAAGTAAAGTCTTGCATCGGTGCATGAAGAGAATCTATGGGTTTGCGAGACATAGAGTCCATGTCGTGGGTTCTGTGCCGCCAAGGTATTATTGGCTTGAAATAAAGAAGGAAGCAGATGCCCTACAACGCCACTGTGTTTCATGCCAAGAATACCCTGGGGAGGATGAATGCGCTTTTATTGATGACATAGCGGATTGACGAATTCCTTATGTGGACTTCTTACAAAGCGGGACTCTTCCGACCGAAAAGAAGGATGCAATTATAATAAAGAGGAAGTCGCAACGATTCTTCTTACAAAATGGAGAATTGTTCAGAAGAGGTTTCAATGGCAAGCCCCTACGGTGTCTAGAACTAGGCGAGGCCAAAGATTTGGTATATCAAATGCACAAGGATGAACATCAAGGGGGAGCCAAGTTGTACAAACAACTTATCGATCATGGTTACTATTGGCCAAAGATGGAAGGAGATTGTATAGAATTTGTCAAAAAGTGCCACATTTGTCAAATACATAGAAACTTGATACATGCTCCCGCAGTGGATTTACGTGTATCCTTAACAACACACCATGGCCCTTTCATACATGGGGAATGGATCTTATAGGTCATGTTCACCCTAATTCTAAGGGCAACATATGGATTTTAACTGCCACCGAGATGTACACAAAGTGGGTGGAAGCCGTACCCTTGAAGAAGGCCACGGGAGCAGCAGTGACAAATTTTATCAAGGAGCACATCATTTGCCGTTTCGGGATTCCGAAGGTCATTTTATCGGATAATGGAACTCCTTTCATCAATAGTGACATCAAAAATCTGATGGAAAGATACAGGGTGAAACATTACAAATTATCACCCTACTACCCGAAAGGAAACGGACAAGCAAAGGCTACAAACAAAACTTTGATAAAAATCTTATCAAAAACCCTAGACGATCATTAAAAGAAATGGGCAGAACAACTACCAATAGCGTTATGGGCATATCGAACTTCAAAAAGAAAGCCTACATGCGAAAACCCATACGCCTTGGTTTATGGTGAAGAAGCTATCTTGCCCGCCGAAATAGAAATACCTTCGACTCGAATGAGACTTCGAAGCTTAGTCGAGGAAGAAAGCCGACCAGCCGCCCTAGAGGCCTTATCCGACTTCCGAGACAAGGCTAAAGAAAAGCTTGAACGGTACCACGAAGAAAGCTGCGACGACAATACAATACCATGGTGGTACCACGACAAATTCACAGTGGGAGACACGGTGCTCAAAACAAGAACTCAAGTTATGAGAGGACCCCAACCACCAAATTTTACCCCAAATGGGAAGGCAGTATATAGGTCTGAGAGATCTCCGAAAGCAGTATTGCAAGATATCTCGTGTGGGATCGAGATCTTTATCTCGGGCCCATTAAACTTGAAATGGGTAAAGAAATATTACACATGAGAAGAGCATCACAAAAGTTATACTTTCAACTTCAAAAGTAATCGAGGCACCTGAATCACAGCCCTCAGAAGTTACACTTTTAACTTCAAAAGTGATCGAGGTACCTGACTAACAGCCCTCAGAAGTTACACTTTCAACTTCAAAAGTGACTGAGGCACCTGAGTATAAGCCCTCAAACCCGAAAGTTACACTTTAACTTTAAAAGTGGAGAACGTTATGCTTTATTCGACAAAAGCAAGAAAGTTACACTTTATCTCTAAAAGTAGCAAACGTTATGCTTTCTTTGATAAAAGCAAGATTTACTATGTGAAACGTTATGCTTTTCGTTAAAAGCAATTTTTTATCAATAAATTGACAAACTTTCACTTATACTTGAATGTTTTATTTTTCTCAAACAAAAAAGAAGTATAAATTCAAGTGTTGGTTTGCGAAAAATATATATATTTTTTGACAAAATTCATGTTTTCTTATAATACCTATTGTTGTCTTGGAATATTAATTTGAATAACTTGAGATTCAATGATAAATATTGAGTTTTAAGGAATCATTCAAATTAAAGACAATCAACAAGGTTAAAGAAACCTTGTTCTGATAAATGAAATATGTGTAAATGAGTTTCTGAAACAGGAAATTGAAAGAAAAAACTACTACAATAAGTTATGATCTAAAGGCCAAGACATATAAAAATGAAGAGGAGGCACAACTAAAGCTTCCAAGTCAGCAACGACAGTATCTTGAATCTTAAGATTTGCAGCTTTCAGCTCCCTAACCTATTGAGTAGTCCCTTCTCTAAGTCCCGTGACGACACTCTACCTCCTGAAGTTTTGCCTCTAGATCCCGGCGCTGGCCCTCTAAATCTTGAGACTGGATCTTCAATTTGTTTGCGGCTTCATCAAGCTTAGAAAGCTGCACTGAAAAGGATTCATCTTCACTCTTACGTACAGCAACCTCCGAACGTAGTGAAACAAGATTAAAACTCGACTTGAGAAAATCCAACCTATCACGAAAAGGAGACATGTCAACACCTACGACTGCAAGGTCATCTACATCATCGCTAAACTTCTTTAAGTCCTCAACTCGCAAGGAATATAAAGAAAGAGTATGCAACCCAAGAACAAGGCCTGCGAGCTAGTCTAGGAAGAGAGTTTGGGTGGAAGTTGTCTTAATAATCAACCGGTCAAGGATCTGCGGGAACCGAGCTAGGAGACGCTCCAGACTTTCCTGACTAGAAGATGATATCTGGAAACCCCTCCAAGAAACAAGATCCCCACTTGGATTGAAGGAAGCTCTGGCAGGAACTACTTTAGAGGCCACCATAGAATATGTCGAGACCAGGGATGGAGGAGCAGAAAGATGTTGTACGGCTAAGGATTCCTCGAAGCCTTGGTCACCTGGAGGATAACCAAGGCCACTATATGGCGAGTGGGCAACATCCAGATGGAGAACAACAAATAACGCGAGTGCCTCAACGGGCAAAGGCAAATCTTTCATCCTCTCGCTCTGAAAATAAGATGTCAAAGCACAATATATTATAAGGAAAAAGAGGAAAGGAAATTCAAGACATATCATTTGTGGATTAAAGAAGGATACTCACAATATAGTCGATGGAAAAGGAGTCAGGAGATGCCACAGAAAAAGGAATGTCATCCAACCCACCCAAAGTACTATCAACAATGCCCTCTCGAGCAATCACCAACTCGGTAGAATCCTTTCGGGGAGGATGAACATCACCAATAGTTTTAGAATGATTCTCCCTCGGGGAAGCAAGAGTCTCATCAACATCTTTAAACTCATCATGAGGAGCAGGCATAAAAAGGTTTGAAGAAATTGCTGTATCACCCACAGCAAGACTCGAGCTTACATCAGACAAAGTATCCTTAGCATCCAGACTAACACAATCGTCGCGAGGAGTAGATGACTCAATATCAACAAGGATAGGTTGGACGGGCTCACGACTAGTGGAAGCCGCCGCGGAAGCCTCATTTGTAGTACTATACATTAACCCAAGAGGAACATCATCATCATCATCTTCATCGACCACGGTAACCTGAAAAAAAAATAAAAATAAAATAAAATAAAGGAAATAATTACTCAATGATATGTGAAAGCAGTAATACAAGGGATGAAAGAAAAATGGGAATAGTACGATAAATTACCAAATTTCTACGGCGCTTCTTGATTGGATCCTCGGCTGCCGGGATACTAGGATCAACATTATCAAGGGAGCGTTTTGCTAATGGCTTTATGATAAGCCTGATAGGAGAACAACTGATTGGAGCCACGGAAGAAGCAATATGAGGAGCTATCTCAGAATCAGACATAGTAGCTGCTCTCGTTTTAGAACGAGTAACTCTCATCTCCTCGGCATCAGAGGATCCCTGGGGAGAAGCTAGAGAGGACACCCGAAATAGAGCCCGTGGTGGAAGACTCCTAGAAGTAGTGGGAACCATTGATGGAATGATCTACCGAGGGGGAGACGACTTAGGCATCAAAATGTCACGCCAAAACCGGCCATTCTTGACCGCCAAAGTCTTGAGGCGAACATTGGGCTTGGGAGAGCATAGCAGCCGGCCCCATTGAAGACGTTGTGGAATAGAGACTGGCAATGAACAAATCAATGTATCATCCTCCCATCATTTAAGATTGACTTGCCAGTAATTACGTTCTCCAAGAGATATATCGCCTGGCCCGGAGTCATCTGGTATGACAAAAGGAAGGGATCTATAGGGATCACTTGATAGCCTCGGAAATGCCCATGTAAAAGAGGGGGAGGTAGAGATAAAATTGAGAAGAACATCCTTATAATTCCCCCGGCAGGTGTGACCGAAAGGGCATTCCTGGTCATATCCGAATTGTCTCATGACCCTGTGAGGAGAGAATACGATCTGATTACCAAACCGTTATTCTCAAGGAAATAAGGAAGCTCCGTGAGATCAGAAGAAAAACGAACCAAGATACAGTCTGAGAACCACTCAAGCCGGTTTGGTTACTGTTGAGGCTCGAAAGGTACAAAATTTGTGCTTGTAAAATGAGGTAGATGACCGCAACCCCCAAACAATGGTATAGGGACGAAGCGTTGAAGCATGAATAATCATCAAGGAAATGTCGTGAAATCAAATCTTTATCGGGACTAGAAGCGGTGATCAATCCAACGTAACATCACGCGAGGAATGATGTTGCGTGGTGGGAGAGAATGAGACTTCTTCCTCTTCATAGAAAGATGCTCAAGATCGGAATAGCGAAAAAACGCTTCGAAAAGAAAGATCTCAAGGAAGGAGCATGGAATGAAGCAATTGACATCATACACGAGTAAATAAAAAAAAAATATATTATAGAAAAGGTTAAAGGAAAAGAAGCGCGATTTGAAAGACAATTAAATATAAAATATGAAAGTGATTACCTCCCAACGGATTCTATCATGGCAAGGGTTGTTTCGTCTAGGCGACGATATAAGGTTCCTAGGAAGAGATAAGCAAGGGGAATCTCCGAGCCTCGGGATAACAACGCTGCCAAACTAAACATATGAGCAGAATGAACGTCTATGGGAGACCCAGGGAAGATGAAACGGGATAGCCACATAACCAGATAAGCCGCCAGAGGAAAGGGACAAGTTTCTTCACGGAAGGCAAGAATAGACTTGTCGTGAACAGAGCTGTTCCACTGGTTGGTCTTGTAATCACGGAAGAAATAGCGCACCCAGGATAACCAAGAATTCTTTTGCCGACATGAGGTCTTGAAGTCCGGAAGGAGCGTATCGCCCTTAAAGCGGGAAGATTGCTTAAAGGCCTCCGTCAAGTAGGCAACACAGTCGTCATCCCTAGTGGACATGCTAGAAGGACCACATGAGTTTGAAGCAACAATAAGAAGGCTACAAGATGTAATTCAGGATAAATATACATATTTCAGAAATATGAGAATGAATGAAAGGAATAAAAGAAGAAAACTTACTGATAGAGGGCATAAACATCCTCTAGAGTAGGGGTGAATTCCCCCCAGGCAGTGATGAATGTGCGAGTAGAGGAACACCATCGTGAGATCAACACAGTAAGTGCGTTATGGTCCTGGTAAATCCGTAGGTCTCTACACAGTTGAACACAGCGAAAGATACTCGCATTCTTGAGTATTTCCACGTATTCAGCGTTGTCAAGGATCTCGTCGGTCCAATCCTGCCATCCTTGAATGCGACTAGATGAATCTGACAGGAAGCGAAGGGGACTGAATGGGTACTCTAACTTCTCTATGCATAGGCGGGGAATTCAATCGGCATGAGGGAAGTCATCCCAACCTCCGTGTTTGGGGCATCTGAAAAACAAACCTTCTTTCTCCAAAGCGGAGGAAAAGTGGTATGGTAATAGCCTCTAACTGTAAGACCCCGAATTTTATGAAATAAAAATATTCAATTTTTTCTTATAATTACTATTCAGTAAATGGTTAAATTGATAAAAGTTTAAAGTTAAGGATGATATATGAAATTTTTTTTTAAAATAAGCAAGTGGTTATAAAATACTCATTGTTGTTTTGAGAATATTCGTTTTGGTCGTGGAATATTCTTCACGTCGGGAATATTAAATGCGACGACGCGCACCTTATGTGGGCCCATAACTGAAAGCGATTGGATGAAGAAAACGACAAGTATAAGTTGTTTATAAATAACGACGTAGTTATTCTGAGTTATCTTGTTGGAATACCCGGTGGCTAAAACACGATGTCTGGCGTTGTTGCCGCATGATGGTACGATATTGCACCAATTATTGATTCTTACGTGTGAAGGCCTTACTCAATAATTGTTACGATGAATTCTTCGCTCGATTATTTTATTTTATTGATTCAATAATTGCTTGCGTTGATATTTTATATTCTTGTTGTTTCAATAATCATCACTACTGCAAGATTTTTCATTATCGAAGCAATAATTTATATTATCTGAATAATATTATTAGAAAACATTATTGGCAATGTCTAGAAAGTTACATCTAGGAGAGGTTTGGTCACCTAATTGCTTGTAGAAGTGAGAGAAATTCTTATTGGAAAGCCCCTTTTCTGAGGACGGCACAGTTGCGATCTTGTGATTCTGTAATATTATTTGTGAATAATTAATTATTGATTTATATGATGAGAAAAATATTGATATTATGTGGATATAGATGGAGAAAATTTTTAAAGTGACAATTGTTGAAAATTGATATTTTATCTTTTCAGATAAAATAATATTTTATTATATTATTATAATATAATAATGATGATATTTTTACAATGAATGTGTGATATATGAGTATATGATAAGGAAGAGTATTTTTGTTGCATTAAATGATTAACACATGTTTTGTGTATCGGTGGACCCCATTTCTTGACTAAAATTTGATTATAGCTTGTAAAATCGTCCGTATGTGGATTTCGGTCAAATTTTGTTTGGAATTTTGAAAAACTTTCTTCTACAAAGTTGTAGAGAATTGAATTTTCTATAAAAAGTCGCGAGATTCGAATTTTCTGATAAAAGGCTATTTATTATGAATTATTGAAGTTCCGAAATTCCGAAATAATTGATTTTTGAAAGTTTTAATTGTTTTTAATAACAAAAATGTTTTTTTTGATTTAGTTGACTATTGGTGGCTGATGTTGGATCTGATTTAGTGTGCGTAGGAATTTAATATATATATATATATATATATTAATATTATATTAAATTTTCTTCTTTGGTGTTCTAAGTATTTTCCTATAAATAGGGTGCTTAGGTTAGAATTGAAAATCACACCATAAACTGAAGTTTTCTCTCTCTATATTATCGAGTGTATTCTTGTGAGTATTTTCATATCTTGAGTGTTGTTATACGGTGCAAGTTCGTTCAGCGTTACTCTAGTCAGAAGTACTGTTCTTTTGAGGTAAGGGATAGTAAGGGATAGTAAGGGATTGAAATGGATGTTATTTTCTTCGTAAGTGATATTATTTCTTCAATATCATTATGTTGAAATATTGGTTTGAACTTTTTATCAAATTTAGAACTTTTTCATGTCGGGGTTACTATTCATGAGTTACTATTCATGAGTTACTATTCACGATTTATTATTCACGACGCATTACTATTCATGACGCGTTATTATTCACGAGTTACTATTCACGGGTATTATTCACTACAAAATTGGTTTTTTTTTCTAACCAAATTATAGTTGATTTATGAATATTACTCTGGAGATTAAAACTATGTATTGATTATATTGATTTTATTATCATATATAACATTTTTATAACCCTGATGTTGAAATTCTCTTTCACCTTGAGTGTAAAGATGGGTAGATTATTGGTATGATCATGACTAGGGCTCTCTTTTTGCCCAATGAGTGAAAAGTTGAATTGTGGATTGGTATGATCATGACCATTGAATTTATAATTGAATATCTTTAGCTTAAGTGCAAAAAGGTGAATTGATCAACATGGTTATAATTATTGTTTATATAAATTCGAAATGATTATATATTTCTTTGAGATATGAATATCTTTGGCCCATAGTACAAAGATGACTTATTGATGAATATCTTTGACGTAATGCAAAGATGAATTATTGATGAATATCTTTGGCATGTAGTGCAAAGATGGTTCACATTGATGAATATCTTTGGCCCGTAGTACAAAGATGAATTTATTAGTATGATTATGAACATGAACTGTGATTTGGTATAACCATGATCTTTGATGTTTCAGGTGGTGAAAATTATCTTTGTCCTGGATGAAAAAAAAGAATTTAGAATAACAATTACGATTATGAGTTATACATGTGATTGTGGACAGAAATTGTTGATTGATGTTACAGGGATAAAACATTGTTGGTGGACTTTTAACATAGAGAAGATAATAGACTTTATGGTCTATTTGACTCTTCTAATGGATTGCTCGTTCAGCTGCAACTATGATTGAAAAGTTTTATCAATTACCATATGTTCTAAATCTCTGATTTATTACTGTTGAAGGCTATTGATAATTTATTTATCTTTAGTCATAATATTCTTTCTTCGAGCTAGTTGTGCTCACCCTTTTGCTTCACAATTCCTTTCGGTAATAAAAGTGTAGTTTGGACAAGTCGGGGAATAACGAGGGAATAAAACGGTGGTCTATAGATGTTGAGGTGAGGTGAATTTAACTTGGAAGGTGTTTTGCCACTATCATACAAGATGTCTAATGACATACAACCTCGTGTCATCATAAGACAGGGTTGTGCTCATCCACTTGTTGAGTATATTTACAAGCACTACCTATATAATTTTGGTGTTTGTTTAGAGTATAATTCCCAATTAGAGACAGTGAAGATAATGATATGTCAAGAGAAGACTCACCATTGGGAAGAATATGATAGTAATCATCTCATTTTTCTTTGGGGTCTATTGGGTCAACTAAGGATAATTCTGTGACCATATGATATCTATCATAACCTAGACGCATGGCCTCATATGGACGAAGGTTTCCTTGAACACTTCCCAAAGATTCTAATTTCTAAAACAGTTTTTGACTATACCTTTATGTAAGGTGTCATTGTGACGTCTATCCAAAGTTGGTGTCCAGAGTTACAGATTGGTATATATTTGTATCCAAACTCACAACATATATGTTTGTTGTATTTTTTACACGACAATTGTTGTAATAAAGTTGTAGTTATTTTACGTACCATGTATTTGGCGACTCGTAATGGGTTGGATGGAATGGACCTATTTTGGGGCGCCACATTTGGTATCGAGCTATAAAGAAAGAGCCCCGAGCCTCTTTACCGGTGAATTCTGCTGATGGGGATGCACTGAAGCGGACTCTCCGTAGGGGCGCCTGCTTCTGCAGGGTAATCGATAGTACCATCGTGAGGTCTTTGTCCACTACTGGGACATGAGTCACAATTGGTATCAAAGCTTAGGATATGATCTCTCAGCGGAGATCGGGATTAAACTAGGAGGGAGAGATGAGTAAATTCTTCGCTAGTGTGTCCTACCTAAGCTTATTTGTTGGTCGACCATAATATTGGGATATTATGTGATATGTTAATTTGTTAAATTAACCTTTGTTTTTAAGTCGTATTCTAGAATGATATCCAAATACGGGAGATGAAAGCAATGGAGAAATCATGATGACGGGAAAGATGGAATCTAAAATGAAAGCAAGGTATTCTCAACTCTTTGAAATACCAGTGCACGTAAATTTGAGGACGAAATTTCATAAGAATCGAGATTGTAAGACCCCTAATTTTATGAAATAAAAGTATTCTATTTTTTCTTATAATTACTATTCAAGAAATGGTTAAATTGATAAAAGTTTAAAGTTAAGGATGATATATGAAATTTTTTTTAAAATAAGCAAGTGGTTATAAAATACTACTTGTTGTTGTGGAGAATATTTGTTTGGTCGTGGAATATTCTTTTTGTCGGGAATATTCGCATGCGGCCAGCTTGAAATTGTGTGGGCCCCCATAATCTGGAAAGCGATTGGATGAAGAAAACGACAAGTATAAGTTGTTTATAAATAACGACGTAGTTATTACTGCTATTATCTTGTTGGAATACCCTTGGTTAAAACACGATGTCTGCCGTTGTTGACTGAAATGACACACAGTATTGCACCAATTATTGATTCTTATGTAAGAAGGCACTTTACTCAATAATTGTTACGATGAATTACTTATTCGATATTTTATTTTATTGATTCAATAATTGCTGCGTTGATATTTTATATACTGTTGTTTCAATAATTGTCACTACACAATATTTTCCATTATCGTGTCATCATAAGACAGGGTTGTGCTCATCCACTTACTGAGTATATTTACAAGCACTACCTATATAATCTTGGTGTTTGTTTGGAGTATAATTCCCAATTAGAGACAGTGGAGATAATGATATATCAAGAGAAGACTCACCATTGGGAAGAATATGATAGTAATCTTTGGGGTCTATTGGGTCAACCAAGGATAATTCTGTGGTCATATGATATCTATCATAACCTAGACGCATGGCCTCCCATGGACGATGGTTTCCTTGAACACTTCCCAAATATTCTAATTTCTAAAACAGTTTTTGACTATACCTTTATGTAAGGTGTCATTGTGACGTGCTATCCAAAGTTGGTGTCTAGAGTTACAGTTGGTATATATTTGTATCCAAACTCACAGCATATGTGTTGTTGTATTTTACATGACAATTGTTGTAATAAAGTTGTAGTTGTTTTCTGTACCATGTATTTAGCGACTCAGAATGGGTTGGATGGAATGGACCTATTTTGGGGGCGTCACACTAACTCTATCCCAAAAGATGTCAGAAGGACCAAAGAAGGGAGCTCTTCCCCAATCAGTGATGAATGGGGACTCCTTGGTAGTTCTTAGTTCTGCAGAGCATTCAGGAGAGAGGGCCTACAAGTAAGGGGAAGTTCATTATAACAATTTTAAAGAAAGCAAAGAAAGGATGTCAAGTAAAGTAGGTGAGCTTGAAGTACTCACCATGGCAAAAAGGAGCGAACGTCCGAGAGTTAACCTTCAAAACACCTGAAAAGAAGAAGAAACAATGTCAGAAAGATTGAGGGAGTATATTTATGCAAGAAAAAATTCCCAAAAATTTTCGAAAAAACTTCGGACGGCCAAAATCCATCATTCGGAGCCGTTTTTGGACTTATAACGGCATATGTCATGGAAAAGTGATTACTTTTGTAGGGCTCGTCGATACGGTCGTTTTGATATATTATGATCCCCAAAACTCCAAAGGACGCTCCTAATAGTAGTGGCTTGTCCCGAACTTCATTTTTTCGCCCAAAACATGAATTTTTGCCTAGAGTTCGCCCCCTAGGGTTCGGCTCCCCTAGGGTTCGGCCCCCTAGGGTTCGGCCTCCTAGGGTTCGCCCCCTAGGGGTTTGGTCATCTGGAGTGGTTTCGTCCCATACAAGCATATCAGTTTTTCTCCATTCGCGTTTTCGTCAAGAAAAAAATGTTAAATCTTTCTTTATTATCCGAGGGAAAAAACCAAGATGTACTCAAGGTATTGGGGCTCAGAAGACAAAAGAAAGTTTGGAGAGATTCAAAAAAAATAAATAAAAATGATAAGGTTCTACTTCCACAGGGTTCTAAGGCCTACTATAGGTTCTCTACCACCACCTGAAAGTATTGTCTCCTTCAAAAAAAAAAATAGTGCTTAGGTTCGACGCCCTATATTGTTCGGCCCCTATAGGGTTCGTCCACCACCTAGGCGTTTGTTCCCACGCATACCTTTGAGGTCTCGTTGCTCTCCTAATCCATGGTTTCGGACGAATGCTCCTTCACTGCGAAAATTATAGCCTTTTTCTGAGGAATTTCGAAAAAAAACCCAGATATGGTGATAGGGCTCGGAAAACAGAAGAAAGTCTACAATTACTTAAAAAAAAGAAAAAAAAATATATATAGAGGAAACAATTATGAGAAATTGGCTAACGAAGACTCCAATAAAGGTTGCACCCCTAATGGTGGTCTTAGGCTATTACCTGGTGACAAATACCGTAAGGATGTCCGTGATAGTGAGACGGGTTAATATGGATGCAACTGTGATATGAATACACGTGTCTTCGCGGCTCCTAGTGATACATGTTGAAGAATTAAGCTTTGATGGCTATTAGTAGAAATAGCTCGTGTGGCTTCAAGGGTACCTCCTTATTGCAAATAAAAAGTGCACCCAAGTGATATGGTAACGAGACGCCTACTACTACAATTCGGAGCAAGACATGTATTACGGATTACGAATATCGACTTTTACCTCTCAAAAAATAAGATAAGTAAAAGTTTATTTTTTGAAAAGAATAAAAATTAAGTTTGATTTTATTCAAGAAGAGGTAATTTATGAAAATGGCTTATTTATATATACATATATGTATATATATATATATATATATATATATATATATATATATCAAATAAAGATAGATTTGATTTTATTTCTAAAATAAAGATAGATTTGGTTTATTTCCCAAATAAAGAAAGATTTTATTTTGTTTCCAAAATAAAGAGAGATTTGATTTCCAAACTAAAATTAAGATTTTATTTTATTTTCAAAATAAAATTAAGATTTTATTTTCAAAATAAAATTATGATTTTATTTGGTTTGATGAAAAAGAAAGATTTTGTGTACCACCCAAAATAAAGATTTCTTTTTATTTAAATGCTATTTGATTATTTTTCTTGTTTTCAATTTTCAGGAAAAATAAAGAAACAAATCCAAGGGTTTGGCTCTCAGAGTTCCTTTACTAGACCATGGTCTTCAAGACCCGTAAAAGTGAAGTCACATGCAAATAGTTCAAAAGTTTGAAGTATTCTCACACGATCGTCTTTTGGAAATGCGACTCGCATGTAGGGGGCAAATGTGGGCCCATGTGCAAAATTAGGGTTCACATGACCTAATTAAATTAAATGCACAATTAGGGTTCCATGACCTCATTAAATGTGCAATTTAGGGTTCGTGATAACCTAATGGAATGAAGATGAAAAAAGTCGAAATAAATGTGCTTAGGCAGGAGAAGCCTCCACGGGTCCCGAGGCGGAAGACTCGTGGAGGCGGCTCATTTTGGGAATTGATTGAGGATTGGATTGGTGGCTACAGAAGAGATGAGGCAATATGGGCATTACTTTAATGATCAAGGGTATTTCGGAATTTCATTGAAAATATGTGCCTAACATGTGATGACTTAAGTCCAGAAACTCTATAAATACCCCTTCCATTCTAGGAAGGGGGACTCTTTTGTAGCTTAAGGCTTGGATATTCCACCTAAAAGCACTAACAAGATTCAACACTCTCAACTCAAGAATCAAGAAGGCTCTTGGAATCCCAATAACCCTAACACGGTTTTTTGATTCTAGGGTTCTACTGTCACTGGTCGTTTGGAGTAAGCGCCCACCTGTCGTTCTCCCCTCTACAATCAATCAATCAATTCTGTATTCTTCGTGGATTTCTCCCCTCCTCAGCCAACACGAAACCCTAAACAAGCAAGGCGCGATTTCCTTGCCCACAAATGTCTATTCAGTTGTGGATTCTTGGTTTCAATTCATTAATTATGAACTAACTCTTTTATTAAGATTTCAATTGAATCTTTTATGTCTATAAATTAGTTATTTGATTTATTCCAATTAGTTATGTCAAAGTGAATTGTTTATCTTGTCTTGAGCTTATTGATTAATTATCTAATCAGTAATTACCTTGTTATTCTAGAAGGAATTGAAAGAGGAATTCTAGGGTTAGAACTGGGCATGATAACATGTGACTTAGTTATTTGCATAGTGAATAATTAGGTTTGTGAATTGAATGAAAATATCTGTTCACCGCATGTAACAAATAAGGAATTGGAATCGAAGGAGTTTAATTCAATTGTTTTGCATAGAATATAAAGCAAGATTAATCAATTAAATAGAAGTCAATTGATCACTTAGAAAAGGACTTTTGGCATTTGAGAATTCATGTTAACAATTCAGTAGGCATAATAATTGGGATAATTGGATAATTGATTTATAGTTCATAATTGGGGATATTGAAGTCTTAATCTTTATTTATCTGAATTGAGTCATAAAGCAATTCAGTTTAATTAGTTAATTTAGTTTTCTTAATTAGAAAAATCACGATTTGAGATTGTTTAAATAAAATTAGTTTGGTTAAGAATTAGTACTTGGTGATTTTTATTAAATAATTCCTCGTGGGAACGATACTCTACTTTCACCTTATTACTTGTTGACCGTGTATACTTGCACGTATTCATTGATTGCGAAATCGACCAACAACATGGCATTCCAAGAAACAATCAGTTGTTTCCCGAAGTACAGCTGAAGCTGAGTACAGGGCTTTGGCCATAGTCACTTGTGAACTCATTTGGTTGGTTGCATTACTCAAGGATTTCTATTTTTCAGTTCCTCAACCGATCACAGTTTTTTGTGATAATATTGCTGCTATTGACATAGCTTCCAATCCTGTTCATCATTCTAAAACCAAACATATTGAGCTTGATTGTCATTTCATTCGGGAAAAGGTCCAAGCCCATTTTATAAATCCTACATATATTCCTTCCCGGCTACAACTATCTGACATTTTTACTAAATCTCTTGGTAAAGTACCACACTGGTTTTTACTTGCCAAGTTGGATGTGCACAACATTTGTGCCCCTCCAACTTGTGGGGGGAGTATTGCAGGTAATAGTAATACAAGTACATTTGTGGCCAGTGCAAGCACACATGAACAACAACAACAAAACACACAGCAACGAAATACACAGAGACAGATTCAGCACAAACTAGCACAAGGACTGCAACAGATTGCCAGCGTGAATGTATTTTGAGATTAGTGCACACATACACGTGTAATCAGATTATAGGAATAGTTAGTTAGCTTGTTGTGTTAAATTCTCTTTTTCTGTATAAATACACTCTGGTTAGCTAACTTAGAAGCTAACAAACCAGATATATTTGTATGTACAAGTTTCAATCATGAAGAAATATATACTTCCACTATTACTTCTCTTTTCTTAATATCTGATATTCATAAAGTTCATAAACTGTTTTTGGAGGTAATTCTTCAGATTTTATTGTTCTTGGGATTTTGGCCCAACTTGGAAGCAAGGCGTTTTCAGTTCTGCTTGTGTGAGTGTGAGGCTCCTTTTGCTCTATATTTATGTTTTCTTTTGCCAATGAGAAAGAGGGGGGGACAAAACAAAGCAATACATATATATGTGTGTATGAATTCAAGGAGAGAGCCGGGCCAACTTCCACTAGTTTTGCACCAATCTCTTCTCTTTTTATAACGTAACCTAGCTAGCTAGAACACAAAAACACTGGTAGTACTGATAAAGAAAGAAAAAGGAAAAGAAAATAAACACAAAAAAATCTGTCACTCACAAAAAGAAATAATTACAAACAAACACCATGATACCAATCACCTCCTTTTGATAGTTCCCATGTCTTTTACTGTTTCAACAAGAAAGAGAGGGGGAGTGATGATAAGATGTTATTAGTATTTCATGCAGAAAATTAAAGCCTTTAGGGGGAAGTTCAATTCAAAATCAAAGGTAGATAGATAGATAGATAGATGGACAAGACATATATGCAGCAACCAAATATAAAAGGGTTTGATTCCTCTTCATGATCAGAACTGCTACTAGCTATTATATATATATATATATATATATATATATATATATATATATATATATATATATATATATACATCTCTCCATGCATGCATTAATCCCATTCGAATCATTGGCAAAACATCCAAATTCTTTCTTCTCTGTCTTTTTTGCCATATACAAACTTGGTAATCTCTATTTATTCCTACTTACCTAGACTTATATAACTTATGTTATATGTTTCTCTTTCTCCAAGAAATCTAGCTCATTTACAGAAACAAAAAAATGTAATTATTTCGTAAAAATAATTATCTTTTTTGGTTGACAATGGTTTAAAATTATACAATATTATTGTATAATATTATGCAATATTGTCCACTATATATAATTGTGCCCCTTGGTGTTTTTCTTTTTGAATTTGACCAATAAGCAAACTCTTTCCTCAAGCTACAATTGTCCAAAGGGTTGATTAACGGTGCAAAATTGACTTTAAAGTTTTGTACTACTAATTGCAACTTTGGTGAAGGTTTCTAGTTTTGGCTGTATAATATCTAAACTAATTAATTAATGGAAATATTGTCACAAGTTCATAAACTGAGGCGGACAATTTTACATTTTAATTCACCCAACGTCTTCAAGCTTGTCATCAAAGTCTATTAAAGTATTAAATTATTTTTTTTCATAATTAAATAAATAAGGAACAAAAATCTATCTAAATATTTATAAATTTTATAAATGAGATTCTTTCTTGAGTACTATATTTTAAAATGATATATATGTTGGGTGAGTTCTCTCTCTCTCTGTCTGGATTCAAGTCTTCAACTAGTATGTGTAAAAGAGACGGCAATGTGTTACACTGTGGGTAATCTCTGCAAGTTCAACCATTTAACCTTATAATATCACACCTATATATAGAATGCAATGGTATCATCTAATTGGCCAAGAGTCTTTCACTAAATCTCCAGATATTTTAGGAAGGATCTTTTGTTTGTTTTGGAACACCACAAAAAAACATCTCAGTTTTTCACTAAAATATGGTAACACAATCTGGGTTCACTGAAATAACCTTTTCTTTGATATCTAAGCTGGCTCCTTGTTAATTATATCCTGGGTTGGGTTGAATGAATGAATGAATGAATGAATGAATGAATGAATGAATGAATCAAGTTTGTTTGGCTATCATTATTGTTGGTGGTGGCAGCAGTGTCACCAGCTAGTTCAACTGCACACTAATCATGATTACATGCCCGCACAGCAGTAAAATCCCATGAACAAAGAGACTTGTTGTTTCTGAATATAAAAGAAACGATTTCAATATTTGAAGAAGAAGAAGACGACGATGATGATGATAATATTTATTTTAATCTACGCACATGTTTTGATACAAATTCTTAAATAATTAAGTACATGAGTTGATTTGTTTTTTGTATGATGTTGTGATCCCTCTGTTGCACAAAAAATAATAATAATAAGTCTTGTTTATTACTCCCTCCGTCCCATAATAAAAGTCTTTATTACTATTTTGGATAGTCTCATGTTAAATGTCCATTTTTCTTTAATAACCAAATTTTTACACATTTTTTTCTATTATGCCCGTAGCATTAAATATCTCATACTTTTCTTATTCTAATTCTCTCTCCATATTTAATAAGTACGGAGAGAGAATATTTTGAATTAAATAGCTAGAAAGTCACTTTTCCACCTACATTGAAAATAATTAATGACATATTATTATGGGTAATTTTGTCATTTCCACTACAAAAAAATGAATTCATTTCTCTTCTTAATATGCGTGAAAAGTCCACCAGAACTTTTATCCTGGAACAGAGGGAGTATTATTTTTTGGCTTAAATATAATTTACTACTCTAAACTATATATCATATTCCAATTCGGTAATCCACCTTTCAATTTTGTCAATTAGACGATTGAACAATCAATTCTTTCCACTTTGGTTCAATTAAGCCTGTCGCATCATAAATTGATGACGTGTCTCGCTGACTCAAATTTGTGCTTATGTGTACTAAAAAAAATATTTAAGTTTTCAATTTTTTTTTATTATATTAGAGGGCAAAAATGTAAAAAACCATTAACAAATAGTATAATAAATGATGGCTTAAATATAATTTACTACAAGCGATCTCATACTTTAATGGCGTCTTCAATTGTGGCCAAGGCGGCAGAGAAGATCGGTCCGACCCTCTGCCACCAAGCCCTAACAATAAATTCGGACTACAGTCGAGCTAGGAAGCCCGCCGGAACTGGTCAGGATACAACCGAGAAATCGGAAGCAGACCCAACGGCGTCTGAGGCATCCCAAACTAGATGAAACCCATAACACATCTATTCAGCCAATAATTTCCCATTAATCAACCAAGGTTCACCAAATCAAACCAAACAAAACACCCCTGTCATCCAAGATTTAATTCCAGCCCACGCCATGGTTGTCGGCAAAGATATCTGAACGACGTCGTCTCTAAATCAGAGAGTCGTGTTTTGTCTCCAACTTCCACCACTTCTTCCATGGCTGAAACTGTAAGACCCCAACTTTTATGAATAAAGATTAATTTTTCTCGAAATATATTTTTGAATATTATGGTGTGAATTTGATATAATGTTGTAGTTATGGGTATTATTTATATATTTTGCAAAGTAAGCAAGTGGTTATATAATATTCGATTGGTTCGGGGAATATTCGCTTTTAACAGGGGAATATTCAAATGCAAGACAATCATTAGTGGACCCCACAACGAAAGTATTGGTATAGTTAAAAAACTATGTAATTATCTTTTATAAAAATAACGGCAAAAAGTTTTACCGTTAAACCGTTGAACTACACGTGGTAAAGTACGATGAATACGATGCGTGGTTGCATAGTAGCACACGGTATTGATTATTGATGTTTACGTGAGAAATCACTCAGTTATACTCAATTATTGCTACATAATATCTCTCATATTATTGATTCAATTATTGTCACAGTATCATCTGCATAATATTTATTATTATTAAATCAATAATTGAGACGATAAAGTTATTCATATTATTATTTGCAATATTGACAATGTCTAAAAAATTCTGTCAAGGAGAGGTTTGGTCACCTAATTGTGCGCCAATAGGGAGAAATCCTTATCGAAAAGCCACCTCTTTCCTGGGAATGATCTGGTTGTTAAATATTATGAGTTATAATATTAATGATGAATAAGTTCGTGTTGATTAAAGATGAAATTAATATTTTCATTGTGTTGGGGTTATTCGTGTTAGTGAAAATCAACATCTATTTCGATAATAATGGATGTCTGGAGGTTATATTGACCAATCGGGTAATTTATCGGATAAATTAGCAATTAATTACTATTAATTCACATGCTTATAACTATTTATTTACATGTGTGTACTATTGATTCACATGCATGTACTATTAGGGGAGGTGGTGCAAGATTGATAATACTTGCATGACTAAATTAAAAATAGAGGTATAGATGAAAGTACTATACTGTAATTATTTTTTTTACATAATTGTATTATTGATTCACATGATTGTACTATTGAATCACAAGATGTACTATTAGGGGAGGTGGTGCAAGTTTGATAATACTTGCAGGACTAAATTAAAAATGAAAGAAAAGATGAAGGTATTATACTGTAATATTTTGAGCCCCAAAACGTGCAATTATCGAAACTATATTTTCCTATAAATAGAAGCTCATTCTTCTTTCATTCTCACCAATTCACTAAGACTCACAAGAGCAATTATAGAAATAGAAGCTATAGAGAGAGAAGCTTTAGAGAGAAAGTAGAAGAGAAGTTTGCTACTTCACTATTTCAGTATCCAGTATCCTTTTAAGGTAAGGGATATTATTTTGTTCAGTATTCATAAGAATAATATTTTCTTCCATACTGTGTAATATGTGAGTAATATTATTTCGTCTCGTATTCCTTATTATACTATCATTTTGTTAAAGTATTGCTTCTATACTCCGTGAAATTAGTAGAATATCCTTGAAATTTGCGCTTCATCTAGTATCGTTTCACAATGATATTTTCTGCACATTCTTGTTAAATTTTAAGTTTTTCATGCCGTAGAAACGTCATCATCCCATGAGCGTTATTCATTTTACTTGTACTATTCACAAAGTACTATTTATAAAGTACTATTCACGGGGTACTATTCCCGAAGTACTATTCACGGGATACTATTCACTCAGGTACTATTCACCCGGGGAATTATTCATCATAAAAATTGATTTCTTTGCTGTCCAAATCATTTTTGATACAATATTATTCCTGAATTTTACTCCACAAAGCAGTATCATGTTGACAATTTGGACATTATTGAATTCTGGATAAATTAAATTATAAATCTTTAAAAATTTATCATTTGCTTTCTTTTAATTGAATTCTTATATCATTGTCATCATCCTCATTCTTATATTGTGATAAAAGTCATTTGTGGCTTACGTGCATAGATGTACTATTGATTGGTTAAATTATGACTAGGAATTATTCGGTATAATCATGATCGTAATGTTACAAATGATGTAGTAAAAGTCATCATTGGCCCATAGTGCATTGATGGACAATTGTTGATATGATCACGACCATTGATGATTACATGAATATCCTTGGCCCGTAGTGCATGGATGATTCGATGATGTGGTTTATTTATTAAGTTGAGTCTCAGCGATAAAGTTGATGAAAAACTTTTTAAATCATAGAAGATAGTAGATATCATGCTCTACTTGACTCTTCTAATAGATTGCTTGTTCCCCTGCAGTTAAACTTGATGTTTATTGTATTTTATCAGTTTAACATTGTTGAAGGCTAACGATAATTTATTTTGCATTATCTTAGTCATAATATTTCTTACTGGGCTAGTTGAGCTCACCCTTTGTTTTCATTGTTCTCTTCAAAGAAATGAGAATATATTTGGGACTAGTCGGGGACGAGTGATCATTCGATATGTTTGCATTAGTAGTCCTCACTATTCAGTGAAATAGTGTGATAATAAATGTAATAAGGACTCCATTTGAATATTGTCTAGAAGACAATATTCGTATTAAAATATTGTCGTATTTTACACGACAGTTGTATAATTAAGTTGTATTTGAATTTTATACCATGTATTTGACGACTCAGAATGGGTGATGTATACCTATTTTGGGGGCGTCACAGAAACCCTCCAAAACCCTAACCCTAACATTTTCGCCTATTACCAGACTTTGGTCGCCACTCACGCATTGTCGTCACCAAATGATCGGCTTGCCCGAACAAAGCGGTTGTCGACAGTGAACTCAATGAGATTTCTTTCAAAATTTTGTTAAGGTTGAGCGATTCTGTCGAGCCGTTCAACGTGATTGACGAGCTAGTCAATAGCTGGCGAAAACAACTTGATCTGGGCGAGGCTGTGGCGACAATTAGGGTTTTGGCTTCGGTTATCAGGTCCAGTAAAGCTACCACCGTGATATGGAGCTCGAGATTGATTAGGATTTTTTTGGGAATTATTCCAATTAGGAGAGAAGAGGATTGAATTGATAGATTAGGGGAGAAGTGGATTGAAGGAGTTGATTTTACTTTGGTTGAGGCGCTTGCATTGATAGTGAAAACTGAAGAATCGAGTATTCAAAGGATTCGAGCCTCCGATAATGGTGAACCGTTGTGGGTCTGTTCATGATTTGGAATGGGGGAAATGCAGTAAATAATAGCTTTAGTTATTTAATTTGTTTAATCATTTATTATACTATTTGTTAATGGTTTTTTTGTTTATTTATATTTTTGCCCTCTAATATAATAAAAAAATTTGAAAACTTATTTTTTTTAGTGCACATCAGCACAAATTTGTCTAGTCAGCGAGCCACGTCATCAATTTGTAATGTGGCATACTTAATTGAACCAAAGTGAAAAAAATTGATAGTTCAATCATCTAATTGACAAAATTCAAAGGTGGATCACCGAAATGGAATATAACATATAGTTTAGAATATAACATATAGTTTTGTACAAAGAGTATCTATTTATTAATAATAATACAAAATGACATAATATTATTAATTTATCATCATAATTTTATTACCATACCACCACTGTTAAATTAACAATTTATTATTTTATGGATTATATGGAACAAATAGCGCTCTTAATATCCATACGTAAATTCTATAAATGAGATTATTTTTGTAAAATGAGAGAGTATTCTTAGTGCCTTAGTGGATTTTTCATCGTTTCTAAATTGATGCTTAGGCATATGGATACAAATGCTCACAACTCGTTTGACGATCCAACAAACAATCTGCAGAGAAGTATATTATTATAAATTTCTACTTATATAAGACTCAGAAATCAAATTAATAAGACATTTGAACTCAAAGAACTATAGTCACATGTACAAACAATCTGTGTGTTTTATATAAGTTCATTATTGTTTGTAATTTAATTGTGTGGGGACTTTCTACTAAACTTGAAACTAGGCTAAATTCAATGAGCTGGATTTGTTTCATATCTTTCTTTTCTTGTTCTCTAGCTACTAAAGCATGCACTCAAAGACATGATGTCCTAAAGTTACCTTGCCAAACCCACTTCATCATCATCTTCTAATTTTCTTTTATATAATAAATTGTCAAGAAATATTTTTCATTTTAATTTATTAGATATGTCATTATTGACTTTTAAAAGTTAATTTTAAACATTTTTAAACTCAAAATTTGATGAGATTCATTAAAAATAAAAACTTAGTTCATATGAAAATATCTTAAATTAATTTTAAAAACCCAATAATGATCTCATATTTTCAAAGGAGTATATTTTATGCTAACTTTTATATATATATATATATATATATATGGAGGGAAGTGTGTAATCATGCAAGTGACAAAGATTTGGATACAATTTTCAAAGAGAAGTAAGGGAAGAAGCGCTAGATTTAGTAAAAAGGTATATCCTGGCAGAACGAGGTTCTACATATAGTAAGTAGTGGACAAACTTTGGGAACATTTGCAGGTAAACATATATCCTCCAATCAGATTTTCATCTTCTGGCTTAGAATTTTATGGCCTCTCTCCTGTCCTCCTGTCCTCCTTCCACCTGCAACTCTCATCAATTAATATCCTCTCTCTCTCTCTCTCTCTCTCTCTCTCTCTCTCTCTCTCTCTCTCTCTCTCTCTCTCTCTCTTACAGAGGCACACAGAGTTCAAAAAACCAAACTCTATATCATCACATATATATTTCCCTGGTTAGTGACTCACTCCCCTCTTTAACTCTCTCTTTTTCTACTTTCTTCTTTTTGTTGTTTTAATCTTGCTAAATAGGTGAGACTGAATCAAAGGAGCTAAGAAACTAATTACCCATATATGCAGAAAAACAGTTTGATGGGTACCTTGAAAAACCACAGCATTCAAGGTGAAAATATTAGATCCATGAAAGACAACACTAACAACAACAAGGTGATCAACAAAGATTCGTGGAAAAATATTTCTAGTAGCTTTGCTGATACTACTAATCTTGGAGGTGGAGATTTGTTTTCATGGCCTCCAAGATCTTACTCTTGTAGCTTCTGTAAAAGACAATTTAGATCTGCTCAAGCTCTTGGCGGTCACATGAATGTTCATAGGAGAGATAGAGCCAGGTTGAGGCATTCTCCTCCAAGAAATGGTCAGTTCTCTCTCTTTAACCTTAATCTTGATCCAAACCAAAACCCTAACCCTAGCCCTAACCCTAGCCCTAACCTTAATTTCTCATCATCTAAATCACACTCATCAACATCTGCTTCATCAATATTGTTCCGTCAGCCATTCACTTCCAATTTATCTCCTTTGGTGTCTCCCCCTCTTTCCTCACTGTCTAACTCACCCTCTTCTGCTTCTCCTAGTAACGAAAGCAAAATTAAAACCACGAAAACATTTTTTGGGGCTGGAGAATTTGATGGTTTCTTTAAAAGAAAAGAGTGTGAAGTTGTGCAGAGGGTAGAAATTGTTAGGCTGAACTTGGAGATTGGTATGCTTAGTGATTCAAAGAATGATTTGGATTTGGAACTTCGTCTCGGGTACTCTTAGATGAATCAAGTGCTTTTCCCTAAGCACTATATATAGTTCTAAAGCTGCTAGCCCTAGTTGTTTGGTTATTGCACTACTTTTGAGCAACATATCTATCTGACCTCCTGCTCTAAGATTAATTAATTTCACCATGGTGATCAACTTCTCAAGAGGCCTAGAGATTAATTTGCGCAGATGTATCCATGTAAGACTTTTACTATTTGTGAATTAGTTTCTATGTTCAAATTTTAATGTACTACTCTAGTTAATATTATTTCCTAGCTAATCTATTTTTTTTACCAGGCCCATGGCATGTATGTTTAAATTATAATCAATTTTTAAGCTGATCTATCTCTTTTTTTAACCAGGTAACCATGGCTTGTATGTTTAAATTATAATCCATTTTTATGCCAAAAACTGCAAATTTAAATTTTTGTTTGTATATATCTCCTCTCCCTGATATTACGTATGATATGTTTTTAGGTATAATTTTATGTATATGTGTTATAGAGAGATCATTTTTCTTCCTCTCAAGCTCTATTGGATGGTTTTCTTGCTCTTTTGTTTTATTTTTTATTTTTATTTTTTACTTAATCCAAGAACAACTCAAACTACTTAAACTTTTACTTCTTTGGTTAGTTTTTCTTACCATAAGGATGTCAAGTTCATGATAAACTACTAAATATATGCTCCACTTCTTCAATTGAGTGAAATCAAATTCCATTTATGAAAGGCACAAGCATTAGTTCTGTGTGTAGAACAATTTAGTTATTTGTCATGACATCTTACGAATGTCTAGTTCGACCTTTTGATTGTCTATCAGTTACGCAGAAAAATATTATAGTAGTAATTTTTTTGAAAAAAAAAGTAAAATTAATAAATGGTGTCTTCATATAGTTTTTAACAATCTCTTGATAAATTTTACCATTATAATTCGGTATAACTTAATCGCAATCCATAACAACTCTTTAATGAATTAGGAAAAATTTGAAAGTAAGTCAAAAGTTTTGCATATAGTACTAGCCGTCAAGTGTGTTAAAACTTTTTCATGTGCTAGCTTTTAAATTTTTTAATTATTTTATTTTGGACATGAATATGAATAATTTATTAAGTTTTCTAGTAACAAAAGCCACATTTTTTGCTTGAAGTTTATTTTAAACGTATGGAGCTCAACATCGGAACCGGTGCATTTGGATTTTAAATGGAAAGTGATTCAAAGAAAAGCACCGCTATTCTGTTTGAACCACTGAAAAAGTTGTTACTTTAATTTAGAATATAAGTGAAGACAAAGTTCACAACATCATCAAGAAGATGAATGAAGGGATGAATATTATTGACTTAACCAAATTCCTCTTATTTTACAAGTTTTAATGCCCATAATCACTTGTATTTTATATACTCCAAAATATTAGGAATCCACAAAACTGCCCACTGGCTAGCACTGCCAGAAACATATTTTGAACTTTCATAATCAAATATATGATCTTATTTTGTCACATATGAAATCTCGAGTTGAATGCGTAAACAATTTATATTAAAAGATATGCATGTAGCACAATTATAAGCTAAGAGCATTTACAACAGTTTTTTTATTTTTATCTTTACTCTGTAGTGCTATTGGGTCATTCTGCAAAATAAGAATTCAATTTTTTCACTATGTACCCAACATGTTCTTTATTTTGATTCCTTAAATAATAAAATTTGAAATTTAAAAGTTCCAACAGTCAAAACATCAAATTAATAATAATCTTATAATTTATAAAAGAGAGAGTATAATTTATCAATTATATTCCACTGTAAAATAAATTTTATTTTATTTTAAATTTTAAGTAATTTATGGAGAGAGTATTGAATGGATTGTAGTTGTAAATGTACATAAGATCAATATTAACTTTTAAAAAGTTAATTTGTGATATTTTAAATTTAAATTTAATATGATTCATTTAAATTTTGAAAATAATAAATTTTATAATTAATAGTACTTTTATAATATTTATAATTTTATTGACATAAATTAAATAAATTTATATCAATTTTATATTTGAATACGTTTGAAATTAATTTTTTTTAAAAAGTCAATATTAAGTTTATAATTTAAAAATGAAGTACTAAAAAATGTCAATATATGTATTATTGATAAGTTGTCCACTTAAATGAGGGTGTGAAATGTCATTTTGTATATATAGAGAATAATCTTTTGATTCCCTCGTACTGGGGAGTAAAATCCTATAAAGGGAATAAAATAGAGAGTCAAATAAGAATAAGGAAACTGTTTGATAATGATTTATTGATATATTCTTCAAAATTGAGGATAGAGAGTTGATTAAAAAAACTGTTATTAATGCTTAAGCAATCTCTAGCTAGTTAAATATCCATTGAGCTAACTAAAGGTCTTAGCACCGATGGTAGTCCCTCACCTTGTGTTAATTACCAAGTGTAAGGGATCAAATTCTTCTACTTATAAGCACAAACCGCCCTTAAGAGGTATCCAAACCTAAGAGAAGTATACAACATAAATAAAAGAAAGAGGAAAAGACTAAAAATCAACCGGCCTCGAGCTATTGGTATTAAGGTGGGACATCAATTCAGCCACAATTCTAGTAGTTTTTTTAGGTCGAGTTCTAAGATGAGTTTTAGTTTGACAAAGCAATATTATACTTAATTGTATTAGGGAAACAGTTACATTGGTTATGGAGTAATTAATTCTTAGTCAAATAAATCTTACTAATACTAATAAAAAGTCAAGATTGAACGAATAAGAATCATGCTAATACTCCCCTTTAAATGTAATTTTATTGGAGATGGTCAAAAAAATTTGAATGAATAAGAATCGTGCTAATACTCCCCTTTAAATGTAATTTTATTGGAGACGGTCAAAAAGATTTGAACCTTAAACTTTACATAGTCAGAATCATAATATTATGTTAAGTAATCAACTCATTTAAAAATAAAAGAAAAGGATGTCAATCTTTTTTGAGAAATCGAGTATATATATGAAGTGTATATATACAAGAAATATCTATATATCACTCATATGTATATGTATATATATATATGAAAAAAATGAAAGTGTACAATTGTGCAAATTTTAAATGTACACAGTCTACGATCGTAACTCTACGATCGTAGAGTTAAGTCACTCTACGATCATAATATTCACTCTACGTTTCTACGGTAATAGAGTGACTACTCTACTATAGGTCAGTGACTACTCTACAATCGTACAGTGACTTAACTTCACGATCGTAGAATATATTGTGTACATTTGGGAGTCTGAACAGATGTACAATTCCATTAACTCCTATATATATATATATATATATTTAGGTGAGATCGAAGCATTCTCGCTTAAATAACATTCTTTATCAAAATGACGAATTTTTGAGGACGCATGATTCTTTTATAAATACGCCATGGCGTAATTTATAAAAATGCCACCACTGACATTTTTGTCCAAAACTACGCTGCTTTTGATATAAGAAATGTTATTTAAGGCGGAATGCTATTTAAGCGAGAATATAACGATTCTTATATATATATATATATATATATATATATATATATATATATATATATATATATATATATATATATATATATATATATATCTAAAAGCGACTAAAAGAGCGGACCAAGGAGCGGACCAAGGCAAAAATATCACGGGTTTCGAGTGCAGGTCGGCAAAACACGCTGAGTTGACCTCAAACTCATGCGTGTTTTTGCCTGGTCATTCCTCATTATCCGCTCTTTTCATCATTTTAAAAAATCTCCCTATATATATATATATTTATTGTCGATGACATGTAGTGAGTGATTGGGGTGCTTTTCCCAAAGCCTGATGGTTTGCATGTTCCCGACATTGTGCGGGTGTGAAATGGTATGATGGGTATTCCTTAAACAGAATAGGGATGTTTGTTTTTGTCGAGTTCAAAGCAAATAATATGAAGTATCAGAGAACTGAAACACCCTCAATTCTTTCCCAAATAAGAAGTGTGGGACACTCGCATCCTTGCAAACACTCCCCCACCCCCAACCTCTTCTGTCATCCACCATTAAACCAATATATGTATATATATATACTCACAATTCTTTAATTAAATTTGGCCATATCTTTGTTTCAGTTTGATCAATGTGGCAAGACACTATCCATCAAATTTCAAAAGCAAAAGTTACCTTTTTATTGTGAAGCTAAAGCGACGATGATCCTTTAATTTGTGTCACATGAATATATTATATATACATAGCTTAATTTAAGTATATTAATTTGTTAAGAAAAATGAGGACTACAGAGGGTACTGCATGTTTTTTATTTTATAATTGTGGAGGTAGAAATGAATTAATACATGGATCCCCAAAAGAGAATCAACTTTTGAAACTTCATGTGCTAGACGTGAACTTTTATTCCAAATGGGAATCCACTTTTGAAACTATTGTAATGATGCCTATGGTTTTACTAAATATTGTTATCCTTTTCTAATTAATTTAACGTCCCAATTCAATCTATATAATGATGATAGTGTTAAATAAAAGCTGAGTACTTGGCCACTTTTCTCCTTTAGAATCTGTAATTTAATTAGAAATCATTTTTTTAAAAAATTGAAAAGAAAGATTTTTATCGTGGAAAAATATCTCTTTAGCCTATTTTTCCATTATTTGGATAATTATACTGGAAATTTGGCTCATCTTCGATACACTTATTCTATTTTTTTCTCACAACTTTACAAAATATGCATCTTAGCTTCACTTGGTTGGAGAAGTTGTTCAAATATATATACTAACAGATAAATTAAAACAATATGAACACTTGTATAAGAAATTATATATAATAATTAAATGGATTTATGCCATTAATTTAATGGACAGAAGTACTGTTCTAATCATTTCATCAGACAGAAAATAAATGTAAGAGGTTGAAGGAATACCAAATTTCATTTAGTACTACTACTACTCCTCCATCATGGTCTTCCCTTGTAGCTAGATAGATTTATATAAGTTAGACACTGAAATGCGATGATTCCAATCTAGAGAACCATCATCTCCATGCAGATCGATTGACCCCACCTCTATATAATACCATCATTTCTGTTTTAAAAGTACTATCATCGTCATGTATTATATATGTAATTTCGTACCACTCTGTTTGTTCTAAGGAAAAAATTAAGTCTCATACGTAAATTTTTGTTCCACAATATCCATACATATATATATATATATATATATATATATATATATATATATATATATATATATATATATATACACACACTAATAATAGTATAAAATGAAACCAGTATTTATGTTTGTAATTATAATGTTAGACTAAAAGACAATATGCACCCCAAATTTTACATCGATGTTGATATTTGCACCCCAAAGTGAAAAAGGTATACACCCCATACTTTACTTATGCGAAAATGTAGTTGCACCTTTTTATCAATTAACCCAATAAAAATGACTGGCTAAAGCACACGATATGGTTCTAAGGAGGTGTTTAAGTCTTTTCCTTCTTTCCAATCTTATTTACACAAAAAAATGGAGACTAGTTCATCATCATCCTCATGCTCTGCATCTCTGTCCTCCTCAAATCCTTTTTTTCTCTCTTCTTTCCCTCCTCCATCAACAACAACAAGAAGAAGCTCCCGCCGAGACCCACCTCGATTCCATCAGACTTGGCTCTCGCACCGCCATGTTCGTCTCCAACCACTCCATAGCCCACCGTGCCTTAGTCCGAGCAATGTAGCCGCTTTCTCGACCAGTCCCAAACCATTCCAACCAACCCAAGTCGCTTTCAAAGAACTAACACAACATCAACTCCGAACTCCCATTCACTTTACCCCACATGGCAGCTCCTCCGCCGCAATCTCACCTCTGAGATCCTCCACCCCTCTTGGGGACAAGCTTGAAGAGAACCAAATCAAACAAATTGAAAAGGTGCAGCGAGATTTACTATTAAACATAATTCGATTTAACATACTCAATTTGTGGCCTAAATTGGGGAAGGTTGCATTTCGCTAGAGATGGAAGGAGTTCTTGCAGCTCTGCCAAAATCGGGAAAGATGTATTAGTTCCCTTATTAAAGCTCGAGTCGAAAAAATTGGGGAAAGTTGTATTTCGCATGTTGAAGGCTATATTTAGATAAAGCACAAAAAGCCTTGAGAAAATGTATTTGGGATGATTACAAGATAAACTAATAAATGTCAAACAAAAACAAATATCTTGAAATTTATATGCCTCGAGAAACCTTAAAGAATGTGAAGGAGCTATTTCATTACGTGTACTTTTACTATTCGCTTTTAATTGGTTTTGGTTGGTTGTCCCGATTCCAAAGAATCTTCAATTGAGAAAGTTGAGATTGGGTTTTACTGACTTACTTGCTTTCGCTTTGGTTTTGTATTCTCTTTTAACCAATTTATTGCATCTCTTGATATACATAGGTAATGTGGCATTATAGTTGCTTGAAATACATTGGGGATAAATTGATATCTTTATTCATTTGTTGGTTGTGAAGCTTTGAGGACCAAAGATATCGTTATAGGAATGGGAGGAGGTCTCATTCCAAAGCATGGTTAGTGGCGAATGATGCATAGCTTGATTTTAATGTTGTACAACGTGGAGATGCAGAGATGACACAAAAATTATATCGTGTTGTTCGTGCTCTGTCTTGAAATGGGAGAGAATAATCCGATCATCAACATTCATGATCGTAGTGTCTTTGGAGGAAATCTGTAATGTTGTTAAAGAAATCATATATCCAAAGGGTGCGAAGATTGATATCGTGGTGATTGTAGTTGGAGACCATAAAATGTCTGCTTGGAGATATGGGTGCGAGAATATCGTGAGCAAGATGCAATATTGGTGAAGCCCCAAAGCCGCAATCTCTTGCGGTCAATCACAAAGGAAAGGGTGTCTATGGTCATTATTGGTACCATTAGTGGTGAGGGCGTGTTGTTTTAGTTAATGACTTAGTTATTGAAACCGACAATCGCTCCATCTGCTTCGAGCACAATATCGACATAATGATCCTGTGATTGAACTTATGCAGAATTTCATCACAATTTTCGTTGTCTTGAATTGGTAGTTCTTCTTCTTCTCTAATTCCCTTGAAGCTACTCCCTCGGCTAAAGAACGTAAGAACGGAGATTGTGCTTCGATGGTAAAGAACGTAAGAAATAACTTCAATATAAGCATATTTAAAGGCGAATTTGTTAATGGTGGTTTTGGTTTGGTTTGGTTTGGCCTTACGTTAACATTGCATATCAGGTTTTCAAGAAAATACCTTCGAACGCCTTTTTTAACTCCCACAGAAAATGGGTGTTTGTTTAAGAGAGAAAGTTAATTATGGAGGAGAGAGAGATAAGGGAAAGAGATTAGAAGACAATGTGCACCCCAAGCTTAGAGAGAATGAGAAGATAAAAGAGAAAAGACTTAAATACCCCTCAAAATTCACATTATGACCTTTAGCCTGGTCATTTTGACCTAGCTAATCGACGAAAAGTGTGCAACTGCAACTGTTTTAGCATAAGTAAAGTATGGGGTGTACTTAGACACCTTTTTTACTTTGGGATGCAAATATCAACATCGGTGTAAAGTTTGGGGTGCATATTGTCTTTTAGTCTATAATGTTATTACTATGTCATTAGTATTAAAAAATTTATTAATTTAATATATTTTTTGTCAATTTTGTGATCAATCTCTTTTTACGAAAGCGGGTGAATACGCAATATAGATACACTTGTATATTTGTTTTATTTCCCTACGTCATTTAATGAACTTGTTCAATGCCCATCTAATGAGTTAGTCGTGTCCAATATTTAATGTGCCTACAAATACATCTACCAGTTTCTGATTTGTGACACGTGGATAAGATAGGAATAATTCGAGATAAATATAACAAAACTGGTAGATGTATTTATCTAAAATATCTAAAGATCTAAAAGTTTGTTCTTAAAGAAATAACATGCATATACATACTTACCCAGAAGCAGAAATTGAGCCCAAATACCATATAAAAGTTTTAGGTTGTTACATACCTACCCACCACCAGAAATTTAGTCTTATCTCTTTGTTTTGAAAAACCTAATAAACTTTCATTAAACTAAGAAAGGAGTGCATGTAAAAGATTTGGATGAACAACCCATATAATAAATACAACTTGAAAATTTGTTACATAGTAAAAAATCCCCTCGAAACAACTTTCATTCTTACTCATTTCTGCAAAATAAAAAATAAGACTATTATTTATAATTACAACTAGGGGTGAGCATTCGGTTATAACCGAACCGAAATGCCTATTCTTGCTTATAACCGAAAACCGAAATGTCGACAAAACAACTATCCAAAATGCTAACCAATTTTAAACTAACCGAATTATCAATACCGACTTCATCGAATGCACAATTCGGATATTTTGATAATAACCGAACTCATGCACTTGATTAAAATTAAGCATAAAGCAACATCCATTCATCTAACATAAACATTAAATAAATTGACAAGATTACATGATTACATCCAACATCCAACAACATGAAGCAACAAGCCAACAAATACAAAGAAGAAATTAAGTTAATTAATCTGTTATAAATTAACAAGACTCCATGAGATATCCCAAGTTCAACAAGCAACAAGCAACAAGCCAACAGAACAAAGAATCAAAGAATAACAAGAAGCCAAGCCAACAAAGAATACGACTCCATGAGATATCCCAAATTCCCAACAACGAAGAAGTTCTATCAAGAATGCATATAATAGAAGTCGAGAACAACAACTCAAAGAAGTCAAGAACAAGCAAAGCCAAGCTAAAGAAGCGCAAGAAGCCAAGAATCGCTACGGTCTAAAACAACACAGATTATATACAATTTCTCCTGACTCTCTGTTATGAAACAAAGAAAGACCTAAATACACCCTGCGCATCGGGTTATTTTCATACAAGTAATGGATTGAATAATCTCCCTTCAAAACTCTCTATTAGCATTCCTGGTGTGAAATAATTTAGATTGTGCAACCTAAGTTCTTCTATGCCTGATTTAAAGAAGAAATCATTTAACAAAGAAATTAAGTGACTAATATTAGAAGGATTAGCTCTACAGAATAGGAGAATATCATCAACAAAAAATAAATGGGAGATACCACTAGAGCCCCTGGCCAATTGAATAGGGTAAAAACTTTTCTTTAACTCCCCTTCATGGAGTTTAATAGATAAACCATTAAGGCATAAAATAAAAATATAAGGAGAAATAGGATCACCTTATCTAAGACCACACTGTACGAGGTCAAAAAAGCTCACTCATTTGACCTTGCTATTTTAGGGAAAAAGACAGAAGAAGTATAAGAGAAAACAAAGAAATGGTTACGTTTAGAGTATGCTTATTGGAAACAAAATCAAACGATACATAAAAGAAGAGACATTATTTGGGACAGTGGCATAAAAATTCACACAGCTTTTCCAAGTTTATGTTATCATTGAATCTTAAAGAAAGACATAAGAGGATCATAAACAGCTTGCTTAGTATACAAGCTCACTGCAAAATCTTGGCTATTAAGTTTTTAGCTAAATACATGGCTGTTTTTATCTTTCTAGTTCAAGGAAATATATGGTTGTTTGTAACCTCTACTTCATATGATCAGATTTCAACACCATAAGATCATATTTCTGAATTTATCGACCAAAAAAATAAAAAAGAAACAGTTGTATATGATGAATCGAGAGACAAATTTACCTCATTAATCAAGTTGAGTCACGGAAACATTGGCATCATTAGTAACTTCGCTCAAGTTGGATATTGCGAAACAAAATAAACAAAAACAATAATTAGAAGACAATGAACTCAAATTGGATAACAATAGTTTTATTAATTCAATAATATAAACAAAAAACAATAATTATTACCACACTCAAGTTTAGAAGCAAAGTCGATATCTTCCTCCACATCAATGCGATTCTTCACTTTAACCCAATCTTGAGAACATATGAGAGCTTCAACCATATTAGGAGACAATGAACTCCTAAATGCATCAAGAATGCGTCCCCCCGTGCTAAATGCGGACTCCGAAGCAACGGTAGAAATGGGAATAGCCAACACATCACGGGCAATACGTGCAAGGATAGGGAATCTTGCACTATTAGCTTTCTACCACCCCAAAATATCGAAAGTATCAATATCTTCTTCCACATCTTCACTTAAATACTTGTCCAATTCAGATTTGTCTCCAAGTACAACTCCGGTCCGACGCCTTTTGAACTCTTCTGTAATTCTATTTGTATTTTGGGATTCCATTGAACTAGAACCTTGGGATGACATTGACATGTTACTTGCACTTGATTTTCCACTTTCTTGAGTTGAATACTTTTCTTGTACTCATTAAACAAATCTTCCATTGATCTCTTCACACTATCGGCAATCTCCATCCCCAAGGGCCTTATTACTTGATTGATATTCTAAATTCCTATATTCATTACCAATATCAAAGTGAAAATCTATTTCCAAACCCTCCAATGATTTTCAACGTCAATTTCACCCTTTCCATACATTCTTTCTAAACCAAATTGAACAAAACTCAACTTATACCGAGGATCAAGACAAAGGAATATATAACAACATATTCATTTTTGTAACATTTCCCAATACTTATCATATTTCATTTTCATTGCCTTAGCCATTCTTTTGTAATTCTATATCATTGCTTCTTTCCCAATCATTCAAAATAATATAAGTGTCACATATTTCAAGAAATGCATTATTTGATGTGACATAAGATGAGCCCTAAATTTTCACGTTGAGATTATAAAATGTTCTAAGAAGCCAACAAACAATTTGGATCTATTCCAATCCGAGTCCGTTGGAATATTTTTGCCCCCCATCTCTTTTTCAAAGCCCCGATCTTTAAACCCAAATCGATCAAATGCTTCCTTGTATTTTAAGGCCGAGCTTAACATCAAGTAAGTTGAGTTCCATCTAGTTGGACAATCTAGACTCAAGCCTTTCTTATCTTCAAGACCACAATACTCAATGCAGTCCTTAAATGACTTGACCCTAGCTGGAGATTGTTTTGCATACTTCACTGCACGCCTAATTGTCTCAATAGATTTCTCAATCAATTTCAACCCATCATTCACAACAAGATTAATAATGTGAGCAATACATCTTATGTGAATGAATTTACCATCTAAGACATTAGTTCTCCAGTATGCACATCTATCTCTCAAGTAAGCCGCCACAGTATCATTTGAGCTAGCATTATCTACAGTGAGTGTCATAACTTTAGAAAGTCTCCACTCAATTAGACAAGACTCAACCATTTCCCCAATGTCCTTCCCCTTATGACTTGTGATGGTTCGAAAATTCAAGATTTTCTTATGCAATTTCCAGTTTTCATCAATAAAATGAGCAGTAACACACATATAATTCAAGCGTTGATTAGAAGTCCATGAGTCAGTTGTGAGGCAAACACGTTCACAATGTTTTCTAAGGATTGTTTTGAACTTACTCTTCTCATTCTTAACAAACGAATACAATCTCTAGCAAATGTAAAACGTGAAGGCAATTGAAACCTAGGACAAGCAACTTTCATAAGTCTTTTAAAACCCTCCTTCTCAATATGTTTGAAAGAAAGTTCATCTACAATAAGATAGTGAACTACGGCTGCACTAACCGCTTCTTGATCAAACCTCCAAGAAGTGAGTGTACCCTCACATGCCCCTCCCTCTCCCTCACCCTCTTTAATCCCTACAAGTTGGGGTTGAGCTTTGTCCATGTTGATAGGATTTTTTTTACAAGTTCTAAAGTGATTTCTTAAAGAAGTAGTGCCATTTGAAGATGAGTCAACAGCTAATTCTTTTTCACAATAAGTACACTTACCTTTGATGACATTACTATCCTTATCTTTAACGGGAATGAAGTGCCCCTCAGTCCACACCTTGGATCTAGGTGTCATCCTTTTTCTTGGCATTTTTACACTTTCCGAGTGTCCCGTAGTTTTTGTACTTGTCGTGGGTTCTTTTGACTTCGGCTCTATATCGGTGGGAACAATGTCGTTTGTCTCTCTCCCATGTCCAATTGGATCAAGGTCATCAAGGTTAGGCTCGTCCGTATCATCCACCATGTGCAAATCATTTAAAATACTTCTTGACTTCATCTACAAATGTCAAACAAATCAAATTATTATGTCAATCCCTATTAACTATCAACAATTCAACATAGGTGTAATTTTGAAACAAAAGGAAACAAATTCGTTGAATGACCAAGAACAAGAACAAGAACAAGAACAAGAACAATTCTCTTTATAAGTTTATATAATCTAGTTAGTTACCTGATATTGAAAAATGAAACAAAAGATTATTATGTGAGTTGAAATCTTAAGTACGTTCTTACTCCATTCCAACTCAATTTATGCACTGAATTAACATGTGTGTGTATATAGAAAAGGAGACAGCAAATCGCTAACATTCATACCAAAAGTTCAATTGGGGGGAAGAAAGGCTAATCATTAGATTGATATTGCTATCTACTCCATCTAATAGAAGAACTGAAGAAGCAATGATCAAATGATCCCACTCCAGAGATCAATCATCACTGCTTTTTTTCTTCGGGATCGACCGATTTCCGATGATTTCATAAGCGAAATAAAATATAAAAATAAAATATTACAATCCTAATAATTGCAACCAAATACGAGGAAGAAAGATACACAACTAGTCGGGGTAATCATAAAAGTAATCATAAAAGAAAGGTAATTTTATAGATAGTACAACAAGTCAACAAATTGAGAAACTTGCAAAATAATTGCTACCCAAACAGAGTCACTGTCACAGAGACGAGATACACAGATTTATACCCTAACAATTAACAAATACACAGATAAATAGGTATCATAATACCTACCACCAAATCACCATAATATCATAATAATAAAGAAACCAAATAATTCTAAGATTCACAAACAAATACAACACAGAGAGTCGAGAGACGAGAGTCACGAGATACACTTTACACGATTTATACCCTAACAAAGACGCATACATCGGGTCTCGAGGACTATGCGAGGCAAAGACGACAATCGAGATTTGCCATGGGCGAGGCAGACAGATTAGTGAGAGTCGAGATCGAGATGCGAGACGACTCACGACAGTCAGACGTCAGTGAGGGTCCGTCGAGACGAGACGAGACTCGAGAGGGTCGAGACGAGAGTCGATCGAGAGTGACTGAGTGAGGAATCGAGAATGAAAGTCTTTGAGATCTCAGATCTAGGCGAGAATGACTGGTTAGGGCAAAATGGGATTGGGGATTTGGGAGAAAACTCAGAAAACAAAATGGGGGAGGGAAATCGGGAATACTGATGTCTGAATAAAAGTAAAAACAAGTTAATAGATAATAATATAATTAATAATTATTTTTTTTAAATATTACAATTCGGTTATTCGGATACCCGAATAGTCTGATTTTGAAAACCGAAACCGGAACCGAATACTGAATAATAATTCGGATATAACCGAAATTCCAAAAAAAAACCGAAAACCGAAATAATTCGATTAAAATAGTTCGATTCGGTTCGATAGTTCGATTTTATCCGTTTTTTGCTCACTCCTAATTACAACCACTGCTAAAAAATTCAACTCGATTATCTATACCTACAGCCCCACCATTCACTCGCACTTTCAATATCTATATGTAGTCTTATCTATATCTATATTTATATTATAAAGCATGCATGGGAGGCGTCGTGATTTTGTCACTTTTTTTTCTCTTTTGGTCCTATAATTTTAGATATATTATTATTTTATCGTTTTTAGTTTATATTTTTTATTTAGTCTACCAAATTTATAATTTAAATTTAAATTTCATCCCAAATTTTATTTTACATTATTTATACACGCAAGTTGCGTGTACCACCGGAAGCTAGCTAGTACGTACCATATAAAATTTTTGAATTTCCAAATTTAATAAAACAAAAGATCATATTTGTTTACAAGATTAAAAAAAAGGGATGATATTATTTAGTCCATCCTTCTCTAGTCAACATGATTATCATTAGTGGCACACATGTTACGTGTGATTAGTGCGAAGATTAAATATAACATTTAATGAATAAAGTAAGAATATCAAAAAATAAATTATTGAAGATAAAGAAATTTGTTTTCCTAAACTTGTTGGGACAGAATTTGAAAGAGTGAGCAAAATTTATGACACAATTATACTAAAAACTTAAAACGGCTCCTGGAGCCGTTTTATTAATATAATAATATAAATGTAATATAATTTCTGTTCGGCATCATAAGACATAAGGTGGGCTATGCATGCCTGCTTGCCTGCCTCGATAATGTATTAATACCCGGTTCACATCATTTCTACTGTCATTATGTTCCACCCCATGCATATAGTTTTGTAGGGTTGTCATCATCTCGCACTATATAGAATTTCAATTTTTTTCTTATAAACCGTATAAAGCCAATTAAAGCGTAATTTAAGTCCTTGTCACAAGATTTTTATCCTTTTCAGATACAAGCAAAACATCATTTTCCGGTGCTACAATATGAAGAAGTAACTAGCTACGTACTTTAATCTATCTATATATAAGCTGCAATATTTCAAAACCAAGCAAAACCAAAAACTGCTCAACCTATGTGTATGCGCATTTATTTTTTACCAATTGATATAGACATATAGGTATATATGGATTTCATTCAAGAACTTCGATGCTAGACTTGCTAGTTGTAAGCCAAGAACTTCAATTCGATGCTAGACTTGCTAGTTGTGGCTTACAACTTTGAAGCTCTAAATGTTCGTCAATAGATCTTAAAGTTTCTCTATATACATGGCTCATATATTTTTCTTATTTTTTCTTTTTGTGAAGCAATCCAACTCTTATCGTAACACCCCCTTCCTAAATAAAAAAAGGAGGTCACATGCAAAGTATAACAAATCTCAAAATAATTAATAGAGTGATGAGTGCATATTATTCATTTATTTTAATTTCTTTATGTTTAGTTTTATTGCATGTTTGATGTGTATATGAACTTATAATTAAGGTGTAATGATTTCAGAAAGAATTGGAGCTGAAATGAGGAAAAAGAGAAAATTGCAGGGTTTTTAGCATTAAGTTGGATGCATAGTCTTGGCTTGGAACTTGGATTTTATTGTAGAGCTCTTCCTTAACTTTCCGAAACATCTTGAGTCGTCTCAATCGGAGTTCATATGAAAAAGTTATGATCTTTTTATCAGACAGAAGTTGAACCTCAAAGTTTGGAAGTTGCAATTTGCATAACAGTTACTTGGAGCCTGATTTCAACCTTGATACAGCTAGAATCTGTCAAATCTCAAAGAATTAAAGTTGTAGATTGGTTGATATCGTTGTTTTAATAGGTAGCAGGCCCCGTAACTCCTCCTAGATCAAAAGTTATGCTCGTTTTACCAAAGAATACCGCAACAGGAAATGGAAATTCGCCCCTGCGAATTTAAGCGGGAAAATTAGAAAATCTTGAATTTTTGGAAAGTTTTCTAAAAGCAGATTTCTACATGAAATTTGATTGATATTTCTTTTAGATTTAGGATATCTTTAGACTGAGATTAATTTCCAAATTGGATTTTATTTTTTTATGAAAACTAGTTATGGTTTGTACTTCCTTTTAAGATTTGAATTTCTAATTCCCATAGGATTTAAGATTTTGTCTAGCACTATAAATAGAGAATGATAATCAGAATTTTATTCATTCAATCATTTACTATATTCTCTCATTTACAACATTGGGGATTGAAGACATGAGCTAAGTTCTTTTTATTCAGTTCTAAATGATGTTGCCTTAATTAATGGTTAATTAAGTATTCATTATTTATTCCTTCTCACATGAAATTCATTCTTGATAATCTGATTTAATTTCTGAATGCTATTTGGCTTAACTGATTTGATTTTTGCAGAATTGAGTTATTAACGAATATCATATGCTAGATCAAGGAATAATATTACGTGTAATTGATTGTTCCTAATCACAAGTAGTAATTAGTAATACATGATTGTGGACAAACTTTTGAGTATTGCTATGATTATCAAAAGACAAGTTAAACAATCCGAGCTTATGTGTTTGTTGCTTGGAATAGTCTAATTCCCTAATTCTTAATGATACTGTTATATTAAATCTAGAGAGCTTGTTCTATGTTATATAATGGTTAGAATCTTGTAAAGAGCTTATTTTATTGAGTGATGTTGCCTAATTTTTTTAATAGCACTTTACCACGCAAGTATACGCGTTCAATTGTAATATTCAGCAAGCAAGGATATCGTTCTCACGAGGAAATAGACTAATATTTATCAATTACTAATTCTAATACAATTAATCCTATTTTAAACTACGAAATATTGTTTGTGATTTGAAAATTAAACTTAACAAAACTAATAATTAAAATCAGAATTTCACAAGAATAACTGCAGATTTAACACGTTAAGATTCACTACAACAAAAAAGCTTATCAATGACGCTTTGTGGTCGCCGATATCTATCTATGACCGTATCGCGGTTAAGCATTAAAAGCGCGTCAAGATAAAATCTGGTCGCTAAAATGCACATCAATGACCACTATTAGCTTAATCGATTCTTAGCGGACCGATATCGGTGATCGAAAAAAATCCCGGCCGCTAAGTTGAAATCAAGACGTGGGCCATATGCCAAAGTCGACGTGTTTCACGTGTCAATGATCGGAATCAATGATCGCGTGCGGTCATTTGATATTAAAAATAAAATAATGTAATCTTTGCTTTTACATAAATCCTAAAACTCATTACTGTTTTGTACTGTTTTATCCCAACACACATACACAATAACAAAGATACACAACAATATAAACATCCATCGTCCATCATATAACACATACACTAAACTAGAATATAAACCATTCAAAACCAATATGATTTTGAATAAATATAATAACATTTTAAAAATTATTTAAGTAACAATATACAAACATCCTAAGAATGAAACAAGTACAAACTTATATTATAACTATAAAACTAATCTAAAGCAGGTACTAATCAAGCATCACCGCCTCCTTGATCACCCTGTAATATTAACAAAATAATAAAACAAGTTATAAATATTTACTAACTATGTTAATATTGGTATATTACGACAATATACAACAAATTGATTTTATACCTCGTCGCCATCCCCGTGTTGTGATGCTGCTGCTGCCGCTACTGCTTCAGCTAACTCCTCAGCACTCAGAGCCCCCAGATGTCCGCCCAGTATCTTCAGAAGATCCCGATCTTGACATATAGCTCTCACACACACGGTCCGAGTATGAATAATTTGGATGGCTAGATGATCGTAGACTGGGTAGAAGAGCAAAGATGAGCCAATCAAGGATGGGCGTCGTCGTTGTCCTTGACCTTTAACGTAGTTCTTCTTCACAATGACGCCTCTCCCACAACTCTTGATCAATAGACGCAGGCGTGGAGTGCCTTCGTGGATAAATACTTCATTCAATAAACGCTTATAAAGTGTCCTGCGTGTCATCATGTTAACAATTAAATAGTTAAAAATAAATTAATTTTGTAAGCATTAATTAAAGATCAAGTTGTTAAAATTTATTACCATTATCCGGATAGCCTCAGTGCACTTATCACGGGTGGCCACGTCATATATCCAAATGATGGATAGGTGACCTTGAGACCGAGACTCCTATACAAAAATAACACAATATTACTAAGTAAAATGGGATATATTTTCTACAATTCATGATTGAAAACATATTAAAACTTGTAAATACGTACACAGGCAAAGGATATCTTCGCAAGAACTGTGAAATATCGCCACCTCAGTATGTTCCTTTTAGCCTTTTCGCTTTCTTGGATACACCCGAGGCTCATTGGTGGCGGCAGTCTTTCGTCTTTTCACCAAGCTCTCAGCTCTCCATTGGGCACACATCTCATCCCATATGGACTGGGTGCACCACCAGGGGCTATGCTCGTGCATATAATCTTCTCCCTGGCCTGGATGGTCGATCTCTCGGCATTGTGAATGGCTTTTTGTCGTTCTTTATTTAAGTTATCCTTGATACGGACCGCACACTTCGCCGTAATAATGTCTCGAATCACCAAGCTCAAGCGCCCTCCCATCTATACCTTTTCTCGCAAATAAAACAACAATAATAACATTACTAAAAATTATCCTTTGAATATTATATTAATATAATATGTCATAATTAATAAAACATACCAAATTCAAATCAAATCAGATCCTTATGGGCGAGAGTGTGTCATTTACGTAATCATCAGCGTGCGCTGGCTTCAGAAGCATAATTGTGAAATGCACTTCACAATTTTACTATCTTGAAAATCACTACAATATACAAAGAATTTACATTAAAATATATTTATAACAATGAAAATATTAAACCCTTTATATATACACGATGTTTAACTTACGTGCTTTTCGGAGGAGGATCGGATCAGATAAGAATGCGATCATCCGGATTAGCCGGGCCTTCTAAAGACATGATTAGGGCCTCTCGACCCAACCCAAGCTTTTCGTCTTTGCAGTTAAGACATCTATAAATAAAAAAATTAGGATGTTAGTATGAAATTATGAATGAAAATTAATTGTATGAAATAGTTAACTACGATTATCATAAGTGAAAGATACATAAACATGACTGCAAAATAGTTAACTACAACAACTACAAATGATATAGTTAAGGATATAGAGAACATTCCTATATAGAGAACATAAATGAAAGGTACATAATTATGAACTAAACATGAACATGAACATGAACATAAACATACATTTTGTACAATTATAACTAAACAACTACAAATGATATAGTTAAGGATATAGAGAACATTCCTATATAGAGAACATAAATGAAAGGTACATAATTATGAACTAAACATGAACATAAACATACATTTGTACAATTATAACTACACATACATTTTAATGAAAATCGTTGTCTGATGAGTCAGAATCATTTTGTACAAGTATCGGAGATTCATAACCATCTTCTTCAGATTCTGTGTCACTCAATAACTCTTCCTCAATATCATCGCTATCCGCACAATAATCGCCTCGGGATCCAATTCATCGTGTTCATCTCCACCTCTAACTCGGATTACATCATTATTGTCCTCTATATTTATTATAGGAGGTCTCTCAAGCATTTCCTCTTGGTAGAAATCCTCGCCTATTACTTGGACATGACTACACGCTGCGGAGTATGAATTACAACTTGCCAATCAGAAAGCGGTCTATCCCTTTTCCTAACAGGACTAGGAGTATAGTAAACTTGTACCGCTTGAGTTGGTAAAACAAACAGTTCGTTGGAGACGCAGACTCTATAGAGGTCAATATCGACGATTCCATGTCCGTCACAACACGTATCCCTTTTTCCTCAATCAAACCAACGGCAGACTTGAACAAGTGAATATAACCCCATACGTGCGTCTCTATGCACGACAACTCTACGATTTCCTCCAACTCCCCATAAAAGGCACGACCAAACTCATTGTAATAATCTCCTCGACACACACTCCGTAGTTCGTTGTTCTTTTACCGCGCCCATATGCCTTTGTGTGAAATTCCCAACCAATTATTTTGTAACCATTGCGGCTGACTTGGTCCCTGTCTGGTCCCATATCTAAGACTTGTACATTAGCCGGAATCGTTGATCCCTCAGTCAAAGCCTACAAAAACTCCATCTTATTAAATGAAGTAATAGTTAACATGGAGTATATATATATATATATATATATATATATATATATATATATATATATATATACGTTTAAAATTGAACTTACTTTGTCCTTTAGCCAAAATGCAAAGTTTTTATCCCGATTGATTTAAATATCTTTATCGCTTATGCCGGATGCTTCACTTTTAACTCATCATCGTGACAATCTATACCATGTTATAAACATTAACATATTAGAATAAATTTTCAACTTAAAAGATAAATTATCAAGTTTACATGTGTACCTCACAAATTCGTCAATTTCCTCGCAATTGAGAAGAATGTAAGTATGCTGCGACATGTAATTCTTGCTTGCTCGAGAGAGGAATATCGCGCTTCCTTTTCCATAAGCGCTATTTAGATAGATCAAATACGTAGAGCCGACCATTTAGTTCAACATTTCCCCATCATCATGTCTCGATACTCGATTGGCATTTGTCAAGACTTCGTCCAGAAAAATAGTCCGAGACAAACGTAGATATCTCATCGAAACTGTATGCCTCACATATCGACCCCTCAACATAAGCTCTATTCTTCACCTTCCTGTTATAGCCAAAATAGTCTCTTTATTGACCAAGTCAATCTAGTTAACTTCTCTCACAGCACTAATTCCACTCAAGATCGCTTATTTTGGCTTAATGTTCCTCTAATAGCTTACCATGCTAACAACTAAGCTTGGCTTGGCCCGTGAGGCTTGGCTAAGCTTGGTGGGACCTCGTGTGGCCTCATGATTGCCCAAATTTCATCGCCTCCAACATCCCTTAATAGATCCTAACTTGATTTTCTTAGTAGCTTTTTGGTCATTACAATGATTAGAATCATCACAAGCATGAGTTAGCAATTTTATATGAGTTCATTATAGTCTTATAAGATCGTGCACTAAAGGTCACCCAAAACAGTCCACTTTTTGGACTTAAAATGTGACTTTTCATAAGTTTAATGCTCAAAAGCAGCTTTAGGCTTGGTTTCTTTAGCTTGTGTAGCTTACTTATGTCATATTATGACTATTGAAACTTGCCCACATGGTCCAAGTATGAGAATTCTATACTTAAGTCTTAGTTGCCACTTAAAGCTTACTTTTCATGGCTTTTAAACATGAAATTTGGTCAATACACAACACGCACCATAACTAAGTTAAGGAACACCTTTTAAATGATATGTGTAGACAATATAGGGACTCCATACCGCCTTAAAACTTTAGTTGCAAAATTTGATATAATAGTTCTCATATAGGCATAGATTTGACTATAATTTCATAAACAATCCACATGTAGGAAAAAGAAACCTTTAGGCATTCAAACAATTTTAAAATCATGATAATAAAATTACCCTATATCCATTATCATGCTTGTATCAGTTAACTAACTTCTTCACATCCAAAACGGTTCATACAAGTACTTTAGGCATGATTAAGTACTAAATTATACTAATAATCCCCCAAGCCTTCCATTATAAATATTATTACATCAAATAATTGCTATAAATATCAATACCTATAATATGATGGCTATACAAATTGACTAAAAATAAAAGAAGAAATAGAGCAAAACAAACTTATCAAGGGCGTAGAGTCTCAGTGATAAACTGCTGTGTTGAGTATACACTTTTTTGAAAGCCCCCTTTCCTAGAACCTCTTTATATTGCAAATTACATCACATAAATTAGATTGAGGAAAACGTTATAATGCAGTAGACTCAACTCAATCACAATGAACACATAATGATAATATCAGAAATGATAACAATTCAAAAGTTTCATTGAACAATACCACGAGATTCCTAATCGCTAAAATACCCTTAGACTCCAATGTTAGTGGTTTTGACATTTATTAATGCAAGTGCAACTAATTCAATTCGATATCATCTCTCTTCTTTAAAAGTATATAGCATTGGTCCTTGCATTTCCACAATTATATAGACCAACTCACCCCTAGCGTGTGACCTAGGAATAACCCAAATACAGTTACATTAGAAATCAACAAGCCATTGGGTGGGAAATAAATGCTTAAGCATAAATTTTGTCAATCCCAATTATCCTCCTACCCTACCCAACAAGATTTGGACCACAAAGATATCTCTGAAGAGGTATGAAATCTATAATAATTCCAAGTGTCAAACACAAATACCAACTCATGAACCACAAATACAAACATTATACAAAAAATATTAACATTAGAGAATAACCCATTAAACTAACATTATACAAAAAAATATTAACATTAGAGACTAACATTATACAAAATAATTTCAAGTGCCAAACACAAATACCAACTCATAAACCACAAATACCAACATTATACAAAAAATATTAACATTAGAGACTAACCCATTAAACTAACATTATACAAAAAAATATTAACATTAGAGACTAACATTATACAAAATAATTCCAAGTGCCAAACACAAATACCAACATTATACAAAAAATATTAACATTAGAGACTAACCCATTATACTAACATTGGAGACTAATACATTCAATCAAACATTTGAACCACATAAATTAACAAATAATCGCATTCAATCGAAACCCGTGCTACATGCCAGAAAAGAAGAAGAAAAACCCAAATATTCAAACATAACATAACATAACACACACACACACACACACACACACACACACACACACACACACACACACACACATATATATATATATATATATATATCAAATATTTGTTATATAATTTAGTACCTAACACCAATTGAAGGAGAAAGCCAACCCAATCGCGCGACAGCAACAAGATTTCTTCTTCTCCCTCTTTCCCCCCTTCTTCCTCGTCTCCCTATTCGGTCTCCCTCTTCTTTTTTCCTTTGTGATTCTGAGCTACTGTCGAGCGAAAGACTGGTAGATTAAAAAGATCGTGATCGCCATCAATGACCGCGTCGTTATTCACGATTTTTAATGACATGGATTTATCAAATGATCGCGTGCGATCATTTGATTATAAGTGGTCGCAAAAAAAAACTACGCTACCAACATTTCCTACCAATTTTGGATGGGAAATTTGTTATGGCGACCGATCGTGATATCGCGTTGATTCGGTCATGATATAAGGTAAATGACGCATACAATATAATCGCCGATATCCTTCATTATTAAGACTATCGGCAATCGGATATGCGTCATTATAATTGGTCGCTGATAGGTCTTTTTCTTGTAGTGATTATCCCTTGGTATTTCATTTAAACCAATTTACTTTCCATTTAAAGCAATTAATTAATATGAATCATTATCCGAGAATGATTTATAAAATTCACACACTTTTTCTAAAATACGTGAACAAATCCTCCTAACTCCGATCCTTAAGACACAAAATTACAAGGAACACCCTACTCAATTAATTCACTATATTCCTATGTGAATCAAGTTAATTAGGGTTTTACGTACAAATTCTTTCAAAGGATACAAAAGACACATATGTATATTCCTATCCTACATGCTAATCATATAAACCCTATTCAGATTATATGAACAGATATTATCATATCCAGATCTCAATCTATACTCCATCTTCCAATTTTATATAGATTATCACAATAATTGTTGGCCAAACAATTAATCAATAAGCAAAAGATATAATAAACAATTCAATAAAAACCAACTTTCATTCAATGGGAAAGTTCAATTTAAACTACATACCAAGTTCCGTTGCAATCTTAATGAAAATTTAGTTCATAATAATAATAAAGAAAAACATCATCCAGATTAATAATCCAAACATCCCAGATAATTACAAAAGATAAAATTAGAGAAGAGAAGAAGAAACTCTAAATTTGCTCCAATACTCTCTTTGATCTTTAGCCCTTGCAATTCTCCTTCGTGTTTTCCTTAGTTGTTCTCTCTGTAAATCTCTTCAAAAATTCAGTGATACGTCTTTTCTAAAGTCTCCTCCTATTTGTATTAGTCTCCCACCTCATTCAGATTCCTTTTCGGCTTCAAAAACCCACTTGGCAGTAGAAAATCCTCCTTTTTTCCGCACATGAGCGCCTAGGCGCTCAACACAAGCCATTTCCAAGCACCTAGGCTCTTGACCAGGACCGCGTAATTACAAAAATGCCACTCAGCACTTTTTTAATGATTTTTTTATCTTTTTCTTCTCCGAAATAACCAATTTGTCCCTCCAGCTCCAACCTACAAGAAATAAACACAAAACACATAAAAAGATACTAAAAAACAATTAAAGATAGCAATAATTAAGTTTAATAATATCGGATTCATAGGTATAAAACCTACTCATCAAGTGACAATCTAAGGGGAGTTTCAGGTAGCAGAGTTTGTTGTTACCTAGGGCTATTAGTTTCATTGAAGGGTAAATATATAATGTTACAATATTAATCTATTCTTGGAAAAAGGTGATACTGAACTAAAGAACTGAAACTTTTTATTCATTGTTTATTCTTATTAGTTTATTCTTGTTAATTAATTTAAAATCCCATTTTCATTAGAAATCATAGGATAAATATAAAACAAATCACTCTCTCTAGGATCGATCCTTGCTTACTAGCTACTGTGCTAATTGTTTGAATTTGTAAAGTGAAAGTGAGGTTAATTTATGAGTGTAAACGACAGCTCCCACAAAGCACTAATAATTTCAAAATATTAATTAGTTGGTAATCCATTAATGTCGAATTAAATAAAAAAATTCAAAAATTGGCAAAATAAAAAAAACCTAAAATTAAATAAAACTAGGTGGTCAAATGTAACTCTCTTCACACGAAACTCTAAACCTCCCCTGCAAACCTGTCAAAGAAAAAACACAGCATAAGCTAATTAAATATTATCCAGTACAGATATAGAGTACATAAATAATTAATGAATTGAAATAATTAACTAGCTCAATAAATTGAACCTGTGAGACCCCGAATTTTATGAAATAAAAGTATTCAATTTTTCTATTTTAGTAAATGGTTAAATTGATAAAAGGTTAAAGTTAAGTGTGATATGTGAATTTTTTTTAAGTAGACAAGTTATCATAAAATACCCGGTTACTATTCACAAGTTACTATTCACGGGTTACTATTCACCCAAATTACTATTCACTCTAGTATTGTTCACTCGGGTATTTGGGACACTTTTCGTGTCGGAGTACAATTCACGAGTTACTATTCACCCGAACAAAATATTTTATGAAAATAACGACGGAGGTTTTACCGTTAAAACTGTTGAACTACTTGGTAGTAAAAGTACAGTAATACGCGTTGTTGCATAGTAGCACACGATATTGATTATTGATATTTATGTAAGAAGTCGCTCAGTTTGACTCAATTATTGTCGATTATAAAATATGAATTATTATAGCGATAATGACGTTTTGTTTTAATTATTATAGCGATAATGACGTTTTGTTTTATTCGTATTATTAACGTAATAAAACAGAAACATCTTTTTATATAAAACAGAATATTTTATTAAAGTTATTCTATAAATAGAATATATTATATTTTATTATGCATAGTGTTGCATAGTATTTTGCATAGTGTTTGCATAGTAAAATGTTTTTATATAAATAGAATATATTATGTTTTATTTAAAAGATTTTTCTTTAAATATGGACCGTTAGATTAAAGTAAATCAATCTGGACCATTCATAGGATTGGTTACTATACAGTCCATTTCCTATAAATAGGAAGCTTAGTTAGAATAGAAATCACACCAGAAGTTCAGAGAATTCTCCTTCTATAATCTTGAGCGTATTTCTTTAGAGTTTAAAAAAGTTTTGAGCGTAGTACAAGTTTTCTTCGAGTATATCATCGCCCTACCAGTCGGAGTACTCTTCTTTCAAAAGTAAGGATTATTATTTTTTCATTCTGAAGAGAAATTATTTTTCATATTCATATAAATATTATTTTCGTTCAATATTCGTAAGGGATATTAATTGTTGTACTCGTAAGGGATATTATTCTTTTGTATTCAAGAAGAGAACTTCTGTTATTCCATTCTTTATTATTATGTTGGAATAACCTCTCTATGCGAAGTACTGCATACATGGTGAAATTCTTTTATTATTCCATTCTTTATTGTACTATTGGTTATTGGTGTTACAGTTGTATGTCTTTGGCCTGTAGTGCAAAGATGATATGTTGTTGAATTTCTTTGGCTTGTAGTGCAAAGATGATCAGTTGTTTGATAGCCTTGACCCGTAGTGCGAAGATGGACAAGTGTATGACATGATCATGACCATTGGTGATACTAACGAATATCCTTGGCACGTAGTGCGGGGATGATTTGATGATGTGGATTACTTATTTAGCTGAGTCTCAGCGATTGGTTTTATAGTTGAATATCTTTGGCACGTAGTACAAAGGTAGACAACTGATTGGTATGATCATTGTTATTACACTTGAATATCTTCAGCCTTTGGGGTAAGGATATTGAGTAAACGTTCTATTAAGCCTTATGGCAAGAATGAATTGTTAATTCATGTTATTATAAATATGAATTGTGAACTTAATTATAATCTTTAGTGGTTCATGTGAATACAGGTGATAAAAGTGATGAAAAAACCTTTTAAATCATAAAAGATAGTAGATTTTATTCTCTACTTGACTCTTCTAATAGATTGCTTGTTCCGCTGCAGTTAAACTTGATGTTTGTTATATTATATCAGTTTTGAAGGCTAACGATAATTTATTCTTCATTATCTTAGTCATAATATTTCTTACTGGGCTAGTTGAGCTCACCCTTTCTTTCACTATTCTCTTCAGGAAATGAGAACGTAGCTGGGACTAGTCGGGGAACAGAGCGATGGTCCTAGATGTTTGCATTAGTAGTCCTCACTATTCTGTGAAATAGTGTGATAATAATTATAACGAGGACTCCTTTGGAGTTTGAATACTCTCTAGTAGACAATATTTGTATTCAAACTCACAGCATATGTTTTATCGTATTGTACACGACTGCTGTATTAGTAAGTTGTATTTGAATTTATGTACCATGTAAGTAGCGACCCAAGATGGGTGACGTATACCTAATTTTGGGGGTGTCACAGAACCGAACTGAAACAAACAAGAATAACATAATGAAATGATATGTTGAATCAAAAAGGTTGGATGTTATTTCATACCAAGCTCAGAACAAAGTACAGAAATATACATTACAACACATGTAAGTCAAATAATGCCATATAGACAATCAAAATAATGTCACAAGTAAGTCAAATAATATCACAGAAGCAATCTCACATCGAACCGTGCAATCCAGATGTATGCAAAATCAGAAGGCATGTTTAGGAAAAATATCACCAATCCATAGAATAAAAAATTTGGGTTGACCCATACGCCTCCCACAACAAATTACCATATGGCCAACTCCCACCAGAGCACAAAACAGAGACTGATGAGTGGGTTTTATACCCATGAATTGAGTGCGTTTAAGCTTAATCTTTTGGTAGTTTTTAAGTGTTTGTGCTAATAATGTGTGTTTTACATTGTTTTATAGGAATTGAGACAAAAGTTTCTTGGATCGACGTTTGGGGTTGCTAGATTCGCATTTTCAACTTGTCATTTACATAGCATCCACTTCAGGGCTAATTTCATCATTGCTCCAACCCTTATTTTGACAAACTCAAAGAATAAAAGTTGTAGATCTACGTCTCTTCTTTCTAGAACATCTTGAATCATTGAAATAAAAAATCAGACGAATAAGTTATGGCCATTTTACAAAAAGACGTCAAAGTAGAAAATTTCCAAAAGTGTCTCAAGGTCGGGCGCCTAACCTAGGTTATTTGCAGTACGGGGAGCCGGGAGGCGATTTCGAGGCCGTGAGCGATGTTTCGGGAGTCTTTGGGTTCGGGCCAGATCAAGTTGAGACGTGTTTTTGGGCTAATTTTGATACTTTTTGTACTCCAAATTGGATTATATTTCCTCCTAAGCTAGAAATTGGACTTGTAACCTATAAATACATGATGTGAGGCATAGAATAGATAGTAGATTAAATTAGAGACACATCAGATTAGATTTAGGTAAAACCCTAGTTCTTAATTAGTCATTGGAGATTGAAGCAACTTGAAGATTCTATTCTCTTCTCTAATCTTACTTTTATCCTTTAATATCTATTCAGTTGTGGATTCTTGATTTTAATTCAATAACAATGGACTAATTAATTCATGTTTAAGATTACAACAGATCTTATTGCATAGCATATTTTAGTATGCTTCTTTATTAATTACTGTGATCTATTCTATGGATTGTCTATTATGATTGCGTATAATTGTTTAATTGTCTAGCTAACAATTATCATGATAATTTATATGAATTTTGGAGATGAAATATAAATTCATCATAATCGTATGTGATTGTGTTTTCTGCATGGTGTTGGAATTCATGATTTGTGTTTAGGATATGGATATGTCTTTACGTCGCATGTATATCTAATAAGGAAACATATGCTTTAAATCCTCTTTAATTATAATTCACATAGGAATATAATGAATTAGTTAATTAGGGTGTTTGATTCAACACTATCAACTGTGGATTTGAATTGATATGTTTGTAATGCATCTGACGATGGTTATAAATACTAATGAGTTCCTGATTAATAGTCTAGAATAATGAGCATAATTAATAAGAAGTGTGTTGATCAAAATGAAGAAATAAGTAAAATTGTAATCTTAAATCTCCATAATCTGATTCTAAACTAGTGGTAATTAGGATTTAGTTGTATTAATTATTTTAATTCAAAAATTTTAAATCAATTATTTAAATAAAATTGATTTGGTTAAGTGTTAGTACTTAGAAATTTTTATTAAATAATTCCTCGTGGGAACGATACTTTTTTTTATCACTTTATTACTTGTTGACTGTGTATACTTACACGTAATTATTGATTGCGAAATATCTCAACAGAGACGTCGTGGACTGATCACACCGTCAAGGAAGGTGTCATATCTCGGTGCCAAAAGGATGTGTCTGTGGTACCCCCATAGGTTATTATAACTCAAATATACCCTATCACATATTCTACAAAAATATAATGTCACAACACATGCGACATAATATCAACAAAAGGATTCTAAATGTACAAATTGAACCAAATCAAATCCTAGACAAAATACCTCCAAAGTAATGTAGCAATATTCACTGCTTTATAAAGATCAATAAAGTTCTATACATGAATAAAAAATTCAAAAGATTACAAAATATGAAGTTGGGAACATCTAGACCAAACCGAAGCAAAATAATGATTTGATTAAAAACGAAATAATTAAGCGAGTACAAAATTCTGAAAGATTAGAAATACAAACAAATCAACATAATGAAGTATCGCTGAAAAAATATGGAATATGTTCAAATTATAATAGAAGGAAAAAAGAGTTCAAATTACATAATAAATTTAGGGTATCAAAAATCAAACTTCTATTCAAGAGTGCTAACAAAATTATAAAAAAAATGTAACGAATGATGAGATATCACGAGATATATATAAAGAATCAATAATCAGAGGAGCGGAGTACGGAATCCGTACCTGATACTCAAAACCACTTATAGCACACTCTACAAAATCTTACCCTCAAATGTCAACTATATCAAATACAAAATATTATTCACTTCTAAACATTTTCACCTCGAATTAAATATAATCCAAACTAATAATTCCATAATAATTCGTAATATATTCAAGGTGCCTTTAATTATTGCCTTAGATCACTATTAATATTTCAAAACATAAAACTCAATAACAAAACTTAAAAAACCTTAAACCCCCAATATGACAAATTATTCATAAGACGTATGTCCATTATTCTGGTCTTATACCCATTAACTAAAATTTATTTGTCAAATTAATTAATTTAAACAGAAATTGGACCTCAAATACTCCCATTTAGTCTCAAGAATCACCTATATCAAATTTAAATTCATTAAGTTATACATTTTTAAATATTAGAACTCAAAGTTAAAAATCTGCTTGAAAAATCCCAGACCAACCATACACTTCTTAAAATTCATAACAAATCATACGACGTTAATCTTTAATGGTTCGAAATATGTGAACATATTCTCAGCTTATATATATATAACATATCAGATATTATAACGATTCAACAGTCAGATTAGATATAACATACGCAATATACCTTTTGATATAGAAACTAATTTTCAGATTTTTAACGTTTACATTCAATCAAATTATATTTATTTATATAAATTTATCCCCTCTTTCCAATTATCATGATTTTTAATTCCATATCTCTATTTTTATTTAAAAACAAGCTCTAATTTAAAAACCCTCATAACTAAACTAAAAATCAAAATATAAAATAATATATTTACATTCATTGTTCACCTTTCTTCAAAACTTAGCAATAAAGAATATGACTTTTGGGTCTTCTAAATTCTTCAAAATCTCTTCATGTCTTCACAAAAATTGTTGTTCTAAAAAAGATACGCGAAATAGGCTCAAGAATCACTCAATCCGAAGTTAATATAACTGAATTACGAATTTTCAAAACTAGGTCTAAATAGTGACAGGAATCAGAACAGGTTGCGGTTTTCAGAAATTTAAGGCATGAATATGACGTCAAATACCTTCTCTTCCTCTTCATAATTGTAGAGAACGAAAAACTGGAAAAAAAAAATATGCATTGGATTCACTCAACTCCGACATCGGATGAATTAATTGGAGTATAACTTTTTTTAAAGGACTGCAGTACGTGTAAGTATTTTACTCGAAAATTCAACTAATCAAATTATAATAGGATTAGGGTTACACCCCCACTCTTTAAATATTAATTGAAAATAATATAGGAGTTACAAAAACCCTAATAGACTCCTCAATTTTAATTAATTCAATTATTAAATTATCTACTACAATAATTTAACTTTTCAAGCGAAAAAAAATAGTTACTTGTCTTTTCTAATTGAATTATATTTTAAAAAAAAAAATTAATATTTAATTATTAGCGAAATTTCGAATTATTAAACTTATCTAGATTGTATTTGACTTGACTGTGATATGTGATGAGTGAAGATAAACGAGCAAAAGAAAAAAAGAAAAAAAATGAATAAATAATTGGTGACCTCTATATATCGATGTAGCAAAAAGAAAGCTCGCTAGGGTCAAAGTAACTAGCATTCAATTGAGAAGAAGATTTCTTGTATTTTTTTCGTTATTTTATTTTCGGTATTAATTTCTTCTAATTTTCTTCTTTAACAAGTTTCATGTACAGGCGGAACTAAGGGGTCATATGACCCCACTCTAGAATTTTTGGGGTTCTTTATTTTCTTTTTCCTTCCTTTTTTTTTTTAATGTATTTTCTTTTTTCTTTTATTTTTGTTTTATCATCAAAATGAGGGGGAAAAATAGTAACAATTCTCTCTGTAAACTAATATAAAAAAAATAAAATAATTTTTTTTGGATCTTACTATAGTGACCATAAGTTCACCATAGTTCTATCCTATCAAAATTATTAAATCTCACTTCTTCTATTTTTTATTTTTTTTTTGCTGCTGGAATTCATTCTTTCAAGTTAATTAATTCCATGAACCACAATATAAGGTTTTGAATATATAATATTATAATTTGTAATTTATCTATAAAAGTAACTAAAAATTTCAAAGTCTGATTAATAGTCTCATAATTCGTAAAAAATTAATATATATATATATATATATATATATATATATATATATATATATATATATATATATATATATTATTTAAAGTCATTAGACTCACAATTCAAAAGTTGATAAGGGTTGAAATAAGATGTTGTGAAATATTATAATTGGGCAAAATAAATTTGAAAGAAACACTCTAAACGTTAATAAATAATTTTTTTTATTAATTTATTTTGACCTCCTGCTAAAAATATTCTGATTCTGCGACTGTTCATGTATAAGAAATTTTATACCACACAAAGCTCAAGTTCTAAGGAAATACTTTTGAAGACAGTGTGTGTCAATCAGGAGTATATATCGATCTCCATAATATCTTGAGCATTATACGTAGAAAGTTCAACTCGTTTATAAAGTCAAATAGATAAATTAATTAATTAATTAAGATTAATAATAATATATATTACAATTTTATGTCAACTTTTAAATTATGAATTACGTGAATAATTATAATTAATAATATTTTAATGAAATATTTGATATAATAGACTAATTTTATAATTCTATTAAATTCTATATATCAATTTACGTTACAATCATAATTTAACATAAACTCAAAATACATAGTATAACTCATTATTTATATATGAACTGCAATGTTTAACAAAGGTTCACTAATATCGCCTCAAGACATATATAACTCATTTTTAGGAGAGGAGAACTAATATATATATATATATATATATATATATATATATATATATATATATATATATATATATGTGATCTATCCACAAAGAACCGATTGTTGAGAAACTTTTTTTTAGTAAATTGCTACAACATGTAGCGGCTTATAAAAAAAAAAAAAATTATCTAAGGTAAGACAGGGTTGTGGCAATTTGGTAAAAGGTTGTTTCATCAATCGCTACTACTATTGCATCTACCTTAGAATATTTTTTTTTTCTAAAAAGCGGTATAGGTAGTAGAGCTGGCCAAAAAATGGGTTCTTTCCCAACAATCGATTCTTTGTGGATAGAATCTCATATATATATATATATATATATATATATATATATATATATATATATATATATCCTTGATAATCCCTATTAATTACCTAGTTAAGATAGAGAAATTTCTACAAATGATTACAAACAAGATAGCCTTCGTTTTTGGCCCTTATTTTCTACACCAGTTGACAAGAGACGTCATAAAGTCCAAAGCAGCAGTATTACGTTATTATTAATTAGCAGTAGTAGTAATTACAACAGCAGACACTAGGAAACCTACATCATATAGTATACTTTAACAGGAAGTTATCCACTCCTAATCCCATTACTTTTCATGATATTTCAAAACTTAAAGAATTATTCTATAAATTTGCTTGAGAAATGAAAGTTAAAATTCCTACTACTTTTGCCTGGCTTCTTGTTCTTTCCTAAGGGTTTTTTCTTCATCAATGCTTTCATATATATTCTTGGTAATAAACTAAAAACTTTAAAATTTTAAAAGATGTAAAAAGTTTTTCATTCTTAAAAGAGTTGCAAAAATGATTACATAATTAGTGATATTAGCCATCGAAAAGTTATATAATAAACTTGGTTTGATCACTAGAAACCATGAAACTAAATTCATCAATTAATGTTATGGAGTATTTATACGATGAAAGAACAACATAAACATGATAAATGGAATATTTTTCATTTAAATTATATATAATAATCAAACATCATTTATACCCAAACAAATAGCTAGCTCGTTCAGATTGGGTGCACCTTTACGGATCATATCCGAGACGAAGCTCCAAATCCACATCATGTTCAATCCCATCTTCTCTTACATTTCTATTCTTCCCTTTAGCATCTTCCATATGTGAAGAACCAACTTCCAAACTCAAATTTGCGCCCAAATGATCCTCATGCAGCCCAAAATTCTCCACGTGACGAGTACTAATCAAATCAGATTGATAGTATGCATGTGGAGGATAATTAGGGTTTGAATTTGATGCCGGATAATAAAAATGTTGATAATTCATCCGTGCCCCCAAAGTGGCATGTGCATGATAGTGTGCTTGTTCATTAGAAATTGGTGCAAAATACCTGGAGGAACTCATGTAGTCTTCATTAAATGACTTATTCGTCGAAAATGAAGTAGTTTGAGTAATTTTTGGCTTGGCCTTCGCCTTGACCTTGGCGTTATCTTTTCTATGTATATTCATGTGACCTCCAAGAGCTTGCGCGTTTGTGAAGCCTCGCCTGCAAAAACTGCACTCGTAGGAGCGGCCTGTGCCGGTGTTGTCATTGAGTTTCTCCGGTGAATTCTGCTCGTTTTCGTCGCTAGAAGCTTCGGAAGAATTCCCATGTTTGCTATAATCCATGTATATATATGTATTTGATGATCAGTATATACCTCTTAATGAGAAACAGTTTGAAGAACTTTTTAGGTTGAAAAAAACAAGGGAAAATGTATGAGAGATATGATGATAGAAATTAGGGTTGACGAAGTGAGAAAGTGAGAGATACTAGAAATTAAATTGTTTTATAGGCTGAAAGCTGTGTTATGATGAGGTATATAGGAGATATAATAGTGACAACTACTTGATATATATAAGTGTTTTTCTATTAGGAAAAAAAATGTATTGGAGTTTGGTGATGATAAGTAGCCTTATTTTAGCCGGCTTGGAAACTATCTTCTCCCATTTTTTAATTCTCTTTTTCTCTCCCTATATCACCCTCAAGGGACTTACTAGTTAATAACTACAACCATATATATATATATATATATATATATATACACGGAGAGACTCTAAAGCGAACTAAAGACGAACCGTCGTCTTTGGTGTCTATAGCGACGGTTCGACTCATCGTCAAAGACTACATGACTATGGCGACGGATCGAACCGTCGCCATAGACATCAAAGACGACGGTTCGTCTTTGGTTCCGTGTATATATATATATATATATATATCAAGTACAATTTCAACTTGAAAACGGACAACAGCTTCTGACAAGAAAATTAATTGTCCACTTGAAGTAATTGGTTCCAATGCTGGGATATAGTCTTTGATCCATGTCTTGTTTTACAAGTATTTTCTAGCTTGTTTTACAAGTATTTTCAAGCTTGTTCCCCAGTTAAGTGGGAAAATGAGAATTCATTAATTCAATGATAATCATCAAGTATATATATATACTCTCTCCGTCCCTAATTATTTGACGTTTTAAAGGTGGACACAAGAATTAAGATAATGATTGGAAAACATTAAATATAGTACTCAATTGTCTATAATACCCTTAAATCTTTTGTTGGGATAAGGAAAGTTTTGTTAGAATAAAGAGAGAGAGTGTGTTTAAAGTATCAAAAAATAGGTAGGGTAATGAAGAGTAATTTTTGAAAAATTATTATTAATTCTCCTAAATTTGAACAAACGTCAAATAATTGATCCCAAAACCGTTTGCTTAAATCAAGCATAGCATTAAGTTTGGTCTCAAAAAACACACCGCACCAACATCTTAACGCACCAAACACTAGGACAATTGTAAATTTTATTTAGTCTTTAACATTACCTAATGAAAAGAGAGAAAATTGTACGTGTCATATGAATTTTAAAAAAATAGAAGGTTAACAAAAAAAAGTTAAAGACTCTTTCCCGGAAGGAGGGGTAGTATGAATGAAAGCATATTTGTAGGTAGATGAAAATAAATTGGTTATTGAGAGAATTAAGTTATACATCTTAATTACATGTATGGTAATGGTATCATACCTATCAGCTTAATTTGATATATTCTTGACATGTGATTTACCTATTCATAATATCATAACACCGCGTAAAGAAAAGGTAGTCGTCCTAGCTAGCTATATTAATTATAGAATAGAGATGGATCCATTCATAGAGTTAATTATATTATAGGCATGAACAGATGCAGCTAGCAATTGAGAAAGAAAACCATGCATCATTATCAAATTTATCATATCCATCAACTTTTTTTGGATCTCCTATATATTCGAATAGCTACATTTACAAAAGAGGAATAGAAAAAGCAAAGAAATCGCACATGGTCATTCATGAGTTATATAAATTAATTAATTGATCCCTTAATCCCTTACAAAAATTAAGCACAATGTTCTTTATATATAGACTTGGTCATTAATGTAGGAACTATATATGGTTCTACAATTGGATGTTTTAATTATATTACAAATATATATTCTTGTTAATCTATCTCATTAATTTCGTTAAGCAAGATTTATATAACTCCAACTAAACAAGATTTGTACATGTGGGAGAGACAGAAAGAGAAATAGAAAGCAGTTCAAAAAAATGATATTAAATTGAAATGTCCAGCTTTATAACATAGCATATTGTTAGTACAATTTGTTTTTTTAGTTTGTAATTTCATATCATATAGACTATTGACTATATACCATATGTCTTGTAGATTGATAATGCATTAGCTGGTTCTGTTTACATCAAAGACGGACAAAATAACGCGGTCCAGTTAAGAGGATCATATAATTTCCTCGAGGCCCTTGATCAGTACTTGGACCATTTCCTAATTTAGAAAAAATGAAATTTGTACGCAGAAGAATTAAGGCCGTCATTAATGTTTAATTCTGTGAGTTATTGAAATTCCTTAAGAACAAAGAAAAATTGTTGACAAATGGAAGTAGAGCATCAATGACAATAACATGACTAGTACTTTTATATATATATATATATATATATATATATATATATATATATATATATATATACACACACCGAACGGATCTAAACTATACCTCTTAAATAGCATACTCTACGTCGTTTTGATGATTTTTTTAAAAACAAGTTGGGCTGCAGGTGACATTTTTGTAAATAAAAGGAAAGTAATTAAGTTGGAACACTCTCTTTTAATATTATTTTATTTTTAAAAAAAATCATTAAAACAACGTAGTTTTAATAAAAGTATGTTATTTAAGAGAGAGGTACACATTTAGTTTATATTATTAACTAATAGTAATACCATTGTTAGCTTGTAGCTACTAGCTAGTATATACCCTAGGCTACGCTAGGCACTGGACAGAAACAAATATAATACTGCATGGTAGTATTATTAACCTTCGTATGCAAGTATTTAAGCGTCTGATTACAGTAGCAACTACTAGCTGATTCCATAATATCTCAAACTTTTTATATTGGGTAGTGTTTGGGGAATTAGGATTTTTTTCATTTTAAATGTAATAGAAATTTTTTATTTTATATGTGTTGAAATGTGATGTCACGATGATGAGAGAAATGATGATAAAAAATAAAAAAATTCTATTTTATTTAAAATGTAGAGAATCCAAGTCCGTGTTCAGGGGTGTTCAGGAGAATAATGCCTCCATTTCTCTCACATACATGGGCCCCACTGCAGGCAAAGAGAGTCCCGAGTGTTTTGGGCATGACTTTCCCAAGCATCCTAAAATTTTGAGGATTGGATTGGATTTTCTTTACCTAGAACCACTCTTTTAAGCATGTTCTCTTACTTCCTCCGACTTTTTTAGTAACTTTCGGCTTCCCCACTTTCGCATCTGTCGTATTCGGGAGAGCTTGCTTCGTGGCGGAGCATTTAGCAATGCCAGCAGCCTAGTGAGGGCTGATTGTCTGGGAACAAGTTAAGACAGGGCCTGCTGGGCTTGCTTCTCATGAGATTGGGTGATGGAATCAGAAAGAGGCTAATAAATCCAAAGCACTACTATACCAAAGTCTTGTACTCGAACTGGTAAGAACGACGACCCAACTTGCTGGCTGACTATTACCTGCTTACTTACTGGCTGACTTGGCAGCTGCCTTGAAAGCCTATTCCGATGGCGAGCAGTTACGATGGCTCCTTCCTAAATAAGTTATCTAAAAGTAAGTCCCTAACTGTCTGCTTCCACTTTAAGTTACTGCCCTGAAGTATTAGACCAGCTCCTGGTGAAGAATAAGGTTTTTGAGATGCCCTGAGCCTAGATGGCCAAACGAAGTCGTACTGAGGACCCTAGGTACTGTCAGAAACATCAGTACATACAACATCCCTTTTCAGGGATTGCTGGACCTTCACGAACTTGCTAGAAACGGAGTACCGTGCTAGCAGGATCCCTATAAAGAAAGTCGCACAGAAAGAGAACGACTTGGAATTCGGTGGGAATCCACAAAGACAGCGTAGTAGAAATCGCCCATTATACTGCAATATGGTGAGCATAGCCATGTCTGATGAAAGAGAGATTTTCGAGCCTGGTGTTGACGAACAAGACTTGAGATCACGGCTCGTACCAGTAAAGCCACAGAAATCAAAGAAGACACACGAAGGAAGGCAGTAGCACTAACTTGAGAACGCTTTTGAGTTCTGAGGAATGATAAATAGCTGGACCGTAGGGAGAGGAAAGGCTCTAACATCATCAAATTATATTATTGCGTTATCCCCAGATACGCCAGATTAATGAGTAGCATAGAAGGCCACCCTTAGTCTGACTGTGAAAGACGGAAAGCTTAGAGCATGTTGAAATAATTAGGAAGAGAATATATTTTAGGGAGGAAGTGAAATATAACTTTGGAGAATATAAGAACACTTTGATTTCACTTGCATCAAATGAACAAAATACAAGACTATTTATAGGACTTCTATGATATTTCTAGAGCCACATTAATAATTACTATATATATGACCATATTCATGTACATAAATCTAACCATTACATGTTCCAAGACATTTCAAATACATCCATGTACGTATATGTATCATGTACTTGGATATCACCGATTCATGTACTAATATTAATTAAGATAATTCTTGAATAATCTAGAATATATTTGGTTTAGTTAACAGAGCAGTATTTGAAGACCTTTTAGAGACTCGCGTACTCCTTTCTTAGGTTTGAATCTCGAACAAGCACACTGCTCCTTAAGGATTGAACCAACCTACTTTCTCGTACACTTCTGGCTAGCTAGTTTCACTTTCGATCCTAAGGTCCCGCTCGTTCCGTAGTAGTCAGTGTCACCAACAACAGCCTCTCGTGTAGAAAACTAGTCGTGGGGTTGGTCGAGCAGATTTCATCTCCCCTACTGCATTAAAGAGTCCAAGGCCAGGCCTTAAATCAATCAGCTTAATTCGATTAGTCGTAACCAAAACAAAAGTGAGCTAACCGTCTTTATTTGAATTTGCCTCTCATCTGTTTAAAGAAATCCCCCTAATAGGACTGACTATCGAAAAGGTGGGTGCACGCTCCTTATGAAGGATTGAATAAAAGTCTTTAAATGCCTCCTTTTCTACTAGACGGAGCTACAACCCTAACTTCCCTCTTTGATTCTCGAAAGGGAACTGAATAGGGGCTGAAATCGTAAAGGACATCGCAACAAAGCTACGATTACCGAGTATGAGTATGGCATCGGGGAGAGGGGATAATGAGCTGGGGTTGGGGTGAGACCCCTAGCTCCGTTCCTCTACAACCGGTACCTAGCATTCATTCTGAAAGTCGGTAGCGTACATGTTCTAAGAACAAGCGTTAACGGTAGCACCGCTTTTCTATGATTCACTCTGGTCGCCCTACCAAACTCTCTCACTCGTTCATTCTAATCGCCCTCAGTTTAAAGGTCGTAGTATCTTGAGAGTGCAGGCTTAGGATGTAATTTTTTCCCAGAGCTGAGTAAACCATTCCGTTGGAACCTCATTCTATTCTCTTCCAAGGAATGTGAAAAAAGAAATCGCCTCCTTTCTCTATAGAAGGTGGTAGCGTACTATTGTATTTTTTATAAAGAGTTTTCATTTCGCCCTAGTGAATAAGCAGGACAAAGTAATTAGCACACTCAGATCCCACCAATAACTTGCTCTAGGAATAATCACATTTCTCGGACTGTAAGCGCTCACTGACTATACTAGAAATGGAGGCAGTATAACGACCCCAAAATAGGTCCATTCCATCCAACCCATTCTGAGTCGCCAAATACATGGTACAGAAAACAACTACAACTTTATTACAACAATTGTCGTGCAAAATACAACAACACTTAAACTGTGAGTTTAAATACAAATATATACTGCAATCATGACTCATGTCCCAACCGTGAGACAAGATCTCATAATGACACCTTACATAAAGGTATAGTCGAAAACCTGCTTTTAGAAATTAAAATCTTTGGGAAGTGCTCATGAAACCTTCGTATACGGGAGGCCAATGCGTCTAGGTTATGGTAGATATCATATAGCCACGAAATTATCCTTGGTTGACCTAATAGACCCCAAAAGAAAAACGAGAAGATCTTACTATCATATTCTTCCCAATGGTGTGTCTTCTCTTGACATATCATTATCTCCACCGTCTCTAATTGAGAATTATACTTCAACCAAACTCCAAGATTATATATGTAAGACCCCGAATTTTATGAAATAAAAGTATTCAATTTTTCTATTCAGTAAATGGTTAAATTGATAAAAGTTAAAGTTAAGGGTGATATATAAAATTTTTTTTTCAAAATACATGAAGTGGTTATAAAGTATTCATTATTGTTGGGGAATATTAAATGCGATGGTGCATCTATTTGTGGGCCCCATAATGATAAGCTGCGGAAGAAGAAAATGATAAAATTGAATAACGGCGTAGTTATTCACGAATTAACAACATTGGAATACCCGGTGGTTAAAATCACGATGTCTGGCGTGGTTGCATATGTAGCACTTGCGGTATTGCACAACATTGTTGAATTATTGATCCTTACGTAAAGAAGGCCTTTACTCGATAATTATTACGATAATTCTAACCGCTCAATATTTTATTTTATTGATTCAATAATTCTTTGCGTTGATATTTTATATTATTGTTGTTTCAATAATTGTCAACTTTGCAGATATTTTCCATTATCGGATCGATAATTCATATTATTTGGAATAATATTATTAGATAGCATTATTGGCAATATCTAGAAAGTTCTGTCAAGGAGAGGTTTGGTCACCTAATTGCGCGCCAGTAAGGAGAAATCCTTATCGGAAAGCCCCCTCATTCCTGGGAACGGCCTGGTTGTCATAATTGTGATTCTGTAATATTATTTGTGAATAATTAATTATTAATTTATATGATAAGGAAATATTTATTTGATGTGGATATAAATGATGGGTTTATTTATGTGGTTATAAATGAAGGAGTTAATGTTGAGGTGTTTTATCAGTATTTTATCGGATTGGAGGTATTAAAAGATCAAATCGGTGTTATTACAGCTTTATTGTGTGAGTTATAATATTTAATCCGACTGTTGGATCGTTATAATTTTTGGATATGTTATACATATATAAGTTGAGTATATGTCCACAAATTTTGAACCGTTAAAAATGAACGAATGATTTGTTATGAATTTTAAGAGGACCGATTTGAAATTAGGTTTATAAATGATTTTGGTGGAAAATTTTAGAAATGGGTGGGCCCCACTTTTGGTTGTTGGGGATGGTGGTGATTTTTGGTGGGTGGAATAATAGCAGTAAAGCCATCGGGTTGCGAGTTAAGTCTGCTTTGACGTCTTAACATTTTTCTATAAATAAAGGGCTAAGTTAGAATTGAAAATCACACGAAACATAAGCTTTCTCTCTTCTCTCTAGATTATCGAGTGTATTTTGTGAGTATTTAGATACTTGGTGAGTTGTTATTCATCGATCTGAGAGTTTCCTTGATCATATCCGATATCCAATCGGAAGTCTTTCTTTCTTTTGAGGTAAGGGATAGTAAGGGATTGTAAGAGATAGTAAGGGATATTAAGGGATGTTGTATTCTTCATAATGATGTTATTCTTTCAATATCATTATACTGAAATATTGGTATGGATTTTATTGTGGAATTTCTACCTTTTTGAGTCGGGGTTACTATTCATGTATACAGCAGTATTCATGTATATGACACTATTTACGTATATGACATTATTTACGTATACGATACTATGTACGAATACGGAGTACTATTCACGAGTTACTATCCACGAGTTACTATTTATGAGTTACTATTCACGAGTTACTATTCATGAGTTACTATTCATGAGTTACTATTTATGGGTACTATTCACGACAAAAAAATTGGTTTCTTTTTCTAACCAAATTATCGTTGATTTATGAATCTTACTCTTGAAATTAAATCCATGTTTTGATGATATTGTTTTTATTATCATATATAACATTTTTATAATCCTGGTGAAGAAATTTCTCTTTGACTTGAGTGTAAAGATGGGTAGATTATTGGTATGATCATGACTATGGGTTCTCTTTGGCCAGTAGTGCAAAGACGAATTGTCACTAGTATGATCATGACCATTGAATTTACAATTGAATATTTGTAGCTTAAGTGCAAAGGTGAATTGATCAACATGGTTATAATTATGGTTTATATAGATTTTGAAATGATTATATATTTCTTTGAGATGTGAATATATTTGGCCCGTAATGCAAAGATGAATTATTGTTGAATATCTTTGGCCAGTAGTGCAAAGATGACCTGTTGAATATCTTTGGCTCGTAATGCAAAGATGACCTGTTGTTGAATATCTTTGGCCTATAGTGCAAAGATGACTTGTTGATGAATATCTTTGGCCCGTAGTGCAAAGATAAATTTATTAGTATGATTATGAACATGAACTGTGATTTGGTATAACCATGATCTTTGATGTTTCGGTGATGAAAATTATCTTTGTCTGGATGAGAAAAGGAATTTAGAACTACAATTACGATTATGAGTTATACATGTGATTGTGGACAAGAATTGTTGATTGATGTTACTGAGGATAAAACATTGTTAGTGGACTTTTAACATGGAGAAGATAATAGATTTTATGGTCTATTTGACTCTTCTAATGGATTGCTTTCGTTCACCAATGACTATGGTTGAAAAGTTTTATCATCTATCATATGTTCTAAATCTACGATTTATTCTTGATGAAGGCTATTGATAATTTAATTATCTTTAGTCATGATATTATTCTTCGAGCTAGTTGTGCTCACCCTTTTGCTTCATAATTCCTTTCGGGTAATAAAAGTGTAAATTTGGGTCGAGCGGGGATAACAGAGGAATAGAATGTTGGTTATATAAATTTTGAGATTCTCCTAAATAGTATGAAAATAATTTTATTGAGACTTGAGATAAGTGTGTCGTATTATATACGTCATTTGATATTTAATTTTGGTGAACCGAATAGGGTGAGGTGAACTCAACTTTTGAAGGGTGTTTTGTCACTATCATACAAGATGTCTAATGACATACAAACTCGTGTTATCATGAGAATATAGCTGGGACGAGTCGGGGAACGGAGTGATGGTCCAGAGGATAGCATTAGTAGTCCTCACTATTCTGTGAAATTTTGTGATAATAATTGTAATGAGGACTCCTTTTGAGTTTGTATAATCTCTAGTAGATAATATTTGTATTCAAACTCACAGTGTATGTTTTGTCGTATTGTACACGACAGTTGTATTAGTAAGTTGTATTTGAATTTTGTACCATGTATCTGGCGACCCAAGATGGGTGATGTATACCTAATTTTGGGGGCGTCGCAGATAATATGAATTATTACTTCAATAATGGAAAATACTGTGTAGTGACAATTATTGAAACAACAGTAATATCAACGCAGCAATTATTGAATCAATAAAATAAAATACTTAACAGTAATTACTGTAACAATTATTGAGTAGTGCCCTCTTACGTAAGAATCAATAATTCAAAAATCTTTGTGCAATCTTGTAGCTACTACGCAACAACGCCAGACATTTTACTTTACCCAAGGGTATTCCAACAATGTTAATTCGGTAACCACTACGCTGGCAGTTATTTATAAAACTTTAATTTGTCTTTTCTTCCTTCGACAGTTATTACATTATGGTGCCCATAAATGGTCAAACTACCAAATGCGAATATTCCCAATGTAAAGAATATTCCACGACCAAACGAATATTCCCCGACAACAATGAATATTTTTATAACCACTTGTGTATTTTAAAAAAAAATCATATATCACCCTTAACTTTAACCTTTTATCAATTTAACCATTTACTGAATAGTAATTATAAGAAAAATTGAATATTTTTATTTCATAAAATTCAGAGTCTTACAGGCAGGCTATTTTAGTAGCTTATAAAAGTTCCATCTTCCTCTTCTCTTTCTCATCTTTATATGAGCAATATGACCTATATATTGAAAGTTTTTCTAAATTCATATTAAAGACTTTATCGATTTGGTAAATGATAAAGGAAGCACAGCTCATTAGTGCCAAAAGGAGAAAACAAGGCAGGGAAGCTAATTGCGCCTTTCATTTCTTTTTGATTGGATTTTCCTTTCGTCTTCCGATAGTTCTGAGCTGCAAAGTGAGCTTCAAAAACTAGCAACCTTTGAAAAAAAAGAGAAAAATGAGGCACCAACTTGTGTCAGCACCTCATAATGATGCCTATCAGATAGCCACCAAAAGACGGCGTCCCCTACGGAGAGTCTAGCTTCGGTGCATTCCCCATCAACAGGAAGTCACCAGCGAGAGGCTCGGGGCTCTTCACACTTATGGCTCTGATACCAACTGTGATGACCCCAAAATAGGTCCATACCATCCAACCTATTCTGAGTCGCCAAATACATGGTACAGAAAATAACTACAACTTTATTACAACAATTGTCGTACAAAATACAACAACACATATGCTGTGAGTTTGGATACAAATATATACCAAATGTGACACATGTCCCAACCGTGGACAGCACCTCACAGTGACACCTTACATAAAGTCTATTCTCTTCTCCACATTAAAAGTCAACCAATAATGTTTTATCCCTGTAACATTAATCAACAATTCATGTCCACAATCACATGTATAACTCATAATCGTAATTGTAGTTCTAAATTCCTTTTCTCATTTAGGACAAAGATAATTTTCATCACCTGAAACATCAAAGATCATGGTTATACCAAATCACGCCTCTGCTTATAATCATACTAACAATTTCATCTTTGCACTACGCCCAAAGATATTCATCAACAAGTCATCTTTACACTACACGTGCCAAAGATATTCAACAACGGTCATCTTTGCATTACGAGCCAAAGATATTCAACAGTCATCTTTTTCACTACGTGGCCAAAGATATTCAATAATAATTCATCTTTGCACTACGGGCCAAAGATATTCACATCTCAAAGAAATATATAATCATTTCAAAATCTATATAAACCATAATTATAACCATGTTGATCAATTCACCTTTGCACTTAAGCTAAAAATATTCAATTGTAAATTCAATGATCATGATCATACTAGTCACAATTCATCATTGCACTACTGGCCAAAGAGAACCCATAGTCATGATCATACCAATAATCTACCCATCTTTACACTCAAGTCAAAGAGAAATTTCTTCACCAGGATTATAAAAATGTTATATATGATAATAAAAACAATATCATCAACAACTGCATTTAATTTCAAGAATAAGATTCATAAATCAACGATAATTTGGTCAGAAAAAGAAACCAATTTTGTCGTGAATAGAAACTCGTGAATAGTAACTTATGAATAGTAAATCATGAATAGTACTTCAGATTATTACATACGTAATCTTTGTATCGTAAATAATGTCATATCGTAAATAGTGTCATATATATGAATAATAAAGGTATATATATGTGAATAGTAACCCCGACTCAAAAAGGTAGAAATTCCACAATAAAATTCATACCAATATGTCAGTATAATGATATTGAAAGAATAATACCATTATGAAGAATATAACATCCCTTAATATCCCATATTATCCCTTACCTCAAAAAAGCAGCACTTCTGACTGGATATCGGATATGACGCTAAAGGAAACTTGCACTGAAGAATAGCAACTCACCAAGTATCTAAATACTCAAAAAACACACTCGATAATCTAGAGAGAGAAAGAGAGAAAACTTGTTTCTGGTGTGATTTTCAATTCTAACTTAGCTCTCTATTTATAGGAAAATGTTAGCACGCCGAAGCAGACTTAACATGTAACTTGATGGCTTTACCTGCTACTATTCCCACCTACTACATTTGAAAATTCAATCGAGCACATTTTTCACCAACCAAAAGTGGGGCCCACCAATTCTAGAATTTTTCACCAAAATCATTTATAACCTATTTTCCGAATCAGTCACCTCTTAAAATTCATAACAAATTATACGCTCATTTTTAACGGTTCAAAATTTGTGGACATATACTCAACTTATATATGTATAACATATCCAAAAATTACAACGATCCAACGGTCGGATTAAATATTATAACTCACACAATAAAGTTGTAATAACACCGATTTGATCTTTTAATACCTCCAATCCGACAAAATACTGATAAAATACCTCAACGTTAACTCCTTCATTTATAACCACATAAATAAATCCATCATTTATATCCACATCAAATAAATATTTCCTTATCATATAAATCAATAATTATTCACAAATAATATTACAGAATCACAATAATGACAACTAGGCAGTTCCCAGGAAAGAGGGGGCTTTCCAATAAGAATTTCTCCTTACTGGCGGGCAATTAGGTGACCAAACCTCTCCTTGACAGAACTTTCTAGACATTGCCAATAATGTTATCTAATAATATTATTCCAAATAATATAAATTATTGATCTGATAATGGAAAATACTGTGCAGTGACAATTATTGAAACAACAATAATATAAAATATCAACGCAGCAATTATTGAATCAATAAAATAAAATATTGAACAGTAATTACTATATTTTAACCACCGGGTATTCCAACAGTGTTAACGGAAACAACTACGCCGTTATTCAATTTTTTCGTTTTCTTCTTCCGACAGTTATCCGTTATGGGGCCCACAATATGGTCTGCAGGCAGTATTTGCGAATATTCCCAACGAAAAAGAATATTCCACGACCAAACGAATATTCCCCGACAACAATGAATATTTTATAACCACTTGCGTATTTTAAAAAAAAATTCATATATTACCCTTAACTTTAACTTTATGAATTTAACCATTTACTGAATAGTAATTATAAAAAAAATTGAATACTTTTATTTCATAAAATTCGGGGTCTTACAAAATACATGGTACAGAAAACATCTACAACTTTATTACAACAATTGTCGTGCAAAATACAACAACACTTAAACTGTAAGTTTAAATACAAATATATACTAACTGTGACTCATGTCCCAACCGTGGACAGCACCTCATAATGACACCTTACATAAAGGTATAGTCGAAAACTATTTTAGAAATTAAAATCTTTGGGAAGTGCTCAAGAAACCTTCGCATACGGGAGGCCATGCGTCTAGGTTATGGTAGATATCATATGGCCACGAAATTATCCTTGTTTGACCTAATAGACCCCGAAAGAAAAATGAGAAGATTACTATCATATTCTTTCCAATGGTGTGTCTTCTCTTGACATATCATTATCTTCACCGTCTCTAATTGAGAATTATACTTCAACCAAACTCCAAGATTATATAGGTAGTGCTCATATATATACTTTCAAAGAAGTGGATGAAACACAACCCACATCTTATGATGACACGAGGTGGTATGTCATTAGACATCTTGTATGATAGTGGTAAAACACCCTTCCAAGTTAAATTCACCTCACCTCAACATCTATAGACCACCATTCTATTCCTCGCTATCCCCCGCTTCGACCCGACTACACTTTTATTACGAAAAGAATTGTGAAGCAAAAGGGTGAGCCTGACTAACTTCGATAAAGAATATCATGACTAAAGATAAATAAATTATCAATAGCCTTCATCGGTAATAAATCATAGATTTAGAACATATGGTAGATGATAAAACTTTTCAACCATAGTTGCGTGAGCGAGCGATCCATTAGAAGAGTCAAATAGACCATAAAATCTATTATCTTCTCCATGTTAAAAGTCCATCAACAATGTTTTATCCATGTAACATTAATCAATAATTCCTGTCCACAATCACGTGTATAACTCATAATCGTAATTGTAGTTCTAAATTCCTTTCCTCATCCAGGACAAAGTTAATTTTCATCACCTGAAACATCAAAGATCATGGTTATACCAAATCACGTTTCTTCATAATCATCTTGATAAATTCATCTTTGCACTACTACTGAAAGAAGATATTCATCAACAGTTCATCTTTGCACTACTGGCCAAAGATATTCAACAACATGTCATATTTGCACTACAGGCCAAAGATATTCATCAGTTGGTCATGTTCATCTAAACACCTATTCATCTTCGCACTAATCGCCAAAGATATTCATCGAAATCATTCATCTTTGCACTACGGGCCAAAAGATATTCATTTATATTATCATTTAGACCGAGGATGATGAAAATATTTTAAGAAAAGCGAATCCAGTGAAACAAAATAATAAATATTAAGGATTCGTACTTCAGCTATTCCATGTCCAAAAATACATCATAAATAATCATAGTAGAATAAAATTCAAGAATGATCAAAACAAGGATACAATCAAAGCTAGTATCCATAATAGATATTTTGGACGAAAAATGAAAATTTAATTTTTATGTGAATAGTGCCGTATACGTGAATAGTGTCGTATACGTGAATAGTAACTCCGACACCAAAAGATAGAAATTTCACAAAAAACATCATCATGCTTCGTGAATAGTAACTCATGAATAGTAACTCATGAATAGTAACCCCGACATGAAAAAGTTCCAAATTTGATAAAAATTCAAACCAATATTTTGGCATAATGATATTGAAGAAATTATATCATTTATGAAGAAAATAATCTCCCTTACCTCAGAAAGAATAGTACTTCTGACTGAAATACTGGATATAGTGCTAAAAGAACTTGCACCGTATAGCAATACTCGAAGTACTAAAATACTCATAAAATACGCTCAATATAATAGAGAGAGAAAGAGAGAGAAATCTTTAGTTTCTGGTGTGATTTTCAATTCTAACCTAAGCACCCTATTTATAGGAAAATGCTTAGAACACCAAAGCAGAAAAATTAATAAATTAATAATATTATTTTTTTCAAATTTCCTACACCCACTAATTTGGTCCAAGACATCAGCCACCATGTGACTAAACATTATTTTTTCTTAATTTAAATAATTAAAACTTTCAAAAATCAATTATTTCAGAACTACGGAACTTCAATAATTTATAATAAATAGCCCTTTTATCAGAAAAATTCGAATCACGCGACTTCGTATAGGAAATTCAATTCTATACAACTTTACAGAAGAAAGTTTTTCCAAATTCCAAACAAAAATTGACCGAAAATCCACATACTGACGATTTTACAAAGCTATAATCAAATTTCGATCGAGAAATGGGGTCCACCGACACACAAAACATGTGTTAATCATTTAATGCAACAAAAAATACTCTTCTTCCTCATATACTTATATATCCCACATTCATTGTAAAAATATCATCATTATTATATTATAATAATATAATAAAATATTATTTTATCAAAAAGATAAAATATCAATTTTCAACAATTGTCACTTTAAAAATTTTCTCCATCTATATCCACATAAAATGAATATTTTCCTCATCATATAAATCAATAATTAATTATTCACAAATAATATTACGAGAATCACAATAATGGCAACGAGTGCGGTTCCCTGTGAAAGAGGGGGCTTTCGATAAGAATTTCTCCTTACTAAGCCTTGATTAGGTGACCAAACCTCTCCTTAGATGTAACTTTCTAGAGATTGCCAATAATGTTATCTAATAATATTATTCGAGATAATGTAAAACCCCAACTTTTGAATAAAGATGAATTTTCTATAAATATTATTTTTGAATATTATGGAGTGAAATTGATGTAATAGTTGTGGGTAATATTTATAAATTTTGCAAAATCTGTAAGTTGTTATATAATATTCGATTGGTGGGGAATATTCGCTTTAACGGGGAATATTAGTACAATGGCACACTCATTGGTGGACCCCATAGCGGAATTATTGTTTTGATTGAGAAAACGACAAAAATACTTTATGAAAATAACGGTAGGAAGTTTTACTGTTAAGCTGTTGAAACACCGGTGTTAAAAATAAGATGTCTGGCGTGGTTACATAGTAGCACACGGTATTAATTATTGATGCTTAAGTGATAAGTCACTCGGTTTTGTTGGTATTATTAATGTAATAATACGTAAAATCTTTTATATAAAAGCAGAATACTTTTATAAAGTTATTCTATAAATAGAATATATTATATTCTATTATGCATGATGTCTGCATAGTGTTTTGTATAGTAAAATCTTTTTATATAAAAAATGTAATACTTTTATAAAGTTATCTCATTTTATTAGACAATAATTAGAATATATTATATTTTATTATGCATAGTGTTTTGCATAGTGTTTGTATAGTAAAATCTTTTATAAAGTTATTCGTTTTATTAGATTATAAATAGAATATATTATATTTTATTTAAAAGATTTTGCTTTAAATATGGACGGTCAGTTAAAGTAAATCAATCTCGACTGCTCATGAGTTAATTCTTATGCATTCCATTTTCTATAAATAGAAGCTCATTCATTCATTCTTTTCTTACGAATTCAATTGAAACTCTAGAGAGATAAACTATAGAGAGAAAGAAGAAAGTATTCTCTTTCTACTTCACTACTTATATATCCATTACTCTTCTTCTTGGGTAGGAAATATTATTTGTTGTACTCGTAAGGGGGTGTTATTCTTTCTTATTCATGAAGAGAATCTTTGTTATTCCATTTCTTATTATTCTGTTGGAATAACTTTGTATCTGTGATCTACCCTATACTTGGTGACATTCTTCTATTATTACATTGGAACATCACATGCGTGTGTTTTACACCCGACCGGTTCCGTATTATTATTATACATTGGAACATCCCGTGCATGCATGTGTTTTACACGGACTGGTTCCGTCTTTATTATTCTGTTGGAACATCCTCATTGGTTGCAAATTTTACGACTTTGGTTAGTTATTATTATTCTGTTGGAATAACCTATCTATCTGAAGTCTGCATGCGTGGTGATTTCTTTTGTTATTCCATTCTTTATTATACTCGGTTGGTTAAAGTTTAAACTTATACTCCATGAAATTAGTAGAATATCCTTGATATTTTAAAGCTTCATCCAAAGATCTTTTCATGGAAATATTCTTCCGATCATTCTTGAATTTTACTCTATAAAACAAGTATCATATTGACAATTTGGGCGTTAATAATTTACGGATAAAATAATTCTTGAACTTATTTTATTGAATTCTTATATCATTGTCATCATCCTCATGTTTATATTTTGTTGAAAGTCATCTGTGGCTTTGTCTTTGCATAGATGGACTTGGTATGATTATAACCGAGGATTATTCGGTGTAATCATGGCCGTAATGTTACAAATGATGTGGTAAAAGTTCTCATTGGCCCGTAGTGCATTGATGGACGAGTTGTTGGCATGATCATGACCATTAATGAATACACAAAATATTCTTGGCCGTGGTGCATGGATAATTGTGGTCGTAATACTAAAGAATATCCTTGGCGTAGTAGTGCGGGGGGTGATTCGATGATGTGGAATATTTATTAAGTTTGAGTCTCGGTGATAACAGATGGTGAAAAACCTTTTAAATCATAAAAGATAGTAGATTTTATTTTCTACTTGACTCTTTTAATGGATTGCTTGTTAAATTTGCAGATTAAACTTGATGTCTATTATATTTTATCAGTTTAACATTGTTGGAGACTAATGATAATTTATCCAACATTATCTTAGTCATAATATTTCTTACTGGGCTAGTTGAGCTCACTCTTCCTTTCACTTTTTCTCTTGAAATGAGAATATAAGCCGGACGAGTCGGGGAACGGAGTGATGGTCCGGAGGATAGCATTAGTAGTCCTCACTATTCTACATGAAATTTTGTGATAATAATTGTAATGAGGACTCCTTTTGAGTTTGTATAATCTCTAGTAGATAATATTTGTATTCAAACTCACGGTGTATGTTTTAATCGTATTGTACCACAGCAGGTTGTATTAATAAGTTGTATTTGAATTACATACCATGTATCTGGCGACCAAGATGGGTGATGTATACCTAATTTTGGGGGCGTCACGAGATAATATGAATTATTACTTGAATAATGGAAAATCTTGTGTAGTGACAATTATTGAAACAACGATAATATCAACGCAAAGCAATTATTGAATCAATAAAATAAAATCTTGAATGATAATTCTTTATAACAATTATTGAGTAGTGCCTCTTACGTAAGAATCAATAATTCAAAAATCTTTGTGCAATCTTGTGTCTTCTTGTGCAACAACGCGTATTACTTTACTTTACCCAATTATTCCAACAATGTTAATTGGTAACCACTACGCCTGTTATTTATAAAACTTTAATTTGTCTTTTTCTTCCTTCGACGCTTATTACATTATGGGGCCCATAAATGGTTGCTTGCAGGTCGCATTTAATATTCCCCAATGTAAAGAATATTCCACGACCAAACGAATATTCCCCGACAACAATGAATATTTTTTATAACCACTTGTGTATTTTAAAAAAAAATCATATATCACCCTTAACTTTAACCTTTTATCAATTTAACCATTTACTGAATAGTAATTATAAGAAAAATTGAATATTTTTATTTCATAAAATTCAGAGTCTTACAGGCAGGCTATTTTAGTAGCTTATAAAAGTTCCATCTTCCTCTTCTCTTTCTCATCTTTATATGAGCAATATGACCTATATATTGAAAGTTTTTCTAAATTCATATTAGCACCTATCGATTTGGTAAATGATAAAGGAAGCACAGCTCATTAGTGCCAAAAGGAGAAAACAAGGCAGGGAAGCTAATTGCGCCTTTCATTTCTTTTTGATTGGATTTTCCTTTCGTCTTCCGATAGTTCTGAGCTGCAAACTGAGCTTCAAAAACTAGCAACCTTTGAAAAAAAGAGAAAAATGAGGCACAGTAGTGGTTTTTTTTTTCAAAGGATGGATATGAGCTCTATCATACCGCTATTCCTGACTAAAGATAGGGAGAATATGAATGGGTCGGTCTGCCTATATGAATAGGACTGTAACTTCTTTCTCTAACTCTTTTTAGTTAAAAATTGTTGAATCTTTTTTTCAACATATTTATTATCATTGTTGACTTGAACTAGTTAAATGCGGTTCTTTATTTGAAGTCTTGTTTTGTGTGAGGCACTGCGGAGGTTGTTTTAATAAGACTTTCGCCATTCTGTTTCCAGTGTCCCTTATTCGTAGTGGTATCCCTCAATGTATCCTGGCGTTTCATAGAAATATGATAAAACGTCTGATGTCAAGGCAGATCAATTAGTGATGTTTTACCTCTCACTATTTTCCATTTTTAAATGGAATATTAATAAGCACAAGAAATAAAAAATTTTGAATTTGAATCGATCGTAAGCCACCAACTATTGTTCCAGTCAAATTATGTTCCTACTCTAGATAAGGTCCTTCTTTCTTCCGTTAGACTCATCCGATTTTCTACCTAAAAATAGATGTTTCGACGTGCTCAGCCGTCCAGATTTTTGTGTTTTCCCACGTGTCTATGGGACTCTTAAGTTAAGGGTGGAGCCTCTTGCGTAAACTCTGATACCGACACCAACTCAACTAGATTCCATCTTTCTCGCTATGATTCGACTGTCTAACATTCTTGTATCTAAATATAGAAAGAAATCGAATTGATGCTTGATGGCTAACGCTTGTGACAATCCAAGATTATAGAAACTATTAAAATAAGAATTTGATGTAATGTGCAATGTGATGTGTATATTTGTGGTAAATGTAAATATAATAATATTTATATATTTATTGTGTTTGAACAAATTGTTCAAAAGAAATTTAGAAGGTAAATAAATAGAGGAGTATACAAAAATTTATTGCATACATTAAAAGATATTAAAATAATTTAGAAGCTAAATTATTTTAATATAAGTAAATGATGGTATCTTGTAAATTATCTTATTTTAATTGTATGTAAGGTAATATCAATGAAAAATATTAGAATAATCTAATATTAGGAAATTATTGTATTGTGTATATTATCTTATTTTTATTAAATGAGACAGTATATATAGAAAATATTAAAATAATTTAATAAAGTGTAATTTAATTATCTTGTATATTATCTTAGTTTATGTGACGCCCCTAAAATTAGGTATACGTCACCCATCTTGGGTCGCCACTTACATGGTACATAAATTCAAATACAACTTAATAATACAACTGTATGTGTATATGTCGACAAAACATAAACCGTGAGTTTGAATACAAATATTGTCTCTAGAGATTATACAAACTCAAAAGGAGTCCTTATTACAATTATTATTAGACTATTTCACGCGAATAGTGAGGGACTACTAATCTTTATCATCAATTCCGGTCACTCCGTTCCCCACTAGTCCCCTGCTACGTTCTCATTTCACGAAGATAATAATAAAAGTAAAAGGGTGAGCTCAACTAGCCCAATGGGAAATATTATGACTAAGATAATGCGAGAATATATTATCGTTAGCCTTAAGCGATGTTAAACCGATACAATATAACAACCATCATGTTTAATCTGCGGTGAACAAGAATCCATTAAAAGAGTCAAATAGAGAATAAAATCTACTATCTTTTATGATTTAAAAGGTTGTTCATCACTTTTATCATTGGGACTCGACAATAAATAATCCACATCATCGAATCACCCCTGCACTACTGACGAGGATATTCTTTAGTATCACGACCATAATTATCCATGCACTACTGGGCCAAGAATATTTGTGTATTCAATAATGGTCATGATCATGCAAACAACTGTCCATCAATGCTCTACGGGCCAATGAGGACTTTTTCCACATCATTTGTAACATTACGGTCATGATTACACCGAATAATCCTTGGTCATAATCATACCAAGTCCATCTATGCACTATAAGCCACAGATGACTTTCAACAAAATATAAACATGAGGATGATGACAATGATATAAGAATTCAATAAAATAAGTTCAAGAATTATTTTATCCAGGATCTAATAACGTCCAAATTATCAACATGATCTTTGCTTTGTAGAGTAAAATTCAAGAATGCTCGGAAGAATATTTCCATGAAAAGATCTTTGGATGAAGCCTTGAAATATCGAGGATATTCCACTAATTTCATGGAGTATATAAGTCAAAACTTTAACCAATAACCGAGTATAATAAGGAATGGAATAACAAAAGAAATCACCGGCATGAGATAGACCGCTTGCAGGCGAGTTATTCCAACGAATAATAAATAACGAGAATCAGTCCGAGAAGCGTAAAAGCGCATGCACAAGATATTCCAATGAATAATAAAGATTTTAATCAGTCCGGCATAAAACGCATGCGCACGGGATATTCCAACATAATAATAAAGAGGCGGAATCGGTCCGTGTAGAACGCATGAGCGTGATATTCCAACATAATAATAAAGACGGAATCGGTCCCACAGAAAAAAGCATGTAAAGGATATTCCAATGAATAATAAAGCGGAACCGGTCCGTAGAACGCTTGATGACAAGATGTTCCAATGAAATGATAAAGAATGGAACAACAAAAGAATTTCATCAAGTATAGGGTAGCAGCGTATCTGAGTTATTCCAATGAGAATAATAAAGAATGGAATAATAGAAGTTCTCTTCATAGATAAGAAAGAAATAATACTCCCTACCTTGGAAAAAACTGGATACTGGAATAGTGAGGTAGCATATTTCTCTTCTTCTTTCTTTCTATAATAATCGCTCTAAAGCTTTTGTGAATTGGTGAGAAATGAAGGAAGAATGAGCTTCTATTTATAGGAAAATATAGTTTCGATAATTGCACGTTTTGGGGCTCGAAAATTACGATCTGATACCTCCAACTTTTCTTTCATTTATAATTTAGTCCTGCAAGTATTATCAATCTTGCACCAACTCCCCTAATAGTAAATAATGTGAATCAATAGTTCAATCATGTGAATCAATAGTATAATCATGTGAAAAATATGAATTTCAGTATAGTACCTCCATCTATACCTCCATTTTTAATTTAGTCATGCAAGTATTATCAATCTTGCACCAACTCCCCTAATAGTAAATAATGTGATTCAATAGTACACATATGTGAACAAATAGTTATATAAGCATGTGAATTAGTAGCAATTAATTGCTCAATTATCCGATAAATTACCCGATTTATCAATATAACCCCTAGACATCAATTATCATAGGAATAAATGTCGATTTTCACTAACACAAACAATTCCAACATAATGAAACTATTTTTATCAAAAATATAAATTTTGAAATTTCGAAGTTTGACTTTTCCTAAAAAAGTCAACTGTTGACTTTTTGACCAAATAGTGAATCCCGGAAAATTTTGTGTTTATAGACTATTTTTACTAATTTAAATAGTTCGACTCAAATATCATGTCCGCGTCTCCAAATTCAACTCAAACAACATTCATTATTAATATTATAACTCACAATATTTATCAACCGTGTCGTTCCCGAGAAAAGAGGGGCTTTCCAATAAGGATTTCTCCTATTGGTAGCGCAATTAGGTGACCAAACATCTCCTTGACAGAACTTCTAGACATTATAAATATTGAAATTTATAATATGAATAACTTTAATCGCCTCAAGTATTGATTTAATAAAAAAACATTTTATCGCGGATGATCTTTGTGAAAATAATTGAATCAATAATATGATAGATATGATCGACAATTCTTCGTAGCAATAATTGAGTATAACCGAGTGACTTCTCACGTAAGCATCAATAATCAATACTGCAGTGTCTTCTTATCAACCACGCGACATTCTTTACTTTTAACACCGGGTGTTTCAACGATTAACGGTAAAACTTCCGTCGTTATTTTCATAAAGTATTTTTGTCGTTTTCTCAATCCGACAATAAATCCGTTAATGAGGTCCACCAATGATTGTCTTGTTTATGCGAATATTCCTATTAAAATGAATATTCCCCGACCAATCGAATATTATATAACAACTTGCGTACTTTGCAAAATTTATAAATATTACCCACAACTATAACATTATATCAAATCCACACCATAATATTCAAAAATATATTTCGAGAAAATTTAATCTTTATTCAAAAAGTTGGGGTCTTACAGTTTAGGTTGGTTGCTAGCTAACAGTGCACGCAAGGTGTTTGTTAAAAGTCTTATATGGACTGTTCTTATTATAAATCAAATATTAGACAAAAATAAGGCTTGGGATAGATTCATATATGACATGTGATGATAATTAGAGAGCTTGAGTGTATTAGATTAGAATGAAAAATAATTTCAAGCCAAAACGAAAGTCAAAATTTAGTGTGACAAGCCAATTGTTAGCACTGTTTTAAACAGCGTAAAGAACCCGAAATGGAGAGTTTATAACTTCTAAATGTAGTCCCATATGCCATGTATAACATGTGTTAAAATAGTTATAATCCGGTATATGAGCTAATAGTAATGAGGTCGCAAAACGGGCATGTTGGAGACAGGGTTGCTGCCCATGGCAGCAGCAATGATGATGTTTGGCGAAGGTTGGGGGCTTCCCTTGGGCTCTCAGCTAACACACTTAAATTGATTAAGATGCACGGCTAATAATATACTATAATAAGTGAGTACATCACCTACATATATAATATTCAAAATTCAACATAAATAGATCAAAGCAGCGAAGAACGAAAAGTTAACAAAACAAGACAGAAGAAGGAGTTGCTGCCCATTGGCAGCAGCAGTTAGCAACAAGGAAGCAGTTGCTGCCTATTATTAGCAGCAGCAAACAGCGAGCAATAACAGTTACTACAAGGTAGTAGTAGTTATGGCTGCTTTGATGAGTCACTTTTGGCTTCATATTTAATTCGTTAAAATTACCCACAAAGGTTGGTTTTTGGTTTCCTTAAATAGATGGGAACATGATTTATAACATATTTAAAAATGATTGTAATCCGTCATATAAGCTACAAGTAATAAAGTTGGGATGTAGCATGAGGGTGCAGGGCTGCTGCCCATGGCAACAGCGAGCATCATCGAACAGCTGCTATAGCAGCGTGGGCGAGCCATTTTTGACTTCAAGGTTTAGTTCGATAACTTACCCATAAAGTTTAGTTTCTAAAATTCCTAAAGAGACAAATACATGAGTTACGACATATTTACAATTCAATATAATTGAATTAGTAATCTATAAGATAAAAGCCAAACGTGGAGCCGTTAAGCCAAGTAAGGGGTTATTTTGTCATTATTTAGAAATGTGATAGTATTTAACACGTTGGTGCATGGAAATGAAACTATAAATTATTACGAAAACTATACGTTACCTATACAAGTCATAATTGCACTTAATACATAATCTACGTTAAGTATTCACCGTGAATACATAAATTATGTATAAAAAGAATGGAATACTCATGTATTAAGATACAAGAGGGTTATAATCTAAAAGAGTGTGGTATTCATAAACTAAAATCATGTCAAGGTTTACTAAAGCGATAAAAGAGTATCGTGACTAAAAGAATAAACATTTTTTAAAAGAATATAAGAAATTTTCAAAAACGAGAATTAAAAGCTAATGATGTGGCCAATATGGATATGTAATATATAACTAATAAGGTTATATGACATGAACGTATAACTAATATGTTTTGTATGTGACGGTAATTACTAGAAGTCCTGAAAAGAAGTTAAGCATGTCCTGATGCACCAAGACGGATATAAAACGCAGTCTAACAACCATATGATGCGTATATTCATTCGGAGCATACTAGCAGCTATAAAAGCGATATGTAAACATAAGTTTACATATATGTGGATAATACATCTGTATGTTGAGAATACATTTATAGTGTGAAAAGCTATTTAAAAATTATACTTAGAAACTGATCAACGATTTTTGAAATACAAAGCAAGAATTATGAATATGGAGTTGAAAACTCATTATTGACATATATAAGCTATGTATATACATAAAATATACAAATAAACACGTTAAGCATGAAAAGAATATATATATTATACATGCAAAATGAAGTCTAAGTTACTCACTAAAGCAAAGTTAAGGTATATGTAACTATTAGTTTACATATAGATGCATATCAAGCTTGTAAAAATAATGTAAAAAGTTTATAAACTGTAAATGCAATATATTGGTGTCTTCAAAGCTGTATGGAAACTTTTTACGAGATTATGGCTATATTAAGCCGAAACTTAAAATGTTCTAAAGGAATATGAAAGTTTTTTGGAAATGAGAATATCAGTTCTGACGTATGTAAACGTATAATATCTATACAGGTTATGTGACATGAATATATATGTGGCTAACGTGAGCATATATGTGAACATAACTATGTAGGATTCGTGAAATGAAGTTAAACTAAAGTTTATATCGATAGTCACCGCGCAAGGCAAATTTTCTCAATATATTTATGTGTTACTTGTCTTATGTTTACAGTTTATGAGCATTTATGATTTGTTAAATGATACTTTATGAATGCTTTAAATCAATATATGACTAAGGTGGTTTGAGTTATAGAACTCAATTTGTTTAAAGCATGTGATATGCAGATGATGATAAGTTTAGAATATTTAAAGTATGATTTAAATATGAAGGTATGTGCTACGTGATGCATGATAGACTATTAAATTTACTGAGTTGTCGAGCTCAATCTTGTAAAAATAAACTTTTTGCAGGTTCAAGATTCAATGTTATAACGCATGTTTTCTAGATAATATGGATAAGAGAATAAGTAAGGGAATACTATTTTCTTAATTTGGTTAAAATTTAGATAGTATTATGATAATGTTGTACAGGATATAAATGTGTAAATTTCTGAAGTATTCAATTAATATAGAATATTTGTTTAGAATATGTTGTGATGATTTCTTTATAATGTAAAGCATTATAATCGTAATATTATACAAGAAAGATTGTATATTAAGAATGAGTTTGCAATTACTCATAAGTACACTGATAAAAGGTATCATTCAATGAAAATGATTCCGCAGTATATATAATTATAAAGGTTGCGATTCAAGGAACGCATGAAAGACAGAAGGAAAAGTTTTTAATTATTCCGAAAATTTCAGTTATTATTTCATCCTAGTATCACATAAAGTTAAATCAATATAGTTTTTGACGCACAAGATCGGGAAGAGAAATAGACCCGATTTTGGTGTCGTTACAGCGCTACTTCTTTATTTAAGTTTGAACTTTACTCTACCCCCGCGTTGCAACGGTTCTTCCATGTCAACTTAGTTGCAAAGCATCTGTTACCTTTTAGGTATGGGTACTTACCTAAGATGAAAGTCTCATTTCGCTTCAAAGAAAAAAATCAAGAGAGCTAATTATTAGGGGTGCTCATCGGTAAAAAACCGAACCGGTACCGAAAAAACCGAACCGATACCGAATTAAAAAATTCGAAAAATCAAGAACCGGTACCGGTACCGAATAACCGGTTCGGTACAAAGTCGGTACCGGTTTTTTCGGTATGGTTTTCGGTTATACCGCAATAATTAAATAATTTTTTTATATATTAACAAATTTTTTAAAACTAAGAAATGAGACTAGTAAATTACATTCTTACAAATACTAATTACAATTGTTAGTCTAAGAGTATTTTTTTTTTCAAACACACTTGAGAAGAGTACAATACAATTTAGCTCACTCTCTTATTAAGATGGCCTTCTTTTGTTAGTATCTTTTAATTTTACTAATAGAGGAGGTTTTTCTAAATTTTATCATATACAAAGTATGTATTCGAATATCATTGAACATATTTTCCCAGACTCCTTTCAAGGGAAAAAAAAAGTTTTAATTTATTAGTCCCTCTTTTATCCTACAAAATGTCTCATTAACTATATTTTTTCATAAAAAAAATATAACAATTAAATTACCACGTTCTTTTTAAATAAAAATAAATAACTATTACTCATGTATCAAATAATATAACAAAAAAAATAAAATTTATTAATAATTTAAATGATAGGATCGTAAGTTATTTTTTCTCTACTCATAAGTCATAATTAAACTTCAAATAAAAATAATCATATTATTTTTTCCATGCATGACTAAGCACTAAGCAGTGGCAATTAGTTGGTGTGACGAACTCTGAATACAAGAAGTGCAATCTGGACCGTCGATGTCATTACTTCTCTCCCTTGATGGAGGATCACATGCAGAGCATTTTGGTATTGGTGTACGTGGACCAATAGGGTGTCACCACGAGAGGGGTTGAACTGCCTTCCTAATCGACACTAGCAAGCTATTTTTTCTTATTTGGTTTTTTCGATTTTTCGGTATTTATCGAATTCAAAATTTTCATTACCGTTATCGGTATCGAAAAATAAAAAAAACCGAAAAAATCGGTACCGAAAAAATCGAAATCAAAAAAAACCGATACCGCCGGTGTCGGTTTCAACCGATTCGAAAAAAAACTGAATTTTTTGAGCACCCCTACTAACTATCAACCAAGGTGAATTTCCGAACAACTGGTAATTTTCTCGCATCAGAAGAAGAGCCCTATTAAGATTAAAGAATCGGTCCCAAGCCTAACTTCATACCAAGTTAAATTTATATTAAATTACCATCGTAAAATTTATTAATATTGAGAAAAATTATTGAAGTATTTTATTTATTACATATTTATCTAAAAAAATTATTACTAATATTTATTTACATAATTATTAATTAAATAATTGACATAAATATTTGCAATATATATATATATATTGTTAAATTATACAAAATGTAGATGTATAACGTTTAAACAATTGAACTGATGCGTACATGCATATGCACGTATATATGTATTAAATAGAAATTATTAAATCATGACGAGAAAATGTTATTTCCATGCGTAAAAGTATATTATAGATCCTATAGCGACGGTTTTCACCGTCGATATACATCTACAGCGATACTTTTGTTGTGAAAATAACAAAAAGTATTGTGGATTTAACAATTCCCATTAAATATCGTGTTTGGTGCCACTACACATCCTCATATAATTGGATGATCTTTCATTTTTATTTTTTTCTTAAATTTTATAATTTTGTCCTTGTTCATAATTGGTCAAAAGACAAGCCTTTTCAGATGGTTATAGTCCATTAGAACTTGGGCCAGCCCATAAGTCATCATCTCAATTCGGGCCTGGCAAAATTAATGCTGCTTGAACCTAGCAACAATGGAGAATACCAACATAGAAGCCATCCTATATATATCTCATAATAGGAGGAGTCTCATTAACTTTTTATTTTCTTTAATAAATTGATATTTCTAACCCAGAGTTTATCATTCTATTGCAAATAATTTATATAATACACAATTGTATCAACATTAATATATATATATATATATGTAGTTTGTCTGTCCGACGAAATGGTTCATGAACGAACTATCTATGGCGACGATCAGCATAACCGATTCGTTGGAGAAATTTTTCATATGTATGTATTTTTGCCCTCCAATGGCAAACTTAGCCCTGAAAATATCATTTAGTATATTTTTTAAAGCTATTTATTTAACTTTATACATTTCTTGTCAGAAATTTTAATTTAAGAGGTAATTTATTATATAGATAGGGATAAAAATGAAACTAAACATCAAGTGAGGTAAAGGCTAACCAAATGTTGGTACAAGTTACATCAAGCGATTATCCATTCCATTTTTAGGACAAAATTTGTCTGATATGGGTCTAGTGTTCAATGGGCCAGGCCCCAGAGAACAACGAAATGGCGGTCCAAAGGCACATTAATCTGTGCAACCTAAACCATTAGCAGCCTAAGCTTGACCCAAATGTCTCATTTAATCAACATCTGTCATACACACTCATGCATGGGTGATAATATTTTCAATATTTATTTTTAAAATAAAATATGTTATTTTCTCCGTTCAAACATTAAAAATACAATAATCAAATGATGATTGTTAAGTAAACTTCATGCGACTTTACTGTTGAAAAAAAATATATCCCTAATTATAAAACGAATAGAGTATTTTGGATTCGGTTATTATGAAGTTAATTTCATGATAAATTGGTCAATTGACCAATACAGTGCTGACACACAAAAAGATCATTTTTCATTCTACATTATAAATATTTGTATTGATCGATTAATGAAAATAACTTTCGTATTCAACTTGTATTTGAAAATTCTAAAAAATAAATCAAATCAAAGTCCAATCAGGAATCTCATTGGGGGAACCGGGGTTTGTATTTATACATTTTGGATTGGATGGTGCTAGTTCCATCAATCAAGAGAACACATGTACATGTTGGAAAGTGGTAGTTAGGTACTGTACATCTAACCCAACTTGAATTTTTTTTTTTAATAACACCAGCTGGTTTATATTATCATTAATGAGGCCCAACTTAAAACCTTAATTGGGAGTTATTAGGCCATGATAATAACACTATTATTAGGCCTCACAGATATGGCTGTCTATACAATTTTGGCCCCCACAAGACCATTTGGGTTAGTGGTATTTGCCCACCAATTGAATTGAGGCCTAGAAATTAAGCTACTTTCATATGAATGCTTATGTACCTCTTATTATTACTTACAAATTTGTAACACGTGTGAGCTACGGGTTAGTTTTTAAAATTATATTTTTAAAATTAAATATAATTTTAATATGAAAATAATTTATTATAATAAAAATATTGAATATACTAATAATTATAATTTTTTATTTAATATGTCTATTATAAGTCGATAATGTATTATTTAAAATTAATTTTCATCAATAGTAATCTAATGAATTGAAAAAATAAACTTCTAAACTTTGTCAACCTTCTGCTTCGTTGATATCACTGCATCTTTTTTTCTATTCATAGGTTGATTTCGTGCAGATAGATGTTTGCTGGGATGGGGTGGGGTGGGGTGGGGTGGGGTGGGGTGGGGGGAGATTGGGGCTCCTTGAGATATGTCCTTCCGATAGGTTGGTTGGATCGGAACAGACTCTTTTTAAGATATGTACTATAAAAATGAAGACATGTAGTTCTTCTTTGTTTTTTATTTTTTATTTTTGAGATTTAGAAGGTTGCATGTTTAAATAGTGTTAAATGGATAAAGAGTAACGGAATAATAATCTATTTTCATACAGTACATAATTTGTATTTAGTTTGTGAATGTATCTAAGAATGTTTAGAATATTTATGAAGGTTGGTTTTAAGTGCATAATGTATCAAAATTTTAATGTTTTTTATTGTTGTATATTATATATGTGAGTTAGAATACATGTTTTAGGTGCATATATTAGACTACATGTTTTAGATAGAGAATACCTATTTAAATACAATGAATATAAGTTAATGACCAAATTATCGATTTAAGATAATGACCAACTAAATTAATAAAGACGTGGGTTTCTTCTTAGAATATTGTTAAATGCTTGTATAGATTAATTAATATATTTTTTGTTTATCAAAATAATTTAATTGTAACTTACTCTTTTAGATTATTATTATTATTATTATATATGACATTAATGTTTTTATGATTTTTCTTTTACTTTATTATGAGATTCATGCATGCATGTATATATATCAAAATATAATTATATTTGTATTATTATAATTATGTAATTTGTATTTGAGAATTATAAGTTGATGTCAAAATTAAATTACCTTTAAAATGACCAACCAAATTAATTTAAATAAAATCTCCTCTTTGCTTGTTATATACTTGTATTGATGTATTAATTTATTTTTGCAATTACTAGGAATGAGATTGACAAAGTTCTGAAATAAGAACAGAGAATAATTCTCATTGATAAGTAAATCGAATTACAAAAACATTAGTGACGAGGTGATACCTCCTTTCGTCTAAATTGAAACTTGAAACTTAAGAACATATATATTTCTAAAAAATATACAGACTTGCGTAATTCTTCAATACGAGCAACAAAAAAGGAGCTCGTCATGATAACTCTACACTCAAATTTAAGGGTGGATTCAGCCACATAATTTAGTGGAGGCAAATTCGGAAAAAAATATTAAAGACAAAAAAATATATCATTTCACAAAATATAATTATGTGTATCTTAGTTGACATTTTAAATCAAAATATAATTATTTATTTATATTTTTTAATACTTAAATCAACTAAAAATATTTTAAAACAATAAAAGCATAAATTTTTTATAAATGAAAACAAATATATTTAAATAATAATTTTTAATATATCTTCAATTCAACATATGTTTATCATTCGTGAAAAAAGAAAAAACGAAAAGAAAAAATGGACCAAATGAAAAAGTGGGAAAAAAATTATTTGAGGAAGGTGCTAAAACCAATCTCATTATCCCCGGAATACTTATAGTAAATATCCCTTATTTTTAGACTTTAACTATAAGTATTCTAATTGTTTTTTATACTCACTTTGTCCCTTAATATAAGTCGTTTTAGATAAGTTTTTTTGTCCCTTAACATAAGTCGTTTAATGATTTCAAATAATCATTAATTGCTTAGTTTCCAATATTACCCCAAGTACAATAAATAACACTCTATTTTTTTAATACAAGAACAATATGGACAATAGATATTATATTTAATGTTATACAATCATTTTTTTAATACTTGTGTAAAATTCTAAAATGACTTATATTAAGGGACGAAGGGAAAAATCAAATATAACAATTTCATTTAACACCCTCTCAAATAAATTTTTTTATGTTGAAACCTCCTAAAATTTCAGTAGGAACAGATCCCCTGTCCCGTGCTTGGGTTTGCCACTGCTAAAATTTGTATAGATATGTCTTCCCTAATTAATACCGATCAAACCTCTTCCACATAGAGATCATAAGATAAAATTCCGTAGAATGAGAAAATCTCAAACTAAGAAAAAATTGAAACGCTCTATAAATTGAAAAAAATCAAAACAAAAAGAAATAAAACTCATAAAATTTCAATATTATGTTACTCTTTTCAGCGTACGTGTGTAATTCACAATTGTAACATGTGTATTTAAATTATACATTTCTATTGAGAGTAAACTTAACGTTGGAAAAATCATTTTCCCATTTTTTGTTGCCTTACAAAAAAAAATAAGTTAATGGGAAAGGTAGAAAAATTGTTTAGAAACAAATGGAGGGAAAACTCTAAAATCAAAAAATTATGGCAGCCATTGGTTGTCAGACACATGGGATGTACAGGCATGTGAGTATAGTATGCAAACTGTAGGGACCCAAACACACCCCAGTACTACGACCACATGAACCCAAAAAAAGTGAAATCTTGTTACAATTAATATTGACATAATTTCCAAACCCTAATCATGTTGTGTGTTTCCATAATATTGAGCACTTTATGGACATAGAAATTACTAGCATCCCCTAGCTCTCTTTCAATTACAAGGACAAAGAAGGGCCCCTATTTGAATTTTTAAATGTTATAGCCAGTTATCAAACACCTTAAGGGTTATATTTGTTTAGAGTGTAATGAATTTGAATCAGTATCAGTCATTCAGTAAGCGCCCTTTTTTTAATAAAAATCGTTTGAAAACAAAATAAAAATCGTGGTTGAATCGATCAGATTTTTGTGCTGAATGGCTAAGTGTAATTTTTTTTGTTAAATTGGCTGAATAAAATATTTTATATTTAATTTTATTTTTACAATATTAACTATTATATTAAGTAATATTAAATAAATTTACAACAATTTTAAATTTTTTTAAATGGATAAAATAATAAAAATATGTTATTCAGATGTTTCAGACATGTCAATTATCAAACAACTTTTTTCATTCAGCATCCTGCTTCATTCAGCTTATTCAGATTACTTAAATATTCAGAAATATTTTATTCAATTTTATCAAACACCCCTTAGTTATTTGTAGTACGCATCGTTTTGAGTGTGAGAGTGATAAGATTACTCATTTAGATAGTAATCAAAGTAGAACAAAGTAGTACTCCCTCCGTCCCTATTTAAATGACGTTTTAGAGATGAACACAAGAATTAAGATAATGATTGGAAAGTATTAAATATAGTACTCAATTGTCTATAATACCCTTAAATCATTAATTTATCATAGCACAAGAGTTTAAAGTACCAAAAAAATAAGTAGAGTAATGAGGAATAATTTTGAAAAAATTATCATTAATTCTCCTAGATTTAAACAAACGTCAATTAATTAGGGACAAGTAAAAAACTCTAAAACGTCACTTAAATATAGACGAGGGAGTAGGATTCTAAATTACTTTTTTTTAAAAAAAATTAATAAAAATAATGACACAAGAAGAAAGTTTACCAAAGTTGGTACCAAGATCCAAACAGTTGATCAGCAAATTTGTTAATGTCAAAACAATTAATGCACCTTGGTCTTTTCTATTTACGTTTCCAACAAGCAAAAGAAAGCAAATTAAATTAAATCTTAATAAAAAGTAAAATATTAATAAAAAAAAGGATATATATATACTGTCCGGATTTTAAGTTTATCCCTTATTTAACATACCTTGCATATCCTCCCTTTAACGATGGACCGAATGACGATTCGGTCTGTCTCTATATATAGAATCATTGTCTTAACTTTTAACGACATATAACCTTTAGTGACGAATCGAATTATCGTCCGGTCCGTCACTAAAAAAAAATACGCAAAATATATTATATAAAAAATAAATTTAATATTCGGACCGTATATATGAGTTTAAATATGACATTAGAGATATGCACATTTGAGTACCCTTAGAATCAAATTAATGAACCATCCAAGGATGGGTACAAGTAGGGCGGCTAGTACAATGACAAATGCCCCCCATTGCATAACAAGAAGACAGGTTGACCACCTAGTAGTAATTAACTTAATGTTGATCCCAACAATGAAAAACACTCCAATACACTTATTAAATATTTATTCCAATGCTACAAGAAAACTACATGAGGCTCTGATTTTTCCAAGATAACAGTATTTGTATACTACTCCTGCTTATTATAATCAAATCAAATCATTAACACAATACCAGTATACCACCTTACTTAGCCCACAGCATTTGGATTGGATTGGACTAGATTCATGCATGAAAGAAACACTTGAAACTCGAACCACACCACAAGTAACTTTGTTTGTCGGATCTAATAATATTTTTTATGTATTACTAATTTAGTTACTATTCTAAAATTTATAACAAAAAAAAAAATTATGCCCATAAAAATACCACGTAAAATTTAAGAGTGATTAACATAAAGTTAATTTTGGTCAATTGACCAATATAATATCGATATACAGGTCAGAAGGTGATCTCTCTCTGTATGTCAATATTGTATTAATCAATTGACTAACTTACCATGAAATTATGATACTCGAATCCATAAAATATGAAGAAAAAAAAGTTGAAAAGCTTAATAAGATTCTAATTTCTTGATAGAAGGGAATGGGAATAATATATATATAATTAGTTGATGAGAGAGGGGAAGAGAATTTTTTTTTGGTTTCAGGATTCATGTTCATGAACCTTCGTCATTCATCCATTAACATCATGGTGACATGCATGCAGCCAAATTGAATATATTTAGGTAGCTAATAGATAAAATATTGTTTTCTTTACCAGGCACCACTAGTAGTTAGAATTAGTGAAACTGTGAAATTAAAGTATTGTTGTTGTAATGCTGTAAAAAGATGTATTTAACTAATCTAAGTTCATTCCCCCTTGCATTTATACTTTTAGCCAGGTATAGAGTGAAAACTGAGATCATCAAATGATTTACTCGGGAGTTGGGACCCTCCTAAATATTGGACGAAAACAAACACCTTCATATTCAACAAAAACAAAAGTCATGCATGTAGGTCTTCTTTCTTCTTATTTTTATGCCTTTTAATCATATTAGTTGATAGATTTGAATAACGGCTTATATAATTTATTAAAATTATAATGAAAAAATGTTTTTTTTATAATAAGTTATTTTTATATAAACTTTTTAATATATTTTTACATGACATGAGAAACAAACATTCAACAACATTCAATTGCTCAAAAGTCGATCACGGACAAATTGCTATCTTCTTTCACAAAAAAGCTAGCTAATCTAAGTCCGGCTCGAAACCCATAATCTAAGTCCCAACACTCTGATGCACAACAATACAATCTACTATCTCCTATAATCATCAACAAATAAACTTAAAAAGACCATTCAAGTATCAATATTGTAAGTGAGAGTGTGAGACTTACCAAGTATTAGAAAAAAATCAAAAATAAGTAAACAAAAGAAATACCATTTAACTTAACCTGTTAAAATAAATTTAGATAGTTTCAAACATCAAAAGTATTAACAATTTTAGAGGAACCAAACAAATTTAAGCAGCCTAAATCACAGACTAATTTCATACCCAATAATTCAACAACAAAAATATAAATTTACTCTCTGACGAATTGTTCGGGCTTCTTGATAACGAAATTATCCACTTAGAGCTGTTGTTTCCTTCTAATTGCCCAATCTTCATTGCTTTTCCTTTTCTTCAAAACTACTTTTGAGATGGAAATCTAAGAAATACAATAAACAATGTTCACCATAAGCTGCAAGTTTCTAAGCTTTCTCATTCCAAAGCAATGCATGTTTTAAAAAGTAAATTGTGAGAAAAACAATTTGGTATAATCCATTTGACATGTATTAATAAAACCATATTTATTTACGACCAGAACAATTGACATAAATAAAATAATCTAGCAAAATAAAATAAAATACACTGACATAGATAAAAATTGAAGCCTCTGAAAAGAACCTATAATATAAACCTTCACAAAAACAACAGAATCAAGCGACTCTGCGTATATCCAAACAATTGAAACAACATCAATATAATTAAAATAAACATAGTTGCGAGTTTATTAATTAGAAAAGGGGATCCAAATCGTATTATAAGATTATTTGATTCTTGATATCAACGTATATACCACATTATAAATAGCTCCATATTTACGAGATGGAGAAAAGTACATGATACACCAACCATGTGATATCTCACTTTTTCCATATTTACAATTTCCTTGTACCCAAAAGTTGCAAACTATCTTAGCCTTCCTCACAACTCCACCACCACTTCCTCACATGGGACCTCGCCCACATTGTTGTTCAAATTAGAATTCCTCCTTGGCATATTCGAATGATCATCTGCAAATTCATGTGGTAGTTTTGAAGATCTTGGCGATTACCATTGCCCATATCTGTTGCTGTTGCTTCTTTATCTTTCTTCTTCTTTGCGTGGCGAGGACAATTCTCTGTTTAGAAGTCGGGACATGTATATCTGCTACACTTTGCTTGCCCTCCAATGGAAACAAACCTACATAATTTATTGTTGTTTGCATTCAATTCGATATTTAATCTTTGAAACACACGCTTACTTCCATCAACATCCATCCATTATTATATATATAAAACTCAAGTCAATACGTATAAAAACAAAAATAAAGACTCAACGAATTATTGGTCTATTTGAATGTGAAGAATTATGTGAATAAGATGTGATCATCAGAATAAAAAGGTCGAGTGTCCGAGTTTGATATTAATTAATTGGATCAAGTGATTGATTACAAAATATGGAAGCTGGTGAGATTATATAGTGCGTCGGTGAGTGTATATATATATATATATATATAAGTGGAAGAAGGAGAGGGGGAAGTGGAAGTGGAAGTGGAAGTGGAAGTGGAAGAGGAAGAGGAAGAGGAAGAGGGGTGGAAGAAGAAACTGAAGTGATGAGGAGGAGAAGAAGAAGAAGAGACAAAAATTAATATAAGATTGATTTGAATTCAATTGATTAAAAGATTAATTAATTGATTTGATTGAAATTGATTTGGAAGATAGGCATGGAATTGATTTGATTGAAATTGATTTCAATTGATTGAAATCAATTGCTTGTGGTGTAAATTGATTTCAAATTGATTTGAAAAAATATCAAATTGATTTGAAATTGATTTCAAAAGATAGTCTTTACTGTATTTATATATATGTATTAATTGTATTTTTGTAATAAAAAGAAAAGGATATAAAAGGTAATTGAGTACTCCCTTACGTTTTAGATAATTTTTAAAATTGTCGTTTTATATAATTTAAAAAAATTAATTATAATTTTTTTAAAATTATTTATCATGAAAAAATATTACAGATAAGAGATAACGTATGAGATAAATACGGTAATAAATGAAAATTTAAGGGTATTATAGACAATTAATATTATATTTTATACTATACAATTATTTCCTTAATTCTTGTTTACAACTCTAAAACTTGTCGTCGTCTTCATCTCTCTCTCTCACATTATCATGAAATCCGGATCATGAAACGAAGACTATACTAATTCCATATATTATGGACTGAATAGAGTATAATTTTGAGAAGCTTAGCTTAGATGAATTAATGGATTTTAAATATCATAATCAATTGGGTTATTCCAAAGTTCAAAAGTCAAGAATTTAAATATCATGATTTATTAATAATAATACAAATGCATTTATTTCAATAAGTCCTTGATCTTTCAGCTTCAAGAACTTTTATAGTACTACTCTGACACTCAGTACTCTACTCCATAATCGGTATGCTCAATTCTGAATATCATGTTAAAGCAAGCAAGCCAAACTTGAATTTGAAAGAAAGACAAAATGACTATTTGTAATTTGCATAAAGATAGGAAATTGGTCTTAATTTTTATAACTAAAAAAATTAATATTTTAAATTTTACTATAGCGACGTGTTATACGTTTATAGCGATATTTTTTATATAAAAATATTAAAACATATCAATTTCATACAGATAACTTCAAATATTGCCGGTCTGGTTTGGGGCTTTTAAGATGTTTGAGACTTTTGAAATTTATGCATCTTGTTTGGCTACTTGAGTTTATTTCAAATGTAATTTTTTAATTCAAAACAAAGCTTTTCAGCTCCAAACTCGTTACATTATTTTTGGTAGAAAAAGTTTAGGGGGATCGGGATTTTCCGATCGGGATAGTGACCGGCCGGAATTTATTATTATTATTAATTTTTTTTGTTTTTGACTACAAAATAATTAATGAGATTTATTGAAATTGAAATTTTTACAAAATATAGTGATTTAGGTGTCACTTGGATACACTTAAAAAATAGAGTTATGCAATTTGTATAACCTGTTTTATTACGTGTATCCAAAAGATCTTTAAATCATTTGTATTCTCAAAATTTCGATTCAATCAATCGTATTAATTATTTTATAGTCAAAAAAAAATAAAAATAAAAAATTGACCGATCATTACCCCGGTCAGAAAAGACCGATCCCCTAAAAGGACTCTTTTTGGTAAGGTATGTTTAGGACTTAAAAACCGCCCAAATATATTTTTTTAACCCACCCACCAAACACACTAAAACGATGAAATCCAAAGTCACTTCATATATTTCATACTCCCTCCCCCATTTCTTTTTAATTTAGTGATACATTTTGTTTTACTCAAACAATTTGCAATTTAAAATTCAAGTCAACATGAATTTAATTAATTTTAAAAGTAATTAAAAATGTTATTATTTTCACTACTTAAATAAATTCATATTAATTTTAATTTTTCATAAATTAACTCAAACCGCTCCTACAAATTCTTTAAATTTAGATTGGCTCATTTTTGAAATTTTGTGGCTAAATTAACGACACACAGCCGTGATCAATTTAAACCTTTGCTATTTTCTCCATACGGTATCATTGAACCCCAAAATATCTAAATTCATGTAACACACAAAATTAATTCTTGATGATGGCTTCTACACTCAAGTGGGGAGTGGGGGGTTGGGAGTGGGGGGTGGGAGTGGGGGTGGGGAGTGGGGAGCGGGGGTGGGGTGGGGTGATTTAGACTTTAAGCAATGACCAAAGTCAAAAACAATGGGTGGATTTCTATTTTCCAGTACCGCCCATTATTCTGTGTGTGGATCGGAGTTTGAACACTCTAAAATGAGCTATCTAATTTCCATTACTCGATAGTTTTCAAAAATTTAAAAATTCCATTACTTGATAAGGAGAAATTCATTACTTAACTCGTTTTAGCTCTATTTTTACGGTCTACTCTATCTGTTTTAAAATTCTAAAATAATTTTTCCAAAATATCCTTCACATTTGTTATAAATATAATAGTAATCGCATGATAGTATTCAATTAATTAAAAATAAAAATAATTACATGTTAGAAATTAGATTTTATAATTTAAAAATAAAAATGAATCTCTATAATTGAAACGAACTATTATATCTATCTAATAAAATACAAATAATTTTGAATTTTCCGCTCACTCAATAAATCATTTGAGTCGTTCAAAATTTATGATAAATCTCACCGTTCATTCAGTGTCAAAGGCATAGACCACAACTAGTAAGTGAATAATTAAAATCACCTCCTAGAAAGTGATTAATTAAGCTACCAAGTACCAACAACTTATTCTCATTCCAATCTTTGACACGTCGTCCCGCCATCATCTAAATTAAAGTAATGTCATTTAGCTTAATCAAACCTCCTCCTTAACTTTATTATCCACATACAAACTCTTTATTCTTTCTCTTTTGTTTTAAGAGATTTTTGAACTTAAAATTGATATGAATTATTTTAATTTTAATTAATATAATAAAAAATATTATAAATTATTTAAAAAGTATTATTTATTGTAAGTTTTATTATTTTATAATTTTTAACGAGTCATCTTAATTTTGAATTTAAACATGTCTCAAATTAATTTTTAAAAATGATTATATAATTTGAAATAAATGGATTGTGTGCGGAATAACTTAATTAATCAGCACGTACTTAAAATCATAATTCATTTGTTATTGATCAGCTTCCGCCTTCCTACAGAAATATAGAATTCACTAAGCGTGTCTCCCTAGCTTTAAGATTTGTTGGAGTGTGATTATTTGGGTCTAGTTATGATGCAATTCAATTTATTTAATGGTCCGGATCTGGTGATGGCCCATATGTATTTATTATGATAGTGGGAGAGTCCTTATTAAAATAGGATTGCATTCCCTTATTTGGAGGGATAAAGAATCCTTTTCCTAGTTGGATGCAGGTGGAGGTTACTTCTATATATATGACTACAAGCTAGGGTTTAGGAAGGGACAACAACACAAATATACAACTTGTACTCCCAATATTATTATAGTGGATTACTCTCTCTCTCCGTGGTTTTTTTCCAATTGGATTTCCACGTAAATTCTTGTGTTCATACTTTATATTTTTTTATTTATGTTTATGCGAGTGTATTTAAATGAGTTTGCTTTCACAACAATTACTCCATCAACCGTTAGCTTATTTTGGCCGATCCTTTTGGGTGATTTAAATGTTGCGTACAAAAAATCGGCGTTAACATTGGCGTAGTGTCTGTGGGAAAAAGACATTTATTCTAGTGTCGATTTAAAATCACCGATTCACTTAGAAGAAGGAGAATCTTATTTATCCGGTGGTGTTATCACGCTTACTTCTCTGTTATTATGCTCTTCTCTTCTTATAGAGTTCAAATTAATTAAGGTTGGGGAGGAAAGGAAGAAGCCTTAGACCAGTTACATGTGCTAGTCAGTGGCATCATCAGGATGGGTTGATCAAAATTTTTAACATGTCTTCGGTGTTTACTTTCGGAGGATATAAATTCGGAGGATACAAATCCCGAGGATAAAAATCTCGAAGAGACTTTTTGAATACTCTCTTATTTATAAGTTCCTTATAAATAAGAGACTGGGGGGCAATTACAGTTCGTACTTTGTCGGACTTTTGGCGGCTCTCCCGTGATATTTGGGGATAAGGTTGGTATGGCGGTATAAGGTCGGGATCCCATCCTCCGAGACGGATCGACATCCTCTCCAACGGATCACATCCCGAGATGGACCGACATCCTCTCCAACGGATCACATCTTGAGACGGATCGACATCCTCTCCAACGGATCACATCCTCCGAGATGGACCGACATCCTCTCCAACAGATCACATCCTCCGAGACGGATCGCCATCCTCTCCAACGGATCACATCCCAAGATGGACCGACATCCTCTCCAACGGATCACATCCTCCGAGATGGTCCGACATCCTCTCCAACGGATCACATCCCGAGACGGACCGACATCCTCTCCAACGGATCATCGTCCTCCCGAACGGATTACTTCCTTCGGGACGGACCATCATCATCTCGATCGGACAATATCCTTCGGGACGGACCAACGTTCTCTCGAACGGTCAAAATAAATATTTATACAGTTCTTCGGAACGAATACGTTTAGTTCCTCGGAACGAACTTTATAATTTATATTCGGTTGTAATAAGGTTGGTTCGGTTGTGATAAGGTTGGTTCTCTATATATTTGGATGTGTTTGGTGGATTATTTATCTATCTTCGGTAGTGGTAAGGTTGGTTCGGTTGTGATAAGGTGTGATATTTATATCTTCAGTAGTGATAAGGTTGGTTCGGTTGGTATAAAGTTGGTTCTATATATATTGGGTTGTGATAAAGTTGGTTCTTTATATCTTTGGTAGTGATAAGGTTGGTTCGGTCGTAATAAGGTTGGTTCTCTATATATTTGGATGTGTTCGGTGGATTATTTATCTGTCTTCGGTAGTGATAAGGTTGGTTCGGTTGTGATAAGGTGTGATATTTATATCTTCGGTAGTGATAAGGTTGGTTCGATTGGTATAAGGTTGGTTCTATATATATTGGGTTGTGATAAAGTTGGTTCTTTATATTTTCGGTAGTAATAAGGGAAATTGTTTATCTATCTTACGAGTGAACAAGAGGAGTGGGGCAGCGATATTGGGAGCCGACAATTTTAGTTCGGCACATGGAGTTCAGGTGTGATATATTTTGTCTTCGTCCAATATGGTCGTTTTATTGAGATAAATTTGTATAGTCTCTCATTTATAAGTTCCTTATAAATAAGAGACTGAGGGGCAATGTTGGAGTGTGATTATTTAGGTGTAGCCATGGTGCAATCCAATCTTTTTAATGGTCCGGATCTGGTGATGGCCCATATGTATTTATTATGATAGTAAGAGAGCCCTTATTAAAATAGGATTGTATTCCCTTATTTGGAGGGATAAAGAATCATTTTCCTAGTTGGATGCAGGTGGAGGTTACTTCTATATATATGGCTACAAGCTAGGGTTTAGAAAGGGACAACAACACAAATATACAACTTGTACTCCCAATATTATTATAGTGGATTACTCTCTCTCTCTCCGTGGTTTTTTCCCAATTGGATTTCCACGTATATTTTTGTGTTCATACTTTATATTTCTTTATTTATGTTTATGCGAGTGTATTTCGTGAGTTTGCTTTCACAACAATTACTCCATCAACCGTTGGCGTTATTTTGATGCACATCGCTTTTGGGTGATTTAAATCGGTGTCAATGGATTTGGTTCTCCAATGGATGGAAAGGTTTTCCAATGGGTGATTAGATTAATCGATCAGTTAACGGACCAATATATATGTTGGAGAATTTCCATGCACACACACATATATATATATATATATATATATATATATATATATATATATATATGAATCGGTAGTTGTAGTTGTTTTGACGGTTTAATCTAATTATTGAAGGTCGTAAGAAACCATATTTACAACTTGAATGATCGATCAGTCCACCTTCAACAATCCAAATTAAAGAACTAGTCCACCACCTTGTTATAATTAATCCATTCCAAAAGCAATCAACCAGGAGCTATCCATTCGCCGGATACAGCCAAGGACATCATCGTTTTTTACTAAGAATTTCATTCTATATTATGATCATATTGTTGGACCATGAAAAAATAGTAAAAAAACATATTTAATTTCTGGGTAGAAAAGGGTTGAGTTGACCAAAAACTGTGATATGATTCCAACAGCAATGTTACGGTGGCAAAATATGATTACAAAAAATTAAATACAAAATAATGTGTCGGAGATATTACGTATTTTATGAGTGAGTCCAATAATTATAACCAATATCGTTCACATCATTTTGTATCTACTTTTTTGTCACAAAAATATTATTGTACGTTGATTCAATTTGGGTCAGCTACCTTGTTCAAAAGTTGAATTTTTGATCGGTAAGCCAAAAATCTAAATCATATGGTGCTGTCAGCTGTATAATAAGATTGAGTATGGATAAGAATATTTGGCTCAAACAAATACGAAATCATGTTTATTTAAGACAGATAATATTTATATGTGGGATATCTATTTATATTTCTTAGTAATAAATCAATTATTTTTTATATTATTAATAAATTATTATAATCAAACCAGGTTTTTCTAATATTGAAACTTTTGGGACGAGTATCCTCTCCATTTTAAATAAATATAGACTTTTTATTTTACGGTCCAGATTTAAAAAGTGATCTCTCCCTATCTTGTTAGCGTGATGTTATATTCCAAGTGAAATTATCTGGAAAATAGATTGTGTCTGAACTAAAGTCTTAAAAATAAATTCCAAAAGGAAAGGTCAAAATAAAAATGTCCGACTACTATTTAAAGGAAATAAGAAAGATCAATGCTTAAAGAGATGTGAAGGGTTGGATCTTGATTCTTCATAGACTATACCATGCGGATGCATGCAGTTCAACATCCACAAAATAACTCCCACAGTCCACGCGCACATTTCCCAGCTGTTTGAGTGCGTGAGTTGACACATGCATGCTGAAACAACAAGTCGGTGACCTGACCATGTCCATCACAGTAACATATTTTAATACAAATTCCACATTTACATATATACCTAAAACACATTAGTCATGCAAAGCATTTAGAATGCTAATTATGCTTAATAACTGTTTACAAAAAATATGGTTAAAAGTTATTATTATTATTATTATTATTATTATTATTATTTTAAGTAATTTTAAATTAAATGTGTATTTATATTAAATAATCTATTTTTTATAATAATTTATTTATAATACCCACATCGATTATTATATTTCTATTCTCAATGCATATTTATGAAGTATCACTAGTGATCATGTGCATAAAATTATACAATTAAATGATAATTTAAATATGAATAATTTTACCATTTTATTATATTTCTTAATGTGCAAAAAGTTCAGAATTTTTATTTCAGGACGGAAGGAGTATTTTATTTTCAAAAATGTTAATATTTATACATCTTAAATTACTAATCCTACATTTTAATATATAAGACTTATGCTATATGATACAACAATGTATATGTATAACATTACAATACATATAAAGTATGTAAATAACACACTTCCTTTTTTTCCCAAACCTTTTGAATTTTAAAAGAACCTGAGTTAAGACCAAGTAAACATGATTATTGGAATATTTTTGTAATATTACGTTCGATATTAAAAATAATTATGAAGAAATCATTACTATATATCATAGATGTTGTTTTTTTCTTATTATAAAATAAAATTGTAGTTTCTATATATATTGCATTTATTATTTTGTATCTTATTTAATAAAAAAATATTTTAACTGTAAATTAATTTTAACATTAATTTATTTAAGCATGATGCGTAGCTCACTCTTTTCAAAATTAAATATACATTCGATATTAATTATATATTTTAGTACTATATAAATAATCTCTAATTTTTTATTCAAACTAAAGTTTGACTAAGGTAATATAAAAGCAATTACTCAATAAAGCTTAGAAATTTTGATAATTATATTTATGAGAATATTATTTTAACATATATTTTAATATTTTCAAATAGTTCTTTCTCGTGAGAACTACTGTATATTTATATAAGAAAAATTATATAAAAATATCAAAAATACATATAAAATATTAATTTTCTATACTTATTATTATCGTCCTATATATACAAAATATATGGGAACAGTTATATATATATATTTATATATATATATATATATATATATATATATATATATACAATAAGAATCTATGTTGTGGGACTCACTCGGACTCTTGATGAAGGTGATACAATCAAAAGGCGAAGTTTGTAGACTGAAAGGTACATTGTATTTGTATTGTATGAATAAGAGAGATGCATGAATTTGTCACAAAGTGTTCATTTTTGGGTGACAATTCCTCACGCAGCCTGCAGACTGCAGACTGCAGGAGTACGGAGTACCTCACCAATCTTTGACAGACGACTCGATTTATTGAAAACGAGTCCATATTCCTTCTCCCGGAAAAATATTTGTGTTATGAATAAAATTATGCTATTTTTGTTATGAATACTCCATAAACACACTAATATTTAATTATTTATGTTTATATTAATTTATAAACTATATTATTATATTTCATAATAAGAGGTCGATCGACATTATTTTGTCGTAATATACGTAAAAAACTCCTTCGTTAAACATGGTGGTTAGATTTTGCTAATTATATTTGGTTGGTTACTCATAAAAAAATCCTATATTTTGTTGATTTTTTAATGATAAAGTTTGTATTACATATATATATATATATATATATATATATATATATATATATATATATATACACAATCGGATACTGGAAAAGCGATTTTTTGAAATTTATGGCGACGGTTTCACCCGTCGTTATAGCTATTTTGGGCTACGGCGACGGATGAACCGTCGTCAATGCCCCAAAAATCTGTTGCTATAGTTTGACTGTGTAATACACAAATGTGTATATACATATAACCCAATATATATATATATATATATATATATATATGCATATTTTTAAAAATTCTTTTTAGTAATATATTTATTGGCCTAAAAAATATATTAAACGATTATTGAAAAGAATTGTCCAAGTGTGTGTTAGATCTTATTAAAAAAACAGCTTTCGACGAGTTAACCTTCTCTTTTTGATCTCACTCGTCTTTTCAATGAATGTAATTAAGAGATAATATTGACATTTTATATGAGGCCAATAATTTTTTGGTCCTTTATAATAATATACAACATTTAATAAGTAATTATACTATTAGTGCATCACTAAAATAATTATAAAAATAATAATCTTTCCATATTTATTTACAATATTAATGTCCTTAATTTAGGAAAACACTCATCCGCTCTTTTTCTCCCTTACCGCCTACTCTCTCCTTCCCTTCGTCCTCCTCTTTCGCCGTCGTCGCCGTTTCAATACCTTGAAGATGTAGATCTTGTAAGTCTTCTTCTTCTTCTTCTTCTTCTTCTTCTTCTTCCTCTTTCTCCCCTTTGTCCTCCTCATTCGCCGTCGCCGCCGCTTCAACACCTTGAATATGTAGATCTGTAGATCTTGAAGATGTAGCCGTCATGGACCGCTGCTTCGTCACGCCTAGTCTTTGTAGTTGTTAGTATTTTATCAGTATTGTAGAAGAGGAGTATATTTAACTCATTATTGTAGAAGTTATCTTTATCCATAAATCTATGCAAATTTTCATTCTCTGTTAATTCCTTTTGTTCTTTCTTATGTTTTCCTTTGTGTTTTATTTTCATTATTAGCATTTACATAACTTTCATTATGACGAAGGTTGATTTAGTCCATAAATTAAAAAGAGAAGAAGATAAATTTTAGTGCAGTTGGTAGCCAAACATTTATACAAAGGTAATTATTTTAGTTTTTTTTGGTAACCAATAGAAATTTCAGTGCAGTTGGTAAAACTTTCATACAAAGGTAACCATTTTAGTTTTTGTTGGTTACATTTGTATTAAGAGTTGGCTACCAACTGCACTATGGAGAAAAAAAAAATTATAATAGATTTTTTATAATTAATTGGTAACCCAATAAAACTGAATTGATTACCTTTGTATTAAGGTTTGGTTACCAACTGCATCATGAAAAAAATCTATAATAAATTTATTTTAATTAATTGGTAACCCAATAAAACTGAATTGGTTACATTTGTATAAAGGTTTGGCTACCAACTACATTATGAAATAAAAAAATTATAATAAATTTTTTGATATCTGTTTGTTGAGAAGATAGAGAAATATTAAAGCATTTAATGTTTTGGATGATAAAATTATGGAAAACTCTGTTGCCAGTTATGGATTATGTAAAGGAGTTCGGCAGAGGGGTTAGAAGGGAGGAGAGAGAAAGTGCTGAATTGCAATCTATTAAAACACTCAACTAAATTAAAGGGATAAGAATGCACTAATTTTGTAAATAAAATTTTAAATGCATTAATTGTGTAAATATTTTATAAGTGCACTATTGTTGTAATTATTTTTTAAAATGTAATAAAAAATGTAATTGTCCCAAATTTGTTACATTCCCACATAAGGGTGTAAACGAATCGAGTTGATCCTAGTATTGAGTTGCTCAGATTTGGTTCACAAAATTTATCAAGTATAAAATAAAATTTGATTGAGGCTCATTTAGCTACCGAGTCGAACACGATTCTGAATCGAGCCCAAACAGTTTGGACTTTTCCAACGAATATGATCCGAGTATCAATAGGAAATTATAATTTGAGAAGGTTCGAGTAATTTATCCAACTTTATAATGTGCTTATATTTGACTTATTTATATTTCAAGTCGAGCTCGTATTGAACTTTTAGTCGAGCGAGTACGAATCGAACCCGAACTGTTTGTTCATTTTACAGTCTTATTCCTACATCATTTTAAATTTTTTGAGAATTTATATTTGTACATAACAATAAGTATAAAACTTCAATTTAATTTATTTTATTCCTAATTGTTAAGTGATCATAAGAAGGAATTACACGCCAGAATAAGGATGTTATTGTAAGACCCCAAATTATTAATAAATGAAATTTATTTTCCTCTATTTATTATTTTGAAATAGTAAGGGTTGATTTGATTAATGTGGTTAGTTATGGGTAAAATCATGCTAAATATTTCAAAATAAGCAAGTGGTTATAGAATATTACATCTTATCGGGAATATTAGATTCGATGCGCGCGATCTTTTGTGGGCCCCATAACGGAAAGTGATTGAATGAAGAAAAGCGTCGAATATAAGTTGTTTATAAATAACGAGCGTAGTTATTCTTATTATCTTCGTTGGAATACCCGTTGGTTAAAACATAGTAATATCGTTGTTGAGCAATGATACAGCGATATTGCACCAATTATTGATTCTTATGTAAGAAGGCACTACTCAATAATTGTTACGATAATTCTTGCTCGATATTTTATTTTATTGATTCAATAATTGTTGCATTGATATTTTATATTACTGTTGTTTCAATAAATTGTCATTACACAGTATTTTCCATTATCGGAGTAATAATTCATATTATCTGAATAATATTATTAGATAACATTATTGGCAATGTCTAGAAAGTTCTGTCTAAGGAGAGGTTTGGTCACCTAATTGCGCGCCAGTAAGGAGAAATTCTTATTGGAAAGCCCTCTTTCTGAGAACTAGTGCAGTTGCCGATCTTGTGATTCTGTAATATTATTTGTGAATTAATTAATTATTGATTTATATGATGAGGAAAATATTAATTTTATGTGGATATAGATGGAGAAAATTTTTAATGTGACAATTGTTGAAAATTAATATTTTACCTTTTTCTGATAAAATAATTCATTTAAATATATTATTTTAATAATATATTAACGGTGATATTTTTATAATGAATGTGGGATATATAAGTATATAAGGAGGAAGAGTATTTTTGTGGCATTAAATGTTTAACACATATTTTGTGTGTTGGTGAACACAATTATTGACCGAAATTTGATTATAGCCTGTAAAATCGCCCGTTTGTGGATTTTGGTCAATTTCTGTTTGGAATTTGGAAAAACTTTCTTCTGCAAAGTTGTAGAGAATTGAATTTCCTATAAAAAGTTGTGAGATTCAAATTTTCTGATAAAAGGGCTATTTATTATGAATTATTGAAGTTTTGGAGTTCTAAAATAATTGATTTTTGGAAGTTTTAATTATTTTTATTATGAAAAACGTTTTTATCATTAAAGGTGGGTCTTGCATGTGATGTAAATGCTGAATTCAGATCCTTAGAAGTGGGCGTAGGAATTGTAATATTAATATTAATATTTTAATAAATTTTCTACTTTGGTGTTCTAAGCATTTTCTTATAAATAGGGTGCTTAGGTTAGAATTGAAAATCACACCAGAAACTGAAGTTTTCTCTCTCTATATTATCGAGCGTATTCTTGTGAGTATTTTGAGTATAATTTGAGTATTGTTATACAGTGCAAGTTCAAGTCATAGTCTATATCCGATGTTTCAACTAGAAGTACTGTCTTTCGAGGTAAGGGATGTTATTTTATTCGAAAATGATATTATTTCTTCAATATCATTATCTTAGAAATATTGGTTAAATTTTTTATCAAATTTGGAACTTTTTCATGTTGGGGTTACTATTCATGAGTTCTTATTCACGAGTACTTATTCACGGCGTGAAGATGTTTTTTTTGTGAAATTTCTATCTTTTGGTGTCTGAGTTCTTATTCACGATACTCGGCCTTTATTCACGAATCTGACCTTTATTCACCAAAAATGAAATTTCTTCTTTTTACAAAATATCTATTATGGATACAAGCTTTGATTGTATCCATGTTTTGATCATTCTTGAATTTTACTCCACTCTGATTACTTATGAAGTATTTTTGAACTTGGATTTTTAAAATACGAATCCTTAATATTTGTTCTTTTGTTTCACTGGATTTGTTTTCTTTAAAATATTTTTCATCATCCTCAGTCCTAAATGATGATATTACTGAATATCTTTGACCTGTAGTGCAAAGATGAATGATTTCTTGATGAATATCCTTGGCCCGTAGTGCAAAGATGAACATGTATTGAGATGAACATGGCCGATTGATTAATATCTTTGGCCGTAGTGCAAAGATGAGCAGTGTTTAGATGAACATGACCAATCGATGAATATCTTTGGCACAGTAGTGCAAAGATGAATATTTAATTCGGATATATATTGATTGATGTTACGGATAAAATATCGACGATGAACTTTTAAATTCATATATAGAAGATAGTAGTTTGCATTCTCTACTTAACTCTTCTAATGAATTGTTGTTTTCACCGCAGTTGTTGATTTAAAAGCTGGTTGTCTATTGTATTCTATTAGATTTTTCCTGTTGAAGACTAACGATAATTTGTTGTATATTATCTTAGTCATAATATTCTTTTATGAGCTAGTTGAGCTCACCCTTTTCCTTTTGTTCCATTTTTCTTCTCGGGAGGCGAGAATGTAGCGAAGTCTTAGTCGGGTATGGAATGAAGGTTACAGAGAGAGTTTTTAGTAGTCCTCACCATTTTGTAAAATAATGTATCAATGATTATGATGGGGATTTATTTGCGTGTGGATATTGTCTGAGGCGGCAATATCTCGTATTTTAACTCACAGTTTATATGTTGTAATAATAAAGTTATAGTTATTTCTGTACCATGTATTTGGTGACTCAGAATGGGTTGGATGAAATGGACCTATTTTGGGGGCGTCATGAGTTAGTATCGAGCTTAGGGATATGATCTCCGGCGGAGATCGGGGAATAGAACTAGGAGGGAGAGCAGTAAATCCTTCGCTAAGTGTGTCCTACCTAAGCTTATTTGCTAGTTGGTTAGTATATAGGGATATTATGTGATATATTGATTTCCTTAATTAACCCTTGTTTTTATGATGATTTGAGAATGTCGATTGAGAATATTAACCGTGGAGTAAATGAGGCCCGTGAAGATGCCTGTATTTACCAACGAGGAGAGCGTCACAACAGGTTGGCAATGTTCCTTCATGAACAACACCACCGAAAGCGAGATGATGAGCGAGGGATGTTTAGAAGCTTTTGCGCTTCATGCAAAATCGAATTTAGGAGACTCGTGTTCAAAATACATGAAGAAATGATAGCAATTCACGGGTGGTCACAACCAAGACGGTTCAAAGAGTTGGGACCACCGAGTGCAGGAAAGCGGGATCCGTTTAAAGGCGAGAGGCGTGGGTCAAACAAATTACCAAGATATTCGATGTCTTGGGATGCACGGAGGAACAAAAGTTCCATTCGTTACTTTTATGTTCAAAATGAACGAGGCGATTCTTGGTGGGAATCACGTGAAGTGTATCCATTCATCTCGCACTTTCGGATGTCATGGAGACGTTTGAGAAGCAGTTCAATGACAAGTACTTCCAAAAGTATTCGTCATATGAAAGAAGTGGAGTTTATTACACTAGAAGCGAGAATAACATGGCGGTGTCCCAAAGACGAGGCGAAAGTTCGCGAGTTATCCGTTTCACACCTCATTTGGTGGAGAATGAGGAACGTATGACTTGGATGTTTCTAAGAGGTTTGAAACCCAGTACGTCGATATCTCATTTCTCATAAATTTTCTCTCTATTCGGATGTTGTCAACGAGGGCTCGATTGTTAGAAGCGAGATAACGAAAGCACGTTCAACCGAGGACCATAACCGAGATCATCATCAAGATAGCGATCATCGAATAACGATAACCAAATGGAGAAAGAAGAATACGGATAAAGGCGGTAACCCACTCCGGTGGTAATCGTGGCCATGAAAATAGAAGAAGCGAGTGGGAGGAGATTTTAAAAGAGGAGATTCAACAACGACCATGTGAAGACGTAAGCGCCAAGATGAATCGGGTTCCAAGGGAGAAGAAAGACCACCGGTCGTATGTTACAAATCGGAAAGAAGAGGACATATCATTGGCCCACAATAGCAGTTTAGGTATGCTATAATTATGGAAACGAAGGACATATCGCTTTCGAGATTATGCAGTATCGAAACCAGATCCAATTTGGAATGGTGACTCGAAAGGATGTCCTAGAAAAGTCAAAGTCAGCAGTTCTTGGAAGAGCGTTTGTCGTGGCCCAAATTCAAAATCGAGGAACGACGAAGTTAGCACGGGTTAGTTAATTATAAATTCTTGCGAAGTTTATACCTTACTAGATCTGGATTCTACCCATTCTTTTATCTCTCTTGCTTGCATTTCAACGTTTGAACTTGACTACGGAGAAATTAGACTTTGACCTATTTATGGAGACTCCGTTAGGAGAAACTTTCATTACATCCGTTGTTTAGAAATCTTGCTTGATTCAGGTTGGCACTATCACATTACTTGTTAACCTTATTTCTATAGAGATATTTGCTTTTGATGTGATTTTAAGGTTAACCACTCATCATGCCGAAATTGATTACTTTAATAAGGTTGTTAGTTTTCATATTCCTAAGCAACCTGTTATTCGAATTCAAGCAATCAAACCATTATAGTCAAACATTTTCATATAAAGCCATGAAGTCATTCGTTTATTACGGATGTCAAGTTTTCTTAGTCCATGTTATGGATTTGAATAAAAACACGCCGATTTGAATAATATTCCTATTGTTATTGATTTTTCCCGACGTATTTCACGAAGAATTTCTTGGCTTACTCCCAAAGCTTTGATATTAAATTTTGTATCGACTTTGAACCCTATACAAAACTCATTTCTAAAATCTCATATCGAATGGCTCTATTGAACTTCGTGAGTTAAAAATTCAACTATAGAATTTGGTACCGAGCCTTTATCCGGTGACTTCCTTTGTGGAATGCACCGCCCGGACTCTCGTAGGGGACACCATATTCGATGCGATAGTAAATTGATAGGTGTTATTGTAACGTCTATCCAAGGTTGGGATATGAGTCACGATTGAGAACAACCTAAGCTCAGAATCGAAATCGTAGCTTTAGGCTTAGTTGGTTATTATCGGAGATTCGTTGAAGGATATTCTCGAATCGCTATTCCATTAACGAATCGACTCGTAGAGATACAAAATTCGAATGGAGCAAGGAATGTGGGAAGAGCTTGAATAACTCAAGAGGAGACTCATTTCAAAGACATGTTACGACCATGCCATCCTGAAAAAGAGAACGTGGTAGGCGACGTATTGAGTAGAAGATCGATACAAGATCTGAGTACGATATTATCAAAGACTCATTTCAGATAATTTACAAATAATAGAGATGGAGATGAAAACTCTAGGTACCCACGTGATGATATACGAGTATAATCGACTTTAATCGATAAAGTTAAAGTCGCTCGAAGCTACACACCGAGGTGATGAATTTGAAGAAGGAGGTGCGAAAGTTGTTATTTCAAAAGCGAGAATCGGTGAGGTGAGGAAAGCTCAAACCTTGATTTATTAATCCATTTGAAATTCTCGATCGAATAGGAACTGTGGCCTATAGACTCGTTTTACCGCCTAGTATGACGCGTGTTCATAATGTTTTTCAAGTATCGATGTTATGTAAATATGTGGACGACCCAAACCACGTCATTGAGTTAGAACCGGACGAGATAGCTGAAGACTTAACGTACGAGGAGGTACCTGTCAAGATCTTGGATAGGAAAGAACATGTCCTATGTACCGAGGTTATACCACAAGTTAAAGTTTTGTGGAGAAACCATGCTATTGAGGAAATGACCTGGGAGTTGGAAACGGAAATGAAAGAGAGGTATTCTCATCTTTTCGAAACACCAGGTGTGACGCCCCCAAAATAGGTCCATTCCATCCAACCCATTCTGAGTCTCCAAATACATGGTACAGAAATAACTATAACTTTATTATTAAAACATATAAACTGTGAGTCTAAATACAGATATTGTCGTCTAGACAATATCCACACACAAATAAATCCCCATCATAATCATTGATACATTATTTTACAAAATGGTGAGGACTACTAAACAACTCTCTCTAGAACCTTCATTTCATACCCCGACTAAGTACTTCGCTACATTCTCGCCTTACGAGAAGAAAAATGGAACAAAAGGAAAAGGGTGAGCTCAACTAACCCAAAGAAAGAATATTATAACTAAGATAATATACAACAAATTATCGTTAGTCTTCAACAGGAAAAATCTAATAGAATACAATAAACAACCAGGTTTTAAATCAATAAGCTGCGGTGAAACAACAATTCATTAGAAGAGTTAAGTAGAGAATGCAAACTACTATCTTCTATATATGAATTTAAAAGTTCATCGTCGATATTTTATCCTGTAACATCAATCAATATATATCCGAATCAAATATTCATCTTTGCACTACAGGTGAAAGATATTCATCGATTAATCATGTTCATCTAAACACTGCTCATCTTTGCAGACTACGCCAAAGATATTAATCGATCGGTCATATTCATCTCAACACTGCTCATCTTTGCACTACGGGCCAAAGATATTCATCAAGAAATCATTCATCTTTACACTACAGTCCAAACATATTCAGTAATATCATCATTTAGGACTGAGGATGATGAAAAATATTTTAACGAAAACGAATCCAGTGAAACAAAAGAACAAGTATTAAGGATTCATACTTTAAATAATCCAAGTTCAAAAATACTTCATAAATAACCAGAGTGGAGTAAAATTTAAGAATGATTAAAATATGGATACAATCAAAGCTAGTATCCATAGTAGATATTTTGGACAAAAAGAAAAAAATTCATTTTTCGGTGAATAGTGCCGTATTCGTGAAAGTGTCGTATACGTGAATAATGCCTTATACGTGAATAGTAACTCCGACACCAAAAGATAGAAATTTCATAAAAAAACATCATCATACTTCGTGAATAGTACTCGTGAATAGTAACTCATAAATAGTGACTCGTGAATAGTAACTCATGAATAGTAACTCATGAATAGTAACTCCGACATGAAAAAGTTCTAAATTTGATAAAAATTTCCAACCAATATTTTGGCATAATGATATTAAAGAAATAATATCATTTTCGAATAAAATAACATCCCTTACCTCGAAAAAAGACAAGATTTCTAGTTGAAACACCGGATATAAAGCTATGACTTGAACTTGCACCAGTATAGCAATACTCAAAGTATACTCAAAATACTCACAAGAATAAGCTCGATAATATAGAGAGAAAACTTGATTTAAATGTGATTTTCAATTCTAACCCAAGCATCCTATTTATAGAAAATGCTTAGGACACCAAAGAAAAAATTTAATATAATATTAATATTTACAAAACACATTCCTCGCCCACTTTGAAATCTGATTTCAGCCACCAAGCACATGTTAAAGATGGCCACAAACATTTGAAAAATTGTTTTTCTTAAAAAACATAATTAAAACTTCTAAAAATCAATTATTTCGGAGCTTCGGAACTTAAATAATTCATAATAAATATCTCTTTTATCAGAAAAATTCGGAACATGCATTTTTCCATAGGAAATTCCATTATCTACAACTTTACAGAAGGAAGTTTTTCAAAATTCCAAACATAAATTGACCGAAATTCACAAACGGGCGATTTTACAGGCTATAATCAAATTTCGGTCAATAATTGTGTCCACCAACACACAAAATATGTGTTAAACATTTATTGCCACAAAAATACTATTTCTCCTCATATACTCACATATCCCACATTCATTATAAAAATATCACCAATTAATATATTATTAAAATAATATATTTAAATGAATTATTTTATCAGAAAAATATAAAATATTAATTTTCAACAATTGTCACATTAAAAATTTTCTCCATCTATATCCACATAAAATCAATATTTTTCTCATCATATAAATCAATAATTAATTATTCATAAATAATATTACAAAATCACAGTACAAGCAATTAGGTGACCAAACCTCTCCTTAGACAGAACTTTCTAGACATTGCCAATAATGTTATCTAATAATATTATTCAGATAATATGAATTATTGCTCCGATAATAGAAAATACTATGCAGTGACAATTATTAAAACAACAACAATATCAACGTAGCAATTATTGAATAAATAAAATATAATATTGAACAGTAATTACTATAACAATTATTGAGTAGTGCCTTCTTACATAAGAATCAATAATTGGTGTAATACCGTGTGCTACTGTGCAACAACGCGTAATATTGTGTTTTAACCACCGGGTATTCTAACAGTATTGACGGTAACAACTACGCCGTTATTTATAACTAACTTATTCTTGTCGTTTTCTTCCTCCAATCGCTTTCGCTATATGGGGCCCACATTAGTCATGCTGCCATCGCATTTAATATTCCCAAAAGCGATCTAATATTCTCCGACAACAATGAATATTTTATCACCACTTGCTTATTTAAAATATTTGCGCATTTTATCCATAACTAACCACATTAATCAAATCCACCCTTACTATTTCAAAATAATAAATAAAGGAAATTCCTTTTTATTTAAAAATTTCGAGGTCTTACAACCTCCCTCCTTATGAAATTTCGTCCTCGAAATTGACGTCGTCGTACTGGTGTTTCAAAAGATGAGAATACCTCGCTTTCATTTCGTTTCCAATTCCCGGTCATTTCCTCAATAAAGCATGGTTTCTCCACAAAATTTTAACTTGTGGTATAACCTCGGTACATAGGACATGTTCTTTCCTATCCAAGATCTTGACAGTACCTCCTCGTGACGTTAAGTCTTCTTATCTCGTCCGGTTCTAACTCAATGACGTGGTTCGGGTCGTCCACATATTTACGTAACATCGATACGTGAAAAACTTTATGAACACGCGTCATACTTGGCGGTAAAACGAGTCTATAGGCCAAATTTTCTATTCGATCGAAAATTTCAAATGGATTAATAAATCGAAGGTTTGAGCTTTCCTCACCTCACCGATTCTCGCTTTTGAAATAACAACTTCTCGCACCTCCTTCTTCAAATTCATCAGCTCCGGTGTGTAGCTTGAACAGCTTTAACTTTATCGATTAAAGTCGATTATACTCAGTATATCATCACGTGGGTACCTAGAGTTTTCATCTCCATCTCTATTATTTGTAAATTATACTGAAATGAGTCTTTGACAATATCGTACTTTCGTCTTGTATACGATCTTCTACTCAACACGTCGCCACCACATTCGGTTTTCCAGGATGGCATGGTCGAACATGTCTTTGAAATGAGTCTCCTCTTGAGTTCTTCAAGCTCTTCCCACATTCCTTGCTCCATTCGAATTTTTTATCTCTACGAGTCACCGAGTTATTGGAATAGCGATTCGAGAATATCCTTCAATGAATCTCCGATAATAACCAACTAAGCTTGAAAGCTACGTATTTCGATTCTGAAACAGGTTGTTCTCAATCGTGACTCATATCCCAACCTTGGATAGCACATTACAATAACACCTATCAATTTACTATCGCATCGAATATGGTGTCCCTACGGAGAGTTCCGGCTTTGCATTCCACAAAAGGAAGTCACCAGGATAAAGGCTCAAGTACCAAATTCTATAGTTGAATTTTAACTCACGAGTTCAATAGGAGCCATTCGATATGAGATTTTAGAAATGAGTTTTGTCTGGGTTCAAAGTCGATACAAAATTTAATATCGAGCTTTGAGAGTAAGCCAAGAAATTCTTCAGAAATACGTCGGGAAAAATCAATAACAACAGGAATATTATTCAAATCTGACGTGTCTTTATTCAAATCCATAACATGGACTAAGAAAACTTGACATCCGTAATAAACGAATGACTTCATGGCTTTATATGAAAATGTTTGACTATAATGGTTTGATTGCTTGAATTCGAATAACAGGTTGCTTAGGAATATGAAAACTAACAACCTTACGAAAAGTAATCAATTTCGGTATAATGAGTAGTTAACCTTAAAATCACATCAAAAGCAAATATCTCTATAGAAATAAGGTTAACGGTAATGTGATAGTGCCAACTGAATCAAGCAAGATTTCTAAACAAAGGATGAAATGAAAGTTTCTCTAAACTGAGTCTCCACAGATAGGTCAAAGTCTAATTTCTCCGTAGTCAAGTTCAAACGTTGAACGCAAAGCAAGAGAAATAAAAGAATGGGTAGAACCCAGGTATCTAATAAGGTATAAACTTCGCAAGAATTATAATTAACTAACCCATGCTAACCGTCGCGGGTTCCTCGCATTTTGATGCCGGTCACGACAAACGCTTCTTCCGAGAACCGCTGACTTTGACTTTTTGGGACATCCTTTTGAGTCTCCATTCCAAATTTGGATCTGGGTTTCGATCTGCGTATAATCTCGAAAGCGATATTAACTTCTTTTCCACAATTATAGCATACCTTAAACTGTTGTGGCGGTTTGATGATATGTCCCTCTTTTCTCGCATTTGTAACATACGACCGGTGGTCTTTTTCCTCCTTGGAACCGATTCTTCTTTGGCGCCGACGCCTTCATATATGTCATTGTTGAATCTCCTCTTTTAAAATCTCCTCCCGACTCGCTTCTTCTATTTTCATGGCCACGATTACCACCAGAGTGCTTACCGCTTTATCCGTATTCTTCTTTCTCCGTTGGTTATCGTTATTACGATGATCGCTATCTTCTAGATGATCCACGGTTATGGTCCCTCGGTTGAACGTATTTCGTTATCTCGCTCTAACAACCGAGCCCTGCTGACAACATCTCGAATAGAGAGAAAATTTATGAGAAATGAGATATCGACGTTATGACGGGTTTCAAACCTCTTAGAAACATCCGCGTCATCGTTCCTCATTCTCCACCAAATGAGGTGCAAACACGGATAACTCATGAACTTCGCCTCGTCTTTGGGACACCGTCATGTTATTACTCGCTTTCTGAGTGTAATAAACTCCACTTCTTTCATATATGACGAATACTTTCGTGGAAGTACTTGTCATTGAATCTGCTTCTGAAAACGTCTCCCACGACATCTCGAGTGCGGTTTGAATGGAGTACGCTTCACGATTCCCACCAAGAATCTTTCACACGAACATAAAAATAACGAATGAAACTTTTGTTCCTCCGCATCCCAAGACATCGAATATCTTGGTAATTTGTTTGACCCACGTCTCCGCTTTAAACGGATCCGGCTTTCCCAGTGCTCGTGGTCCCAACTCTTTGAACTGCTTGGTGTGACCACCCGTGAATTGCTATCATTTCTCTCATGTATTTTGAACACGAGTCTCCCTCGTCGATTTTGCATGAACGCAAAAAGCTTCTAAACATCCCTCGCTCATCATCTACTCAAGTGGTGTTGTTCACAGAGGTACACATTGCCGACTTGTTGCGTTCTCCTCGTTGGTAAAATCTGAGCATCTTCACGGTCTCATTTACTCCACGCTTAATATTCTCGATCGACATTCTCAAATCTTTGTCGCCAAAAAACAAAGGTTAATTAAAAATCAATATATCACATAATATCCCTATATACTAACCAACTAACAAATAAGCTTAGGTAGGACACACTAGCGAAGAAGGATTTACTCGTCTCTCCCTCCTAGTTCTATTCCCCGATCTCCGCCAGGAGATCATATCCTAAGCTACGATACCAACCGTGGCGCCCCAAAATAGGTCCATTTCATCCAACCCATTCTCGAGTCGCCAAATACATGGTACGAAATAACAACATCTTTATTATTACAACATATAAATCGTGAGTTAAAATACGATATTGCCGTCTTGAGACAATATCCACACGCAAATAAATCTCCATCATAATCATTGATACATTATTTTACAAAATGGTGAGGATTACTAAACAACTCTCTCTGAACCTTCATTCCATACCCACTAGTACTTCATTACATTCTCACCTCCTCACGAGAAGAAAAATAGAACAAAAAGGAAAAGAGTGAGCTCAACTAGCCCGATAAAGAATATTATGACTAAGATAATATACAAAAAATTATCGTTAGTCTTCAACGAGGAAAAATCTAATAGAATACAATAGACAACCATTTTAAATCAACAACTTGCAGTGAAACAACAATTCATTATAAGAGTTAAGTAGAGAATGCAAACTACTATCTTCATATATGAATTTAAAAGTTCATCGTCGATATTTTATCCTCAGTAACATCAATCAATATATATTTGGAATCAAATATTCATCTTTTACACTCTGAGCCAAAGATATTCATCGATTAGTCATATTCATCTAAACACATGTTCATCTTTGCACTACTGATCAAAAGATATTAATCGATCGGTCATGTTCATCTCAACACATTAATCTCATCTTTGCACTACGGGCCAAAGATATTCATCAAAAATCATTCATCTTTGCACTACAATGTCAAAGATATTCGATAATATCATCATTTAGGGTCGAGGATGATGAAAAATATTTTAAAGAAAACAAATCCGATTGAAACAAAAGAACAAATATTAAGGATTAAGTATTTTAAACAATCCAAGTTCAAAAATACTTCATAAGTAATCGAGTGGAGTAAAATTTAAGAATGATCAAAACATGGATACATCAAAGCTAGTATCCATAGTAGATATTTTGGACAAAAAGAAGAAATTTCATTTTTTCTATGAATAAGATGTATTAAGTGAATAGTTTAAGATATCGTGAATAGTCTTGATACGTGAATAGTAACTCAGAACACCAAAAGATAGAAATTTCACAAAAATATCATCATGCTTACGTGAATAGTACTCATGAATAAGAACTCATAAATAAGAACTTCGTGAATAGTAACTTCGTGAATAATAACTCATGAATAGTAACTCAGATATGAAAAAGTTCTAAATTTGATAAAAATTTCCATCCATATTTCGGCATAATGATATTGAAGAAATAATATCATTTTCGAATAAAATAAAGACCCACTACCCTCGAATGACAATCTATTTCTAGTTGAAACACTCGATATAGGCTATGACTTGAACTTGCACCAATATAGCAATATTCAAAGTATACTCAAAATACTCACAAGAATAAACCGATAATATAGAGAGAAAAACTTGATTTACGGTGTGATTTTCAATTCTAACCTAAGCACCTATTTATAGGAAAATGCTTAGAACACCAAAGCGAAAAATTTAATATAATATTAATATTTACAAAACACATTCCTACACCCACTTTGAAATCTGATTTTGACCACCAAGCACATGTTAAAGATGGCCACCAACATTTGAAAAACGTTTTTCTTAAAAAAATAATTAAAACTTCCAAAATCAATTATTTCGGAGCTTCGGAACTTAAATAATTCATAATAAATATCTCTTTATCAGAAAAATTCGGAACACGCGCCTTTCTATAGGAAATTCCATTATCTACAACTTTGCGGAAAGAAGTTTTGAAATTCCAAACATAAATTAATGAAATTCACAAAGCGGGCGAATTTACAAGTTATAATCAAATTTGGTCGATAATTGTGTCCACCAACACACAAAATATGTGTTAAACATTTAATGTCACAAAATACTATTCCTCCTCATATACTCACATATCCCACATTCATTATAAAAATATCACCGCTAATATATTATTAAAATAATATATTTAAATGAATTATTTTATCGAGAAAAAGATAAAATATTAATTTTCAACAATTGTCAAATTAAAAATTTTCTCATCTATATCCACATAAAATTAATATTTTCCTCATCATATAAATCAATAATTAATTATTCATAAATAATATTACAGAAATCATAAATCTTTGGCACCCGGTAGTTACCGGGAAAGAGGGGGCTTTTCAATAAAGATTTCTCCTTACTGGCGCGCAATTAGGTGACCAAACCTCTCCTTAGACAGAACTTTCTAGACATTTTCAATAATGTTATCTAATAATATTATTTAGATAATATGAATTATTGCTCCGATAATAGAAAATACAGTGCAGTGACAATTATTAAAACAACAACAATATCAACGTATCAATTATTTAATCAATAAAATATAATATTGAACAGTAATTACTATAACAATTATTGAGTAAAGCCTTCTTACGTAAGAATCAATAATTGGTGCAATATCGTGTCTTCTCTGTCATGCGACAATGACGCGTATTCTTGTGTTTTAACCATAGGCATTCTAACGATATTATTGATAACAACTACTGCCAAGATTATTTATAACCAACTTATTCTTGTCGTTTTTCTTCCTCCAATCGTTTTTCATTTATGGGGCCCACACACAAGCTTGCACGTGCCATAAATCTAATAATATTCCAACGATCAATATTCCATAACAACGAATATTCCCAAATGACAACAATGAATATTTTATCACTATCTTGCTTATTTAAAATATTTTTGCATTTTACCCATAATTAACCACATTAATCAAATTCATCCTTATTATTTCAAAATAATAAATAAAGGAAATTCCTTTTATTTAAAAATTCCGGGTCTTACACTGTATACGTCACGCCAATTTCGAGAACGAAATTTCATAAGGAGGGAGGTTGTAAGACCCCAAATTATTAATAAATAAAATTTATTTTCCTCTATTTATTATTTTGAAATATTAAGGGTTGATTTGATTAATGTGGTTAGTTATAATAAAATGCTTAAATATTTCAAAATAAGCAGTTGTTATATAGTAATATTCAGATCGTCAGGAGAATATTCGTATTTACTCGCAACAAAGATTTTTTGGGGCCCCATAACGAAAAGCTTATTGATGAAGAAAATGACAAATATAAGTTGTTTATAAATAATCGCAGTAGTTGTTACAAGTAATAATACCGCTGGAATACCCTGTGGTTAAAACACAAGAATACACGCTTGTCGAACAAGAAGACACCAGATATCGCACCAATTATTGATTCTTACGTAAGAATGCACTACTCAATAATTGTTACGTAATTACCGCTCAAAGATTTTATTTTATTGATCCAATAATTGTGATTGATATTTTATATTATCGTTGTTTTCAATAAATTGTCATTACACGATTTTTTCATTATCTGAGCAATAATTCATATTATCCTAATAATATTATTGTATAACATTATTGGCAATATCTAGAAAGTTCTGCTCTAAGGAGAGGTTTGGTCACCTAATCATGCTACCAAAGAAAGAGAAATTCTTATCGAAAGCCCCTCTTCCTGAACGGAACTACCGTCACAAAGATCGTGATTCTGAATATTATTTGTGAATAATTAATTATTGATTTATATGATGAGGAAAATATTGATTTTATGTGGATATAGATGGAGAAAATTTTTAATGTGACAATTGTTGAAAATTAATATTTTATATTTTTCTCGATAAAATAATTCATTTAAATATATTATTTTAATAATATATTAACTCTGTGATATTTTTATAATGAATGTGGAATATATGAGTATATGAGGAGGAAGAGTATTTTTGTGGCATTAAATTTTTAACACATATTTTGTGTGTTGGTGGACACAATTATTGACCGAAATTTGATTATAGCCTGTAAAATCGCCCGTTTGTGAATTTTGGTTAATTTCTGTTTGGAATTTGGGAAAATATTCTTCTGCAAAATAATTGATTTTTGGAAGTTTTAATTATTTTTATTATGAAAAACGTTTTTATCATTAAAGGTGGGTCTTGCATGTGATGTAAATGTTTGAATTCGATCCTTAGAAGTTGGGCGTAGGAATTTAATAATATTAATATTAATATTTTAATAAATTTTCTAATTTGGTGTTCTAAGCATTTTCTTATAAATAGGTGCTTAGGTTAGAATTGAAAATCACACCGTAAACTCAAGTTTTCTCTATATTTATCGAGTTTATTCTTGTGAGTATTTTGAGTATACTTTGAGTATTGCTATACGGCAAGTTCAAGTCATGGCCTATATCCGGTGTTTCAACTAGAAATCACTCTTTTTCGAGGTAAGGATGTTATTTTATTCAAAATGATATTATTTCTTCAATATTATTATCTTTGAAATATTGGTTGGAAATTTTATCAAATTTGAAACTTTTTCATGTCTGGGGTTACTATTCATGAGTTACTATTCACGCTTACTATTATTCATGAGTTACTATTCACGAGTTATTATTCACGGCGTGAAGATGTTTTTTTGTGAAATTTCTATCTTTTGGTGTCTGAGTTACTTATTCACGATACACGGCCTATTCACGATATCGACACTTATTCACGAATACTTGCTTATTCATTCACCTAAAATGAAATTTCTTCTTTTTGTCCAAAATATCTACTATGGATACTAGCTTTGATTGTATCCATGTTTTGATCATTCTTAAATTTTACTCCACTCTGATTACTTATGAAGTATTTTTGAACTTGGATTGTTTAAAATACGAATCCTTAATATTTGTTCTTTTGTTTCACTGGATTTGTTTTCTTTAAAATATTTTTCATCATCCTCAGTCCTAAATGATGATATTACTGAATATCTTTGACCAGAGTGCAAAAGATGAATGATTTCTTGATGAATATCTTTGGCCTGTAGTAGTGCAAAGATGAACAGTGTTGAGATGAACATGATCGATCGATTAATATCTTTGGACTGTAGTGCAAAGATGAACAGGTGTTTAGATGAACATGACCAACTGATGAATATCTTTGGCCTGTAGTGCAAAGATGAATATTTGATTCCAAATATATATTGATTGATGTTACAAGGATAAAATATCGACGATGAACTTTTAAATTCATATATAGAAGATAGTAGTTTGCATTCTCTACTTAACTCTTATAATGAATTGTTGTTTCCGCTGCAGTTGTTGATTTAAAATGGTTGTCTATTGTATTCTATTAGATTTTTCCCTGTTGAAGACTAACGATAATTTGTTGTATATTATCTTAGTCATAATATTCTTTACTGGGCTAGTTGAGCTCACTCTTTTCCTTTTTGTTCTATTTTTCTTCTCAGGAGGTGAGAATGTAGCGAGTACTAGTCGGGGTATGGAATGAAGGTTCTAGAGAGAGTTGTTTAGTAATCCTCACCATTTTTGTAAAATAATGTATCAATGATTATGATGGAGATTTATTTGCGTGTGGATATTGTCTAGACGGCAATATATGTATTTTAACTCACAGTTTATATGTTGTAATAATAAAGATGTTGTTATTTCTGTACCATGTATTTGGCGACTCAGAATGGATTGGATGAAATGGACCTATTTTGGGGGCGTCACAGTTATAACTCGTAAACGATGAACACTTAAAAAAAAAGTAATATTATAAAGGCTTAAATATAAATAAGTACCTTAAACTATTAACATTTTCACTTTTGTTTTCAACTTTTTAATTTTTTCAATTAAATCATTAAACTATCATTTTTTTCACTTTCGTTTAATTTAACCTATCACGTCATAAATTGACGATGTGGCCCCGCTGACCAGGTTAATCAATGCCTGCATGTAATTAAAAATTAGATTTAAATATAAATTATTACACTAAACTATTGACATTATTACTTTTTAATTGGTTTTCTCCATTAACTAAAAGTTCAAGTACATGAAAAGTGATAATGTGTACATAATATTCTAATAATTTAATACCATTTTTAATTTTACGGGGAAAAAATAGTTAATGATAGTTCTAAATAAGATGGTATCTAATAATTAGTTACACATCTAATAATTAGTTACAAATAGTTTTTTTTTCTTCTGTTTTGTTTGAAAATTTAGGTGTTAATGAGAGTGATAAGTAAATTTTTTTTATAATTATTACTCCCTCTGTCCCAAATTAACTGCTCAATTTTGACTTTTTAAGTCAAATTGACTATTTTTAGAATTAATAATTAAACATATATAAATATATTTCTAAAATTATAAAAATTGGGATTAGTAATAAATTGTATATACTTTCTTTTGCTTATAATCTCTTCACCTATATTTTAGCAAAAATAGTAAAAAGATTATTTTTAAAAATGGTCAATTTGATTTTAAAAAGTCAAAACTGAGCAATTAATTTGGGACGGAAGGAGTATTTAGTTATTTTTTTTCGAATAAAAAGGAATATCTTAAATAGATGTTTCATTTAAATTATTTTTAGTTTTTGTTGTTATATTATAATATAATATTATATTTATGCTTATTTAGTTTTTATAAAATGATTTAAACTAATAATAAATGAGTATTATTTTAAAATCACGTCATCAATTTATGATGTGACAACTTTAATTGAGTCAAAGAAGAAAAAATTAATATTTAATCACCTGGTTAAAAAAATTGAAAGATCGATCACCAAAGTGGAAAAAGATCAATAGATCAATAGTTCAGGATAGTAATTTATATTTAAGCCTAGTTTTAATTACACATAAACATTAATTAACCTAGTCAGCAGGTTCACATTATCAATTTATGACGTGACATGTTCAATTCAAATATACTTATGTCCAATTTTCATGTTCGTTATCTTGTCATAAGTATCGATGATCTTCTCGAAACAAAATTTTCTTTTTTTCTTTTTCCTATAAATTTGTACGCTTAAAGAATTCTATATAATTTGTCAAAATACTAATTTCTCCCTTACTACTGTACACCTAGATTATAAAAATAAATGTTGGCATATATATTTATTTTTATAAAAAAAAGCCACGTCATTATTTAAGTTTAAAAAATGTCTAAATTATTTCTCTATTTTAAAATACAAGAACTATTATGAAAAAAAAGTGTACATGAAATTGAAACTAATTATAAAGTACAAAGATCAAAATGGTTGTTTAGCCTTGACGAAAATATCAAATTCTAGAAATTAAGTAATTACTATTTTTAAAAAATTATAAATGGCATAAAACGAATTTTTTATTCGCTAAAGGAAATTAAAAAATGAATAAAGGGAGTATATGGGGTATGAAGGAGTGCGTTGCAGGAGATTGTTATTTTGTCCGGCGCAGCAATGGTCCACCTTGTCACAAAATCCAATCTAGCAAGTACTACTCCAGCAACATTCTTTGCAGCGGTCAAGATTCTCATACAATCTCCTCACGATCTTTAATGGACGGTCTAAATTATAAGGAAAAACGACTTTGTTGATCACAGCCGTTCGTTAGTTGTTACCCCCTTGCCATTGCTATTTATCCAACTATCGTTCGATGAATGCGTGTGTTACACTTTCTTAAAGTCGATACTCGATACCTTGTGATTCACGTGTTACTGGACTACAATGAAACATACGCGCCATTTCTGAGAGTAGTACTTCCGTGCCAGTCACCACTAGACACGTGTACAAGTCTGTGTTTGGTTATCCTTGGTTGGGTCTAAGGTGGCTTGAAATGATTATTGATGGCATTTAATTAAGAGAATAATTTATAAACGGACGGTTTAAAAAAACATCAAGGGATTTTAACTTGGATCCATGGAGTGTATAGAAAGTAGATTAGGTAATACTGAGAGTAGATCTTCTCTACCCATTTTTTTTAGAATATTTTTTATTCTGTTTTGCGTATAGACAATCTTGGAGGATTTCAATTTGTAGATTATAAGTTGTAAGCAATTTTAGTTATTATCTTGGGAAACAGTTTTCTTTATTTATTTTGCTTCAATTACTAGAAAATTCCTGTATTAGAAGCATTGCCTTATAAGTGTATAAATTATAAGTACATCTTTTAACCATGTGTTTTTAATTTACTAATATTTGATTTTTTGTGCATAATTTGTTTTACCACCACACGTTCTTTTTTTAAATGGGGTGATAAGCCGAATAAGGGGGTGCATTTAAAAAAAGTAAATCTCTTATTTTTATGTTATTATAATTAAACTAATTTCTATGAATTGTACGTGTACTTTGAGTTCTTTTTTGATTTGAATGTTGGACAAATTATTAAATTCATTATTCAAACTAGTCTGTGCATTGCACGGGTTATCAACTAGTATGATTAAGATTAGACTATTTATCTTAATTTAACACTATTTTATACTATGATATGGGGTTAATAGTCATTTAAATAGTTCTATGGTCTATTTTTTGTCATTTTAAGGTTATTTATGAAAAATTATATAATCTCATGATTAATATGAGATTAATAGTCTCCCTCATTTTAAACTATCAAATAATTTTATGAGACTAATAGTCCCACATTAAATAATTAATAGTCCCTCGTTAAAATATTAAATAGTTCAAAGTAATACTCCCTCCGTCCTAGGATAAAAGTCCTAGTGGACTTTTCACGCATATTAAGAAGAAGAATAAAATGACAAAATTATCCATAATAATATGTCATTAAATATGGAGAGAGAATTAGAATATGAAAAGTATGAGATATTTAATGCTACGGGCATAATAGAAAAAAATGTGTAAAAATTTAATTATTAAAAGAAAGTGGACATTTAACATAGGACTACTCAAAATAGTAATAAGGACTTTTATCTTGGGACTGAGACGAAGGGAGTATTAAATTAAGAAAAATAGTTCAATCCCAATAATATTTTTGCAAATAAACATGGTCTCACATATTGTTATTAAAAGATCTAAAACTCTAATTTTGTTGATCATTTATATATATATATATAATTTATTCTCTTTAATTAAATATATTATTTTAATATCCTTAATCTCATGTGCCGTATTAATTCATATTGATGGACATATCACACATTTATATGTTGGTATATCATCTTATAATAAATTATTAAAATAGTTGGAGAAAGAATTATAGAATGTGAAAACATTCTTTTAAAAAATCTCATTTGCTATAATGAAAATTTGATATTTTTATCAATATGAAAGGAAAATTCCGCAAGTGTCCTCATTAATTCTTATTATTACATTATGGATACAAATGTTATCTACTAATTCCCGAGTAAATTGGATGATCTTTTACTTGTTTTCATTGTTTGTTAATAAGCTAGAAAAGAGCCTAATTACTCCAAAATTTTGAAAATGAAATAGAAATTTATATTGTAAAACCCTAATTTTTTGAATAAAAATGAATTTTTTATAAATATTATTTTTGAATATTATAGAGTGAAATTGATATAATGTTATAGTTGTGGATAATATTTATAAATTTTGCAAAGTCATGAAGTTGTTATATAATATTCGATTGGTGGGGAATATTCGTTTTAACGGGGAATATTCGTATAACCAAGACAATCATTGGTGGACCCTACAACGGAATTATTGTCGATTGAGAAAACGACAAAAAATACTTTTATTGAAAATAACGGCGGAAGTTTCTACTGTTAATAACCTGTTGAACTATTCGGTAGTAAAGAAAAAGATGTCTGGCGCGTGGTTGCGTAAAGAATACACCGGTATTGATTATTGATACTTACGTGAGAAGTCATTCATTTTATTCAATTATTATCGATATTTTATATATTATTAAACCAATAATTGAGATGACATAATTATTAATATTATTATGGACCCCCATTTACCCGTTTTTCAAAATAATCGGTATGAAGTTATATATATATATAATATTAGGTGGTGCCCATGGTGGGGCCCACGTTTGAAATTAAAGAAAGATGATGGTTGATATGTTGTCACGGTTGGTGGGAGAGAAAGAAAAAAAAGGGGTCAGGAGGGAGTTATCCTTATTATTACACACACATATATATATATATAGATATGTTCATATATTATATGTTAAATAATGTATGTATGTAATATTATATATATATATATATATATATATATATATATATATATATATATATATATATATTATACACACATAACCTTGTTGAAAATTTGCATGTAAGGAAAATTTAATCACTGGAGTGTATCCCGTGAAAATCTTAACACATCTTATATATATATATATATATTTAATATATATAATATATATAATATATTTTATTTAAAAGTTTTTCGTTTTATTAGATTATAAATAGAATATAATATATTTTATTTAAAAATTTTGCTTTAAATATGGATGATCGATTAAAGTAAATCAATCTCGAATCAGATTAATGAGTTAATTACTATGCATTCTATTTTTCTATAAATAGAATCTCATTCATTCATTATTTTCTTACGAATTCACTGAAACTCTAGAGAGATAAACTATAGAGATAAAGAAGAAAGTATTCTGCTACTTCACTACTTATATATCCAAAGACTTTCTTCTTAAGGTAGGGAATATTATTTGTTGTATTAAGTAAGGGTGTTATTCTTTCTTATTCATAAAGAGAAATATTGTTATTCCATTGCTTATTATTACATTGGAATAACTTATATATCTGTGATTCTGTAAGACCCCGAAATTTTTTAAATAAAAGGAATTTCCTTTATTTATTATTTTGAAATAAGTAAGGTGGATTTGATTAATGTGGTTAGTTATGGGTAAAATGCTAAAATATTTTAAATAAGCAAGTGGTGATATAATATTCATTATTGCCGGAGAATATTCGTTTGGTCGTGGAATATTAAATCGCTTGTCGAGATATTATTACGATGCTGCCAAGCAGACCATGTGTGGGCCCCATAACTGAGCGATTGGAGGAAGAAAACGACAAAAATAAGTTGTTTAAAAATAACAGCGTAGTTATTACTGCTTTACCGTTGTTGAATACCCTATGATTAAAACACGATGTCTGCGTTCGCACACAAGATGATTACCAGGTATTGCACCAATTATTGATTCTTACGTGAAGGCCTTTACTCAATAATGGTTACGATAATTCTTTATTCAATATTTTATTTTATTGATTCAATAATTGTTTGCGTTGATATTTTATATTCATTGTTGTTTGATAATTGTCATTACACAAAGTTTTTTTCATTATCGAACCAATAATTCATATTATCCTAATAATATTATTAGATAACATTATTGGCAATGTCTAGAAAGTTCTCATCTAAAGAGAGGTTTGGTCACCTAATTGCGCGCCAAAGAAGGAGAAATTCTTATTGAAAGCCCCTCTTCTCTGAACCGCACATTTGTCGATATTGTGATTCCGTAATATTATTTGTGAATAATTAATTATTGATTCATACGATGAGAAACTATTGATTTTATGAGGATATAGATGGAGAAAATTTTTAATGTGACAATTGTTGAAAATTAATATTTTATCTTTTTCGATAAAATAATTCATTTAAATATATTATTTTAATAATATATTAACGATGATATTTTTACGATGACCTATGGGATATATGAGTATATGTGGAGGAGGAGTATTTTTGTTACCAAAATGTTTAAACATGTTAAACATGTCTCTGGTGGACCCATTTATTGATCAAATTTGATTATAACAGCACAATAAAATCTTGGTTTGTGGATTTCGTCCATTTACTGCTTGGAATTTGGGAAAACTTTCTTCTGCAAAGTTGTAGAGAATTGAATTTCCTATAAAAAGCGAGATTCAATTTTTACGATAAAAGGGCTATTTATTATGAATTTCGATGAATATCTTTGGCCCGTAGTCAAAAGATGAGCAGTGTTTAGATGAACATGACCAATCGGTGAATGTCCTCGGCACAGAGTGCAAGGATGAATATTTGATCTCGAGATATATATTGATTGATGTTACAGGGATAAAAATAGACGATGAACTTTAAAATTCATACATAGAAGATAGTAGTTTGCATTCTCTACTTAACTCTTATAATGAATTGTTGTTTCCGCTGCAGTTGTTGATTTAAAATGGTTGTCTATTGTATTCTATTAGATTTTTCCCTGTTGAAGACTAACGATAATTTTGTTGTATATTATCTTAGTCATAATATTCTTTACTGGGCTAGTTGAGCTCACCCTTTTCCTTGTTGTTCCATTTTCTTCTCAGGAGGTGAGAACATAGCTGGATCGAGTCGGGGAGAGTTGTTTAGTAGTCCTCACTATTGTTGTAAAATAATGTATCAATAATTATGATGAGGATTTATTTGTATGTGGATATTGTCTAGATGACAATATCTGTATTTAAACTCACAGTTTTACTATTGTAATAATAAAGTTGTAGTTATTTCTGTACCATGTATTTGGCGACTCAGAATGGGTTGGATGGAATGGACCTATTTTGGGGGCGTCACAGTTGGTATCAGAGCTTAGGGATATGATCTCCGGCGGAGATCGGGGAATAGAACTAGGAGGGGAGAGACGAGTAAATCCTTCGCTAGTGTGTCCTACCTAAGCTTATTTGATAGTTGAGTCAAGATATAGGGGATATTATGTGATATATTGATTTCCTTAATTAACCCTTGTTTTATGACATGATTTTGAGTATGTCGATTGAGAATATTAACGATGGAGTGAATGAGACCGTGGAGATGTCTCATCTTTTACCAACGAGGAGAACGTCTGACAGTGGCAAAAAAGTACCTCCTGTAAACAACACCAATTGAAAGCAGACGATAAACGGCGAGATGTTTAGAAGCTTTTTGCGTTCATGCAAAAATCGCATTTGAGGAGACTCGTGTTCAAAACATAGGAGAAATGATAGCAATTCACGGGTTGTCACAAAATGCAACAGCAGCTTCAAAGAGTTGGGACCACGAAATTTAAGGGAAAGCTTCGATCCGATCATGGCGGAAACATGGGTCAAGCAAATTACCAAGATATTCGATGTCTTGGAATGCACGGAGGAACAAAAAGTTCCATTCGTTACTTTTATGTTCCGTGAACGAGGCGATTCATGGTGGGAATCAGTGAAGCGTACCCATCCAAATTTCGCACTTCAAAGATGTCTTGGGAGACGTTTGAGAACTATTTAATGACAAATACTTTCACGAAAGTGTTCGTCGTATGAAGGAAGTGGAGTTTATTAGATCGGAGCGAAACAACATGGCGGTGTCTCAAAGATGAGGCGAAGTTTATGGAGTTGTCAGGTTTGCACCTCATTTGGTGGAAAATGAGGAACGAATGACGCGTATGTTTACGAGGGTCTAAAACCCGAGATTCGACAATATCTTATCTCTCATAAATTTTCTTTATATTCGATGTTGTAAACAAGGCTCAATTATTAGAGCGTGATAAGAGTATGTTCAACCGAGGGACCACAAACGTGGTCATATCGGTGCGCGGCGATCATCAAAACGATGATAACCAAAGGGGAGGAAAGAATCTGGACAAAGACGGTAACCACTCGGGTGGTAATCGTGGCCATGATAATAGGAGAGGTGACTCAAGTGGACATTTCAAGAAGAAAAGGTTCAACAATAACCATGTGAAGACGTTAGCGCCCGGCTGAATCGGGTTCCAAGGAGGAGAACGACCACCCATATCTTGCTATAAATGCGGAAAGAGGGACATATCACCAAAACCGCCCAATAACAGCCGGTGTATGCTATAATTGTGGAAAGGAAGGACATATATAGCTCGAGAGTGTACTGAGAGCGAAACCAAGTCCAATGAGGATGGTGACTCAAAAGGATGTCCTAGAAAAGTTAAATTCAAAGGTTCCTGAAGAAGCGTTTGTCGTGGCCGGTCAAAATGCGAGGAACCCGAACGAGTTTAACACGGGTTAGTTAATTATAAATTCTTGCGAAGTTTATACCTTACTAGATACCGGTTCTACACGTTTCTTTTATCTCTCTTCTTCATACTCAACGTTTGAACTTGACTACGGAGAAATTAGACTTTGACTTATTTATGGAGACTCAGTTAGAAAAACTTTCATTACATCCGTTGTTTAGAAATCTTGCTTGATTCAGTTGGCACTATCACATTACTCAAGTTAACCTTATTTCTATAGAGATATTTGTTTTTGATGTGATTTTAAGGTTAACTACTCATCATGCCAAAATTGATTGCTTTCGTAAGGTTGTTAGTTTTCATATTCTTAAACAACTTTTGTTATTCAATTCAAGCAACCAAACCATTGAAGTCAAACTCTTTCATATTAAATTATAAAGCCATTTGTTTATTGAAAAACGAATGTCAAGCTTTCTTAGTCCATGTTATGGATTTGAATAAAGACACTTGATTTGAATAATATTCTGTTGTTATTGATTTTTCTGACGATTTATTTCTGAAGAATTTCTTGGCCTACTCCCGGGCGTGATATTGAATTTGTATCGACTTTAAATCCGACAAAACCCATTTCTAAAATCTCATATCGAATGGCTCCTATTGAACTTCAGGAGTTAAAAACCCAACTGTAGAAGTTGATACCCGAGCCTCTATCTGGTGACTTCCTTTGTGAAATACGCTGAAGCCAGACTCTCTGTAGAGGATGCCATATTCGTGTGATAGTAAACTGATAGGTGTCATTGTAATGTGCTATCCAAGGTTGGGATGTGAGTCACAGTTGAGAACAACCTAAGTCGGTAATCGAAATATGTAGCTTTCAGGCTTAGTTGGTTATTATCGGAGATTCGTTGAAGGATATTCTCGAATCGCTATTCCATTAACGCAGCTGACTCGTAGAGATACAAAATTCGAATGGAGCAAGGAATGTGGGAAGAGCTTCGAAGAACTCAAGAGGAGACTCATTTCAGCACATGTTCTGACCATGCCATCCTGGAAAAGCGAACGTGGTTGCTGACGTGTTGAGTAGAAGATCGTATATAAGTACGAGTACGATATTGTCAAAAACTAATTTCGTATAATTTACAAATAATAGAGATGGAGATGAAAACTCTAGGTACCCACGTGATGATATACGAGTATAATCGACTTTAATCGATAAAGTTAAAAGCCGCTCAAGCTTTCTACACCGGAGTGATGAATTTGAAGAAGGAGATCTGAAGTTGTTATTTCAAAAATGAGAATCGGTGAGGTGAGAGAAAGCTCAAACCTTCCATTTATTAATCAATTTGAAATTCTCGATCGAATAGGAACCGCGACCTATAGACTCGCTTCTGCCAAGTATGACGCGTGTTCATAACGCTTTTTCACGTATCGATGTTACGTAAATATGTGGACGACCCAACCACGTCATTGAGTTAGAACCGGACAAGATAGTAGAAGACTTAACGTCACGAGGAGGTACCGTCAAGATCCGGATAGGAAAGAACATGTCCTATGTACTGAGGTTATACCACAAGTTAAAGTTTTGTGGAGAAACCATGCTTATTGAGGAAATAACTCGGGAGTTGGAAACGAAAATGAAAGCGAGGTATTTTCATCTTTTCAAACACTGTGTGCACGCATACATCAATTTCGAGGGACGAAATTTCATAAGGAGGGAGGTTGTAAGACCGAAATTTTTTAAATAAAAGGAATTTCCTTTATTTATTATTTTGAAATAGTAAGGGTGGATTTGATTAATGTGGTTAGTTATGGGTAAAATGCTTGAAATATTTTAAATAAGCAAGTGGTGATATAATATTCATTATTGTTTGAGAATATTCGTTTGGTCGTGGAATATTAAATGCATCGTCGGGAATATTAAATGCGGACAGTAGCGACCATGTGTGGGCCCCATAACGGAAAGCGATTGGAGGAAGAAACGACAAAAATAAGTTGTTTAAAAATAACTTGGCGTAGTTATTCTGCTTTACATTGTTGGAATACCCGTGGTTAAAACACGATGTCTGGCGTTATTGCACAAGAAGACACTGCAGTATTGCACCAATTATTGATTCTTACGTGAAGGCCTTTACTCAATAATGGTTACGATAATTCTTGCTCAATATTTTATTTTATTGATTCAATAATTGCTTTGCGTTGATATTTTATATTCTTTGTTGTTTTTCAATAATTGTCATTACACAAGATATTTTCATTATCGAACCAATAATTCATATTATCTGAATAATATTATTAGATAACATTATTGGCAATGTCTAGAAAGTTCTGCTTCTAAAGAGAGGTTTGGTCACCTAATTGCGCTACCAGGAAGAGAGAGAATTTCTTATTGGAAAGCCCTCTTTCCCTTGGACCGCACGGTTGTCAATATTGTGATTCTGTAATATTATTTGTGAATAATTAATTATTGATTCATACGATGAGGAAACTATTGATTTTATGAGGATATAGATGGAGAAAATTTTTAATGTGACAATTGTTGAAAATTAATATTTTATCTTTTTCTGATAAAATAATTCATTTAAATATATTATTTTAATAATATATTAACGATGATATTTTTACGATGACTGTGGGATATATGAGTATATGTGGAGGAGGAGTATTTTTGTTACCAAAAATGTTTAAACATGTTAAACATGTCGGTGGACCCATTTATTGATGAAATTTGATTATAGCACGTAAAATCGCCTGCTTTGTTTCTTTCGGTCAATTTCTCATTTGGAATTTGGGAAAACTTTCTTCCGCAAAGTTGTAGAGAATTGAATTTCCTATAAAAAAAAGCGCGAGATTGAATTTTCCGATAAAAGGGCTATTTATTATGAATTATTGAAGTTCAAGCTCAAAATAATTGATTTTTGGAAGTTTAAATTATTTTAAATTAGAAAAAGTTTTTTTATTTTTTTCTAGAAGGTTGGCATGTGTGAATTGGTTGAGATTAAGATTTCAAGGAATACGATAATATTTTTATATATTAATATTATATTAAATTTTCTAACTTTTTGGTGTTACAGCAATTTCATATAAATAGGTCTTAGGTTAGAATTGAAAATCACACGGTAAATCAAGTTTTTTCTCTATATTATCGAGTTTATTCTTGTGAGTATTTTGAGTATACTTTGAGTATTGCTATACGGTGCAAGTTCAAGTCATAGCCTTATATCCTGTGTTTCAACTAAATCTTGTCTTTTTCGAGGTAAGGGATGTTATTTTCTTCTCAAATGATATTATTTCTTCAATATCATTATCTTTGAAATATTGGTTGGAACTTTTTATCAAATTTGGAACTTTTTCATGTCGGGTTACTTATTCATGAGTTCTTATTCATGAGTTACTATTCACGAGTTACTATTCACGAGTACTATTCACGAAGCGTGAAGATGTTTTTGTGAAATTTCTATCTTTTGGTGTAGGAGTTACTATTCACGATACCTATTATTCTATTCACGATACCTTATTCACGAATCGACACTATTCAACTTGAAAATGAAATTTCTTCTTTTTGTCCAAAATATCTATTATGGATACTAGCTTTGATTGTATCCATGTTTTGATCATTCTTGAATTTTACACCACTATGATTATTTTTGAGGTATATTTGGACGTGGATAAAACAAAAGTACTTAATCCTTAATCCTTAATCCTTGTCATTTTGTTTCACCGGGTTCGCTTTTTTAAAAATATTTTCATCACACTCTTTAAATGATGATATTATTGAATATCTTTGGCACGTAGTCAAAGATGAATGATTTATGATGAATATCTTTGGCACGAAGTGCAAAGATGAATGATTTCGATGAATATCTTTGGCCCGTAGTGCAAAAATGAATGATTTCGATGAATATCTTTGGCCCGTAGTGCAAAGATGAACAGTGTTTAGATGAACATGACCAATCGGTGAATGTCCTCGGCTCAGTAGTGCAAGGATGAATATTTGATCTCGGATATATATTGATTGATGTTACAGGGATAAAAATAGGCGATGAACTTTAAAATTCATACATAGAAGATAGTAGTTTGCATTCTCTACTTAACTCTTCTAATGAATTATTATTTCACGCGAATATTGATTTAAAACTTGTTGTCTATTGTATTCTATTATATTTTTCCTGTTGAAGACTAACGATAATTTTGTTGTATATTATCTTAGTCATAATATTCTTCTTCGGGCTAGTTGAGCTCACCCTTTTCCTTGTTGTTCCATTTTCTTCTCAGGAGGTGAGAACATAGCTGGATCGAGTCGGGGAGAGTTGTTTAGTAGTCCTCACTATTGTTGTAAAATAATGTATCAATAATTATGATGAGGATTTATTTGTATGTGGATATTGTCTAGATGACAATATCTGTATTTAAACTCACAGTTTTACTATTGTAATAATAAAGTTGTAGTTATTTCTGTACCATGTATTTGGCGACTTCGTAATGGGTTGGATGGAATGGACCTATTTTGGGGCGCCGTGCACTGGCCTAACTCTATACATGGTGACATTCTTCTATTATTCCGCCTTTACTATTCTCATTTGGAATATCCTGTCATGCGCGTTTCTGGCCGGACTGATTCGCCTTTATTATTCGCTGGAATATCCTCGTCATGCATGCGTTTCTGCCGGGACTGGTTCCGCTTTTATTATTATTACATTGGAATATCCTCGCTCACATGCATGCGTTTTCTGGCCGGACTGATTTAAATCTTATTAGTATTCTCGTTAGAATAACTCATCTATGCTGCAATCCGCATGCATGGTGATTTCGTTGTTATTCCATTTTTATTATTACATTGGAACATCCAGCTTGATGCAATTTCACTTGACCTAGTTCCGTTATTTAGTATTCTGTTGGAATAACTTTTAATCTGCACAAGCACTGTATGCATGGTGATTTCTTTTGTTATTTCATTCTTTATTATACTCGATTGATTAAAGTTTTGACTTCTATACTCCATGAAATTAGTAGAATATCTTTGATATTTCAAGCGCTTCATCCAAAGATCTTTTCATGGAAATATTCTTCCGATCATTTTTGAATTTTACTCTACAAAGCGATGATCATGTTGACAATTTGGACATTAGTAGTTCTTGGACAAATTAATTCTTGAACTTGTTTTATTGAAGTCTTATATCATTGTCACCATCCTCATGTTTATATTATGTTGAAAGTCATCGTTGTTTTTGTAGGTATGTAGATGGACTTGGTATAATTATGACCGAGGATTATTCGGTGTAATCATGGTAGTAATGTTACAATTGATGTGGTAAAAATTCTCATTGGCCCGTAGTGCATTGATGGATGATTGTTGGCATGATCATGACCATTAATGAATACACAAATATTCTTGGCCCGTGAAGTGCATGGATAATTGTGGTCGTAATACTTAAGGAATATCCTTGGCCGTAGTGCGGGGGTGATTCGATGATGTGGAATATTTATTAAAATCGAGTCTCAAATGATAATACAATGATGAAAAACCTTTTTAATCATAAAAGATAGTAGATTTTATTTTTTACTTGACTCTTTTAATGGATTGCTTGTTCAACAAGCAGCTTAAACTTGATGTCTATTATATTTTATCGGTTTAACATTGTTGGAGACTAATGATAATTTATTCGCATTATCTTAGTCATAATATTTCTTCTTGGGCTAGTTGAGCTCACCCTTTCTTTCACCGTTCTCTTCGTGAAATGAGAATATAAATTTGGGACGAGTCGGGGAACGGAGTGATGGTCCGAAGGATAACATTAGTAGTCCTCACTATTCTGTGAAATAGTGCGATAATAATTGTAATGAGGACTCCTTTTGAGTTTGTATAATCTGTAGTAGATAATATTTGTATTCAAACTCACAGTTTATGTTTGTCGTATTGTACACGACAGTTGTATTAGTAAGTTGTATTTGAATTCTGTACCATATAGCTGACGACCCAAGATGGGTGATGTATACCTAATTTTAGGGGCGTCACATATATAGTTCGCTTCAGGTAGGAGCGAAGCTACATAGCCAATTATGAGGTGATCAATTGAGCCCACTGAAAAAAATAATTGCTTTATAATATAAAATAAATTTTAAAATTTTTAAGTATTATACATAAATTGACTCCATTAAAATTTTATAAATTTTCTATTATACGGGGTCAAATTGAAAATTTATAACTTTGTCAATCAAATTTTAACCACATATGACTCATATTTTCTCAATATATGTATATCTCTCTCTATAATATTTTAAACGAAATAATAATCGATTTATATTATTTTTAAAAATAATTAATGAATTAATTATTTATGAACAATTATGATTAAAAAAGTTTATTATGAGTCAATATAGTATATATATATATATATATATATATATATATATCATATATTATTACTCATTATATTGTCATTGTAATATAGTATATATATATATACATATATGTGTGTGAGACCCGAAAGTATAAATATATTAAAAAAATGATTCGGGGTACTGCCTCCGAACCCTGCCAAATTATTTGTAACTTAATAATAATTTTGACCCCACTAAACATTATTTATGGCTTTCGCCACTGACTTCCCGACGGTCTGGGCGACGATTCGGTTCGTCGTTATAGGTCAACAAATTAACCGTCGTCATAACCATAACGACAAAACGAACCGTCGCTATAACACAAATATACGATTTACTGTTCTATAACGACGGACTAAATCGTCGTCCGGACCATCGCTATAGGTGATCTGCATACGGACCACCCGCTTATATGCATGTTTATTTATAAACTATATTTAAAAGTAAAAAAACATATTAAGTGGCTAATTATTTTTTTAAAACTATTTATACGTACTTTTATGAAAATAAACGTAAATATTTATTTTGTCCTTTTGGTTTAAGTAAAATATGAATAAATATATTTGATCAAATGTATATGCGACCCCTAAGTTTCAATAGAAATATTTAGATTAATATATTTACATATATAAGTTCTCAAGGTAATATCAATAATACATTTTATCAAAAATCTTTAGGATGACATATGATGGATTAAGTGATTCATAATCCAAGATTCAAGAAGATATTATTGTGACAATACGTTACGTTTTGTATAATTTGATTTGATTAAAACTTAAATTTTTATTAAAGTTTTGATATAATTGTATTCGAGTTATAGAACAAGTGATTAACATAATATTGTATAGTATAAAATAAGGTTCTGATTCTTACTAATAATAACTTGAGTTATAGCGTAAATAACCTTGGTTATGAATATGATGTTTTGTATGGACATTTGGTAGGTTAAGAAATCGAAGAAGTAAATTGTATAATTTTGACTCGAAATTTGACTTTGATTATTATAATATTAATATTATATCCTTCTTGTATTACTTTATTACTATTCAATTTCTACTTCATTACTACTATTTAGTAATATATTCTTTTTGGTTATTTTTGAAAATAAGTTATAAACAACTTCTTCAATACCAAACACTTTCTTCAATTTTATTCTTCAAAATACTTCTTATCAATAAAAATTATTTTCTTAAAACTACTTGTAGAGAAAACATAAAACAATAAATAGTCATTTTTGTAATAAATCCCAAATGTTAGGAAATAAATCAATGCAAATTAAATAACACGATGTTGTTTGGTATTCAATCAATTAATCCATAAAATCAACTTTAATATACTAATTTTCATGGTATAACTTTTTTTGTACGGAATAAAAACTATAAACTCTCTCTCTAACACAAGTTTAAGACCTAATTACATCCCATTTTTCAACTTTGAAGGATGCTACTATCTCTTTGTTATGTTTTCTCTATATACACAAGAATATTTATAGAGTGCCTACAACTTTCCTCCATAGTTTTAAAAATTGGACCGAATCGATGGTCGGATAGATAAAAATCGGAACCGATTCACACTTTGGTCGGATTTGGACCACTTAACTGTTTTTGGTCAAAAACTAGTTGACCACCGGTTGAACCGGTGATTCAACCGATAAAATTGGATGGTTGACCTTGTTTTTAATTTTAATTTTAATTTTTTTTACTAATTTTTTTAATATTAAAATTAGCCACTTTTAGTAATATTGTAACTCAATTTTATTATGTTTTAGTTCATAATAAACGGGATTTTTAATTTTTTTATTAATTATTAATAATATATATTTTTATATATTAATGACGTCACTAGGTCAATAACGGTTCGACCACTGGTTGAACTAGTGACCCATCCATCCGATACTTTTTTCGATTCGATGAACGATCCAAGTCTAAAAACCATGTTTTCCCCTTGTTTTTCAAAACAGGACTATAGCATATAATAAATATTTCTACTAAAAATAGAATAGTTCCAAAAAGTTTAAATACATTTTAAACCTTATTTTTTTGGATTTTTTTTACAATTTAAACGTTAATATTTTATTTTAAGATATTAAACCTTAATGTCCCTAAATTTTAATAAATCAAACTTCTTAGCTATCGAATTTAGCATTTTTTACCAAAAAAGTAACGGGACCCAAAATGAGAGTATATAAATTATATAACTTATATTGACTCCATTTTTCTTATTCGTCACCCAGAAATCCCGAGTTAAATTTATGTGTTTTGAAAGATATTTAAAATTTTCTATATATTAATATGGGCAATTAAATATATTAATTTAGATCAATTATTACACGTCGACGACCAAAATATTTAATTTATAAAAATTTAAAGATATTAAAGTCAACGTGTTAAAATTAAAACATTAAAGTTCAAGTTGTAAAAATCGATTTTTTTAAAGATTAAAGGTGTATTTAAACCCTTTCAAAATAAAACTTGTACTAGAAATAAATATTATTTCAAAATAATATTTTTATTAAAAATAAGAGTTTCATTTTATAAGGTAAAAATGGAGTAGAAAACATAAATGAGATAACCAAACGCGACCTAATTTTCCCAAGACGATGTGAAATGAAAGTATGAAAGAAACGTATTGAGAATGAGGGAGAGATGAGAATACTTTAATTGGGAGTGGGGAGTGGGGGGTGGGGGGTGGGGGGCGGGGGGCGGGCGAGGTGAAGAAGACGTTTTTGAGCAAAAGTGCGTCCAAGTTCTCTTCATGTAAGACGGTGGGTCCCAGACCCAGTAAAATAATAATAAAAAATAAGAATACAATACTGCTACTAGCCTACTACCTCTTTCTCCTTCTTTCTGCTCCCCTATCAAACAACGGCGCGGACAATCCCATCTCTCTCTAAAAACAAGCCCCCCTTCTCTCTCTATAAATCTCTATTAAACCCCTCTGAAACTACCGGTTTTGAAATTTCATTATATTTTTCAGAGACAAACAAAATGCTATGGAAATGGAAGAAGAACTGAGGAACCTTCCTTCTCCTATCTATGTAGTACTAAATTAAATCTCTCTATTTTTGTGCCGGAACTTGAAGGGCTGGTGAAGATGAAAATCCGGTTTTCCTGCACTAAATCACAGATTTATGGTCGAAGATAGAAAAAGTGAACCGGATTTTCTTTGCTGGCAGATCATACTGTTCTCTCTTTGATTAATTTTTTTATTTTTTTTATTTTTTGAGTGGGTTACTGGTATTATAAATGATATGCTAGCTGGTTGGAGATTTTTTTGAGACAAAGGAAAAAAGATGGTAAATGCTGCTGGCGATGTACCCGAAGTTGTATGTACATATATACTGCATGTGAATGAGTTATAAGATCTGAAGATTGGTTTGTAATCTGGGGTTTTTTTGTTTTCACGCCATGAGTCGAGTCTTTTCAGGTACGCCTCCTATTTTGCCCGCATTACTGTTCTTTGGTTATCTTAAAGTTTAAATTTTGATGGGTAATTGTAAGATTGGGTTAATTTCTTGTTCTGGGTCCTATTTTGTTTTGTTAAATCATGGCTATTTTTCATTCCATGTGTTGTTTAATTGAATGTGTAGATTACTGAGATTAGATAGGTGATTTAGATCATTGAATTTAAAAATTGGATTAATATAGGTTTTTGAGCTGGTTGGTGTGCTAGCTAGCTATTGGGCTTGAATGTTTAATATTATAAATTTGCCAATTGGTGTATGCCAAGATAATCGTGCTATTGCAAACGGATTCTGAATATACATATAATTTTAGATGTATGATTATGTCCTGGAATGGGCCTTTGATTTTTTGAACATCTGTCCCCAGGTAATGAATTTCAGAAGCAAGTGTTTTGAGGATGAAATTGGAGTGAGTTTTCTATCTTCATTTTAATCCATTTGGGTGCAAAAGGATTTGGATTCGAGGATAATAAGTGGAGTGATGAGTCTGATGGATGCAATGTCAAAATCCTTAGTATTTGGGCTTTTGATTTTATGGGGGCTTTTCTCCATTTCGGCTGCAAATGATGGGTTTCCTAGGTGTAACTGCGACGAGGAGGGATTTTGGAGTCTTGAAAGCATTTTGGAGTGCCAAAAAGTGAGTGATTTCTTGATTGCAGTGGCATATTTTTCCATCCCGATTGAACTTCTTTACTTTATTAGCTGTTCAACCTTCCCATTCAAATGGGTAATCATAGAATTTATCGCCTTCATTGTTCTATGCGGAATGACCCATTTGCTCAATGGTTGGACATATGGCCCACACCCATTTCAGCTTATGCTTGCCCTAACCATTTTCAAATTGCTCACTGCTCTAGTATCATTTGCAACTGCAATAACTCTTATCACCCTCATCCCTTTGTTACTGAAAGTGAAGGTAAGAGAGTTCTTGTTAATAAAGAAAACTTGGGATCTTGGTCGCGAAGTTGGAATCAAAAAGCAGCAGAAAGAAGCCGGGTGGCACGTTCGTATGCTCACCCAAGAGATCAGAAAGTCACTTGATCGACACACTATATTATACACAACTCTGGATAAGCTATCTGAGACATTGGATCTGCAGAATTGTGCAATTTGGATGCCTAATGAGATTAAAACTGAGATGAACCTGACACATGAGTTGAAAGTGAGGAATATTTCAACAATGTATAATCTCTCCATCCCAATTAGTGATCCAGATGTTAGACAGATCAAGGAGAATGATGGAGTAAAGATACTTGATCCTCAGTCGGCACTTGCTGAAAGAAGCAATGGAGGAACTGGCGAGCCAGGAACTGTGGCTGCTATTAGGATGCCAATGCTGAGAGTTTCTGACTTCAATGGTGGAACTCCTGAGATGATCCAGGCTTGTTATGCAATTCTTGTTTTGGTTCTTCCTAGTGGGCAATTTAGATCTTGGGGAATCCAGGAAATTGAGATAGTAACGGTCGTTGCTGATCAAGTGGCTGTGGCTCTTTCCCATGCTGCAGTGCTTGAAGAGTCCCAACTTGTGAGAGAGAAACTAGTTGAGCAAAATCGAGCCTTGCAACAGGCGAAACAGGATGCAATGATGGCTAGCCAAGCAAGGAATTCATTTCAGATGGTAATGAGCAATGGACTGAGAAGACCCATGCACTCAATCACGGGTTTGCTTTCCATGATGCAGGATGAGAATTTGAGTAGTGAGCAACAGATTCTTGTTGATACAATGGTTAAAACCAGCAATGTCCTCTCTGTCTTGATAAATGATGTGATGGATACTTCACCAAAGGACAGTGGAAGGTTCCCCTTTGAGATGCGGTCTTTCAGGCTACATTCCATGGTAAAAGAAGCAGCTTGCCTTGCCAAGTGCTTGTGCGCATATAGAGGTTATCGTTTTGGCATTGAGGTTGAGAAGTCACTTCCTGATAATGTTATGGGTGACGAGAGAAGAGTTTATCAGGTAATTTTGCATATGGTTGGGAATCTTTTGAATGGGGGCAATGGACGAGGGTGTCTAACCTTGAAGGTTTTCTCAGAAAGTGGAAGTCAAGGAAGGAATGATCAGCGATGGGGAACCTGGAGACCAAACTCGTCTGATGGGTATGTTTATGTCAAGTTTGAGATTGGGATTAACAATAGTGGTCCTCAGTTGGAAAGTTCTGGTGACCAGAGAAATTGGACTGGGGGAATTGAGGAAGGCTTGAGCTTTAGTGTGTGCAGAAAACTAGTCCAGGTTGGTTATGCATCTGTGTTTTCAAGTGTGTGTGTGTGTGTGTGTGTGTGATATAAGTTTCTTATGATGAAAAATTAAAATGGGCTCCGACCAAATGAAGATTTTTTGTGTGCTATCCGTTGCCAGATTCTGTAATTTTGAGCAAGTCCTATCCGATTTTTAGACAAACTAGTAATGTGCTCCTTAGAATATGTTTTATGGAGTTCAATGGAACCTATTAGACAGTTTATTAGAAAATCTGTGAAAGATACCTTCTTCTTGAATTAGACCTTCCATTCTTTTCCTTTGACACTATTCAATCATCACTTCTCTTATTAGGTCTGATATTTTTTTGCGACACTTTTTCCATTGTCAGATGATGCAAGGGAACATCTGGGTAGTTCCGAATCCAGTGGGTTTTGATCAAAGTATGGCCCTTGTTCTTCGGTTTCAACTCCGGCCATCAATTGTATTGGGCATCTCAGAAACTGGAGACTCATCGGAGCACCCAAATTCGAACTCTCTTTTCAGGGGCCTTCAGATTCTGTTAGCTGATCATGATGATGTGAACCTGGCAGTTTCCAGGAAGCTGCTAGAGAAACTGGGCTGCATTGTTTCTGCTGTTTCATCCGGATATGAATGCCTTAGTGTCCTTGGCCCATCTGCATCTCCTTTTCAAATTGTTCTTATGGATCTTCACATGCCTGACTTGGATGGATATGAAGTTACTGTAAGAATTCGGAAGTTTAGAAGCCGCAATTGGCCATTGGTCATTGCCTTGTCTGCAAGTGACAATGAGGATGTGTGGGAAAGATGTTTGCAAGTAGGAATTAATGGACTTGTTCAAAAACCGGTTGTCGTGCAAGGAATTGCTGATGAGCTCCGGAGAGTTCTGTTGCAAGCAAACAAGGTGGTCGTATGATGTCTGATTATGGAAAATGTAAGCTAAAGACATGCATCATGCAGTACAGTATATAAATGATGATTGTGGGGTGTACTATTAAGGTTAGTAGAAAATATTACTTCAGCCAACACTCCAATGTCCCTACGAGATCAGGCTTCAGCGAAAGATGTTTCACATACAACATTCAAAGTTTAAATGGTATAGAAAATTCATTTCCTTTCTCCTCCCTTTATGTTGAACCTTTGATATAATATTTGTATTCTATGGTCATTTAGTCTTAAGATCACAACTAGTAATTAATTTTCTTAGCACATCAAATGATGAATAACAGAATAAATATGGAGAAATCCTAGGAACTAGAGTGCTACTTTCATGACATCAATGGTACAGCAGTGTGAAGAACATTTGATTATCAACCCAAGGCTATAGTTGATTATGTTGAGGAACATTTGAAAATGACCAGTTTTTGGATTATTAGTGTAGTTATCATAAAAAATACATTTTTTAATAGTAGAGTTGGTTTCTCTAGTATATTTGAGAATGCTCAACAATTAATTTTGTATACTGAAATCTTCAGTTGCAATCAGGTTGCATTCGATGATTTACATCGGTCCTTATAATCTAGTTTATCTGACATTCAATATTTTCCCTCTTTTGTTGAATGTTGAGCAAAAGTGTATGTACCTTGTATGAATTTCAATATAAAATATAGAAAATCTTGGTTTAATTTGTGATGCACTATTCGTATGATTTAATCTTCACGTGGTAAAATTTGAATTTTAAAAAGATATATTGCCATGTTATTTGTCATGTTTATATAGAATAATGTGTTGGCATCATAAACAAGATATGCTGAAAGTGTTTGATGGACCAAGTTATAACTTGTGATAATTCCCTCTTAATAATCTGAGTTGTCTGCCACTGTCTTAAATGGATCGACATAGGTCAGGTAAATTATATACATTTTCTGTAGATAATTTTTCATAAAATATTTGCATGCTACTGAATAATCATCGTTAGTATATACATAGTATGTTCTTTAGCTTTTTTGTTGCCTCTTGCCCCCTGATTTGCAGATGGTATACAGTAATAATACTAAAAAGCGCAATGGGTGGTTGTGAGATCAGGTTTCTTCTTTTCTTACTATTGAAATGTACTTTTAGCTTTGTTTTCTAGCTTTTAGAAAGAAATAAGGAGGATGGCGTTGTATCCAGATTTTATATTACAACTCAGTAAGTTTGTCGGGTGATTCTCTCTGTATGCGTGTGTGGTTCATACTTGATAACTTCATTTCATCTTATTTGATAAAAATAACAAAAAATTGGTACTATCATGATTGTTTTCCTTTACGAATGATACATAACCATGCATGTGCATTGCACGTGTTGACAGTTTGTCCTGTTTATGCTTGGGAAGCTGGTGGAATGGATGGTAATGGGTTAGATTATGGGTGGGTGGGTCAAACAGATCATATCTCAGGTTCTTCTTCTTCTTCTTTGCGACAATACAATACTACTGTGAAAACAATATATAGAAGAAAAAAAAGCATGCATGAATCTGAGATTACGTATATAGACACTTGCTGTTTCTCTCGGTGGTAGTGCATGTTAATGTTACCACTCCATTCCTAGATATTTCTGGCCCCCACCCCCAATTGAATTATCATTATCACAGCGTTTATATATATATATATATATATATATATATATATATATATATATTATATCATGTCCATATCAATGTGAAATAATATTATTTTGAAAGAAATGGACATGATATGTTGAGAATAATATTGTAGACCTCGTATAGGTAGATGCTAAAAAGCACATGATCATTTTCTTGTTATATGCTCATCCATCATTCATTACATTTTTGATGCTATGAAATATTTGTGGTATTATTGTACATGTGGATAGATCATTAGGTGCAACAAGTAAGGTTGGTGAGTCCTTGTCAACAACACCTATATATATATATATATATATATATATATATATATATATATATATATATATATATATATATATATATTCCATAAATGTAACCGATTCTTTGTGAGAATCACAACAAACCTCTTTTTGGATGAATTGATAAATTGATCGCATGGTGAGATGAGTCTTAATATTTGATAAGCCAGTACTTGTGCAAGCTTTTATTTTAATATATAAAACATCCTACATGGTCAACATCTTGTCAAGACATTTAAAAGAAAACGAATTTTTTATTATTAAAAAACACAAATTGACCTACGAACAGATGTAATGTGTTTGTTTTTTTTTTAACGCATAACAGTAACTCCTATATATATATTACTGTGCTTTACGGCTGTTAAAAAAAAATAATAAAAAATTCAATTCAAGACAAGCTCTTACTACCGTTAAAAAAAAAAAAAAAAAAAATCAAACCGGCACAACCTCTTACGGCTTGTACAAAAAAAAAAAAAAAAATCCAAATACCAGGTAAGCCCAGACTTAATGTTTTTTTTTTTTTAACAGATATGATAACTCCTATATATATATTCTTTGTGCTTTACTACCGTTAATAAAAAAAAAAAAAAAAATTCAACCGGACAAGCTCTTACTAATTTGTTAAAAAAAAAAAAAATAAAAAAAAAATCAAACCCAAGACAAACCTCTTACTTACATAAAAAAAAAATAAAAAATATCCATCCAAAACCAAAGCTGACAACCTCTTACGATTGCACAAAAGTTCTTTATTTGCTATTCCAAATAAAATATTTGTTATTTTTATAACTCTTTCATTTAATAACAAATAAAGAATTATAATTCAAATAAAAAATAATATTCTATTTTATAAAAATATATTTTTATAATTTTTATTTGCTATTTTTATAAAAATATTTTATAAAAAATAAAGAATACAAATATTTTATAACAAATAAAGAATATAAAATATTTGCTATTTTTATTTGCTATTTGTTATAAAAATATTTTATAACAAATAAAGAATATAAAATATTTTATAACAAATAAAGAATATAAAATATTTGCTATTTTTATTTGCTATTTGTTATAAAAATATTTCATAACAAATAAAGAATATAAAATATTTTATAACAAATAAAGAATATAAAATATTTGCTTATTTTTATTTTCTATTTGTTATAAAAATATTTTATAAAAAATAAAGAATACAAAATATTTTATAACAAATAAAGAATATAAAATATTTGCTATTTTATTTTCTATTTGTTATAAAATATTTTATAACAAATAAAGAATATAAAATATTTTTATAAAAATAGCAAATAAAAATTATAAAATATATTTTTATAAAATAGGATATTATTTTTTATTTGAATTATAATTTTTTATTTGTTATTAAATGAAAGAGTTATAAAAATAACAAATATTTTATTTAGAATAAAGAATAAAGAACTTTTGTCCAAGCGTAAGAGGTTGTCTTAGGTTTGGATTGATCGATATTTTTTTTTTTTGTACAAGTCGTAAGAGGTTGTGCTTATTGATTTTTTTTTTTTTTTTTAATGTACCGTAAAACAAATAATATATATATAGGAGTTATCATATCGTTAAAAAAAGACACAATGCAAGTAAGTCAGGCTTGTACCGTTGTTTTTTAATAATAAAAATTCGCTTTCTTTTAAATGTCTTGACACAAGATGTTGACCATGTAGGGTGTTTATATTAAAATAAAAGCACATGCATGTTTGGCTTAAACATATCAAATATTAAGACTCATCTCGGTCTATGCGATCAATTTATCAACTATCCAAAAAGGGTTTGTTACAGATTCTTCATGACACAAAGAACCTATTGGAAAGAAGGCTCCATATATATATATATATATATATATATATATATATATATATATATATATTGAGTAGATCTCGTCCGGGACTCTCGGACATGACTAAAATGCGGACTCCAAAATTTTATTTTATTTTTGCTTTTTTTTTTTTAAAATAACTAAAAAAAAAATATTTAATATTTTATGGAACTGAATTTTTTTCATAATACAATGTTTTGGGGGTGATTTGAATACCTATATCAAAAAATGGTGGTACAGTCTGCACAGACTGTACATACATGTTTTGTTATACGTATCCAAATCACGTCCAAAACATCAGACATGAAAAAAATTTCAATTCCATAAAATATTAAATATTTTTTTTAAGTTGTATTAAAAAAAAGCAAAATAAAAAAATAATTTTGGGATCCTTATTTTAGTCCTGTCCTAGTCCCATGACAGAATCGAGACTCATATATATATATATATATATATATATATATATATATATATATATATATTATGATAGCTTTTTTCACCTAGGTACATCACCCTCAATATTTGGTCCCCCTCCCTTTATCTTTCTTTCAATTTTCAATTGTATTAGTTTCTGTACGCTTGTGGCTAGTAGTGGTAGTTTTTTTCCAATGTGTGTTTTATGAACATATTTGCCCGTCGAATTATCCTATTATATTATATAAAGAGAATTCTTAACTCTCAAGTTTAACCAAGAAAGAAGCGAATTAAGAATCTAATCAATTATATATATATATATATATATATATATATATATATATATATATATATATATATATATATATATATATCGGTCTAACTTTCCAATAACTGTATGAATGAATCCAAGAATCTAACCCATTTATATCAACGATTTTTTTCGTCATAGTATAGAAAGTTTTTTTTTATCTTATAATGACGGGAAAAACCTGTCATTATAAATGGAATTCATTCTTAGTAAAATCTCCATCCAAATACTTTGGAGAGAAATATATATATATATATATATATATATATATATATATATATATATATATATATATATTAGGTCCCCATCCGTGACAATTTGTTGTTACAAACACTATTCTAATAATTATAATCCTAATCGTTGATCATCATAATAAAATGTTTAGATTAAAAACAATTTAATCCTTGATGCTAGACCTTCTGAATCTTTTATTATGACGATTAATGGTTAGGATCAAGTTGTTGGATTAGTGTATGTGATAATTGGTTGCGGAGTATGAAACTTATATGTGTGTGTGTGTGAGAGAGAGATCCTCAATCTGAAACCTCAGTTGGAGTAAGATTTACCTTTATTTTTTTTATTGGAAAGGAATAAAAGTGTCAAAGGGGTCTGTATTTGAATATATAAATATTAAAACTATAGTAGAATATAATATGCAGGGTGAATTATGCCAATCCCTCAGAGATTCTGTAGAAATTGAGCAAGTTGATAGAAGGTAAACATCATTCTCGAGAGCAACTTTCAACATTTCAACACTATTTTAGTAAGAGTATGCATAATCTTATGTGCACTGATTGTGCACAACTAAGAGAAATTACAAGTACCACCTCCATTACAAATTATAAAAATTCCACGTGGACATGTGTATTTTACAATTTCATTTATTTATATTTTGACCTCTAATGAAGGGTAAAAATATAAATAAGTGAAATTATAAAACACCCGTGTCTAATTATCATGTCCGCATAGATGAACTCTTACAAATTATAGAAATTGATATTTTCACAATATTTTTACACAAGTCTCTCACATGGGGTGACCTACTCACTATTTTCAATTTTAAAATTTAAAATTGAGGGTATTCATTAAAAAATATGAAATGACAAATTCAATAATGAGTTTAGATAATTTATAATATTTATCATTGTATTAGTTAAAAGTAGAGGTATTTATGTCAATTTTGAGCTCAAAAATATTTTAAGTTAACATAAAAAAGTCAACAGTGATCTACTATTTTGAAACTTGACAAGTATATATATGGGTTTTCTTATTAAAAATATAAATTTCTCTCAATAATGCACAATTGGAACACATACATAAACCATTAGACTTGTCAAAATTGACATAAATTTCTAACTATTATTCTCTCCTTTCCAAGTTTTCCTAGTGAATCTCAATGTAAATAAGTTTTAGTGCTAATATTCTATTATGTTAAAGTCAAATTTTATAAAAATTTACTTTTAGAAATTTAACATTCATTTGTGGAAGCAAAGAAATTCCCACTCTGTTCCAAAAGAAGGAAACCTTTTGACCTTTTTATATATATATATATTTAATAATAAGATTTGTTTAAGAAACACTTATCTACAATATTTTTTAATTATAAATTTAATATAAAAATATAAAATTTTCACAAGCCTTAATGTTTGTTAAGATTATAAAATAAGAAGAAAAAAAAGATATCCCAATTGAGTAATTTGGACTTTGTTGTCTATAAAATTAATCTACTACTTTGTTTTGACTTGCATCAAATTAGATATCTAGGGCATCTAGATCTTGGACTATATAGGTTAGGCTGGTTTTTTTCTCATAATTTATTATTATTTTTTGAGTAAAATCTTTTGTCGTTGGCTGTTAGAGGATAAAATTACTATAAAATAACAGTCAATTCGACAAAGAGGCTAAAAATATTTTTTAAATTAAAATTATTGGTATTTTGGTCACTCTTGCACTTTACGTCTACTTTTTGGTAATAAAATTATCAGACTATGTATCTTTCAATAACAGGATTACGCCTACGGTTCGTGGGCAATATGCTTGATGTTAGTGAAAGTCGAATTCAAAATCTCCGATTTTAGGGCTGATCCCACGTTCTCTCTTAAACCACTAAACCAAACAGTGTGGTTCAAACAAAGCCACTCTAATTTATTTAATTGTTATTTTAACTTAAAATATAATTCAATTTGCACCAAAATAAGTCCAACATGCATCCTCTCACTTCACTAGTAGGAGGAATCTTTCAAATCAACAAAATATTCCAAATCAAGTAAAATTAATAATAAAATAACAAAACAAGGAAATTCTTTGAAAATAATTAAACAAGGCGTGCAAGTGGTGCAGCTTTAGTAATATGGAGTAATTCATTCCATTAATAATGCAATCAAATGATTGATCCTAGGATCAAATGTTATCTTCACTTAATTAATGAAACCAAACAAGTAGATCAAAATTTTATCATCTTTTTATACAACCAACTCCATATATAACCTAACCAGTAACCACCTACTTTAACTATACGAGTTTCTGCTTAAGAATTTGTATTGAAATTTATGTCATGTAATTCGATTCTGATATTTTTTTTTCTTTTCGTAATTTGTTAAAATTATTGTTCTAAAAATTTACTTGGGTCAAAATATATAGATGCAATTTAAACTCTTTCTCACACTAATATACAAGTCTATGGTTATTGGAGTTGTATACAAATTTTTTGATTTTTATTAAAATGAATAGCATTTTGTTTTACTATTCTTTTTTTCTTTTTCATCTTTTCTTTCATCTAAGGATGCATAAAAGGCCTGCGGTCTGGTCAAGGTCTGACCCGATCTTGAAAATACCGTTATTTTTAGACAAAAATCTGGTCTGACATGACCAACAAAAATGCATGGCCTGCCCTGGGGTTTGGCTTGACCTGAACTTGGGCCTGGCTGGGCCGGAGACCTTACATTAAAAAATCATGTAAGTCTTAGGCCAGGCCATACCTCCGACCAGGCCCAGTCAAGCCTGGTCAAAACCCAATGTCTGGTCAGGTCAGACCAGGCCGACATGTTGTGCATGCCTACTTTCACCCCAAAATAAAGGCTTATCAATAAGTAATACTCCCTCAGTTTTAAAATATAAGACTAATATTTTGAGTTAATTTGAGATATTTTTTATTCAATCGTGTGTGCGTGTGTGTGTGTATATATATATATATATATAAATTTCAAACAAAATAAAGATAAAAATTATAAATGTGTAAAAAGTAATGTTAATAAATTTTTTTTATTTTTTAAAATAAAATGAATCATATGAATTTTAAAATTAAAAATATCTCATATTAATTTAAAAAACTTGATCTTACGTTTGGGAAATAAAGGGATTAAGTGATATGATATGGTGTTCCAAATCTTGTTTAATGGATGTTAAATTTAGCAAACAATGTTGTGATATATTTATGGGTACACTATTATTAATTGTATAATAAATATTATTACAATGTTGTGTAAATAAATATGAAATTATATTAATTGTATAAATATTTTATAAGTACATTATTATTGTAATTTTTTTTTAAAATATAATAGAATATGTAATTCATCCTATATTTATCGTACCTTAAATTGATGTTCTTGTAAAAATTTCAGTCCACTTAGCTTGAGAATTTTTACATTGGTTTATTTTCTTGGCCCATCGTTTTAGTAAAACTGAAATTTAGGACACTACAATATGTAGGCCCAACCATCGCATAATTCACTTTCTCAGATACTCTTGTGTCCGTGGGTTCTGTTTAGTGTTTATCATACGTAGGCCCAAACTTTAATTAAGATCCTCAATTCTTTAAGATCGTTCGGAGAAAAATTTAGTCTCGATTGACACGTAAGCTGGCCCCAAAATATCTTTACCGTTCAAAAAATAAATAAATTTAACTCAATTAAATCTTAGGTTAATGATAAAAATTAGGTGTCTTGTGATTTTTAAGTTTCAAATTTGACTACAACCTTTGTGTTAGTTATTTCTTATTTTACTTGATGCTTGTTTTCCTATAACAGGCTTGGTTCCTCCTATTAGTAAGTTTATTTGATTAAAATAATTTTATTAATTTTGTATTGCATTCCACTTTAAAAAGAAAAAGGAAGGAAAATCAAATGCACACAGGACCATTATTCTTAACTTTTTAACTTTTTTTTTTAGAACTAAATAGAAATGAACTTCGATCCATTATTTTTTATGACAGTACAAAAAAATAGGTGACAACAATTTAATATATTATTGAGTTTTTTTTAAAACATTTATACTTTTTTCGGAATATCATTATTAGTTACAAACATAGAATTGATAAATTTAAGTTGAGTTTGATATTTCAAAACGTCAATCTTAATCGCTAAGAAGCCTAAGATTATGAAACAACTCGGGTCAAATCTTGAGTTCGAAATAAATTTTGGGTCAAATTTTTAGTCTGAATCGAATTTATCCAAATAAAGACTTAAATTATTGCCACAATAGTATCTCCTTGGGTCATCTTAGCCCACCCAAAAGTTATGACTGAAGGTATAATTGGTAGACTGAAAGTACTATTGGTAGTAACTTAATTCTTTATATACAAATAAATTTTTCCTATATCTTTCAATGTGGAACTGGGGTCTTACAGGTTACCTGAACTTTTGTCTTCTTGGCAAAATTTGATTATGCAATTAAAATAGAAAATTGATATTTCTACATGATTTTTTGATATTAATTTTCACGTGAAAATCGTCGCTATAGATCTTATAGCATCAATTTTTACCGTCGCTATACATCTATAGTCACACTTTTTATGTGAAAATACCAAAAAGTCATGTGAAAATATCAATTTCCTTAAAATAATATACATGAGAATTAATACTTCGTTCCAATATAAAAATAAAAGATACAATTTGACTTTTGAGATCAAACGATAACATATTAAATTTTAAAATTAGTATCATGACTCATAAAAATTTAAAATGAAATAAATTTTGTAATTAATATTTTTTCTATATACTATATAATTATAAATAAGGGAATTTATATTTTCAAAGCAAATTTGATAGTTCCACAAGTTACTATTTACATGAATAGTAAGTGGAGTCCACCCTCATCGAAAGAGGATATTGTGGAACTAACATTTTCTCTTGTTGAAATATCAATTCCCTTATAATAATTGTGTGAACTAAAATTAAATAAATTAACATCAATTTAAATTTTAATATACTATCGTTTAATTTTAAAAGTTAAATTATATCTATGATTTTAAAAGGGAAGGAGTGTTAAACTTTGTTGAGAAGACTGTATCAAACATACATGTAAATGAAAATTTAAATTTATATTTTATTAATGAATAATTAAACATACATGTAAATTAAAAAAATCTTCCTTAACCAAAAAAACCAAGAAGATGTTTCCTTCAGACATTTTATTATTATTCAAACAAACAAGCCAAACTAAAGTCCAACTAGAATTTTATAAAGTAAATTAAGCCGGCAAATTACATGTCCTACTCTTTCTGTGTATCTTCTTGTCGACTAATGCAAGAAGATGCCTTTTACTAATCTTAAATTACTAATTTAATTTAAATTAATTATTAGGATATTTAAACTTCTATAATTAACACTATCAACACATAAAAGTTGTCATCTGAATGCTAGGATTTAAAATTTTATGGACCATATGTTATAAAATTAAATACAGGTGTAGTTGAGACCCTAAATTTTTAAATTTTATTTGAAAAAAATGTATTAATGCTTGTAAAGCCGGTCCATTTTTCTCCTTTATTGATTCTTTTTGACAAATTTACTTATGTTGAGTAAAAAGGGAACTCAATAATTTCTAACAAAAAATTGTTATTAACTTTTTATTTCATACATAAATAATTTTGTAAAGTATGAAAAAGTATTTATATATGTACAAAGAGTAAATTATACAGTGTAAACCAATAATCCGTCTATTTTATATATTTTTCTTAAAAAGATTGTCTTTTTAATAGTATTAATATAAGGAGAATGATCATAGCAAACATATATTATACATACTATTGAAAAGAAGAAGGAACAATCATAATTAGAAATTATTAAAAATACACATGCTATTCCCTACTAATATTAGCGGGCGTTAATCAAAATAATGGTTCAACTTTATCAATTAGAGTTTAGGATTTATTAACCATGATTAATATAAGAGTTTATAAACTAAGATTTATAGTTTATTAATCAAGCCTTAGAGTTTATTAAATCATTTTAAACTAGAATTTAGGGTTTATTAGCCTTATTAACCTCTGGTTAATAAACCCTAAACTTGGTTAATAAACCATTAACCCTAGTTTATAAACTCTAAATTTGAGTTTATTAACCTAAACTCTTGTTAATAAAGTTAAACCTTTATTCTGATTAGCGTCCACTACTATAGTAGCGGATGATGCATGTTTTTTTAACTGTTTGTTACTATTAGCAACAGACGATTGTTTTGATTTTTTTTAATTTCGTCCGTTGATGTTTAAAATGGATGATATGTTGTATGCTTTATTAAGATCTTGAGCAAATACGTGTTATGGATCATTTCCCTTAATATAAATAGCATTATTTTCCCAAGTTTGTTTTTATAATTTAATCAACATGTCATTATTATAATACTTTAAGAAATAAACATTAAAACAAATTAAATATATTTTTAAACTTTATAAACAAAACATTTTCACTTGTTCTACTTTTAAAAAATTATAATATCTTCCTGTGTTGTGAAATTATAGATAAAACAAATTAAGAAGAGAACAATATATATTAATAATATTTTACATTCAAGTGGTTATCTACAATTCTTTTGATATCAAATAAAACTCTCGTATGTGGTGTGTCACACCAGCTTATTCCAACACCATTATATATATCACAAGTTAACCTGTTGCATTAAACTAACTTAAAGCTTCTTAATTTCTTGTGGGCTCCACCATTTATTTGGGTGGTTACGTACCTTCCAATTACTTTATTTCTAACACTCGTCCTTGGATGACCACTTCCTAAGAATATGCCTCATTAAAAATCTTACCAAAAAAAAACCCTGTTGAGAAAAAATTTGGCTAAGAAAAAGAGTTCAATATTCTTGTATAACTTCTAGTGTCATAGGATTTGTAAGACCCCAACTTTTTTTATGAATAAATATTTAATTATCTCTAAATATTATTTTGAATAATAAGGTGTGGATTTGATATAATGCTATAGTTATGGTGATATGTGCAAATTTTGCTAAGTAAGCAAGTTGTCATAAAATATTCGTTTGGTCGGGGAATATTCTTTTTATTGGGAAATATTCGTACGATTGCACAATCATTGGTGGACCCCACAACGGAATTACTGTTGGATATAGAAAGTGACAGAAATAACCTTTTTATAAAAATAACGACAAAACTTTTACCGTTAACTGTTGAAATACCCGTTGATAAAAGTACAATAATACGTGTGGTTGCACAGTAGCACACGGTATTGCACAATATCTCTGATTATTGATACTTACTTAAGAAGTCACTCAGTTTTATTCAATTATTACCACAATAGTTGCTGTATAGTACCTCATATTATTGATTCAATTATTGTCACAATATCATCTACACAATATTTTATATTATTAAATCAATAAATGAAACGACATAATTATTCATATTATTATTTGCATTATTGACAATGTCTAGAAAGTTCTATCGAGAAAAGGGGTTAGGTTATTTAATTGTGTGCCAATAAGGAGAAGTTTTCATCGAAAAGCCCCATCTTTCCTGTGAATGATCTGGTTGTTAATATTGTCAGTTATAATATTAATGATGAATAAATGTTGAAAGATTAAAAATGTGTTTAGTTATTGGAGCGCGATAATGAGCCAGCCTAACCAAAAGATAATGACCAACAACACGATAATAATCGTACCGGTGACAATGACTATCAGAACAATGATAACCATCGTGGAGGAAATTACCATGCCAGAAATGGTAACCACTTCGGTGGTAATCATGGCCAAGATAATAGAAGAAATGATTCAAGTGGAAAATTCAAGAAGAGAAGATTTAACGATGATGGGAAGACGTCGGCAGCAACACCAGTGCTAACAACAAATTCAAGGGGAGGAGAACGACGGCCAGTTAGATGCTACAAATGCGGACAGGAGGGACACATAATTCCAAACTGTTCACAGCCTTCCAAGGTATGTTTTAGTTGTGGAAAAGACGGTCACATAGCTCAATTTTGTCCTGTAGCGAAATAAAGTCTAGCTGGGACGGTGGCGCCAAAGGCGGATACGAACAAAACAAAGTTGGTGGTTTCAGGAAGAGAGTTTTTTGTGACTTCTCAAAAAGCGAGTAACCCGAACGAAGTTATCACGGGTAAGTTAATCATAAACTCTAGCGAAGTCTATACCTTATTTGACACCGGTTCTACCCATTCTTTTATTTCTCCTACTTGCGCTCAACGTTTAAATTTAACTCCGGAGAAATTAGACTTTGACTTATCTGTTGAAACTCTGTTAGGAAAAACCTTCATTACATGTGCTATCCAATCTTGGATGAGAGTCACAGTTTTTAAATGATATTTCTATCGTTAATAAATTTCCTGACGTATTCCCTGAAGACTTCCTGACCTACCCTAGAGCGTGAAATAGAATTTTATATTGACCTCAGTACAACACCCATTTCTAAAACCCTTAAATATTTCTTCAACCAAAACGAACGTATAATGCGCCAAAGACGTTGTTGACTCGAGTTGTTGAAGATTATGACCATACCATTCAATATTATCGTGGAAAAAGTGAATGTGGTAGTTGACGTATTGAGTAGAAGACCGTATGCAATTATGAGTGCGATTAGACTCATTTCATATGACTTACAAATGATAGAGATAGAGTTAAAGACTCTAAGGACCCACGTGATGATGTCAAATAATATGAGTAGAATTGACGTTAATCGATAAAGTTAAGCCGCTCAAGCTACACACATAAAGCTGATGAATGTAAAGAAGAAGGTTCAAGAGGGCATTATTCTAGAAGCAAGAATCGACGAAGAGAGTAAATCTCAACCCTCGATTTAATTGTGCCATTCGAAATCCTCGATCGAGTAGGAACTGTGGACTATAGACTCGCTTTACCGTCAAGTATGTCGCGTGTTCATAACGTTTTTCACGTATCGATGTTACGTAAATATGTGGACGACCCGAACCACATTATTAGAACCAGACGAGATAGCGGAAGATTTAACGTATGAGGAGGTACTTGTTAAAATCTTGGATAAGAAGGATCATATTCTATGCTTCAAGGTTATACCTCAAGTCAAAGTTTTATGGAGAAACCATGATGTTGAGGAAATGACCTGGGAGTTAGAATCAAATGAAGTCAAGGTATCCTCACCTCTTGACATACCAGTATCGCACCCTAATTTCGAGGATTTAAATTTCATAAGTAGGGGAGGTTGTAAGACCCCAACTTTTATGAATAAAGATTAATTTTTCTCGAAATATATTTTTTTGGATATTATGGTGTGGATTTGATATAATGTTATAGTTGTGGGTAATATTTACAAATTTTGCAAAGTAAGCAAGTGGTTATATAATATTCGATTGGTTGGGGAATATTCATTTTAATAGGGAATATTCGTACGACGACACAATCATTGGTGGACCCCACAATGGAAGTGTTGTCGTATTTAAAAAACGACAAAATTATCTTTTTATAAAAATAACGGCGAAAGTTTTACCGTTAAACTGTTGAACTACCCAGTGGTAAAAGAACAGTAATACGCGTGGTTACATAGTAGCACACGATATTGATTATTGATGCTTACGTGAGAGTCACTCAGTTATACTCAATTATTGCTACAGTAGTTGCTGCATAATATCTCTCATATTATTGATTCAATTATTGTCACAGTATCATCTGCATAATATTTATTATTAAATCAATTATTGAGATGACAAAGTTATTCATATTATTATTTGCAATATTGACAATGTCTAGAAAGTTCTGTCGAAGAGAGGTTTGGTCATCTAATTCCGCGCCAATAGGGAGAAATCCTTATTGGAAAGCCCCCTCTTTCCTAGGAATGATCTAGTTGTTAAATATTGTGAGTTATAATATTAATGATGAATAAGTTCGTGTTGATTAAAGATGAAATTGATATTTTCATTGTGTTGAGATTATTAGTGTTAGTGGAAATAAACATTTATTTCGATAATAATTGATGTCTGGAGGTTATATTGACCAATCGGATAATTGATCGGATAAATGAGAAATTAATTGCTATTAATTCACATGCTTATAACTATTTATTCACATGTGTGTACTATTGATTCACATGCATGTAGTATAAGGGGAGGTGGTGCAAGATTGATAATACTTGCATGACTAAATTAAAAATAGAGGTATAGATGAAGGTACTATACTGTAATTATTTTTTTTACATGTATAGAACTATTTGTTCACATGTATGTACTATTGATTCACATGATGTACTATTAGAGGAGGTGGTGCGAGTTTGATAATACTTGCAGGACTAAATTAAAAATGAAGGAAAAGATGAAGGTACTATACTGTAATATGTCGAGCCCCAAAACATGTAATTATAGAAACTATGTTTTCCTATAAATAGAAGCTCATTCTTCTTTCATTCTCACCAATTCACTAAGACTCACAATAGCAATTATAGAGATAGAAGCTATAGAGTGAGAAGCTATAAAGAGATAGAAGAAGAGAAGTCTGCTACTTCACTATTCCAGTATCCAGTCTTCTTCTGAGGTAAAGGGTATTATTTATTTCATATTCTGAAGAGATATTATTTTTCGTATTCGTATGAATATTATTTTCATTCAATATTCGTAAGGAATATTATTTGTTGTATTCGTAAGGGATATTATTTGTTGTATTCGTAAGAGGTATTATTTATTTCATATTCAGAAGAGATATTATTTTTCGTATTCGTATGAATATTATCTTGGTTCAATATTCGTATGAAATAATATTTTTTTCATACTATGTAGTATGTAAGTAATATTATTTCATTTTGTATTCTTACTTCTACACTCATTTTGTTGAAGTATTGCTTCTATACTCTGTAAAATTAGTAGAATATCCTTGATATTTGTGCTTCATCTAGTATATTTTCATGGAAATATTATTCTGAGCTATGTTGATAATTATTGATCTTTTCATGCCGAAATACTACACGAGTTACTATTCATGAGTTACTATTTATAGGTTACTATTCACCCGATTACTATTCACTTGAATATTATTCACTCGGGTATTCGGAGCACTTTTTGTGCCAGAGTACTATTCACGAGTTACTATTTACGAGTTACTATTTACTCAAATATTATTCATTTGGGTATTCAGGGCACTTTTCACGAGTTATTATTCACCCAGTTACTATTCACTCGAATATTATTCATTCGGGTATTTGGGGAATTTTTCATGCTGGGGTTACTATTCACGAGGTACTATTCCCGAAGTACTATTCACAGGGTACTATTCATGGGGTACTATTCACCCGAAAGATATATTTCTTTTCTGTCAAAATTATTTTTGATACATGAATATTATTCTTGAATTTTACTCCACAAAGAAGTATCATGTTAACAATTTGGATATTTTTAAACTCTGGATAAATTTAAAGTCTTTAATACTTATCCTTGATTTCGTTTGATTAATGCTTATATCATTGTCATCATCCTCATGCTTATATTGTGATGAAAGTCATTTGTGGCTTACGTGCATAGATGGACTATTGATTGGTATGATTATGACCAGGGATTATTCGGTATAATCATGACCGTAATGTTATAAATGATGTGGTAAAAAATCCTCATTGGTCTGTAGTGCATTGATGGAAGTTGTTGGTATCATTATGACCATGGATTATTCGGTATAATCATGACCATTGATGATTACATGAATATCCTTGGCCCGTAGTGCAAGGATGATTCGATGATGTGGTTTATTTATTAAGCCGAGTATCAGCGATAAAGTTGATGAAAAACTTTTTAAATCATAGAAGATAGTAGATATCATGCTCTACTTGACTCTTCTAATGGATTACTTGTTCCGCTGCAGTTGTTGATCTAAAATTTATTGTCTATTATATTCTATCAGTTGTTATATTATTTAAGGCTAAGGATAATTTATTCTGCATTATCTTAGTCATAATATTTCTTACCGAGCTAGTTGAGCTCACCCTTTACTTTCATTGTTCTTTTCAGGAAATGAGAATATAGCTGGGACTAGTCGGGGAACAGAGTGACGGTCCGAGATGGTGGCTATAGTAGTACTCACTATTCTATAAAATAGTGTGATAATAATTATAATGAGGACTCCTTTTTGAGATTGAATACTGTCTAGAAGACAATATTCGTGTAAAAATCTCAATTTTGTTTTGTCGTATTATATAAAAGAAATTTGTATTTGTTTTCTGTACCATGTATTTCGTGACTCAAGATGGGTGATGTATACCTATTTTTGGGGCATCACATTTGTTATGAAGTATTTATTATAAATTTGACTTATTACATGGACCCCCACTTATTCATTTTTCAAAATCGTCGGTAGAAAATTATCTCTGTTTTTGTTTTATATTGCATAGTACTGCATAGTGTTGTATATTGATGCATAGTGTTGCATAGTGCTGCATAGTAGAAATCGAAAAATTCGCGCCGAACGCATCTGAAAATTTTCTTCTGTTCACCCGTGAGAAAATTTTAAATAGTGCCCTGCCATTTTCCTATAAATAGGATGCTTAGTTTAGAAATGAAAATCACAACAGAATTAGAGAATTCTTCTTCTATAATATTGAGCGTATTTCTTTTGAGTTTAAAGAAATTTTGAGTGTAGCAAATAGTGTAAATTTTCTTCAATAATATCCCCGCTATACCAGTCATAAGTACTCTTCTTTTAAGGTAGTAAGAGTGTAGCTGGGTCGAGCGGGGATAACAAGGGAATAATGTGATGGTCCGAGACTATGGAAGCTTTTTAATACATTATAAAATAACATGAAATGCAATATATAATTGTATTAAGGACTTAAGATGGGTGTGTTGTATTTTATACGTCACTTAATAATTGATTTTGGTGAACAACAATAGGGTGATGAGAACCCGACTTTGGAAGCGTCAAAAATACACCCCATTAGAATGAGGAGGACATAAATGTACTAAGAGCTTAAAGGGTGTGTTTCCACTATCATACATGATGTCTGACCACATATAAACTCGTGTTATCATAAGATATGGTTGTGCACATCCACTTGCTGATTATATCTATGAGCATTATTTATATAATCTTGGATTATGGTTGGAATATAATTCTCGGTTTGAGACAATGGAGATAATTATATGGAAAGAAGATACCCGCCATTGGAATGAACAAGATAGTAATCTTCTCGTTCTTCTTTGGGGTCTTTTGGGTCAACCAAGGTTTATGCTCAAGTCTTATGATATCTATTATAACTTAGATGCATGGCCTCCCATGTACGAAGGCTTCTTTGAGCATTTTCCAAAGATTTTAATTCCTAAAATAGTTATCGACTGTACCTTTATGTAAAGTATCATTGGTTTGGAGTATGAGTATTATTACTTGTATCGAAACTCACAGCTTATGTGTTGTCGTATTTTTCACGACAGTTGTATAAATAAAGTTTGTATTTGAATTCTGTACCATGTATTTGGTGACTCAGAATGGGTTGTGTATACCAATTTTGGGAGCGTCACATTTGGTATCAGATCTTAGAGATATGGTCTTTGGCGGAGATCTGAGACTAGAACTAGGAGGGAAGAGACGAGTAATATCCTTCGCTAGTGTGTGTCCTACCTAAGCTGAATTTTCTTATTTAATAAATTGACAAATTGTGATATATCAATTAACCTTTATTTTGAAGCTGTATTCTGGAATGATATTTGAAATCCAAGAGATGAGCAATGGGAAAATCATGATAAAGAGGAAATGACCTAGGAGTTAGAATCTGAAATGAAAATAAGGTATCCTCACCTCTTCGACATACCAGGTACGTACATCAATTTTGAGGACGAAATTTCATAAAAAGGGGAGGTTGTAAGACCCCAACTTTTATGAATAAAAATTTAATTTTCTCTAAATATTATTTTGAATAATAAGGTGTGGATTTGATATAATGTTATAGTTGTGGGTAATATGTGAAAATTTTTCAAAGTAAGCAAGTTGTTATAAAATATTCGTTTGGTCGGAGAATATTCTTTTTTGTCTAAGAATATCTGTACGACGACATAATTATTGGTGGACCCCACAACAGAATGACTGTCGGATATAAGAAAGCGACAAAAATAACCTTTTTATAAAAATAATGGCAAAACTTTTAAAGTTAACTATTGAAATATCCGGTGATAAAAAATACAGTAATACGCGTGGTTGCACAGTAGCATACGGTATTGCATAGTATTTCTAATTATTGATATTTACGTAAGAAGTCACTCAATTCTATTTAATTATTGCAACAGTAGTTGATGCATAATATCTCATATTATTGATTCAATTATTGTCACAGTATCATCTGTATAATATTTTATATTATTAAATTAATAATTGAAACGACATAATTATTCATATTATTATTTACATTATTGACAATATCTATAAAGTTCTGTTGAGGAAAAGAGTTATATTATTTAATTGCGCGCTAGTAAGGAGAAGGCCTTATCGCAAAGCCCCCTCTTTCCTGAGAATGATCTGGTTGTTAATATTGTCAGTTATAATATTAATGATGAATAAATGTTGAAAGATTAAAAAAATGTGTTTAGTTAAGTGATTTGAAATAAATAAAACGGGTTTGTCATGAAGTATTTATTATAAATTTGGCTTATTACATGGACCCCCACTTACTCATTTTTTAAAATCTTTGGTAGAAACTTGTCTTAGTTTTAGTTTTATATTGCATAGTGTTGCATAGTGATGCATATTGCTGCATAATAAAAATAAGAAAATTCATGCCGAACGCCCGTGAAAATTATCTTCTGTTCACCCGTGAGAAAATTTTAAATAGTACCCTGCCATTCTCCTATAAATAGGATGCTTAGTTTAGAAATGAAAATCACACCAGAATCAGAGAATTCTTCTTCTATAATATTGAGCGTGTTTCTTTTAAGTGTAAGGAAACTTTGAGTGTAGTAAATTGTGAAAGTTTTCTTCAAGAATATCCCCGCTATACCAGTCAGAAGTACTCTCCTTTTAAGGTAGTAAGAGTGTAGCTGGGTCGAGCGGGGATAACAGGGAAATAGTGTGATGGTCCGAGACTGTGGAAGTTTCTCAATACATTATAAACTAGTATGACATACAATATATAATTGTATTGAGGACTTAAGGTGGGTGTGTCATATTTTATACATCACTTAATAATTGATTTTGGTGAACAACAATAGGGTGATGAGAACCCGACTTTGGAAGCGTCAAAAATGCACCCCATTAGAATGAGGATGAGAGAAATGTACTAAGAGCTTAAAGGGTGTGTTTTCATTATCATACATGATGTCTGACCACATATAAACTCGTGTTATCATAAGATATGGTTGTTCACATCCACTTTCTGACTATATCTTTGAGCATTATTTATATAATCTTGGAGTATGGTTGAAATATAATTCTCGGTTTGAGACAATGGAGATAATTATATGGAAAGAAGATACCCACCATTGGTATAAACAAGATAGTAATCTTGTCGTTCTTCTTTGGGGTCTTTTGGGTCAACCAAGGTTAATGCTCAAGTCCTATGATATCTATTATAACTTAGATGCATGGTCTCCCATGTACGAAGGCTTCCTTGAGCATTTTCCAAAGGTTTTAATTCCTAAAATAGTTATCGACTGTACCTTTATGTAAAGTATCATTGGTTTGGAGTATGAGTATTGTTACTTGTATCGAAACTCACAGCTTATGTGTTGTCGTATTTTGCATGACAATTGTATAAATGAAGTTTGTATTTGAATTCTGTACCGTGTATTTGGCGACTCAGAATGGGTTGTGTATACCTATTTTGGGGGCGTCACAAACATCTTCTGATCCTCATCACCCACCACCGCGTTGACCTCCACCACTGTTTATAGCCATAAATATGCTACTAGAATAACAAAAAGTAACGCATATTAATTTGAATGTAAATTATTTAAATAGTTTAATATGTATATTACTCTCGCATTATTTACTACTCTATAATAATTGTGGAATACATATGTCATCAAACCCGTCATATTCCACATCGATATCATTCTCGGATTCTATATCTTCGTTATCCTCAGTTTCGATATCAGTTTCGTCGTCGTTATCATCCTCAACGACTACGTAGTCATTTACGACGTTATCCTCGACATCATCGTCGGTAGGTACATCAACCACTTCAGTTGTCATCACATCTTCATCATTTAGCACTACCTGCTTGGGATTACTAACATCTTTTTGCAGTGCCTCATCCATCCCAAACATATTAGAAACATCAAATGCACGTGTTTTAGTTGTGACAACTGTATACCAGAGGCTTCTACCATTTACGACATTAGGAGCGTAATACACTTGAGTCGTTTGACTGGCTAATATGAATACATCATCAGATCTTAGTACCGACTTGATATCTACTGTGACGATTCTATTACGATCAACTTTAACACCTTTTTCAGTATCAAACCAGCGACACTTAAATGTAACTACCTTTTTACCCCCGTGATAGTTGAGCACAACCACATCCTGTAAACGTCCATAGTAATTGGACTCAGAATCATTGTAACAGCTTCTCAACACCACAACTCCAGAATTGATTGAGGTGAGTTCATTCAAGTTATCAACCTTAAATCTGTACCCATTCACGATGCAATCGGGAAAAGAACTAACAATTTTGTAAGGTCCTCGGATGACATCTATAAAACATTCAGAAATGGTCTCTTCTTCAACCTTTTTTCTTAAACCAATATTGAAAATTAGCATTAGTGAATGCTTCCAACTCTGCTGCAGTTAAAGCCGGGTTGGAGGCATACATTACCTCTCGAATGAACAATAATATTAAAATGCCTTAATATATAGATGAGTGCACTTATAAATTATATTAGACGCGACAAATAATTCTTCATACGTGATGTATGATGGAACTTCAGGCATATTTAGAAGCACGTACGTAGATACAATCTTCAAATCATTGTCGCTTAAGTAAGTCATCGTCTCACGACCAAATGACTTAGCCGAATATGTGAATACAGCTAACTCATCATCAACATGAGATTGGGGTCCGACGACCACATTCCTACTTAAACGGTTGCTTCGTTGAGACAACATTGTCAAAATACAATGAGCAGAAATTGACAAGCTCTTCCTTCAAATAATGTTCAGCAATAGAGCCCTCTACATGAGCTTTATTCTTGAATTTAGGTTTTAATCGACACATATACCTTAAATACATTCATTAAGATATATATGAGTAGTATATATGAATATGAGAAGAATAAATCACTACAAAAAGATTATATTACCTCTCAAAAGGATACATCCTCCGATATTTCACCGGTCCTTCAAGTTTGAGTTCATACGGTAGATGAATAGGCAGATGTTCCATCATAGTTTGACATGATGAAGTTTTTAACTTCTTTAGACTAATTGAAAATATATATAAATAAAAAAAATTAAAAATGAAACACAAAAATCAACATTGATATTACCTATGAAAGTTTTGAATCTTGAAGGCAGACAATAAATGCGATGGAGAGATAATAAATATATGACAAGGAGATAACGAAGTTAGGAATCCAGAAATACAAAAAGGAAAAAAGAAGAAATTTTTAGAAATGTAGATAACGAAGTTTTGAACATGCTTAATGAATGCTCATTTTTAACCTAGTCAATATTGGTAGGGCCATAAGCATCGACCAACATCTCCATGACATCATAGTCATCGGCGTATGAATCCCGTTGAATTGGTTGGTCTACAGTACTTTTGATCACTTCTATCAACTCAATTTATTCTCTGTGATGAATCCATACAGAGTAACCATCCACAAAGCCACATGAAAATAAGTCGAATTTAATCTCGTCCGCTATCTTCCAGATCAGGTTTTTACACTTGACAAACGGGCATCTCATCTTTTCGTTCGGATCATCAACATGTTCTAGTGCTTTGTTCAAAAAGTTAGACACCCCATCTTGATAAACTGCGACTAATCCCCACCCATCAATGGGTATCCTACACTACATCCAATTCCGGGCAGCTGGCATTTTGAACTGAAAAAAAGACACATTTAGTACAAGTATATTCATGTATGTGGTCCATGCATGAATTATATATATATTTATAGTATTTCAACTATAAAACACATGGGTAAGGCTTCTCTATCCCATTCCTGGATGCGTCTTGTGACGCCCCCAGAATAGGTCCAATCCACCCAACCCATTATGAGTCGCCAAATACATGGTACAGAAAAGAACTACAACTTCATTATTATAATTGTCGTGCAAAATACGACAAAATATATGTGACGCCCCCAAAATTAGGTATACATCACCCATTCTGAGTCGTCAGATATCACATTATAAAAATCAATTACAACTTCATTTATACAACTGTTGAACTGTCGTATAGAATACGACCACAGTTAACTGTGAGTTTTAATACAAATGTATGTAACTCTCATGCTGCCTTGACCACAACCTTACAATGGTACTTTACATAAAAGTATAGGCAAAATCTGTTTTAGAAATTAAAATCTTTGGGAAGTGATCAAAGAAACCTTCGTACATGGGAGGCCATGCGTCTAGGTTATAATAGATATCATATGTCCACAGAATTATCCTTGGTTGACCCAATAGACCCCAAAGAAAAATGAGAAGATTACTATCATTTTCTTTCCAATGGTGAGTCTTCTCTTGACATATAACTATCTCCACTTTGTTTCCAAGTGAATATTATATTTCAAATAAACTCCAAGATCATATAGGTAGTGCCGTAGAGATATACTCGGCAAAGAAGTGGATGCGCACAACCCTCGCCTTATAATAACACGAGGTTGTATATCATTAGACATCTTGTATGATAGTGGCAAAACACCCTTCCAAAGTTGGGTTCACCTCACCCTATTTGGTTCACCAAAATTAAATATCAAATGACGTACACAATACGACACACTTATCTAAAGTTCTTAACAAAATTATTTCTATACTATTTAGGGAGAACCTCAACAGCTATAGACCACCGTTTTATTCCCCTGTTATCCCCGCTCGACGACTAGTCCCTGCTACGTTCTCATTTCCTGAAGAGAATAATGAAAGTAAAAGGGTGAGCACAACTAGCCCAGTAAAGAATATCATGACTAAAGATAATTTAATTATCAATAGCTTTCGTCAATAATAAATCAGAGAATTAGAACGTATGGTATATGATAAAGCTTTTCAACCATAATTGCAGCGGAACGAGCAATCCATTAAAAGAGTCAAATAGACCATCAGGTCTATTATCTTCTCCATGTTAAAAGTCCACCAATAATGTTTTATCCCTGTAACATCAATCAACAATTCCTGTCCACAATCATATGAATAACTCATAATCATATTTGTGATTCTGAATTCCCTTTTCTCACCCAGGAAAAAGATGATTCTCATCACCTGAAATATCACAAATCACGGTTATACCAAGTCACAATTCCTGCTCATAATCATACTAATAAATTCATCTTTGCACTACAGGCCAAAGATATACAACTGTAAAACTAATAATGATGAGACTCAGCTTAACAAATAATCCATATCATCGAATCACCCCTGTACTACGGCCAAGGATATTCGTTAATATCACATCCATGAATTATCCATGCACTACGGCCAAGGATATTCATTATTATGACATCCATGAATTAATATTTCATTGCTAAGACTCAGCTCAATAATTAATCCACATCATCAAATCATCCCTGCACTACAGGCCAAGGATATTCTTTAGTATCACGACCACGAATTATCCATGCACTACGGGCCAAAGATAATCATGTTTTCATCAACGGTCTTGATCATGCCATAAAATAATTCATCTTTGCACCCTTGGCCGAAAAGAATCCATAGCCATAATCATACCAAAAACTGTCCATCAATGCACTACGGGCCAATGAGGACTTTTTCATTATTATCACAACCACAAATTATCCATGCTCTACGGGCCAAAGATAATCGTGCTTTTATCAACGGTCCTGATCATGCTATAAAACAATTCATCTTTACACCCTTGGACAAAGAGAATCCATATTCATAATCATACCAAAAACTGTCCATCAATGCATTACGGGCCAATGAGGACTTTTACCACGTCATTTGTAACATTACGGTCATGATTATACCGAATAATCCCTGGTCATAATCATACCAAGTCCATCTATGCACTACAGGCCACGATGACTTTCAACAAAATATAAATATGAGGATGATGACAATGATATAAGAATTCAATAAAACAAGTTCAAGAATTAATTTAACCAAGAACTAATAACGTCTCATTTACTCCTAACTAGATTATTTTCATAAAAAAAATACCAAATCAGTCTCAAAAATTATTATTTTCTGGAATTAAGCATAATATAGTCCTATATTAAACATATATTTTTCTCGAAATTTTTAAAATTCATTTACTATTTTTCAAAAATCAATTTCTAATTAATTCCTTAAGAAATTAGCTACCTTAACTTTAACTCCAGAAATTCCCAAATCTTAGCAGGATGTTACACATGTTAACGTGAGCCTCTAGTTTAAATTTCATGGTCATCGGAGTTATAGAACTCCGGTTATAGCATTTTTCGTCGGAAAAACCTAAATATTGAAATGGTCATAACTTGCTCATTTTAAGTCGGAATGAGCTCAGTTTTGGCAGGAGGTACTCTATACCATATAATTTCATGTCCCAAAAGGCCAGAATTTTTCTCACAAATTAAGTTGCCGAAACATCCCTTTTAAATTTACTCGATGAACATTTTTTTTCTTTTTGCACTTTTGACTCTTTTGCTAAAGTCAGTCCACACGAAAATCTACAACACCTTTTACAGTGATTCCACTTGGATAAGTTACAAAACTCATAGATCTAACTCTAGAACTTGACCTCACTCAAAAATTCAAAATATAATAGGAGATATGGTCAATTGAATTTTATGTTCCGTTTTCACCAAAATCTGATTTTCAACTCTTTGTGATTTCTAAGAAACTTTCATGTTTTCACATAATAACCAACATAACTCATCATAACACTTACTAATACTCAAAATATATGAGGACATCATGTATACAGATCATTTCCACAATTTAATAAGGAATGAATACAAAGGATCCTTCACCATGCATTTGGTAATCCACATAGACAGGTTATTCCAATAGAATAATAAAGAATGAAATAACATAAGAATTCATCAGGCATGCGATAGACTCCATAGACAGGTTATTCCCAACAAAATAATAAATAATGGAATCAGTCCCAAGAAATGCACATCTGAGGATATTCCGGCATAATAATAAAGAATGGAATAACAAACAGAATCACCATGACGCAGATTGCATGTATTGACGAGTTATTCCAATATAATGATAAATAACGGAACCAGTCCATGAAATGCACAGACAGTGATGGTCCAATCAGAATGATAAATAATGGAACCGGTCCCACGTAACGCATTGCATACGATGTTCCAACAGAATGATAAAGAATGGAATAACGTAAGAATTTCACTAAGTATAGGGTAGCCCACGATACGAGTTATTCCAATAGAATAATAAAGAATGGAATAACGAAATTGAACAAAGAATTATCAGAATAATTATTGAGTAGTGCCTTCTCACGTAAGAATCAATAATTGAAAAAATCTTTGTGCAACAATACCGTATGCTACTTTCTTTAATTACGTGTATTCTTGTATTTTAACCACGGTATTCCAACGATTAATTACTTGAATAACCACGCCGTTATTTATAAAAACTCAAATTTGTCGTTTTCTTCATCCGACGCTTATTCTCATTATGGGGCCAATAAATGGTCATGCGTCGTATCTAATATTCTCCGACGTAAAGAAGAATTTTCCACGACTAAACGAATATTCCCCGACAACAATGAGTATTTTATAACCACTTGCGTATTTTGAAAAAATTTCATATATCACCCTTAACTTTAACTTTTTTATCAATTTAACCATTTACTGAATTTTAATTATAAGATAAATTGAATACTTTTATTTCATAAAATTCGGGGTCTTACAATCTCCCCTCCTTATGAAATTTCATCCCCGAAATTTACGTACCTGGTATTTCAAAGAGTTGAGAATACCTTGCTTTCATTTCAGATTCCATCTTCCCTGTCCTCATGATTTCTCTATTGCTCATCTCCTGTATTTCAGATACAGCTTCAAAACAAATGTTAATTGACATATCACAATTTGTCAACTAATCAAGTAACAAAAATCAGCTTAGGTAGGACACACACTAGCGAAGGATATTACTCGTCTCTCCCTTCCTAGTTCTAATCCCGGATCTCCGCCAGAGATCATATCCCTAAGCTCTGATACAAATGTGATAACCCCAAAATAGGTTCATTCCATCCAACCCATTCTGAGTCGCCAAATATATGGTACAGAAAATAACTACAACTTTATTACAACAATTGTCGTGCAAAATACAACAAATCATATGCTGTGAGTTTTGATACAAATATATACCAACTGTGACTCTTGACACCAACCTTGGATAACACATCACCATGACATCTTACATAAAGGTATAGTCAAAAACTGTTTTAGAAATTAAAATCTTTGGGAAGTGCTCAAGGAAACCTTCGTACATGGGAGGCCATTCATCTAGGTTATAATAGATATCATATGGCCACATAATTATCCTTGGTTGACCCAATAGACCCCAAAGAAAAACGAGAAGATTACTATCATATTCTTTCCAATGGTGAGTCTTATCTTGATATATCATTATCTTCACTGTCTCTAATTGAGAATTATACTTCAAACAAACACCAAGATCATATAGGTAGTGCGTGTAGATATACTCAGTAAGTGGATGTGCATAACCCTGTCTTATGATGACACAAGGTTGTATGTCTTTAGACATCTTGTATGATAATGGCAAAACACCCTTCCAACGTTGGGTTCGCCTCACCCTATTTGATTCACCAAATATAACTACTAAATGATGACCACCGTTCTATTCCCTCATTACCCCTTTCGATCCAAATACACTCTTATTGCTTAAAAGGAATTGTGAAGCAAAAGGGTGAAAGACAACTAGCTTCATAAAGAAATATCATGACTAAAGATAAATAAATTATCAATAGCCTTCAACAAGAATAAATCGAGATTTAGAACATATGGTAGATGATAAAATTTTCAACCATAGTTGCGGTAGAACGAAAGCAATCCATTAGAAGAGTCAAATAGACCATAACATCTATTATCTTCTCCATGTTAAAAGTCCACCAACAATATTTTATCCCTGTAACATCAATCAACAATTTCTGTCCACAATCGCATGTATAACTCATAATCGTAATTGTAGTTCTAAATTCCTTTTCTCATCCAGGACAAAGATAATTTTTATCACCTGAAACATCAAAGATCATGGTTATACCAAATCACAGTTCATATTCATAATCATACTAATAAATTTATCTTTGCACTACGGGCCAAAGATATTCATCAACAAGTCATCTTTGCACTACATGCCAATGATATTCATCAACAGTTCATCTCTGCACTACAGGCCAAAGATATTCAACAATAGTTCATCTTTGCACTACAGGCCAAAGATATTCAATATCTCAAAGAAATATATAATCATTTCAGAATTTATATAAACCATAATTATAACCATGTTGATCAATTCACCTTTGCACTTAAGCTAAAAAAATTTAATTGTAAATTCAATGGTCATGATCATACTAGTCACAATTCATCTTTGCACTACTGGCCAAAGAGAACCCATAGTCATGATTATACCAATAATTTACCCATCTTTACACTCAAGTCAAAAGAAATTCCATCACTAGGGTTATAAAAATTTTATATATGATAATAAAAATAATATGATCAACAACAACATTTATTTTCAAGAGCAACAATCATAAATCAACTATAATTTGGTCAGAAAAAGAAATTAATTTTTGTCGTGAATAGTATCCGTGAATAGTAACTCATGAATAGTAACTCGAGAATAGTAACTCTCGTGAATAGAACTCCGTATTTGTACATAAATGACCGTATCGTAAATAATGTCATATCGTAAATAAATAGTGCCATATACATGAATAAGTCAGATATCGTGAATAGTAACCCCACTAAAAAAGGTAGAAATTCCACAATAAGATCCATACCAATATGTCAGTATAATGATATTGAAAGAATAACATCATTATGAAGAATATAACATCCCTTAATATCCCTTACTATCCCTTAACGCAAATGAGCAGCACTTCTAACGGGATATCAGATATGATGCTGAAGGAAACTTACACTGATGAATAGTAACTCACCAAGTATCTAAATACTCACAAAATACACTCGATAATCTAGAGAGAAAAAAAGAGAAAACTTATGAATTACGGTGTGATTTTCAATTCTAACTTAGCCCTCTATTTATAGGAAAATGTTAAGACGTCAAGAGAAGACTTGACACACTTTACATGATGGCTTTACTGCTACTATTCCTCCCACCAAAAATCAGCCATCTTCCCCAACAACCAAAAGTGGGGCCCACCCATTTCTAGAATTTTCCACCAAAATTATTTATAAACCTAATTTCCGAATCAGTCAACTCTTAAAATTCATAACAAATTATACGTTCATTTTTAACAGTTCAAAATTTGTGAACATATACTCAACTTATATATGTATAACATATCCAAAAATCACAACGATCCAACGGTCAGATTAAAAATTATAAGTCACACAATAAAGTCAAAGAACAATTTGATTTGATCTTTTAATACCTCCAATCCGACAAAATACTGATAGAATTTCTCAATATTAATTCCTTCATTTATAAATACATAAATAAATCCATCATTTATATCCACATCAAATAAATATTTCATTATCATATAAATTAATAATTAATTATTCACAAATAATATTACAGAATCACAATAATGACAACCGCATACGGTTTCCGGAAAGAGGGCTTTCCGATTAAATTTCTCTCTTCTTGCAGTGCGCAATTAGGTGACCAAAGCTCTCCTTGATGTAACTTTCTAGACATTGCCAATAATGCTATCTAATAATATTATTCAAATAATATGAATTATTGATCCGATAATGGAGATCTTTGTGCGTTGACAATTATTGAAACAACAATAATATAAAATATCAACGCAACAATTATTGATTCAATAAAATATTGAACAAGAATTATCGTAACAATTATTGAGTAGTGCTTCTCAATCACGTAAGAATCAATAATTGAAAAAAATCGTCTGCAATATCGTGATATCGTCTAACTTTATACGCCAGACATCGTATTTTTTAACCACGGGTATTCCAACGATGTTAGCAGTAACAACTACGCCATTATTTATAAAAACTCAAATTTGTCATTTTCTTCATCCGACGGTTATTACATTATGGGACCTGAATGGTTTTTAGCTTGGCATTAAATTTAATATTCTCCAAATGAAGAATATTCCACGATCAAACGAATAATTCCCGACAACAATGAGTATTTTATAACCACTTGCGTATTTTGAAAAAATTTCATATATCACCCTTAATTTTAACTTTTTTATCAATTTAACCATTTACTGAATTGTAATTATAAGAAAAATTGAATACTTTTATTTCATAAAATTCGGGGTCTTACAATATGTACGTAATTAAAACCCTTTATCATTCTTCTTGTTATAATGTGATTGCCTCCTCAAGAGGGAATCTCCCGTGCTCTCTCCCCTTTCCCTTCTTCTCTTCTCCCGTGAACCATTTCTCCTCCATGAGCATTGCCTATATAAGGCAATGATACTGAAGGAAATAAGTGAACTTCTCTCAATTGTTTCTCTATCTTTATCTCTTATTTATTCTCTCTAAATTTATGCAATAATTATAAGAGTATCTTTCTACACTTTGCTAAAGTTTTATAACACGTTATCAGCACGAAGCTCTAACCAACTAAGACGGTAAAATTAAATTCTTGCAATTTATTATTATACTATCGGTTTGTCTATGCCACCAATAATATAATTTTATTCTTACAATTGGCTTGGCTTTGCCGCCTATTATATTTTTTAACTGCCAAATTATATTTATATTTTATTGTCCATTATTAAATTATGTTATTTACAGTGGTAACATCTATCCTTATTGATCTTACAAGATTTGGTGGAAACATTCTTACCACTCAATAGGAGACTCATTTTGGCACATGTTCTGATCATACCATCCTGGAAAAGCGAACGCGATAGCTGACGTGTTGAGTAAAAGATCGCATACGAGTACGAATGCGATATTGTCAAAGACCCATTTCATATAACTTACAAATGATAGATATAGAGTTAAAGACTCTAGGGACTCACGTGATGATATACAAGTAGAACCGACTTTAATCGATAAAGTTAAAAACGTTCAAGCTACACACCGGAGCTGATGAATATGAAGAAGGAGGTACAAGAAGTTGTTATTCCAAAAGCGAGAATTGGCGAGGTGAGGAAAGCTTAAACCTTCGATTTATTAGTCCATTTAAAATCCTAGATCGAATAGGAACTATGGCCTATAGACTCGCTTCACAACTAAGTATGACGCGTGTTCATAACATTTTTTGCGTATCGATGTTATGTAAATATGTGGACGACCCGAACCACATTATTGAGTTAGAACCGGATGAGATAGCCGAAGACTTAACGTACGAGGAGGTACCTGTCAAGATTTTTGATAGAAAGGAGCATGTCCTACGCACAAAGGTCATACCACAAGTCCAAGTTTTGTGGAGGAACCATACTATTGAAGAAATGACCTGGGAGTTAGAAAGGAAAATGAAAGCGAGGTATCCTCATCTTTTCGAAACACCAGGTACGTACGTCAATTTCGAGGACGAAATTTCATAAGGAGGGGAGGTTGTAAGACCCCAAATTTTTTTTTAATAAAATGGAATTTCCTCTATTTATTATTTTGAAAAAGTAAGGGTTGAATTGATTAACGTGGTTAGTTATGAGTAAAATACGCGAATATTTTAAAATAAACAGGTGGTTATAAAATATTCATTGTTGTCGGGGAATATTCGTTTGGTCGTGGAATATTCTTGTCGTGCCGTGAATATTCAATGACGACAGCAGCAGTCTTTTGTGGTCCCCATAACGAAAGCGATTGGATGAAGAAAAAGACAAGTATGAGTTGTTTATAAATAACGGGCGTAGTTTTTACCAAGTATCTCGTTGGAATACCCAATGGTTAAAACACAAGATGTCGCGTTGTTGCACAAGAAGACACTTCAGACAGTGCACCAATTATTGATTCTTACGTGAAGAAGGCACTACTCAATAATTGTTACGATGAATTCTTCATTCGATATTTTATTTTAATGATTCAATAATTGTTTGCGTTGATATTTTATATTATATCGTTGTTTCAATAATTGTCACTTGCACAATATTTTCCATTATCGAAGCAATAATTCATATTATCTCAATAATATTATTAGAAAACATTATTGACAATGTCTAGAAAGTTCTCATCTAAGGAGAGGTTTGGTCACCTAATTGTGTGCAAGAAGGAGAAATTTTATTGAAAGCTCCTCTTCCTCAGGAACTACCGTCACAAGATCTTTGTGATTCAGTAATATTATTTGTAAATAATTAATTATTGATTTATATGATGAGGAAAATATTGATTTTATGTGGATATAGATGGAGAAAATTTTTAAGGTGACAATTGTTAAAAATTGATATTTTATCTTTTTTGATAAAATAATATTTTATTATATTATTATTATATAATAATGGGGATATTTTTACAATGAATATGGGATATATGAGTATATGAGGATGAGGAGTATTTTTGTTGCAAAAGTTATTTAAAACATGTTAAACATGTCCGTGGACCCCATTTCTTGATCGAAATTTGATTATAACACCTTAAAATCGCTTGGCTTATGAATTTCGGTCAATTTCATTTGGAATTTGGAAAAACTTTCTTCTGCAAAGTTGTAGAGAATTGAATTTCCTATAAAAAGTAGTGAGATTCGAATTTTTACGATAAAAGGCTATTTATTATGAATTATTGAAGTTCGAAGTTCAAAATAATTGATTTTTGGAAGTTTAATTATTTTTTTCAAGAAAAATGTGGTTGGTGAGTTAAGTGGGTCTAACATGTGTTATTAATTGCTGATTTCAGATCTTCAAAAGTGGGCGTATGGAATTTTAACAAATAATGATATTATTATATTAAATTTTCTGTATTGGTGTTCTAAGCATTTTCTTATAAATAGGGTGCTTAGGTTAGAATTAAAAATTACACCAGAAACTACAGATTTTACTCTCTTTCTCTCTCTATAATATCGAGCGTATTTATGAGTATTTTAGTACTTTGAGTATTGCTATACGGTGCAAGTTCTTTCAGCACTATATCCAGTATTCCAGTCAGAACTACTATTCTTTCTAAGGTAAGGGATGTTATTTTATTCAAAAATGATATTATTTCTTCAATATCATTATGCCGAAATATTGGTTGAAATTTTTTATCAAATTTAGAACTTTTTCATGTCGGGGTTACTATTTATGAGTTACTATTCACGAGTTACTATTCATGAGTTACTATTCACGAGTTACTATTCACGAGTACTATTCATGAAGCGTGATGATGTTTTTTTTTGTGAAATTTCTATCTTTTGAGGTCGGAGTTATTATTCACGTAGATTTATTACCTATTCACGATATCTGAGACTTTCATTCACGAATCGACCTTATTCACGGAAAAATTAAATTTTCTTTTACGTGTCTAAGATTGTCTGTTATGATTCCTATCTTTGATTGGATCTATGTTTTGATCTTCATTCTTGAATTTTACTCCAATCAAGTTATTTATGAAGTATTTTTGAACTTGGATTATTTAAAAGTACGAATCCTTAATACTTGTTCTTTTGTTTCACCGGATTCGCTTTTCTTTAAAATATTTTCATCATCCTCGATCCTAAATGATGATATAATTGAATATCTTTGGCTCAGAGTGCAAAGTTGAATGATTTCGATGAATATCTTTGGCCCGTAGTGCAAAGATGAAACAGTGTTGAGATGAACATGACCGATTGATTAATATCTTTGGCTCGTAGTACAAAAGATGAACACGTGTTTAGATGAACATGACCAATCGATGAATATCTTTGGCCCAGTGTGTAAAAGATGAATATTTGATTCCGATATATATTGATTGATGTTACGGGGATAAAAGATAGACGATGAACTTTTAAATTCATATATAGAAGATAGTAGTTTGCATTCCTTACTTAACTCTTCTAATGAATTATTATTTCCGCTGCGAATATTGATTTAAAACTGGTTGTCTATTGTATTCTATTAGATTTTTCCCTGTTGAGGACTAACGATAATTTGTTCTATATTATCTTAGTCATAATATTCTTTACTGGGCTAGTTGAGCTCACCCTTTTCCTTGTTGTTCCATTTTTCTTCTCAGGAGGCGAGAATGTAGCGAGTACTAGTCAGGGTGTGGAATGATGATTCTAGAAGTCGTGTTAGTGGTCCTCACCATTTTTGTAAAATAATGTATCAATAATTGTACTAAGGACTTATTTGAGTGTGGATATTGTCTAGATGACAATATTTATATTTAAACTCACAGTTTTTATGTTGTATTAATAAAGTTGTAGTTATTTTTGTACCATGTATTTGGCGACTCAGAATGGGTGTTGTATACCTATTTTGGGGGAGTCACAAATGCTCTATATTCTAGTAAATCAAGAAGAAATTTGCTTAGTTTTAAAGATATTCGACAAAATGATTTTCACATTGAAACAACCAATGAAGATGATAATGAATATCTTCTCATCACTTCTATTATTTTTAGATAAATGAATATCCTAGAAAAACTTCATTCAATTTCTTCTGGATTATATACTATAAAAATTAGAGCAATTGAATCTCATAATGTTATGATTTCAAAAATCATAGATCCCAAATCCTTTATGCTTTGGCATGAAAGACTCAGTCATCCAGGTACTTCTATGATGCATCGTATTATTGAAAATTCTATTGGTCATCCTCTCAAAAATAAGAAGGTTTTTCCTAGTAGTGAATTTTCTTGCGCTGCGTGTTCTCGAGGAAAATTAATTGTTCGAACATCACCAGTAATAGCTTATAAAGAAGCCCCAAAATTCCTAGAGAGAATTCAAGGACACATTTGTGGACCCATTCACCCATTGTCTGGCCCATTTTGATATTTCATGGTTTTAATAGATGATTCAACTAGATGATCTCATGTTTGTCTTCTCTCTTCTCGAAATTTTGCCTTCTCAAAACTTCTTGCTCAAATAATCAAGTTACGGGCTCAGTTCTCGGATCATCCAATGAAGCAAATTTGACTTGATAACGCAGCTGCATTTTCATCAATGACTTTTAATAATTTTTGTATGACTATTGAAATCTCTATTGAGCATTCTGTTCCTCATATACATACACAAAATGGTTTAGCTGAATCTTTAATAAAAAGACTTTAACTAATTGCACGTTCATTAATGTTAAGGGCTTACCTACTTCAGTTTGGGGTCATGCAATTCTTCACGCTGCAGTCATCATTCGAGTAAGACCAATGACTCTTCATAAATTTCTCCTCTACAGTTAGTTTTTGGACAGATACCAAACATATCACACTTTCGAGTTTTTGGAAGTGCAGTATATATTTCGATTGTACCTCCACAAAGAACTAAAATGGGAGCCCAACGAAGAATGTGTATTTATATTAGTTTTGATTCTCCTTCTATTATAAGATATCTTGAGCCTTTAACTGGAGATGTTTTTACTGCACGTTATGTATATTGTCATTTTGATGAATTTGTATTTCCACCAACAGGAGGAGGGAAAGTTTTAAATAAAAAACCCTCTAAAATATCATGGAATACATAAGAATTAAATTTACTTGATCCTCGTACAGGACAATGTGAAATTGAAGTTCAAAGAATTATTTATTTATAAAATATTGTAAATCAAATGCCAGATGCATTTAATGAAGCTACAAAAATGATAAAGTCACATACACCTGCAGTGAATACTCTAGCAAGGATATAAATACCTATTGAAAAATCAATTCCTGAAGAATTGAAAAATAAGGTAATAGAAGAATCTAAACCACGCCAGAAGCGTGGAAGACCGGTTGGTGCAAAAGATACTATACCACGAAAATCAAAAGCAAATAAAGGAATCCTAGAAGGAATACCCGCTCTAGAAGTAACACTTATTACAAATGTGGGAATAATCCCAGAAGAGGTACAAAATCTCAGTGAAGGGATGAGAGATGAACACCAAGATGTAAGACCCCAACTTTTTGAATAAAGATTAAATTTTCTCGAAATATATTTTTTAATGTTATGGTGTGGATTTGATATAATTTTATAGTTGTGGGTAATATTTATAAATTTTGCAAAGTACGCAAGTTGTTATATAATATTCGATTGGTCGAGGAATATTCATTTTAACAGGGAATATTCGTACAACGGCACAATCATTGGTGGACCCCCCACAACGAAATTATTGTCGGATTGAGAAAACGACAAAAATACTTTATGAAAATAACGGCGGAAGTTTTACCGTTAAGACTGTTGAACTACTCGGTAGTAAAAGTACACAGAATACTGGCGTGGTTGTATAAGTAGCACACAGTATTGATTATTGATACTTACGTGAGAAGTCACTCGCTTATACTCAATTATTCTTTGCATCATATCTCTCATATTATTGATTTGATTATTGTCATAAGATCATCCGCATTATATGTTATTTTATTAAATCAATAATTGAGGCAGAAAATTATTCATATTATTAAATTGTAATATTTACAATGTCTAGAAGTTCATCAAGGAGGTTTGGTCACCTAATTGCGCTTGCTAATAGGGAGAAATCCTTATTGGAAAGCCCTCTTTCACAGGAACGACTTGGTTGATAAATATTGTGAGTTATAATATTAATGATAAATGTTATTAAAATTGAAGTTGTGTTCGGAGTTGAATTTAGAGACGCGGACGTGATATTTGAGTCCTGAACGATGAAATTAGTAAAAATAGTCTATAAACACAAAATTTTCCGTAATTCACTATTTGGTCAAAAGTCAACTCGTTGACTTTTTTCGGAAAAGTCAAACTTTGAAATTTCAAAATTTATATTTTTGATAAAAATGGTTTCATTGTGTTGGAATTATTTGTGTTAGTGAAAATTGACAATTATTTCGATAATAATTGATGTCCTGGAGGTTATATTGACTAATCGGTATTTAATCGGATAAATGAGCAATTGATTGCTATTATTTCACATGATTATAACTATTTATTCACATGTGTATACTATTGTTTCACATTCTTGTTACTATTAGGGAGTTGGTTTAAGATTGATAATACTTGCATGACTAAGTTAAAAATGGAGGTATAGATGGAGGTACTATCTTGTAATTCGTATTTTCACATGTCTCGAACTATTGATTCACATAATTTACTATTGAATCACATTATTTACTATTAGGGAGGTGGTGCAAGTTTGATAATACTTCCATGACTAAATTAAAAATAAAGGAAAACTTGGAGGTATTGTCTTTGAAATTTTTCGAGCCCCAAAACATGCAATTATCGAAACTATATTTTCTATAAATAAGATCATTCTTCCTTCATTTCTCACCAATTCACAAAAAGCTTTAGGCGATTATTATAGAGAGAAAGAAGAAGAAAGTCTGCTACCTCACTATTCTAATATCCGCTTTTTTCCAAGGTAGGGAGTATTATTTCTTTCTTATCTACGAAGAGAACTTCACATATTCCATTCTTTATTATTCTCGTTGAATAACTCAGATACGCCGCTACCCTATACTTGGTGAAATTCTTCCATTGTTCCATTCTTTATCATTCTGTTGGAACATCCTATTCATATAGTTCTGTGGACCGGTTCCGCTTTATTATTACATTGGAATATCAGTATGCATGCGTTTTACGGCAGGACCGATTTCGCCTTTATTATTCTCGCTGGAATATCCTGCTGCATGCGTTCTACGCCTGACTTCGATTCCGCCTCTTTATTATTACTCGCTGGAATATCCTGCTGCATGTGTTTTACGCCGACTGATTCCGCTCTTTATTATTCTCGCTGAATATCCTCGTTGCATGCTTTTCTGTTGGACCCGATTTCGTTATTTATTATTCTCGTGGAATAACTTTCTGTCTTGGCCTATCGCATGCCCGGTGATTTCTTTTGTTATTCCATTCCTTATTATACTCGGTTGGTTAAAGTTTTGACTTCTATACTCCATGAAATTAGTGGAATATCCTTGATATTTGCGCTTCATCCAGTATCTTTTCATGAAAATATTCTTCTGAGCATTCTTGAATTTTACTCTGTAAAGCAGTATCATGTTGACAATTTAGACGTTATTAGTTCCTGGATAAAATAATTCTTGAACTTATGTTATTGAATTCTTATATCATTGTCATCATCCTCATGTTTATATTTTGTTGAAAGTCATCTGTGGCCTATAGTGCATAGATGGACTTGGTATGATTATGATCAGGGATTATTCGGTGTAATCATGACCGTAATGTTACAAATGATGTGGTAAAAGTCCTTATTGGCCCGTAGTGCATTGGTGGACAGTTGTTGGCATGGTCATGACTATTATTGAATACACAAATATTCTTGGCCCGTAGTGCATGGATAATTATGGTCGTGATACTAAAGAATATCCTTGGCCATAGTGCTGGGGTGATTCGATGATGTTGATTATTTATTAAAGAGTCCCAAATGATAAAAGTGATGAAAACCTTTTAAATCATAAAAGATAGTATATTTTATTCTCTACTTGACTCTTTTAATGGATTGCTTGTTCCACCCGCAGCTTAAACTTGATGGTTGTTATATTGTATCGCTTTAACACTTTGTTGAAGGCTAACGATAATATATTCTCATATTATCTTAGTCATAATATTTCCCTTGGGGCTAGTTGAGCTCACCCTTTTACTTTTATTATTCTCTTCAGAAATGAGAACGTAAGCGAGGGGACTAGTCGGGAACGGAGTGATGGACCGATGATAAGATTAGTAGTCCTCACTATTCAAAGAAATAGTGGAAAATAAATGTAATAATATTGAATTTGAGTTTGAATATTGTCTGATTTATAATATTTGTATTAAAACTCACAGCTTATTTTTTGTCGTACTTTACACGACAGTTGTATAATTAAGTTATATTTGTATTCTGTACCATGTATTTGACGACTAAGAATAGGTGATGTATACCTATTTTGGGGGCGTCACACAAGAGATCTCAATAAATTATGTACATGATGAGAAAACGTGGAAGAATGTCGGAAAAGAAAAGATTGGCCAAAATGGAAAGATGTTATTCAAACTGATCTACAATCTCTATTGAAAAGAGAAGTATATTTGGACCGGTAGTCCAAACACCGCTAGGTGTAATCCCGGTTAGGAGCAAATGGGTATTTGTACGAAAGCGAAATGAGAAAAATGAAATTATAAGATACAAAGCCCGACTTGTAGCTTAAGGGTTTTCACAAAAACCTAGTATTGATTATCAGGATACATATTCTCCAGTAATGGATGGAGTCACTTTTCGCTTTCTAATTGGTATGGCAACCATGGAAGGTTTGGAAACACGTCTGATGGATGTTGTAACATCATACCAATATGGCCCATTTGACAGTGAGATTTACATGAGAATCCCTGAAGGATTAAAAATGGCTGAATCACAAAGGCCCGTCACATATATTCAATCAAGTTACAACGCTCATTATATGGGTTGAAACAGTCTAGTCGTATGTGGTATAATCGACTTAGCGATTATTTAATAAAAGATGGATATATAAATAATCAAGTATGTCCATGTGTTTTTATTAAGAAATCACAGAGTGGATTTACCATCATTGCTGTATATGTGGATAGTTTGAATCTTGTAGGTACTCTTGAAGAACTCACAAGAACTTCTACATATTTAAAAGATGAATTTGAAATGAAAGATCTTTGAAAGACAAAATTTTGTTTGGGAATACAAGTGGAGCATTTAGCATCTGGAAATTTTTGTTCATCAATCCACATATGCTGAAAAGATTCTCAGTCATTTTTATATGGATAAAGCTCACACTACAAAAAAATGGGGCTTCAGCAACTGGTTTTCGTTGCTAAAGGTTCCAAATTTTGTTGCTAAAGGGTTTTGGCAACGACTTTACTGTCGTTGCGTCTTTCGTTGCACAATGAGCGTTGCTAATTATTCCGCAACAAACTTATTTTTTTCGTTGCCAAAAGTAATACATTTTGCAACGAAATTTGGCTTTCGTAGAGAGACATCGATCCTTTAGCAACAAAATGTATTGTTGCAAAATAATTAACATTTCGTTGCTAAAAATCCCATTTCGTTGCAAAAGCCTTCTAATTGGAAACGAAATGAACTCTCTTTTTTTTGCAATGACCATGCATTTTCGTTGCAATTGACACCATTTTGCAACGATATTTTTCGTTGCGGTAAATTATGAAAATTGTTGCCTAAGCTTGCTTTCGTTGCGGAATATAACTCTTTAGCAACGATTTTCGTTGCTAATTAGATTATTTGGCAACGACATTATCCTGAATCAGCAACGAAAATGTTTGTTGCTGGTTATTTTTCAATAGCAACGAATGTCGTCGATTAGCAATGACATTATATGTTGCCGTTTCTTTATATGTGCAACGAAAGTTGATATGATTTGCAACGATTAAAAATGTTGCCTTTTTATTTTAGTATTAGCAACAATATCCTCTCCGTTGTTATTATGTTAATTTTTCGTTGCCAAATATTATATTTTAAATGTCATTAGCAACGAAAATTTATTGCTAAATGTATACAAAATTGTTGCTATATTAAATCTTGTTCAATACTTTTGTAACGAATTATATTGTTGCTAAATCAAAATTTGACATTCTTTTTGTGTATCTAGCTAGCTCAATGTCCCCATAGCAAATAATGGCAGAAATATAAAAAACTAAAATATTATTAACTTAATAAAATCATCCACTACATAATCATTCATTATCTTTATAATTAACCATCTAAAGCTACCACAATTCTTCAATCAAAGTATATATCTAAATATATAGAGTGAGTACACTTCATAATTTCGTCCCTTATCTTCCGTAAACGTAGCACGAAAATTTGATACCCAGTATTGTATGGCAGGTCGTAGAAGCAGTCTTCCTGCACATTTAAAAATAATAACAAGTTAGGAAAATGAAGCAAATAGGTCACCAGAGTCACTTAGTGCCAAAATCAATACACAAAGACAATAGAGTTGCTACGTGGTTGGCACTTATTATTATTATTATTATTATTATTATTATTATTATTATTATTATTATTGTTATTATTATTATTATTATTATTATTATTATTATTCTTATTCTTATTATTATTATTATTATTATTCTTATTATTATTATTGTTATTATTATTATTATTATTATTATTATTATTATTATTATTATTATTATTATTATTATCTTAATTTAAGGCAACATTTTAATAGTCGTTGCAAAAAGTTGTATAAAATATGCAACAAAAATAAAAATTGTTGCCAATGAATGTGGTCCATATTAGGCAATGAAATATAGCAACAAAAAACTTTTGTTGCCAACGATGAGGAGAAATCAAGTGGTTAGAAATTTTGCAACGAATTTCTAACTAATTTTGTTTCAAAATTTTGCAACTACTTATGAATTTCATTGCAAAAGTAAAAGCCTGATACAATCTGCAACGAAGGACAAGTTTCGTTGCCAAACATACAGTTTTAGCAACGACTTTACATGAAAAATCGTTGCTAAAGCCCCATTTTTAAAGAACAAAAAATTTTTTCGCTGCCCACCGACGGAAAGTAAGTATAGAAAATTTTGCAACGAATTTCTAGTGAAAATTTTTCCCGCCAATGAATTAGCAACGAAATTTTGCAACGACTTACGAATTTCGTTGCAAAAAGTGAAAGCCTAACACAATCTGCAATGAAGGATAAATTTCGTTGCCCGAAAAATCGCTGCTAAAATCCCTATTTTTTTATAGTGTCATCCTTTGACTACCTTGATGGTTGTTCAATCTTTACAAGTACTTAAGCTTTTTTCTTGTAGTGAGTTGATAAAGATCCATTTCAGCCTATAGAAAGTGGGGAAGAAGTTCTTGGACCTGAAGTTCCATACCTAAGTGAAATAGGTGCTCTTATGTATCTTGCAAACTGTACACGACCTGATATTACTTTTGCTGTCAACTTGTTAGCAAGATACAGTTCTTCTCCGACTAAGAGACATTGGGATGTGATAAAACACATTTTGAGATACCTCCGTGGAAGTATAGATCTTGGGTTATTTTATCCAAGAGATTCAACGTCGCGATTGGTTGGATATGCTGATGCAGGATATTTATCAGATCCACACAATGGAAGATCACAAATAGGTTATGTATTTACATATTGTGACACGGCTATATCCTGGAAATCCACAAAGCAAACCATGGCAGCTACATCTTCAAATCACTCAGAGATTCTCGCTATACATGAAGCAGACAGAGAACGTGTTTGGTTAAGATCAATTATTTAGCATATTCAAAAATCATGCGGATTACCATCAATCAAAGACATTCCTACAATTCTGTATTAGGATAACGATGCATGCATTGCTCAACTTAAAGGAGGGTACATTAAGGGAGATAAAACAAAACATATTTCAGCTAAATTCTTATTCACACATGAGCTACAAAATAAGGGTGATATAGATGTGCATCAAATTATATTCGATCATGTGATAATCTAGCCGACTTATTCACAAAGTCGCTACCAAATGCAACGTTTGCAAAACTTCGGAAAAAGATCGGAATGTGTCGACTGAAAGACTTATGACAACATTTCATCAAGAAGTAATGAATTCATTTTGAGGGGAAGACTGTACTCTTTTTGCTTAGTCACGATTTTTAGCTCAATGGGTTTTTTTACTGACAAGGTTATAACGAGGCAGTCAATTAAGATATTTATATAAAAGATATGTACTCTTTTTCCCTTCGTTAAGTTTTTCCCACTGGATTTTCTTAACAAGATTTTTAATGAGACATAATCTTCTATCGTAGGAAATCAGGGGAAGTGTTATAAAGTGATTTCCTCCTCATGAGGGTTTCACCCGTGCTCTCCCCCTTCCCTTCTTCCCTTCTTCCGTGAACCCTTCCTCTTTCGTGACCTTTGCCTATATAAGGCAATGATACTGAAGGAAATAAGAGAACTTCTCTCAATTGTTTCTCTCTCTTATAATTTATATAAAAAATTGGTAATGTATATTACAAAATACGTTAACGACTAAAATTTTGTAAACCACTTTATTTCATATAAGAGAACTCGAATTAATTATTTTTTTAAAATCCTGACTTAATTATATATTAGTAATTAAAATTTAGTTAATAATTATCCAATAGAGTATGACTTAAACACAACATTAATGACTTTTAAATTTTCATTCGTTTTTTAAGCAAAATTTGTAGTCATTCTTTTTTGCTAAGTACAACTGAAATCTTAATATTCCTGCCTTGCACAAGAATGGATTCCAAGATTTCTTGGACCCAAATGCTTATGAATACTTGCTTTACCATTGAGACAAAAGAGGGTCGGTAATTTGTAGTCATTCTAATAATAACAGTGAGTCAATTTAAAATTTAAAAAATATATTTTCATAATCATTATAATAAATAAATTAATAAATAAAAATAATTTTATTTAAAAATTAACCGGTGCTTCCCACGGGTCACTAGCTAGTTATATAAAATTAAAGAAGCATAACAAAATAATCCCTTAGGTGTTAAAAACAGTTGACTGGGTTAATTATTTAACCAAGTGCAGTTATATATTATTTTCATCTTATTAAAAGATTGTTGGCCGAAAAGGTTAAATTAGTACGTAAAATTGTTTTTTTAACCCGCCAGTTAATGGTCCTAATGTAGAATTAATTAAATTAAATATCCGTAGGTTGAGAATATTAACTTAGGTGTGCTTTCGCTTTTACCCACAATCATTTTCACTAATATTATAAATTACTCTTCTCCATTAATTAATTAGTTATACTAACAATCTTCCAAAAAAGAAATGTAGAATAATGTAAATCATTCAAACTTAACCTAAATTAAATAACTCTAAACAGTGAGTAAATTAATAAATTTAATTACTAGTCAAAAGTATTATCATATATATTGCCATTCATCAGCCAATCTGGAACTGGCATTCTGGATAAGAAATTAAGACGAATCCACCTAAAAACAATAATACAGAAACAATATTCTTTATATGGATGTGGACTATATATATATATGGATACTACATAAAACTAAGAACTCACACATGAGAAACCATAGGAAAAATTAGGGTTTTTTGTTCTTTTGTAGTTTTGTTTACTGTTTACCCTAGACCCTAGCCAAGCAAATAATGTATATATTTATGCTCTTTAAGTTCAAATAGCCCTAATTAAATTAAGCTGCATTTTCACACTCAAGAGGGAATATAAACTGTACAAGACATTGATTGGTTTCTCAAAGTTAGGTTGAAACTGTGATTAATGATGAAGACGTGTACTCCACACCAAGCGCATTCTGTTGTTGAATAAAATCTTGCCATCAAAATGGACTTGATCGATCGATATACTAAGAAAAGCTACAAAAGTAGTTCTTGACTAATTTTCTCTTGGTGATCCAATGATATGTGTTTAAGCCCCCACCATATTAAACTAATCACTTTTTTCTCGGACTAAAATAATATAATCTTGCTAGGGCAATGGGTGGTCTACATTACAGTAATTCAAATTTAGTGGATTCGCTTTCAAGATGATGTAGTACTTGTTGCTAATTGACCTCCGATTGTGTCAAACTTGTCTCAAATGCAAATGCAAGTTGTGCCACGCATACACTTGTAAAGTTGAAAATGTGAAAAAAGGAAGTTATTATAATAGTGAACGCATACAGTGTGTTTATGTGTTTGGATGGATGAGATGAGAAGGGAAAATATAAGAGATGAAGGGATTGAAAGAATGAGAATTGATTATAATTTTCTCTCATCATGTTTGTGAGTTTTAGAAATGAATGGAAGAAATGAAATTTTAATTATATTTTTCCTAGCTTGTTTGTGAGTTTAGAATTAAGGAGGGAAGAGAAGGAAAAATATTTTTATTTTTAAACTACACTATTACTATATTACCCTTACATATTATATAATATAATAAATGACATGATTTATTTTGAAAAGTTACTTTATACTGTGTTTGTAAATAATTAAAATCTCTCCAAATTTTATGATTGTGAGTTTTTTTTAGAGAAAAATGAAATAGATTTGAAGGTAAAATTAATTTTATTTTTGACTCAAAATTTCTCACCCAAAAGTAGGAGGATTTGGAGGGATGAAAAAGTTAGATGTTTTATATTACCTAAAATAACCTTTCAAAATAAATAATGTGACGCCCCCAAAAAAGGTATACAACACCCATTCTGAGTCGCCAAATACATGGTACAGAAACAACTACAACTTTATTAATACAACATAAAAATTGTGAGTTTAAATACAAATATTGTCATCTAGACAATATCCACACTCAAATAAGTCCTCAGTACAATTATTGATACATTATTTTATAAAAATGGTGAGGACTACTAACACGACTTCTAGAACCATCATTCCACACCCCGACTAGTACTTGCTACATTCTCGCCTCCTGAGAAGAAAAATGGAACAACAAGGAAAATGGTGAGCTCAACTAGCCCAGTAAAGAACATTATGACTAAGATAATATAGAACAAATTATCGTTAGTCCTCAACAGGGAAAAATCTAATAGAATACAATAGACAACCAGTTTTAAATCAATATTCGCAGCGGAAATAATAATTCATTAGAACAGTTAAGTAGAGAATGCAAACTACTATCTTCTATATATGAATTTAAAAGTTCATCGTCTATCTTTTATCCCTGTAACATCAATTAATATATATCTGGAATCAAATATTCATCTTTGCACTACAGGCCAAAGATATTCATCAGTTGGTCATGTTCATCTAAACATCTGTTCATTTTTGCACTACGAGCCAAAGATATTAATCAATCGGTCATGTTCATCTCAACACCTGTTCATCTTTGCATTACGGGCCAAAGATATTCATCAGAAATCATTCATCTTTGCACTACAGGCCAAAGATATTCAATTATATCATCATTTAGATCGAGGATTTATGAAAAATATTTTAAAGAAAAACGAATCCAAAGAAACAAAAGAATAAATATTAAGGATTCGTACTTTAAACAATCCAAGTTCAAAAATACTTCATAAATAACCAGATTAGAGTAAAATTCAAGAATGAAGATCAAAACATAGATCCAATCAAAGATAGGAATCATAACAGACAATCTTGGACACAGAAAAGAAAATTTAATTTTTCTGTGAATAGTGTCGTATTCGTGAATAAAGTCTTGAGTATCGTGAATAGTCTGCCCACGTGAATAAGTAACTCAGACCTCAAAAGATAGAAATTTCACAAAAAAAATATCATCACGCTTGTGAATAAGACTCGTGAATAATAACTTTCGTGAATAGTAACTCATGAATAAGACTCGTGAATAAGTAACCCCGATATGAAAAAGTTTCAAATTTGGTAAAAATTTCCAACCAATATTTCTAAGATAATGATATTGAAGAAATAATATCATTTTCGAATAAAATAACATCCCTTACCTCGAAAAAAATAGTACTTACGATTGAAATCTTCGGATATAAGGTTAAAAGAACTTGCACCATATAGCAATACTCAAAGTACTAAAATACTCACAAATACGCTCGATATTATAGAGAGAGAAAGAGAGAAGATTTCAATTTCTGGTGTGATTTTCAATTCTAACCTAAACACCCTATTTATAGAAAAATGCTTAGAACACCAAAGCAGAAAATTTAATATAATATTAATATATATAATAAATCTTCTACGCCATCCTACCAGCTGCTCTCAAACACCTAACACATGTCCATAAACAACAAAAATGTTTTTCTAAATAAAAATAATTAAAACTTCCAAAAATTAATTATTTCAGAACTTCAATAATTCATAATAAATAGTCATTTTATCAGAAAATTCGAATCTTGCGATTTTTTATAGAAAATTCAATTCTCTACAACTTTGCAGAAGAAAGTTTTTCCAAATTCCAAACAGAAATTGACCAAAATCCACAAACGAACGATTTTACAGGCTATAATCAAATTTCAGTCAAGAAATGGGGTCCACCGACACACAAAACATGTGTTAATCATTTAATGCAACAAAAATACTCTTCCTCTTCATATACTCATATAGCCCACATTCATTGTAAAAATATCACCATTATTATATAATATAATAAAATATTATTTTATCAGAAAAGATAAAATATCAATTTTTTAACAATTGTCACTTTAAAATTTTTCTCCATCTATATCCACATAAAATCAATATTTTTATCATCATATAAATCAATAATTAATTATTCACAAATAATATTACAGAATCACAAGATCTTGTAACCAACGGTAGCCGCTCTCGGAAAGAGGGGCTTTCCAATAAGAATTTCTCTCTTCTTGGCGCCATGATTAGGTGACCAAACCTCTCCTTGATGTAACTTTCTAGACATTGCCAATAATATTTTCTAATAATATTATTCGGATAATATGAATTATTGCTTTGATAATGGAAAATACATGTAGTGACAATTATTGAAACAACAGATAATATAAAAAATTAACGCGACAATTATTGAATCAATAAAATAAAATACCGAATAAGAATTCATCGTAATGCTTATTGAGTAGTGCCTTTCACGTAAAAATTAATAATTGGTGCAATACTGGTAAGCATCTTTGTCTGCAACAACGCCAGACATCGTGTTTTTTACTACCGGATATTCCAACAAGATTAATTTGAATAATCAAGCTATATGTTATTTATAAACCACTTATACTTGTCGTTTTCTTCACCCAATCGCTTTTAAGTTATGGGCGCCACAAGGCTGTCGCTGCGTCGTATTTAATATTCTCGACAAAGAAGAATATTCCACGACCAAACGAATATTCTCCGACAACAATAAGTATTTTATAACCACTTGCTTATTTAAAAAAATATTTGCGCATTTCACCCATAACTAACCACATTAATCAAATCAACCCTTACTATTTCAAAATAATAAATAAAGGAAATTCCATTTTTATTTTAAAAAAAATTCGGGGTCTTACAAATAATATCATTTATTACATTAATATGTAAGAGCAATATAGTAATAGGGTAGTTTAAAAATAAAAAATATTTTCCCTTCCATTCTCACATTCTAAACTCAAAAATATAATTAAAATCTCATCTATTCCCTTCAATTCTAAAACTCTCAAATATGACAAGGGAAAATTATAATCCATTCTCATCCCTTTCCCTCCTATACTTTCCCTTCATATCTCATCTCTCCAAACTCACAAACACATTATTAGGTAATATAAAATATTTAATTTTTCTATCCCTCCAAATCCTTCCACTTTTGGGAAAAAAATTTTGAGCCAAAAATAAAATCATAATCTCTTCCTTTCTTCTCTGAAAAAAACTTATAAACATATAATTTTAAAAAAAATTAATTATTTTTTCTTCCCTTTCCTTACCTTAAAAAAAACGTACACACACAATAAAAGTAATTATTGAAGGAACGAAGCTAGGAACCATCAAAGTGCGACTTTAGCGTTGGAATGTGGTATTAAAGTTAAGCTAGTAGGAATACTAGCTATACTACTCCATTTGTTAATCAAGATTTATTAACTATAACACGTGAATTCATGTGAAGAGGGTCCTCCATGTTATTTATTTATTTTTATGCAAAAGGCGAAAGAAATAATATTACTGAAATGTCTCCTAATCCAAATTAAAGGTATGGATCAATTAAGGTCCTCCATCTTTGTTATATATAAAATTGTATGGGATCCTTTGAGTGTTAGTATAATAAGTACTCCTACTAAATACTTTTGAGTGGTTTAATTACAATTTACGGTACACTGTAAACTTAATTTATGTTAGAAATAAAGTATTGGAATGTGATAAGGTTGGGATATGAAAAGGTTGAGAAATAAAAAGGACTTATGTCCTTTCATTTACTGGATGAAGTGAACGTGGCTTAGGAAGTGGATGCATATATGTTGTTTATATATATATATATAGAAGAAGAAGAATACAAGAGAGAGAGATAGACCATCACCCATTCGAGAAAATGCTATTAACTATTCTGTCCATGGTACTTTGTATATTAGAAGAAATAAGAATATCATAGTGAAAAAAAAGTGTGGATGACCAATTGAATATAAAAGTTTATCAATATACATGTATTTTGTTTTATATATTATTGTATAACATGTTATCAGCACGAAGGTCTATCCAATTTTGAAAATTAAAAGGAGTTCTCTCAACTCAATGTAAGTATTGTTTCATTTACAATTAAATTTAGTCATATATATATATATATATATATATATATATATATATATATATATATATATATATATAAAATAAAATGTAATATGGTCGTAAATTAATAATGCATGTTTCACATACACAAGTAATAAGAGTAGATAGGTAGTCATCAAATTCAAACCAATGAAGACAAACGTTTCTATTATTTTATCTATAGCTATTATTATTGCTAGTCATGACTCACAATTATTCAGCAAAAGCCACATAGATGGTTATAGTCTTCAGTTTTATTATTGCTTTCTATAACAATATATTTTTAGTTCATATCTCTTGCTACGATGACTACTTCTAAGTATGTTTAGTAGTGTTGGTTTGTTATTTAGTTTTAGTGGACAAATTTAGTTTCGTGTTTTAGTGCATTTCTACAAATTGTTTCATTACAATTAAATCTGAACATATACAATTATTTAATTTGGTCGGGAATATGTTTAGTTATTTAATATTCAAATCTTATAAATTTGAATTTGTTGCCCATGATTTATATCGAGCAAGAATTGTTTGTCATGAACTCTTGATGCTGAGATTCATATAAAAGCAAAGAAAATCATGTATTCCTGCAAGATCATGCAAATTAAAATCAATTATTTTTATTCGCTGTAATCTTCATGAAAAATTAAAATCAGAGTACTTTACAGTAAAAGACCCACTTGTCTTATGAAATGACTTTAAAAGAAAGATATCAGAATCAAAACTTGTAATCCTCCCAAAAGCTCGTTATAATTGGTTGCACCTAAAGTTGCAAGATTTTAAAAGTGTTTAGTGAGAACAATTCTATATTTTTTTAAAAATAATCTCACTATTAAAATTTTGTGAAAAAATACTGATTAAGACATGTTAGAAAATATTTATTCTATTTCATATGCCTCGAATATGCTCCTACAGCAGCAATATTAAGAGCGTAAGTTCACAAAATATTTCCTGAAGCGATAAAGGAAACTATGGGGGTGTTTGTTTATAGCTGAATAGAGCTGAATCTGAATGGCTGAATCGGTCAGTGCAATTATTTTGGTCTGAATGGCTGAATCGGTAAAATAGACGAGCTGAATGACTAAGTCAGATTTTTTTTAGCTAAATGGCTGAATGAGCAGCTGAATGAAGTAAAAAAAATAAAAAAATATTATAACTTTTATATTAAGTAATATTAAATAAATTTACAATAATTTTGAATTTTTTCAGAGTGGTAAAATAATAAAGTTTTATCATTAAGATGTTTCAGACATGTCAATTATCAAACAACTCATTCAGATTCAGATTCAACTCATTCAGATTCAGATTTAGCTCATTCAGATTCAGATTCATTCAGTTTTTATCAAACACCCCCTATGCTCCCAGAAGTGATATTATGTCTTCTAGTGGCTGTACAAAATAATGAGTTTTTTCTGAAAAACCAGCAATCTCGCCCGAATGATTCTACTACATTCCATGAAATGAATGGAACCTCATTTGATAATTATAGAGAAAATTATGGTTGTGGCTGTGGTAGTGGACGTGAAAAGAACAATCAATATAGAAAAGGGAATGTACTTATCGTACTTCTAAACATTTGGTAGATTTGTACCAAGTGTAATACCCGGTAAAAAAATAAAATAAAAAATAAAATAAATAAATAAATAATATTTAAATCGATATTTAAATTGAGCTTTTTTTATGTTTGGGTCAAATTGTATTAAATTTATGAAAAAGTGAAAGCTATTAAATACAGAGGATCTCTTGTAATTTTGAGAAGTTGTAGAGGTTCGAGGTAATAAGATTAATCTTTTGGAGTAAATAAACTTTCCGGTTATTCTAGTAAGATATTAAAATTATTTTATATGAAATTTCTTTATGATAGTAAGATGAGATTTTAAAATTTTGATATTTGTTGAGTTAAGGTTTGCACTAAGAGAATGATTGATTTATTGAATGTTTAGATATATAATAAGTGATGAATCCAATATATCTTAAGAGATTTTGAAAGCTATAGTTTGCTTATTCAGATAGTAGAATATATGATTTGGAGTTTGGTATGGTGATGAAAAGATCTTAGTAGTAGTATATTTTTGGTGTAATAATATTTGAGAACTATTTTGATTTGAGGTTATGATATTTTGAAACTCTTATGGACTTAGAAGAGTTGGTGATAAAGAGATATTAGTAGTATATTCTTTGGTGTAATATTATTTGATGAATAGTTCAAATTGAGGATGAGATATTTTGAAGCTCTTGAGGACTTGGGGAGAGTTGGTAATATAGTTTGCATAGTTGTTTTGTTTATCTGATGTCTTTAGAGTTTTGTATGAATTTATGTAAAATAAAACAAAAATAATTTGTTTTATGAATTAAAGATAATTTTAAATATTTTGGGTATTCGAATCGTATTTAGATGAAGAATTTTTTTGTGATTTTGAATTATGTTCAAGAAACGCTTTACAAGAATTAAACTCAAAGATATTAGCGACGGTCATAGATAAACGGTGGATCATGTGATCTAATTTGATGCAACGCGAAGAACCTTATCAAGGCTTGACACGGTAGCTGACGAATCTTTTACAAGTACATTGATAATTATGTGGACCGATGACTTATCCGCATTGATCATTACAAATGGCGACGCTACGTCGTAACTAAATTTTTTTTGTAGCTTATTTGAATTTCGAGGACGGAATTATTTTTAAGGGGTGAAAAATGTAATAACCCATATTTTTTTAAAAATTAAATATTAATTAATTTTATTGTATACAATTGTATTTAAATTGGAAAAGGTAAATGATTTTTGTTTCCCTCTTTTCTTTCTTGTTTTGTTTGGAAAATTAAATTCTTTTAGTTGGTAATTAAATAACTGATTAAATTAAAATTGAGAAAGATAATTCCTTTTGTTAAAGTCTTATGGTAAAATTATTCGGAGCGGGAAGCTACTTGGGAGATAGATGAGTCTATTCGAGCGGAGTATCCGCATCTTTTGATAATTAGGTACATTCATTCTTTTGATTTCGGGGACGAAATCCTTTTTAAGTGGTAGGTGATGTAATACCCGGTTAAAAAAAAACCAATAAATAAAATAAATATTATTTAAATCCATATTTTAATTGGGCTTTTCTTATGTTTGGGTCAAATTGTATTAAATTTGTGTGAACTATAATAAGTATGAGATTACATTAATTTTGACTTTTATACTAATTGGGTCTATTTTATATTTGGGTAATTATAAAATTCTATTAAAATTAGAAGACACAATAAGATATATAAATAAACAAGTAAAACCTAATTAGACTCTCATACGCTTTATTACGTGAATCGGATTTTAAGAAGGAGAAAAGCGGTACGTGGAAGAACAAAACAAAACGGAAGAAGATTCTTTCAGTAAGATAATATTATTACTTTGTGAATCAGTATACTTTATTTTGTGAATTAATATATATATATATATATATATATATACATTATTACATCAAGTGACCAATTGGTGAATCAGGTGAGGAGCCAGTTAATGGATTAATAGTTAATTTAATATAATCCTTATATATTTTATTAGATTGGTTTAGGTGTAGTTATCAATTTAACTAGATCTATATTTTTAGTAAAGTTTGATTTTTTTTGCAACAGAGGATGTGAAGTTCTAATTAAATTTTGTAAGTTGTGATTCGCTTCAGGAATTAAGTTTATACAAGTTTTAAAAAAAAGAAGTTCATATCCTATAAATAGTGAAGGTGTAATGTGTGTGTGTGTGTGTGTGTGTATATATATATATATATATATATATATATATATATATATATATATAATGTGACGCCCCCAAAATTAGGTATACATCACCCATCTTGAGTCGCCAGATACATGGTACATAATTCAAATACAACTTAATAATACAATTGTCGTGTACAATACGACAAAACATAAACTGTGAGTTTGAATACAAATATTGTCTACTAGAGATTATACAAACTCAAAACGAGTCCTCATTACAATTATTATTATTACACTATTTCACGTAATAGTGAGGACTACTAATGCACCATCTAGACCATCACACTCGTTCCCGACTAGTCCCAAATACGCTCCCATTTCCTCAAGAGAATAAAAAGAAAGAAAGGGTGAGCTCAATTAGCCCAAAGAAGAAATATTATGACTAAGATAATGTAGAATAATTTATCGTTAGCCTTGAAAAAGTTGTTAAACCGATAAAATATAATAACTATCAAGTTTAATCAGTAATGAACAAACAATCCATTAAAAGAGTCAAGTAGAGAATGAAATCTACTATCTTTTATGATTTAAAAGGTTTTTCATCACTTTTATCACGGACTCACCAAATAAATAATCCACATCATCGAATCACCCTCGCACTACTACCAAGGATATTCTTTAGTATCACGACCACAATTATCCATGCACTACGGGCCAAGAATATTTGTGTATTCATTAATGGTCATGATCATGCCAAAACTATCCATCAATGCACCACAGCCAATGAGGACTTTTACCACATCATTTATAACATTACTACCATGATTACAATCAATAATCCTCGATCATAATCATACCAAGTCCATCTATGCACTATAGGCCACGATGACTTTCAACAAAATATAAACATGAGGATGATGACAATGATATAAGAATTCAATAAAATAAGTTCAAGAATTATTTTATCCAGAACTAATAACGCCTAAATTGTCAACATGATAATCTTTGCTACGAGTAAAATTCAAGAATGCTCGTAAGAATATTTCCATGAAAAGATATCGGATGAAGTGCAAATATCAAAGATATTCCACTAATTTCATGGGTATAAAAGTCAAAGTTTTAACCAACCGAGTATAATAAAGAATGGAATAACAAAAGAAATCACCATGCATGCGATAGACCACACAGGTGAGTTATTCCAATGTATAATAAAGGATGGAACCAGTGTCCCACAGAACGCATTGCATGACGAGGATAATCCGAAGTAATAATAAATAATGGAACCAGTCCCAAGGCAGAACGCACGCATGTGAGGATATTCTCGACGAATAATAAAGAACGGAATATTAGAAGAATGTCACCATGTATAGGGTAGCTCATGATACAAAAGTTATTCCAACATAATAATAAATAATGGAATAATGTAAGTTCTCTTCATGAGTACAACAAATAACATCCTTACCGTAAAAGAAATCGAATATAAGAGTAGGAAGTAGCGTAATACTTTTCTATAGGTTCTCTTGTAATTCTCTCTCTAGAGTTTCAAAGAATTAAAGAAATAATGAAGGAATGAACTTCTAATTATAGGAAAATGGAATGAATAAGAACTAATTCATGAACGGTCCGTATTGATTTACTATTAAACTGATGACGGTCCATATTGGTTTACTATTAAAACTTAAAACAACGATCCATATTGATTTACTATTAAAACTTTAAACCAAATGATCCGTATTGATTTACTATTATAACTCCACCAAATGTCCATATTGACTTACTATTATATCTTCAATCAACTATTCTAAAAATTAGCACATCTCCTCATGGAATAATATTGTACCCAAATACCGAATGCACAATACTAGAGTGAATAAGAATCGTGAATAGTAACTCGTGAATAGTAACTCATGAATAGTACTCACACACCTAAAAAGTGTCCCGAATACCCAATCAACAATATATCCTCCGGACATCAATTATACTAACACAAATAAGTCCAACACAATGGAACTATAAAATTCATCTTTAATCAACACGAACTTATTCATTATTAATATTATAATTCACAATATTTAACAACCAAAGTCGCTCCTGTGAAAGAGGGGGCTTTCCGATAAGGATTTCTCCTTATCAAGCGCAAATTAGGTGACCAAACCTCTCCTCGATGTAACTTCTAGACATTGTCAATATTGCAAATAATAATATGAATAACTTTGTCATCTCAATTATTGATTTAATAATATATCATATAATGCGTATGATACCGTAATAATAATTGAATCAATAATATGAGAAATATGATGCATCAATTCATCAGTAATAATTGAGTATAGTGAGTGACTTCTCACGTAAGCATCAATAATCAATACCGTGTGCTACTGTGCAACTACGCGTACTACTGTAGTACTTTTACTACCGGGTAGTTCAACAGTTTTAACGGTAATACCTCCGCCGTTATTTTCATAAAGTATTTTTGTCGTTTTCTCAATCCGACAATAATTCCTTTGTGGGGTCCACCAATGATTGTGCCGTTGTATGAATATTCCCCGACCAATTGAATATTATATAACAACTTGCTTACTTTACAAAATTTATAAATATTACACACAACTATAACATTATATCAAATCAATACCATAATATTCAAAAATATAATTCGAGAATATTATTCTTTATTCATAAAAGTTGGGGTCTTACAACCTCCCCTTCTTATGAAATTTCGTCCTTGAAATTAGGGTACATACCTGGTATGTCGAAGAGATGAGGATACCTTGACTTCATCTCAGATTCTAACTCCCAAGTCATTTCCTCCACAAAGGTGGTTTCTCCACAAAACTTTGACTTGAGGTATAACCTTGAGCGTAGAACATGATCCTTCTTATCCAAGATTTTAACAGTAACTCTTCATACGTTAAATCTTCCTCTATCTCGTCTCTGTTTCTAACTCAATAATGTGGTTCGAGTCTTTCACATATTTACGTAATATGGATACATGAAAACGCTATGAAGATTTAGAGACATACTAGGCAGTAAGGCGAGTCTATAGGCCACGCCCCCACTCGCCAAGAATTAAAAATGGGCCAATGAACCGATGATTGAGCTTTCCTCTCTTTTCAAATCTCGTAACTCCTTTCCATGGAGCAACACGTAACAACACATAATCTCCAATATCGAATTCTACGTCCTTTCGATGAAGATCAACATAACTCTTTTGTCAATCTTGTGAAGTTTTTATACGTTGTCGGATCGTTTGAATCTTTTCTGTAGTCATACGTACCAACTCCGGTCCCAACAACGTTGCTTCACCCACCTCATCCCAGCATACTGGAGAACGACATTTTCTTCTATACAATACCTCAAATGGAGCCATGCCAATACTTGTTTGATAACTGTTGTTGTAGGAAAACTCCACCAATGGTAAGAATTTGTCCCAACTTCCCTTGAAGTAAAGGATACAGAGTCTTAATAGATCTTCAAGAGTTTGAATAGTCCTCTCCGACTGTCCGTCCGTCTGAGGATGATATGCCGAGCAAAATCGTAAGTCTGTGCCCATAGCTTTTTGCAAACTAACCCAAAATCGTGAAGTGAATCTTGGGTCTCGATCAGAAACTATAGATACCGGCATACCATGCAGTCTTACAATCTCATTTATATACATACGAGCAAGACGTTCAAGTGTATAAGTTTTTCGTATTGGTAAGAAATGAGCAGACTTGGTCAATCTATCAACAATGACCCAAATCGTATCTATGCCTTGAGAAACCTTAGGAAGACCGGTAAAAAAATCCATGGTAATGTGCTCCCACTTCCATTCTGGAATTTCAAGTGGTTGCAATGGACCTTTTGGTACTTGATGCTCCGCCTTGACTCGTTTACAAGTTAAACACCTTGAGATAAACTCCGCTATATCTCTCTTCATATTGCTCCACCAAAATGTATGTCGAAGATCATGATACATTTTGGTACTCCTGTGATGGATTGCAACGGGTGTGTTGTGTGTCTCCATCATGATTTTATACTTTAAATCGTGGTCATAGGAACACAAAGTCCGGAGTTGACTCAAGTATCCCTTTTCATCGATTCTTGCTTTCGTGATAAGACCTTCTTGCACTTTCTTCCTCATACGCATCACCTGGTCCAGAGCAGCTTGAAGCAGCTTTAACTTTATCAATTAAAGTCCTGCTCTACTCAGATATTCGCCATCATCATCACATGGGTCCCCGGAGTTTTAACTCTATCTCCATCCTTTGCAAGTCACACAAAATGGGCCTTTGTGTTGACAATATTGCACTCAGATTTGCATATGATCTTCTACTCAATGCGTCCACCTACCACGCTCGCTTTTCAGGATGGTATTGATGGTATGATCATAATCTTTCAATGCCTCAAGCCAACGCCGTTGTCGCGTGTTGAGTTACTTTTGAGTGAAGAAATATTTGAGGCTTTTTATGATCCGTAAAGATATCCACTTTCTCCCCATACAAGTAATGCCTCCAAATTTTAAGTGCGAATACAACAACTGTTAACTCTAGATCATGAGTAGGATAATTCCTCGCATATTCTTTGAGTTGTCTTGAGGCATAGGCTATGACTTTCCCATGTTGCATGAGAACACATCCCAACCTTTTGCCCAAGATCATCAGTAGATGACAAATCCCTCCGAGCCGATGGTATTGTCGTAATGTGTTGAAATGAGTCTCCTCTCTTGAGTTCTTGAAAACTCTTCTCACATTCTTCGCCTCCAACCGAACTTTGTATCTTTCCGAGTCACCGAAGTTAATGGAGTAAATGATTCGAGAAAATCCTTCCACGAATCTTCGATAATAACCACTAAACCGAGAAAGCTACGTACTTTCTATCCATCGATTTAGGTTGCTCCCGACTTTGAATAGCTTCAATCTTTGCGGGTCAACAGATATTCCATGACTTGATACTACATGCCCAAGGAATGCTACTTCCTCGCCGTAACTCGCATTTCTTCAATCTCGCATAAAGCTTGTATTCACGGTTTCATCCATATTGATTTACTATTAAAACTTTAAACCAAATGATCCGTATTGATTTACTATTATAACTCCACCAATGGGTCCATATCGACTTACTATTATATCTTCAACCAACTATTCAAAAATTAAAGACATCTCCTCATGGAATAATATTGTACCCAAATATCCGAATGCACAATACTAGAGTGAATAAGAATCCTGCAATAAGAATCTCGTGAATAATAACTCAGAATAAAGAACTAATGAATAAGAACTCATGATTAATAACTCGTGAATAAGATCTCATACGAAAAGTGTCCCGAATACCCAATCGAACAATATATCCTCCGGACATCAATTATACTAACACAAATAAGTCCAACACAATGGAACTATAAAATTCATCTTTAATCAACACGAACTTATTCATTATTAATATTATAATTCAAAATATTTAACAACCAGTGTCGCTCCTGTGAAAGGGGGCTTTTCGATAAGGATTTCTCCTTATCAGCGCCGTAAATTAGGTGACCAAACCTCTCATCGATGTAACTTCTGTACATTATCAATATTGCAAATAATAATATGAATAACTTTGCATGTCTCAATTATTGATTTAATAATATATCATATAATGCGGATGATATCAGTAATAATAATTGAATCAATAATATGAGAAATATGATGCAAAAGAATTATCGCTGCAATAATTGAGTATAAATTGAGTGACTTCTCACGTAAACATCAATAATCAATACCGCGTGATATCACAAGTAACTACGCTGCATTTCATCAGATTTTTTACTATCGGGTATGTAATTTAACCCCCAAAATAGGTCCATATTATCTAACCTATTCTGAGTCGCCAAATACATGGTACAAAAAATAACTACAACTTTATTACAATAATTGTCGTACAAAATACAACAACACATATGCTGTGAGTTTGGATACAAATATATACCAAATGTGACACATGTCCTAACCGTGGACATCACCTCACAGTGACACATATCATCTTGCCACCGAAAGACGGCGTCCCCTACGGAGAGTCCGCTTTGCAAGCATCCCCATCAATGAGAAGTCACCAACAGACGCCAGCGGGCTCTTTTACTTATAAATCGATACCAATTGTGACTCTAGACACCAACTTGTGTATTTTGAAAAAAATTCATATATCACCCTTAACTTTAACCTTTTATCAATTTAACCATTTACTGAATAGTTATTATAAGAAAAATTGAATACTTTTATTTCATAAAATTTGGGGTCTTACAATCTCCCCTCCTTATGAAATTTCGTCCCCGAAATTTACGTACCTAGTATTTCGAAAAGTTGAGAATACCTTGCTTTCATTTCAGATTTTATCTCTCGGGTCATCATGATTTCTCCACTACTCATATCCTGTATTTCAGATATCATTCTAGAATACAGCTTCAAAACAAGGGTTAATTGAATAAATTAACATATCACATAATATCCCGATATTATGACTGACCAACAAATAAGCTTAGGTAGGACACATTAGCGAAGGATTTACTCATCTCTCCCCTTCTAGTTATATTCCCCGATCTCCGCCAGAGACCATATCCCTAAGCTCTGATACCAACTGTGACGACCCCAAAATAGGTCTATACTATCCAACTTATTCTGAGTCGCCAAATACATGGTACAGAAAACAACTACAACTTTATTACAATAATTGTCGTACAAAATACAACAACACAAATGTTGTTAGTTTGGATACAAATATATACCAAATATGACACATGTCCCAACCGTGGACAACACCTCACAAAGGACACCTATCGATCACCACACCGAAAAGACCCAAGGCCCCCTGGGAGAGTCCGGCTTCTTGCATCCCCCCATCAATGTGAAGTCACCAATGAGAGGCTCTTGAGCTCTTACTTATATACTCGATACCAATTGTGACTCTGACACCAACTTGTGTGTATTTTGAAAAAAATTCATATATCACCCTTAACTTTAACCTTTTATCAATTTAACCATTTACTGAATAGTTATTATATAAAAAATTGAATACTTTTATTTTATAAAATTCGGGGTCTTACAGGGTAGTTCAACCGTTTTAACGGTAACACCTCCGCCGTTATTTTCATAAAGTATTTTTGTCGTTTTCTCAATCCGACAATAATTCCGTTATGGGGTCCACCAATGATTGTCTTGGTTATCGAATATTCCCCCGTTAAAATGAATATTCCCCGACCAATCGAATATTATATAACAACTTACGTACTTTGCAAAATTTATAAATATTACTCACAACTATAACATTATATCAAATCAATACCATAATATTCAAAAATATAATTCGAGAAAATTATTCTTTATTCATTAAAGTTGGGGTCTTACATATAACAGTAATACTTGATTTCTAAATAAAACGAGAGGTAATCATTAAAAGATTAATATATTATAACTTGAGTTTGTATTGTAGTTTGATGTATTTGGGGAAATTAATTGTAATTAGTAAGTAACTTATAATTGTATTGTTTTTATTTTATTAGATCGGACGGAGAGAATTTAATGTTATATTTGGAATATATTTTGGGTAATAATAATAATTCACTAATTATACTTATTTATTATTTTGTTTAATTAGTTCGAATGTAAGAATTTAACGAGTTATATTCGGATTATAATTTTGGGTATGACGTTGCTTAACTCAGGTACGGATTCATGCACTCTTCAAAGATACTTTTGTTAAATTTAAATTGTTCGTTTTGTTCTCATTTCAATTTCATTATTATTTCACATAATTGTTTCTTGTAAAATTGATATATTTGTTTCATTTTGGAGTTGGCACATTGACTCGTATTTGTACTCTTTGAATCAAAGTTATCATGTATAGTATTTATTTTGATAATTGTAGAAGCAAAGACATGTCATACCTTCTTTTTGAAACCTTGTGACTAGAATTTGATTTGGTTCAACACGTATATATAGAACCCTTTTTTGTTAGTATTATGTCACAATGTGTTGTGACATGATATTTTGTTAGAATATACCGTAGGGTATACCGAGCTATAACCACTTGTGGGGGTACCACAGTATAGACGCCTTGCACGAGAGGCATGACACTCTCCGTGGCAAGTGTGATTAGTCCATGGCGCTCCGTTTGGTCTCCGGGAGAAGTGGGCCATTTGGTTTTTGTTATGGGAGGCGTATGGGTTAACCTAGTTTCGCTCATGGATTGGTGATGTTGTGCCAAACACACTATCCGATTTGCATACATTTGGATTCGCGGTCCAATGTGTGATTTGCCTGTGTGGCATTATTTTGGTTGCTTGTACATGTGTGGCATCATTTGATTTGCCTGTGTGACATTAGTTTAACTTGTCTGTGTGGCAAGATATATTTTTGAGGTCACTCGGTATGAAAAAACCCCAGCCATTTGTTTCAACCTATTATTTTATTGTATTAGTTTTGTTTGTTTCTATTCAGTTCAATTCATTGAGTTAGTTACTTCAGTTCGTTATTTCTTTATTCATCTATTGGTTTCGTCAATTCTGTTGATTCAGATATATTTCATTCAGATCTTTGAAGATTATATTTTCACCAAGATTTACACTTGAGGCTTTGTTCAAGATTTTTTGTCTCGATTGTTTTCAGATATCGCTTGTGTATCTATATCCGTCTGGGTAATTGGCTCATGCTGTGTTTTTCTTCCGGCAGATTTGTAGGGGTGATTTAGGGCTAGTGTGATGAGAGTGTTGCCTTTGACCATCTAGGTTAATTCAAAAAAAAAATTTGGTGTTGATTATTTTGACTTTAGTTGGAGAATTTTATTTAGTACTTTATTAATGGATCACCATTATTAATATTTTGAAGTTATTAGTGCTCTGTTTACTTATTTTGAGGTTTGTTGTGCTTTGCACGTGATCTCCCTTTCTTTTTCGGGAAGGAGGTGTTACACCAAGACTCTATAAAAGAATAAAAAATGAAATTAAAATAAACTTTATTGATCATAATGATCATGAAGATCCCATGAATTATTTTGACTTTTTAAATGGAGTGGATATAACTAATTTTGATATCTATGATTTCCTTGATGATGTTGATAGAAATATTCATACCAATTAATTATTTTTATTTCATTGTATTATGACATTAAATAAGTATTTCTATTATATGTTTTATTTATGTTTTTGCATATATAAAGATGTATATGGGCCAAAAACTCATCAAGCTTAATTAAAAGCTCTGGAAGAGCGATTATTCATCAAACTTAATTAAAGGCTCTCGAAAAGCGATTATAATATTGTTAAAGGGTACATAACTTTGTATTGATGATTCTTTATATTCTTCTGAGCTAAGCATAAATTTGCTCAATTTTAAGGATATACGTTATAATGGTTATCATATTGAAACCAACAACAAAGGCATTGAAGAATTTCTTTATATTACTTCAATAGTATCAGGCCAGAAGCTCATATTAGAAAAATTGTATATTTTCTTTTATGGGTTATATTATACTAAAATGAGAATAGTTGAAACAAATGTTGTAATACACCAGAAGTGTTCATATCCAAATATTTTTATGCTTTGACATGATCATCTAGGATCAATAATGATGCGTTGAATTATTGAAAACTCCCATGAACATCCCAACTTAAAGAACCAGGAGATTCCTTTACTTTTTGATTATATCAAAGTAAATTTATTACAAAACCATCACATTTAATTATTACTATTTAGTGTTCATCTTTCTAAGAAAGAATTTAGAGTGATATATGTGGACCAATACACCCACATTGTGGTATATTCAAGTATTTTATGTTTTTACTTGATGCATTAACCAGATGGTTATATTTATGTTAAATATCCTGTTGCACATACACATACTCAAAATGGTATAGCTGAATCACTTATACTAGACTTCAATATATTGTTTGACCTTTGATTATGAAATCAAAATTATCTATTTATGCTTGGGGTCATGCTATTTTACATGCTGCATCATAACCTTAACATGTGATTTTTTTAAAAGCACGTTTCGAGGATTGTCCTAGTTAATGAAACAGTCTTCCCACCATGATTAGGGGGAGAAAAGTCGTTGCGTGAAACACGACGTGAGATGACCGTTGCCTGAAGCACGACATGAGATTAATTGGAATGTTTTAACGTTATTTAATCTTAATCCTCATACAAATTAATATGAACTAAAAGTTCAAAGGATTATTTATTTGCAATGAATTAAAAATTAATTACTAGAATTATTCACTAATAATAAGAAAATAGTGATATCTCACATTCTAACTACTAATACTCTAGCAGGGATTGAAGTCCCTGTAGGACAATCAGTTAATACAACAACAAATTGAATCAAAGTCACATCTGAAACGTGAAAGAATGATTGGTGTTAAAGATAAAATTTCCCAGAAAAATAAATACAAGAAAAATAAGTTGCAGCCTATAAAGAGGCTATAGCCATGAAACACGCTACAAAAAAATTATTGATCTATCCAAAACTTATGAACAAAAATCTCTTATAAATAAAACCCTTAAAGAGTTATCCCTTGAAGAGGATGAGTTCTCTCTTGAAGAGGATCAGGTACCTGAAAATAACAAGATCTCGATACATTATGTATATACAGGAGACATATATATTAGATATAAATAAAATTATTGTCGATAACATATTCTCATATAAAGTTGCTCTTGATATTACCAAAAGTAATGATCATGAATATGAATCAGAAATCATTGATGAATGTCAACATAGAAATGATTGACCAATGTGGAAAGAGGCGATTCAAGAAGAGTTACATTCCATAAATAAATGTGAAGTTTTTGGACTTGTAGTTCGAACACCTGAAGGTGTAATGCCTGTTGGATACAAATGGATATTTAATTTGTACATAAACGAAATGAGAAAAATGAAATTATAAGGTACAAAGCGCTACTTGTAGCACAAGGTTTCTCGTAGAGACCTGATATTAATTATGAAGAAACATATGCTCCTGTAATGGTCGCAATTACATTCAGATTTTTAATTAATTAGTTTAGTAGCAAAAGAAAATTTGGATATGCGATTAATATATGGATGTTGTTACAACATATTTGTATGGATAATTAGATAATGATATATACATGAAAATTCCTGAATGATATAAAATGCCTGAAGCATATAATTCTACATCTCGGAGTATGTATTCTATCAAGCTACAAAGATCTTTATATGGGTTAAAACAATCCATATGCATATTGTGGTATAATCGCCTTTGTGGAAATCTTTTGAAAGAAAGATTTGAGAATAATCTAATTTGTGCATGCATTTTTATCAAAAGATCAGAATCTAAATTTGCTATTATTCCTATATTTATTCATGAAAGATCTTGTTCCAGAAGAGTTGACAAAAACAACAAATTTGAGATGAAAGATATTGGTAAGACAAATTTTTGTCTTGGACTACAAATTGAACTATAAAATTCTTGTTTATCAATCAACATACACAGAAAAAGTCCTGAAGCAACTTTACATGGATAATGTTAATCCTTAAGAGTACTCCAATGATAGATTAGTCTCATGATATAAAGAAAGATCCGTTTCGACCACATGAAGATGATGAAAAAACTCTTGGTCCTCCGAAGTACTATATCTTAATGTAATTGGTGCTTTGATGTATTTTGCTAATTTCACATGACCTGATATAGCATTTGAAGTTAGCTTATTAGCAAGGTTACCTTTATGATCCACACAAAGGCCGATCACAAACAATATATCTATTTACTTATGAAAATACAACTATTTCATGAAGATCTGTTAAGCAAATAATTTATGCTACTTCCTCAAATCATGAAGAGATTATCACAATTCATGAATCGAGTCGTGAATGTGTTTGGTTGAGATCAGTAATTCAACATATTCGTGAGAATTGTGAATTATCATCAATCATAAATAGTCCAATGATACTATATGAAGATAATGTCGCTTGTATCACTCAAATTAGAGGAGTCTATATATCATAGGTGATAGAACCAAGCATATTGCACCAATTTTTTTTATATATACATGAGCTCCAGAAGAGTGGCGATGTTTATGTCAAGCAGATACGATCATGTGATAATTTGACTGATATGATCACTAAGCCATTACCAACTGTGATTTTTAAGAAGTTGGTGCATAATATTGTCATGCGTTGACTTAAGGATATTTTTATCATGAATAATGGAAATTCTATGCTCTCATGAGGGGGAGTAAAAAGGATGTGATGATTGTACTCTTTTTCCTTTGCTAAGGTTTTTTCCCACTGATTTTCCTTTGCAAGGTTTTAATGAGGCAATCCTAAGACACTAGAAGTTATTCAAGAATATTGTACTCTTTTTCTTGGTCAAATTTTTTCTCCACAGAATTTTTCTTTAGTAAAATTTTTAATGAGGCATATTCTTAGAAAGTGGTCATCAAGGGAGAGTGTTAGAAATAAAGTATTGGAATGTGAAAAGGTTCGGATATGAAAAGGCTGAGAAATGAAAAGGCCTTGTCCTTTCATTTGCTGAATGAAGTGAACGTGGCTTAGGAAGTTGATGGATATATGTTGTTTATATATTCAGTATATATATAGAAGAAGAATAGAAGAGAGAGAGAGATAGACCATCACCCATCCGAGAAAATGATATTAACCATCATGTCCATGGTTGTTTGTATATTGGAAGAAGTCATAGTGAAAAAAAAAGTGTGGATGAACACTTGAATACAAAAGTTTATCAATATACATTTTGTTTTATTTATTATTTTATAACAATTTATCACTTTTTATTTTAATTTTATGAATTAGCTAGCTTCTAGCTTTAATGGCATCAGGAATTTAAAAGAGCTGTTGCAGTGGCCAGTTAATCTTTATGGCCATTATAGAACCCTACCTTTGAAGGTTAAAACTTTGTAACTTCTACTTCATTCTTTCAATTTATAAATTTATAAATAATAGAAACAATATAAGATTAATTAATAAAATTAGGTTATATTTTATATGTGATTAAGTCTTGTTAATGAACAAAATAATTATGCTATTTCAAAAATAATAATTTGGGTTATGCTATCTTGATTTTTTTTTTCTTTCTAAAGAAATGAGAATATATATGCATGCATATGTGAATAGCAAATCGATGAAGAAAATTCTACAAATTCATGCATGTGTATATAAATACTTTTTTACACGAAATTCATAAAAGCTGATCAAAGTGGATGTTTATATTTTTGCTCCTTTTTTTTTTCTTTTTTCGTTTTTGTTTTTCTTCCTTCTTTTCTTTCTTTCTGGGCGCATATATGCTGCAAATACTATTGTTAAGGCAGTCAAAGGCAAGCAATCATCATCTGATACAAACATATTAAATTAAGAAAAATAATATTCACATTTTTATTTAGACTCGAGAATCAAGATAATTAATTAACTTGATTAGAAAGTTGAGATTCTTTTTTATAATTGCTGGTTAGTAATAAGTGGATGGGGTGCATCCAGAAAAAGAAAAAGAAAAAAAAAGAGGAGTGGATGGGGTATATGGAGAAGACATTTAATTATTTGATTGCCTTACTATAAAGGAGTCTATTTCTTGTCCTCCTTTTTCTGTTCTTCCATTTCGCCCCCTTGATTAAATATAAGTAGGCAAGCAGCAATTAACAAATCATTAATTCCTTTTAAATTCAAAGAACTGCAAAGCTACAAACACATATAGTTGGCATAGGATTCACATGGGTTGTCCTCCACTTCATTATCCAAAAGACATGACCTTATGGGGTTCAGCTCGATCACCTACAAAAACTTCAAATTCGACATATATATATATATATATATATATATAATATGGCAAACTACGTCTAAATTTGTGCTTTATAATTATCCATTTTTGTGATGAGGAATGTACAATGAGATGTTTCGAGATGTTTCAATGTTTACTGACTAATTCCACCATCTTATTAATTTTTACAAATTTACCTCTCTTCTTACTGAATTAGTACTTTTAAATTAGGTCAGATTTTTTTTAGCAGGAAGAGTAAATTAAATGAATTAATTAGGGAAAATGAGCTGATATTAATTCCCCAATTTTATAGGAATAGTAAGAGGATATTTGTGAAAGTTGGAGAGATCAGAGATAAATGGATGATATTAATTACAAAAATTGAAATATCATGAATCATATTGTAAAATGAGTCCCGTTATATATTATAATATATTTATATCGAATTATAATTATAAAATTTATTAATATATGAGATTGATAATAATTATAAAAATTATAATTATTATACATCTCTTTAAAAAATTATAACTAATACTTATCCACTCAATTCACAATTAAAAAATTAATTGACGTTCGTATGTCATTTTTCTTGTAAAATTGAGTAATTTAAATATGGTGTTAACAGTAAACATGAGAATTGAAGACACTTTAAAAAATTACCCTACAATTTACTCCTATGCACATATCATGTTACTCTTGCGCATTATCCACCAATCCTTAACATTAATAGTACTGAATGTGGGTTTAAAATTAGATCATCTCCTACCTAGTATCCGCAGATAGACATCATTATGATAAAAAAAAAAAAAAACTGATTAATCATTTAAAAAAATATCCTAAGATCCAGATCATATAATCCATGAAATAAACATCATTACTTAATAATATAAACCATATGCATTATTATGGAAAGAAATTCATTCGTTTTAGAACTTTCATTTGCTATCATATACACTCTTCCTGACTTTTTATTTAACATTTTAAGGTTATGAGCATAAATTAATAAATTTAAAAAGTAAGTATAAAATTTTATTATTAATTTTTTAAAACTTATTAGAAAGATAAGAGAGTAATAAATTAACCTTTAATTGTAAAAAATAATATAAAATTAAACATTTAATATTTTTTTTAAATTTACAAATGACAAATAGAAAATAAAAATTTCTCTCTAAAATCATAAATAAAATGTGACGGAGGGAGTAAGTAAAATTGTCATGTTCCTTCTCGTCTTTATTTCCTAGAAGTAGATGTTGGCGTTCAAAATTCCAACTGCATTAATTGAAGCAAGTACAATTGTTATGTTCCATTTCTTGTCTTTATTTCCTAGAAGTAGAAGTTGGGGTTCAAAACTGCAAGTGCATTAATTGTTAAGTCCTTAAAAGAATATTATTAATTTAAAAAACACAGCATCAGTTACATGGAGTATAAATTAATCCTGGAAGTGTTCTATTATATTCTTGTCTCTAACTGACGTCATCTTTAGCAAGAATTAAATATTACTATTTCAACTATATTATTAAAAGAATGGGATAAATCAATTTTTAGTACCTGTATTGGGACACGACTTATAATTTAGTACTCGAAATGAAAAAAGTTATAAACTGGTGATTGTACTCAAAAAATGTTACACTCTGTTAAACATTAGGGACACGACTTACAATTTGGTACCTGAAGTGAAAAAAGTTACAAATTGGTGATTGTACTAAAAAAAATTTGTAATCTTGTGCTTGTACTTTCTAATTTTTAAATAATTGTTAAAATTGATCTAACGGGAGAGACAAACATACAGAGAGAGAAGCAAAGTCGACGCGAAGAAGATCATCGATGTTTTGTTCCATCTTTTCTTACCTCCCACATTCGCACCATTACTCCATAGTGGCACCAACTTGGGAACTCTGGTGTAATCCATTCATTTTTGTTGCATGAACTACAATCTTTTGCCCCGATTTTATTTACGATTCCACTCCAGACGATCTCATCCTTTCAATTAAACACTGAAAACCTTTTAATAAATATATGGGAACCAGTAATCAATGGAAAATCGAAACAAGGAGAATGAGAGAAGAAGAAGGACAGCAGAAAAGAACCCTAATTTTCAAACAGAATAAAGATGAAACCCTACTGTTTAACGGAGTGTAACATTTTTCGAGTATAATCACCAGTTTGTAACTTTTTTCACTTCGGGTATCAAATTGTAAATCATGTCCCTAATGGTTAACGGAGTGTAATATTTTTCGACTATAATCACCAGTTTGTAACTTTTTTCACTTCGGGTACCAAATTGTAAGTCGTGTTACAGTACAGGTACCAAAAGTTGATTTATCCCTTAAAAGAATATTAGCTGATGAGGAGGTCCCTTTTAAATGGAAATATGCAGGGACGGAGCCAGGATTCGATATTGGGGGGGGGGGCAAAGAATTTTTTTAACAACATAATATATATTCATCACTAAAAGGTAAAGTTCTACAATTACAAAATATATTTTTACTAAAACAAAGATAATGTAGTAATATAATTTTCTTTGACAAAGACAACAAAATATAGCAAAAAAAAGTCTTTTAAAACATATTAAAGCTTCGTCAGAATTGCACTACACGTTCTTTCAAATCACGAAATCCATCTATTATACTAAATGAAAAAATGAAAAAATATCTACTCTTGAAATTATCTTCACAATAGTCATTAGTTATACTATTTTTCAGACAATTCTATTTTTTGTAAGGCCCACTTGGTATTCTAATGAATTTAGCCCAATAGTCATTAGCTAATGTTTATCTTAACAATAGTCATTAGCCCACTTGGTATTCTATTGCATGGCCCAAAAAATCTTGGGGGGGGGGGGGGGTCATGGCCACCTCCAGGCCTAAGGTAGCTCCGTCCCTGGAAATATGCAGGGCCTTTCACCAAAGCATATGAGTAGGAAGTGATTACCATGAAGTTTTTTTTTGAATAAGTTGTTCAATTGGCCAATAGAGTGTTGATACGCAAACGATGTTTTATGTGTGTCAGCATTCTATTGATCAATTGATCAACTTACCAAAAAATAAACTTCATACTAACCGGATTCATAATGAAGAAATAATTGAACAAAAAAAGTAAGAAATTAATTACATAGGTGTGGAAAAGTTTCCCTCAATTGCTTCATATAGTTCATACCTACATATCTCATGCATAGGTAATATTGGACACACACACACACACACACACACACACACACACACACACACACACACACACACACACACACACACACACACACACACACACACACACACACACACACACACACACACATATATATATATATATATATATATATATATATATATATATATATATACGGTCCCAGATCTTAAGCTTACCCATTATCCAACTCACCCGAGCTCACCCCCTTTTAGCGACAGACAGAAATGACGGTTTTGCGATTAATATACAATAAATCGTCTATACTTTTAGCGACGCTATATATGTTGTTAAATCATTAAAAGTATAGGCAACTATTATATGATCGAACCGTCATCGGTCTCTCATGCTAAAAATGAGCTACAGTGAGTTGAATAAAGGTGAGTTTAAGATCCAAATATATATATATATATATATATATATATATATATATATATATATATATATATATATATATATGTTCAAGATCTTCACTTCCATATCCAAATAAAAAATTTAAAAAGAAAACTATAAATATCCTTAATTCAAGTTGATATCAATGTTTAGCAAAAACAAAAACTAAAGAATGCAAATGTAAAGATATAACTTTTTTTCACACTAGCATTCATAAAAACAAAAACAAAAATAATGGGATAAATTAACTTTTAGTACCTCTACTGGCACACGACTTATAATTTGATACTCGAAGTGAAAAAAATTACAAATTGGTAATTGTACTCGAAAAATGTTACACTCCGTTACATATTAGGGACACGACTTACGATTTGGTATCCAAAGTGAAAAAAGTTACAAACTGGTGATTGTACTCGAAAAATGTTACACTCCGTTAAACAGTAGGGTTTCATCTTTATTCTGTTTGAAAATTAGAGTTCTCTTCTTCATCCTTTCTTCTTCTCTTCTTCTTGTCTCGATTCTCCATTGATTACTGGTTCTCATATATTTATTAAAGGGTTTTCAGTGTTTAATTGAAAGGATGAGCTCGTCTTGGAGTGGAATCGTAAATGAAATCGGGGAAGAAGATTGTAGTTCATGAAACAAAAATGAATGGATTACACCAGAGTTCCCAAGTCGGTGCCACTGTGGAGCAATGGTGCGAATGTAGGAGGCAAGAAAAGATGGAACAAAACATCGATGATCTACTTCGCGTCTACTTCGCTTCTCTCTCTGTATGTTTGTCTCTCCCGTTGGATTAATTTTAACGATTATTTAAAAATTGGAAAGTACAAGCACCAGATTACAAAAAAATTTTAGTACAATCACCAGTTTATAACTTTTTTCACTTCGGGTACCAAATTGTAAGTCGTGTCCCTAATGTTTAACGGAGTGTAACATTTTTCGAGTACAATTACCAGTTTGTAACTTTTTTCACTTCGGGTACTAAATTGTAAGTCGTATTCCAGTACAAGTACCAAAAATTGATTTATCCCCAAAAATAATTAATGTAGTCACTGTGTGACTATCCCTAGTTTCCATCTTTCATGTATATCATCATGATCATTCATCAATAAAAATCAAGAACCAGGTTTTAAAATACCAAGACTTGAAACATAAAATACTCCACCATAGCCCCTGTTCGTTACTTACTAAGATATTATACAATAATCTATACTATTTGTTATAGTATATCACAAGATTGAAACGTACAGCTATGAGTACAGTTGGTTTTCAGAAACTTAATTTTTTTTAATGAACGCCTATTAATTGAAGCGACTCTACCAGACATATTGTTATCTTCAGATCTCCAAAATCTTGTCCATAAATATCAAATGATACAAGGCATAAACTATATATTTAACAATCACTAAAGAAAAAATAAAAATTGGGGGAAGAGAAAATTATTATTATATTTTGCAGTATATATATATATATCAATGTGCGTAGATAAATAAACTATATGCAAGTAATACTGAATACAATTAACAAATTAGAAAACAATCATTTTATTGCAAACACAAAGGAAGCATAACAAAAGAAGTTTAATTAATATACATGGAGAACTATATATGCTTTCTCATCCTCACTACACTCTTATTTCCATTTTCTATCTAATTTCAACACAAACAGAAAACTTCAACATTAATATTACCTTCTTTTTGCTCTTCTTTTCAATACGGTGGCCGAGCATGAGCCCAAGCATATGCATCATGATTCAACTGTCCACCATTAGGCAATACATTGGGCGGCAAGTTGTAAATTGAAAGAGCAGAGGGATCGGACAGCCCTGGATGGTGCAGCCCCCCACTATTCGCAATACCAGGGGGGCAAACCTCTGCATTGCCGGGCTGGTGAGAGTGCTGCCCATCAACACCCGCCTCATCTTCATCCTCCAGAGGCAATCTCTCATAAGTGGCATTAGAAAAAGTCGCGGCAATGACCATAACTGGCCCTGCCGCGACAAGTGACCCCACCACACTCCCCCCCACCACCTGCCCTTGTCCACCTGCCAAGTACACTGTAAGCCCGGTTGAGCCTGGTGGGGCTGGACCGGGTAAAAACGCACCCGTTAAGGACAAAATCTCAAACCTTCCGTGAAGGGCCACCACAGCACCCGGTGCAGCCGGCTGCCTGAGTATCACGTTGGCCACCGAACCGCTGCCACTTAAGACACAAACACCGCGTTGACGCCTCCTTGCAAATTGGGCTATGCTCTCGGCTACATCGGTTCCACTTTCTACCTCCATAACATGGCTACGGAGCGAATTAGGGCTGTCACGTGTGATAACTATGGGCGGTTTGGGCCGGTTTTTGGACCCCGGTGGGCGGCCTCTAGGTCTACGAGAAACGACCACAACTGCCCCCTCATTAGGCTCATCTCCATTATCTCTGTCTTCGTCTTCATCGCCTCGGCTTCCGTTATCATTTATGGACAGCTCGCGGTGGCGCTTGTTGTTCATCATAGGCAGACTACCGGCTGCCGGGTCAATTCCCGGTAGCAAGCCCACTTGTCCGGCCCACCACCGATTAGCCAGGCTTGCAAAATTTTATCAGACACGGCAAGAAATGAAAATTATTGAGGCCTGATTTTCTTAAGCGCAAGAAAATTTTGACCAAATTAAGCACGAGGGTTTCTAGTCAACAAGTTTAAGAGAGAGAAAGAGGTGATGGTAGTGGTGATCATGGTGATGTGATGAAGAAAGAAAAAAGAGAGAATTAGATGCAATAGTTAATACATGGAATAAGTTAAAAAAAAGGTTGAATTGAGAAGATGAATCAAAAAACAAGTAATAAAATTGAGTGACATATATATAATTTATTAGGTGGAGATATATAGAGAACAAAGAACAGATGCAAAAACCCTGGAATGAATAGAATCAATTGGCACAAAAGAAAAAGTGTAAAGCAGACTAGTAGCTACGCGAAGGGAGAGAGAGATTGTTTGAAAACCCCCAAAAAAAAACTAGTAATTAATATAAAACGTACGATATAATATATTTGTGCCTATATATAATAACAGTAGTATATAGTATAATTAAGAAAATGGATGGAAATGTTTTTCTTATTTTGTTTTTAGATGTGTTTGTGTTGTGAGCTGGTGGCTGGTGGCTGGGGGCTGAGGTTTTCTTTCTTTTGTTTTACACTTTCTTTCTCTTTCAATCTCAATGTCTCTTTCTTTCTATCTCTAGCCTTCGGTATGTGGGAAAAATTTAGGGTTTGGCACTCATGGGGTCGAGTGCGCGTGGGTAGGTGGGAACTGGAAGCACGTCGTTGTCTCATGCCTCGACAACCTAATGGAGGAGGGCGGTCCGGTAGAGAGAGAGTGCATTATGCGTAGAAAAATGATTTGTCATGTAAGGGCTTTTTGGGTTACTTGCCTGCGGAGAGGTAGCATTTGGATATCTAAACTCATCATATTAATTTTAATACATTATGTTTGGGCTCCAAAAATTGTGTTTATCATGAGTTGAATAAGTTGTATTCTAAGCATTTGTTAGACCAATAAAATTTTTAAATTAAATGGATTTAGTTTGTTTGAAACTCTCAAACACAACAAACGTTTCAAAGGCATGTAACCGAACAACCACAAATTATCAATTAAATGTAAATTACGATTAACTATATATAAATGATAAAACAAAATATTAAGATGTGTCTCTTCTTTATAATTTTTTATATTTTGCATATGTCGATATTTAATATTAATATAAATTTGCCCAAAAAATATTGTACCACGAATGCTTCATATCTAGACAAAACTTAATTATATATGTATTTGAACAATTTTTATTATTATGTATTGTTAAATTTCACTGTACAACTTATTCGTTGCTTTTTTAAATATAATTCGGTGACAAGTTTTTGTTTAGATATCAATCATCTATATTCTAACACCTCCGTCAGGCTTTTGGCGTTAGCTTAGTGATTTTGGGTCACGATTGATCTTTTTATTTTCTTTTCTCTCTATAATTTTATAATTTTAGATATATTATTATTTTATTCTTTTTTAATTTAATTTTTTTTAATTTAGTTCTTTAAATTTTATTAAGTTCTAATTTTATATCCTAAATAATTAATACATACAACATGTGTGCCACGGGACTAGCACATGCAAAAAGAGAAAAAAAGAAGTTAACTGTCACAATTATAAGAACACTAGTAGTAATAAATTTGACATAATTCATTTAAATTTTTATAATAATAAATCTTATAACTAGTAGTAGTTTTAGGTAGTTTATAATATTCATAATTGTATTGACATAAATCAACGTAATTTATGTCAATTTTGAGTTTGAAATATTTATAACTAAGTTTTTGAAAGTTAATATTCATCTTATAATTTGGAACGGAGGTAGTAAAAATTAGAGTGACGAGTTTGACATAAAATCGAAGGCTACTCAAGCTTGATTAATTAAGAGAAAATAGTCTTGAGTTTAAAATATGTTATTGAAGGATAATGCAAAAAATAAAATTTATCACACCTATATTGTATAGTTGGCCGATTGTCATTCTTCTAGAACAGAAAATAGAGTGAGGTTGACATAAAATGGGATTCTGCTATTCAAGCTTGATTAAGAAAATATATATAGTTTGAGTTTGAATTTGGTTATTAAACAATTATACAAGAATATTTCTCTTACAAAATAAAAAAATTTGAACATACTCTTGAACTTTTGATTTAGTAGAAGTAAAGTAGTTAAGCTTTTAGAATAGTTGGTTGCATATATATATATATATATATATATATATATATATATATATATATATATATATAGGGGTTTCATCCACAATAATCGGTTGTTGTGGAATAAATCCTTTTTTGATTTGTTGTAATTTTTTTTATTTTTTTTTATTTCAGCCGCTACAACAACAAGTCAAAAAAGAGGTTACTCCACAGCAATCGGTTGATGTAGATGGACCCCATATATATAATACCAAATTAATGAATAAAAGAACAATTACAATGTATGTACCTCTCTTTTGGTTGCTGAGGACTTGAATGCCTTTTTTGGCATTTTATAACTGTACGCAATATTATAATCACAAGCTTAATTGTAGCTCATTATTAACTCCTTTCGTTTCATGTTCTTAGCTCTGTTAAGTGAATTAAAAAGAACTATTAACTGAATTTTATAATTGAAAAAGGGTAAGTAGTTACTAAAAGTGCTGATAGGCTATATATAGACATCAGAAGTTTGCCATATTCCAAAAGCAAGTTGCATAGATTATCACCTCCATAGTACATTGGATACGACACCTTAAAATATATATAAACTGTGCCCTGCGTCTGCAATCATAAGTATTAAAGAAAAAAAATATTAGTAGTATACAAAATAATTACACGCACATATATATATATATATATATATATATATATATATATATATATATATATATATATATTATTAAATAATCACTATGTTTTATTATGTATCATAGTCGATGTATCTATGTGGTTGTCCACATGAGAAATTATGAACTACCAGATTTATTGTTTTTAACAATTTTGTCTTTATTAGCAACAAGAATAATTTTTTGCAAAAAAAAATACAAAAAAAATAATAATAATTCGTGTGTCCATTTGTAATTACTTCGACATATATATATATATATATATATATATATATATATATCACCTATCAAATACTATTGTCTTTGATAAATTAAATAAATAAAATATCAACACATATCAAATAGATTAAATTTGCAGTCCACTAAAATAATAATCATTGCAAAAAATAATAAGTAAAAAATATCCAAACATGAGACACCAAGATTTTACGTGAAAAATCCTAGAAAATTAAGAGGTAAAAATCACGAGACGATCTCCGAAAAAATTCACTAGAATAAACTGAGAAAATACAAAAAATATCTTAATTTGAGTATAGATCCAAATTACTTCACCACAATAACTACGTGATGGAACCCAAATAAAACATCTATTTATTTGAACTATCGTTTTCTCCATATTTTTCTCTTTTTTTGTTGTTCTCTTCCACCCTCTCCCGGATGAAATTACTTTCATCCATCCTTCCCGGATGGGATTTCTCTCACCCACCATTTTCCTTTTTTCTTTACTCTCGGATGAGAGCTTGTGTTTTGGTGTGTTTTTTTTCATTCCATTTGGTTGTCTTTTATAGCCAACAATGAGGGGAGGAGAAGTAAATGAGGAGAATGTTGATGGAATTTTCAAAGGGCCAAGTGCATGGAAAATTCAAAGGACCAAAGAACAATAAATGGGTGAGGACTTTGACCAACAGTCTCCCCCTCCGAACCCATTAGATGATGTATTCACCTTGACTCCGTCACTTGGAGTCGATTCCTGTGTCAAATCGAACTCTTGAAGAAACCACAACATTTCGTTGTCAACTCAGTAGTAGACAACGCAATATACTTTTGCAACTTGGAGTGCCATAACACGGTTCCCATTGTAAAAGTTAACAAATACCCCGAAGTATACTTCTTCTCTTCGAAACCTGCTATGTCTTCTTCTGTATAAACTTTCAAGACTGAATTTACACGTCAAATCACAACTCCTCACTTGGAGTTAATCCCTACGAAGCCTTAACTCAACTCAAGCTTTTTAGAATTTTCAACTTTCTTCGTGTCCGACTTTATCTCATCGGCATGGCTCTTCTTGACGGGAAGATCTAATTCAAACTTAACAGATTTTTACTTGTCAAATTCTTTCACAACCGTTTTGTATCCTGACTTGCGAGCTATCACTTTTCTTCTTCACGTTTGGTACCCATTTAAAGTGAAGAGCTTTCTTCTCGTGGTTCTTATGCAAAGTTTTTCTTCCATCTTGCATGACTTTGTTTCACATCTTTTTTTTCCCAACTCCCCCATCTTTAACACATGCATTGTATAAAGAGTGCACCTTCTTTCCTCTAGTCACAATTAGAGACCTTTTAGCGAGTGCCAATTCTTTCCTCATTATTAATTAAACATATTCTTTTCAATCATCGTAGATCACCAATTCTCAGCTAACCACTCTCGGAACCAATAACCAATTCTTGTCTAACCCATCAAGAATTCAATATCACCATCGAGAGCACCTCAAGGGAAACACCAACCCTTTATCTAGAATTCACCACGTTATCGCGTGTTCTTTTGAAGAGACTAATTTAATCATGGCTCCAGCTGATTCCTCCATAGAATTTATCAAAAACAACCGAGTAAATAACCTTAGCTCTGATACCACTTGTTGGAAAAAAATCACCTCCCAAATATTGTTGTCTTTGATAAATTAAATGAATAAAATATCAATACATGCCAAATAAATTAAATTTGCAGTCCACAAAAATAATAATCACTATAGATAATAATAAGTATAAAATATCAAACCACGAGATACCATAATTTTACGTGAAAAATCCTCTAAAACTAAGAGGTAAAAATCACGGGACGATCTCCAAAAAATTCAGTAGAATTAACTGAGATAATACAAAGATATCTTAATTTAAATAAAGACCCAAATTACTTCACCACAATAACTATGTGACGTAACCCAAATAAAACACCTATTTGTTTGAACTATCTTTATCTCTATTTTTCTATCTTTTTGTTTCTCTCTTTTTGTTGCTCTCTTCTACCCTCTCCCGGATGGGAATACTGTGAGACCCCAGATTTTATGAATAAAGATTTAATTTTCTCGAAATAATTTTTTTAAATATTATGATGTGGATTTGATATAATGTTATAGTTGTAAGATCCCAAATAATTAATAAATGAAATTAATTTCCTCTAATTATTATTTTGAAATAGTAAGGGTTGATGTGATTAATGTGGATAGTTACGGGTAAAATACGCAAATATTTCAAAATATGCAAGTGGTTATAAAATATTCATTGTTGTTTGGGAATATTCGTTTGGTCGTGGAATATTCAGATCTTGTCGGAATAATATTCGTATTTACGGCCATGTGACGCGTGTGGGCCCCATAACGAAAAAGCGATTGGAGGAAGAAAATGACAAATATAAGTTGTTTAAAAAATAACAGGCGTAGTTATTCTTACCGCTTACAATCGTTGGAATACCCGGTGGTTAAAACACACGTATACTACTCGTTGTTGAATCCAGAAGACACGGTATTGCACCAATTATCGAACTCTTACGTAAGAAGGCACTACTCAATAATGGTTACAGTAATTACTCGCTCAAAGGTTTTATTTTATTGATTCAATAATTGTCTTTGCGTTGATATTTTATATTGTTGTGTTTTAATAATTGTCATTACACAAGATTTTTCATTGTCGAAACAATAATTCATATTATCTCGAATAATATTATTAGATAACATTATTGGCAATGTCTAGAAAGTTCTGTCTAAGGAGAGGTTTGTCACCTAATTGCGCTACCAAGTAAGAGAAATTCTTATTGGAAAGCCCACTCTTTCCTCGAACCTGCACGGTTGTCAATATTGTGATTCTCGTAATATTATTTGTGAATAATTAATTATTGATTCATATGATGAGGAAAATATTGATTTTATGTGGATATAGATGGAGAAAATTTTAATGTGACAATTGTTAAAAATTGAAATTTTATCTTTTTCTGATAAAATAATTCATTTAAATATATATTATTATATTTTAATAATATAATAATGGTGATATTTTTACAACGAATGTGGGATATATGAGTATACGAGGAGGAAGAGTATTTTTGTTGCAATAAATGTTTAAAACATGTTAAACATGTCTGCGGACCCCATTTATTGATCGAAATTTGATTATAAACTCTAAAATCACCATGCTTATGGATTTCGATCAATTTTGTTGGGAATTTAGAAAAACTTTCTTCTGCAAAGTTGTAGAGAATTGAATTTCCTATAAAAACACGCGAGATTTGAATTTTCTGATAAAAGGGCTATTTATTATGAATTATTGAAGTTCCGGAGTTCCGAAATAATTGATTTTTGGAAGTTTTAAATATTTATATTAACAAAAACGTTTTTTTACATTTGCAAGCCTCATTAATCACATGTTAAGTTGCTTGAAATCGTAAGTCTAGTGGGCGTATGGAAAATTTTAATATATATTAATATTATATTAAATTTTCTGCTTTGGTGTTCTAAGCAATTTCCTATAAATAGGTGCTTAGGTTAGAATTGAAAATCACACCAGAAACTGAAGTTTTCTCTCTCTATATTATCGAAGCGTATTCTTGTGAGTATTTTGAGTATACTTTGAGTATTGCTATACTATGAAAGTTCAAGATATAGTCTATATCCAAAGATTCCAGCTTAAGACTGATCTTTCGAGGTAAGGGATGTTATTTTCTTCTCAAATGATATTATTTCTTCAATATCATTATCTTTGAAATATTGGTTGGAACTTTTATCAAATTTGGAACTTTTTCATGTCGGGGTTACTTATTCATGAGTTACTATTCACGAGTTACTATTCACGAGTACTATTCACGAAAGCGTGAAGATGTATTTTGTGAAATTTCTATCTTTTGGTGTCTTGAGTTACTATTCACGATACTACTGACTATTCACGATACTGACACTTATTCACGAATCACGGCCTTATTCAATTAGAAAAATGAAATTTCTTCTTTTTGTCCAAAATATCTATTGTGGATACTAGCTTTGATTGTATCCATGTTTTGATCATTCTTGAATTTTACACCACTATGATTATTTTTGAGGTATTTTTTGGGCGTGGATAAAACAAAGTACGAATCCTTAATCCTTAATCCTTGTCATTTTGTTTCAATCGGATTCATTTCTTTAAAAAAAATATTTTCATCATCCTCCGGTCTTAAATGATGATATTATTGAATATCTTTGGCACAGAAGTGCAAAGATGAATGATTTATGATGAATATCTTTGGCCAGTAGTGCAAAGATGAATGATTTCGATGAATATCTTTGGCTCAGTAGTGCAAGATGAATGATTTCGATGAATATCTTTGGCCCGTAGTGCAAAGATGAACAGTGTTTAGATGAACATGACTAATCGTGAATGTCCTCGCTTCAGAGCAGAAGTCAAGGATGAATTTTTGATCTCGGATATATATTGATTGATGTTACAGGGATAAAATAGACGATGAACTTTAAAATTCATACATAGAAGATAGTAGTTTGCATTCTCTACTTAACTCTTCTAATGAATTATTATTTCATTGCGAATATTGATTTAAAACTTGTTGTCTATTGTATTCTATTATATTTTTCCTGTTGAAGACTAACGATAATTTTGTTGTATATTATCTTAGTCATAATATTCTTTACTTAAGCTAGTCGAGCTCACCCTTTTCCTTTTTTGTTCCATTTTTCTTCTCGTGAGGCGAGAATATAAATGAGTACGAAGCCGGGGTATGGAATGAAAGTTCTAGGGAGAGTTGTTTAGTAGTCCTCACCATTGTTGTAAAATAATGTACCAATAATTATGATGAGGATTTATTTGTATGTGGATATTGTCTAGATGGCAATATCTCGTATTTAAACTCACAGCTTTACTATTGTAATAATAAAGTTGTAGTTGTTTCATCATGCAGTGTATTGACAACTCGTAATGGGGATGTAGACCTATTTTGGGGTGTCACATTTGGTATCGTAGCTTAGGATATGATCTCCAAGCGGAGATCGGGGAATAGAACTAGGAGGGAGAGACGAGTAAATCCTTCGCTAGTGGTGTCCTACCTAAGCTTATTTGATAGTTGGTCAAGATATAGGGATATTATGTGATATATTGATTTCCTTAATTAACCCTTGTTTTATGACGATTTTGAGAATGTCGACCGAGAATATTAACAATGGAAATGAGACCGTGGAGAGCCTCTGTACTCTCACCAACGAGGAGAGACGTCTGAACAGTGGCAATGTTCCTCCCATGAACAACACCACCGAAAGCGATGATGAACGAGGGATATTTAGAAGCTTTTTGCGCTTCATGCAAAATCGCATTTAGGAGACTCGTGTTCAAAACATAGGAGAAAATGATAGCAATTCACGGGTTGTCACAAATGAAGCAGCTCAAAGAGTTGGGACCACCAAATTTAAGGGAAAGCGGATCCGATCATGGCGAAAACATGGGTCAAGCAAATTACCAAGATATTCGATGTCTTGGGATGCACAGAGAACGAAGGTTCCATTCGCCACCTTTATGTTCCGTGGCGGCGAGGCAGACTCATGGTGGGAGTCTCGTGAAGCGTACCCATCCAAATTGCGCACTCAAGTATATCTTGGGAGACATTTCAAACTATTTAATGACAAATACTTTCCCGAAAGTGTTAAATAATATGAAGGAAGTGGAGTTTATTAGGCCGAAGCGAAACAACATGACGGTGTCTCAAAGACGAGGCGAAGTTTGCAGAGTTATCCGTGTTTGCACTCATTTGGTGGAGAATGAGGAACGATGATGACGGATGTTTCGAGAGGTTTGAAACCCGGATACGTCCAAGACTTTCATCTCTCATAAATTTTCTCTCTATTCGGATGTTGTTAATGTGGCTCAATTGTTAGAAGCGAGATAACGAGTACGGCCAACCGAGGTACCACAATCGAGGATCATAACTGGGAGATAGCGATCAACAAAACAACAATAATCGGTGGAGAAAGAAAAAGGCGGACAAAATGGTAACCACTCTGGGTGGTAATCATGGCCATGAAAATAGAAGAAACGAGTCGAGGAGAGATTTTAAAAGGAGATTCAACAACAACCATGTGAAGACGACGACAAAGCACAAGAAGAATCGGTTCCAAGGGAGGAGAACGACCACCGGTCATATCTTATAAATGCGGAAGAGGGACATATCACTAAAACCGCCCACAACAGCCTCGGTATGCTATAATTGTGGAAAGGAAGGACATATCGCTCAAGATTGCACTGTATGAAACCTAGTTCAATGGGGACGGTGACTCAAAAGATCGTCCCCGAAAAAAGTCAAAGTCAATCTGCTCCTGGAAGAAATGCGTTTGTTGTGACTGGTCAAAATGCGAGGAACCCAAACGAGGTGATCACGGGTAAGCTATTTATAAATTCTTGTGAAGTTTATACTTTACTAGATACTGGTCTTTACCCATTCATTTATCTCTCTCTGCTTGTGCTCAACGCTTAAACTTGACTCGAGAGAAATTAGACTTTGACCTATCTCGTGGAAACTCCGTTAGGAGAAACTTTCATCACATCCACTTTGCTTATAAATCTTGTCTAATCCATGTTGGCACCCTTATCTTACCTCATTGACCTTATCTCTTTAAAGATACTTGCTTTTGATGTGATTTTAGGGATTGATTGGTTAACTACTCATCATGCCAAAATTGATTGTTTTCGTAAGGTTGTTAGCTTTCATATTCCTAAACAACCTTTGTTGTTCAATTCAAGCAACTAAACCATTAAAATCAATCACTGTCATATCTAATCATAAAGCTATTCGTTTATTAAAAAACGGATGTCAAGCTTTCTTAGCCCATGTTATGGATTTGAATAAAGACACGCCAAAATTGAATAATATTCCCATTGTTATTAACTTTCCGACGATTTCTGAAGAACTTCCTGGCCTACCCCGTAACGTGAAGTTGAATTCTTTATTGACCTTGAACCCGGTACAAAGCCCATTTCTAAAACCACATATCGAATGGCTCTATTGAACTTCAGAGTTAAAGGTCCAACTACATGAGTTGTTGGACATTGGTTTCATTCGTCCCAGTACATCTCCTTGGGGTGCTCTGTTTTATTTGTAAAGAAGAAAGACGGGAGTATGAGACTTTGTATTGACTATCGGAATTGAACCATGTCACTATCAAGAATAGGTATCCTCTACCTCGTATTGATGACTTGTTTGACCAAATTGCAAGGAGCACAATTCTTTTCAAAAATCGATCTTCGCTTCTAGATATCATCACCAAGATTAGAATCGAGGATATTCCAAAGACCGCTTTTAGAACTCCGATGCGGGCATTATGAATTCTTAGTTATGTCTTTCGGATTGACTAATGCTCCTGCGGCTTTCATGGATATGATGAACCGAGTATTCAAAGAGTATTTGGATCGATTCGTTGTTGTCTTTATTGATGACATCCTCATATATTCCAAAAGCCGTGAAGATCATGAGCACCATTTGAAGTCGGTACTCCAAAGGCTTCGTGAAAACAAGCTTTATGCCAAGTTAAAGAAATGCGAGTTCGGGTTTGAGGAAGTAGCATTTCTTGGGCATGTGGTGTCAAAACATGGAGTATCTGTTGACCCGAAGATTGAAGCAATACAAAGTTAGAGCAACCAAAGTCGGTGGATCAAGTACGTAGCTTTTTGGGCTTAAATTGGTTATTATCGGAGATTCGTGGAAGGGTTTTCTCGAATCGCTACTCGATAACTCATCTAACTCGGAAGGATACAAAATTCGTTTGGAGCGAAGAATGCGAGAAGAGTTTCCAAGAGCTTAAAAGGAGACTTATTTCTAAGACTGCTTCTAACAATACCATCCGGTTCGGATGGATTTGTTATCTCTGATGATCTTGGCAAAGGGTTAGGATGTGTTCTCATGCAACGTGGGAAAGTCATAGCCTTTATGCCTCGCGACAACTTAAAGAATATGAGAGGAATTATCCTACTCATGATCTAGAGTTAGCGGCAATGATCGTTTTCGCTTAAAGATCTCGAGGCACTATCTATATGGAGAGAAAGTGGAGATATATTCGGACCATAAAAGCCTTAAATATTTCTTCACTCAAAAAGAACTTAACATCTGCGGCAATGACGTTGGCTCGAGCTATTGAAAGACTACGACCACACTATTCAATACCATCCCGAAAAGCGAACGTGGTAGTGATGATGCGTTGAGTAGAAGATCATATGCAGGAATGAGTGCGATGATGTCAAATATCGACAGAGCCAACTTTAATAGAAAAAGTTAAGGTTGCTTTCAAGCCAATCGGCTTGAAATGATGCATATGTAGAAGAAAGTACAAGAAGGAGCTATTCCTAAGCGAGAATTGATGAAGAAGGAATACTTGAGTCCACTCCGCACTTTGTGTTCTAACGATTACGATTTGAAGTACAAGATTATGATGGAGGCACACAATACACCATTTGCAATCCATCCGGAAGCACTAAAATGTATCGTGATCTTCGACATACATTTTGGTGGAACAATATGAAGAGAGAGATTGCAAAGTTTATCTCAACATGTTTAACTTGTCAACGTGTAAAGGCGGAGCATCAAGTGCCTAAGGGACCATTGCAACCACTTGAGATTCCGAAATGGAAGTGGGAACACATTACCATGGATTTCGTTACGGGACTTCCCACGGTTTCTCAAGGCATAAATGCTATTTGGGTTATTGTTGATAAATTAACCAAGTCCGCTTCATTTCTTGCCGATACGAGAGACTTATTCCTTGAACGCCTTGCTCAAATGTACGTAAATGAGATTGTGAGATTGCATGGCATGCCCGAAGATCCATAGTTTCGGATCGTGACCCAAGATTCACTTCAAGATTTTGGGTTAGCTTGCAAAAAGCTATGGGTACGGATTTAAGATTCGTTCGGCATACCATCCTCAAACCAGACGGACAATCGTAGAGAGGACTATTCAAACTCTTGAAGATTTATTAAGACTCGTGGTCCTAGACTTCAAGGGCGCTTGGGATAAGTATTTACCATTGGTGGAATTCTCCCACAACAACAATGCTTATCGAGCAAGTATAGGTGTGGCCCCATTCAAGCATTATATGGACGAAAGTGTCGCCTCTCCAATATGTTGGGATGAGGTGGGTGAAGCAACATTGTTGGGGACCCGAAAGTTAAATACGTATGACTCACCGAAAAGATCCAAATGATTCGACAACGATATCAAAAGCAAAGACAAGATCGACAAAAGAGTTATGCGGATCTTCATCGAAAGGATGTGGAATTTAGTATAGGGGATCATGTATTGTTGCGTGTGTTGCCCATGGAAGGGAGTTACAAGATTCGGGAAGAGAGGAAAGCTCAATCCACGATTTATTGGTCCATTTCAAATTCTTGACCGAGTAGGAAATGTAGCCTATAGACTCGCGTTACCTCCAAGTATGTCTCGTGTTCATAATGTGTTTCACATATCAGTATTTCAGAAATATGTGAAAGACCCGAATCACGTTATTGAGTTAGAACCGGACGAGATAGCCGAAGACTTAACGTATGAGGAAGTACCTGTCAAGATCTTGGATAGGAAGGAGCATGTCCTACGCACGAAGGTCATACCACAAGTTAAAGTCTTGTGGAGAAACCATGCTATAGAGGAAATGACCTGGGAGTTGGAAACGGAAATGAAAGCGAGGTATCCTCATCTTTTCAAACACTGTGTATCGTCGTCAATTTCGAGGACGAAATTTCATAAGGAGGGGAGGTTGTAAGATCCCAAATAATTAATAAATGAAATTAATTTCCTCTAATTATTATTTTGAAATAGTAAGGGTTGATGTGATTAATGTGGATAGTTACGGGTAAAATACGCAAATATTTCAAAATATATGCAAGTGGTTATAAAATATTCATTGTTGTGGGAATATTCGTTTGGTCGTGGAATATTCAGATCGCTTTGGGAATATTCAATTTATTTGCAAGCCTTGGCTATGTGTGGGCCCCATAACGATAAAGCGATTGGAGGAAGAAAATGACAAATATAAGTTGTTTAAAAATAATCTACAGTAGTTATTACCGCTACATCGTTGGAATACCGGTTGGTTAAAACACAGTAATACTCGTTGTTGAATCGGTAGACACCAGGTATTGCACCAATTATTGACTCTTACGTGAAGGCCTACTACTCAATAATGGTTACAAATAATTACTTGCTCAAAGGTTTTATTTTATTGATTCAATAATTGTCATATTGATATTTTATATTGTCATTGTTTTAATAATTGTCATTACACAATATTTTCATTGTCGAAACAATAATTCATATTATCTCGAATAATATTATTAGATAACATTATTGGCAATGTCTAGAAAGTTCGCTCTAAGGAGAGGTTTGGTCACCTAATTGCGCGCCAAGAAGGAGAAATTCTTATTGAAAGCCCCTCTTTCCTGGAACCGCTCGGTTGTCAATATTGTGATTCTCGTAATATTATTTGTGAATAATTAATTATTGATTCATATGATGAGAAAATATTGATTTTATGTGGATATAGATGGAGAAAATTTTTAATGTGACAATTGTTAAAAATTGAAATTTTATCTTTTCGATAAAATAATTCATTTAAATATATATTATTATATTTTAATAATATAATAATGGTGATATTTTTACAAAGAATGTGGGATATATGAGTATACGAGGAGGAAGAGTATTTTTGTTGCAATAAATGTTTAAAACATGTTAAACATGTCGGTTGACCCCATTTATTGATCCGAAATTTGATTATAACCTCTAAAATCACCCGCTTTATGGATTTCGATCAATTTTTGTTGGGAATTTAGAAAAACTTTCTTCCGCAAAGTTGTAGAGAATTGAATTTCCTATAAAACACGCGAGATTTGAATTTTCTGATAAAAGGCTATTTATTATGAATTATTGAAGTTCCGAGTTCAAATAATTGATTTTTGGAAGTTTTAAATATTTATATTAACAAAAACGTTTTTTTACATTTGCAAGCCTCATTAATCACATGTTAAGTTGCTTGAAATCAAAGTCTAGTATGCGTATGGAAAATTTTAATATATATTAATATTATATTAAATTTTCTGCTTTTGAATGTTCTAAGCAATTTCTATAAATAGGTCTTTAGGTTAGAATTGAAAATCACACCGAAAATCAAGTTTTCTCTCTATATTATCGAGTATTCTTGTGAGTATTTTGAGTATACTTTGAGTATTGCTATACGGTGAAAGTTCAAGATATAGTCTATATCCAATTATTCCAGCTTAAATCTCTGATCTTTCGAGGTAAGGGATGTTATTTTCTTCTCAAATGATATTATTTCTTCAATATCATTATCTTTGAAATATTGGTTGGAACTTTTTATCAAATTTGGAACTTTTTCATGTCGGGTTACTATTCATGAGTTACTATTCATGAGTTTACATTCACGAGTTACTATTCACGTAGTACTATTCACGAAGCGTGAAGATGTATTTTGTGAAATTTCTATCTTTTGTGTGTGAGAGTTACTATTCACGTATCGGCACTTATTCACGTATACGACACTATTCACGAATCACGGCACTATTCAATTTAAAAATGAAATTTCTTCTTTTTGTCCAAAATATCTATTGTGGATACTAGCTTTTTGATTGTATCCATGTTTTGATCATTCTTGAATTTTACACCACTATGATTATTTTTGAGGTATTTTTGGGCGTGGATAAAACAAAGTACTGAATCCTTAATCCTTAATCCTTGTCATTTTGTTTCAATCGGATTCATTTCTTTAAAAAAATATTTTTTCATCATCCTCAGTCTTAAATGATGATATTATTGAATATCTTTGGCCTGTAGTGCAAAGATGAATGATTTATGATGAATATCTTTGGCCCGTAGTGCAAAGATGAATGATTTCTGATGAATATCTTTGGCCTGTAGTGCAAAGATGAATGATTTCTGATGAATATCTTTGGCCTGTAGTGCAAAGATGAACAGTGTTTAGATGAACATGACCAATCGGTGAATGTCCTCGGCCACGTAGTCAAAGGATGAATTTTGATCTCGGATATATATTGATTGATGTTACAGGGGATAAAATAGACGATGAACTTTAAAATTCATACATAGAAGATAGTAGTTTGCATTCTCTACTTAACTCTTCTAATGAATTATTATTTCACTGCGAATATTGATTTAAAACTTGTTGTCTATTGTATTCTATTATATTTTTCCTGTTGAAGACTAACGATAATTTTGTTGTATATTATCTTAGTCATAATATTCTTTATCTTGGGCTAGTCGAGCTCACCCTTTTCCTTTTTGTTCCATTTTTCTTCTCGTGGAGGCGAGAATATAGCGAGTACGCAGTGGGGTATGGAATGAAAGTTCTAGGAGAGAGTTGTTTAGTAGTCCTCACCATTGTTGTAAAATAATGTACCAATAATTATGATGAGGATTTATTTGTATGTGGATATTGTCAGATGGCAATATCTCAGATTTAAACTCACAGCTTTACTATTGTAATAATAAAGTTGTAGTTGTTTCATGCATCTGTATTGACAACTCGTAATGGGGGATGTAGACCTATTTTGGGGGTGTCACAATAGTTGTGGGTAATATTTATAAATTTTGCAAAGACGCCAGTTGTTATATAATATTCGATTGGTGGGGAATATTACATTTGTTTGGGGAATATCCGTGATGCACGGTACACAATCATTGGTGGACCTATTAACGGAATTATTGTCGAATCGAGAAAACGACAAAAATACTTTTATGAAAATAACGGCGGAAGTTTTACCGTTAATCTGTTGAAACACCCGGTGTTAAAGTACAATGTCTGGCGTGGTTGCATAGTAGAAGCACACTGGTATTGATTATTGATGCTTACATGAAAAGTCACCGCTTATACTCAATTATTGCTACAAAGAATTAATGCATCATATCTCTCATATTATTGATTCAATTATTGTCACAGTATCATCTGCATAATATTTATTATTATTAAATCGATAATTGAGACAACAAAGTTATTCATATTATTATTTGTAATATTGACAATGTCTAGAAGTTCTGTCAAGGAGAGGTTTGGTCACCTAATTGTGCGCTAATAAGGAGAAATCCTTATCGGAAAGCCCCCTCTTTCCTGGGAACTACCTGGTTGTTAAATATTATGAGTTATAATATTAATGATGAATAAGTTGTGTTCATTAAAGATGAAATTGATTGTTCCATTGTATTGGGATTATTAGTGTTAGTGGAAATTGACATTTATTTCGATGATAATTGATGTATGGAGGTTATATTGTTCACTCGGGTATTCGAAGCACTTTTCGTGTCGGAGTACTATTCACGAGTTACTATTCACGGGGTACTATTGATTCACATTCTTATACTATTAGGGGTGGTGGTGCAAGATTGATAATACTTGCATGACAAAGTTAAAAATAGAGGTATAGTTGAAGGTACTATACTGTAATTAATTTTTTCACATGATTATACTATTTATTCACATGATTGTACTATTGATTCACATGATTTACTATTAGGAGAGTTGGTGCAAGATTGATAATACTTGCAGGACTAAATTAAAAATGAAAGAAAAGTTGGAGGTATTGTACTATAATTTTTCGAGCCCCAAAACGTGCAATTATCAAAACTATATTTTCCTATAAATAGAAGCTCATTCTTCCTTCATTTCTCACCAATTCACTAAAAGCTATAGAGCAATTATTATAGAGAAAATTATAGAGAGAAAGAAGAAAAGTATTCTCGCTACTTCACTACTTCTATATCCAGTTTTTCTAAGGTAGGGAATATTATTTGTTGTACTCGGTAGGGAGTATTATTTCTTTTGTATTCATGAAGAGAACTTCTTTATTCCATTCTTTATTATTCTCGTTGAATAACTTGTATACTGAGCTACCCTATACTTGGTGACATTCTTCTTTTATTCCGCCTTTATTATTCATTGGAATATCCTGTCTGCATGCGCTTTACTGTGGGACTGATTTCGCCTTTTTATTATTCTCATTGGAATATCCTGTCATGCATGCGTTTACGCCGGGACCGGTTCCGCCTTTTTTATTATTATTCTGCTGGAATATCCTCGTCTGCGGCGCTTTTACGGACTGATTCCGTCCTTATTAGTATTCTGTTGGAATAACCTGTCTATGCGAAGTACCACATGCATGGTGATTTCTGTTGTTATTCCATTCTTTATTATTCTGTTGGAACATCCTGTTGGTGCGAATTTCGCCTGACCTGGTTCCGTTATTTAGTATTCTGTTGGAATAACTCCGCCTACATCGGTACCGCATGCATGGTGATTTCTTTTGTTATTCCATTCTTTATTATACTCGATTGGTTAAAGTTTTGACTTATACTCCATGAAATTAGTGGAATATCCTTGATATTTGCGCTTCATCCAAAGATCTTTTCATGGAAATATTCTTCCGAGCATTCTTGAATTTTACTCTCTACAAAGCAAAGATCATGTTGACAATTTGACGTTAGCGGCCTTTAGATAAATTAATTCTTGAACTTGTTTTATTGAGTTCTTATATCATTGTCATCATCCTCATGTTTATTTTTTTTGAAAGTCATCTGTGGCCTGTAGTGCATAGATGGACTTGGTATGATTATGACTAGGGATTATTTGGTATAATCATAACCGTAATTGCTGCATCATATCTCTCATATTATTGATTCAATTATTGTCATAGTATCATCTGCATTATATGTTATTTTATTAAATCAATAATTGAGATGACAAAGTTATTCATATTATTAAATTGTAATATTTACAATGTCTAAGTTCTGTCAAGGAGGGTTTGGTCACCTAATTGCGCTACCATAGGGAGAAATCCTTATTGGAGCCCCCTCTTTCACGAAAGCGACTTTAGTTGATAAATATTGTGAGTTATAATATTAATGATAAATGTTATTAAATTGAAGTTGTGTTCGGAGTTGAATTTGGAGACGCGGACGTGATATTTGAGTCCAAAACGATGAAATTAGTAAAATAGTCTATAAACACAAAATTTTCCGAATTCACTATTTGGTCAAAAAAGTCAATGATTGACTTTTTTTTGGAAAAGTCAAACTTCAAACTTTCAAAATTTATATTTTTGATAAAAATGGTTTCATTGTGTTGGAATTATTTGTGTTAGTGAAAATCGACAATTATTTCGATAATAATTGATGTCCGGAGGTTATATTGACCAATCGAAATTTAACCTGATAAATGAGCAATTGATTGCTATTATTTCACATGATTATAACTATTTGTTCACATGTGTATACTATTGTTTCACATTCTTGTTACTATTAGGGGAGTTGGTGCAAGATTGATAATACTTGCATGACTAAGTTAAAAATAGAGGTATAGATGGAGGTACTATACTGTAATTCGTATTTTCACATGTCTAGAACTATTGATTCACATAATTTACTATTGAATCACATTATTTACTATTAGGGGAGGTGGTGCATGTTTGATAATACTTCCATGACTAAATTAAAAATAAAGGAAAACTTGGAGGTATTGTACTGAAATTTTTCGAGCCCCAAAACGTGCAATTATCGAAACTATATTTTTCTATAAATAGAAGCTCATTCTTCCTTCATTTTTCACCAATTCACAAAAGCTTTAGAGCGATTATTATAGAGAGAGAAGAAGAAGAGAAGTTCTGCTACCTCACTTTCCAAAGATCCAGCTTTTTCCAAGGTAGGGAATATTATTTCTTTCTTATCTATGAAGAGAACTTCATTATTCTATTCTTTATTATTCTGTTGAATAACTCAGATACGCCGAGCTACCCTATACTTGGTGAAATTCTTCCGTTGTTCCATTCTTTATCATTCTCATTGGAACATCCTGTTCATGCGTTCTACGCTTGGGACCGGTTCCGCTCTTTATTATTCTGCTTGGAATATCCTCATGCATGCGTTTTACGGGGACCGATTCCGCCTTTTTATTATTCTCGCTGGAATATCCTCATCTATGCGCTTTTACACCTACCGATTTCGTCTTTTTATTATTCTCATTGGAATATCCTCGTACATGCATTTTACGCCGGGACCGATTCCGTTATTTATTATTCTTGGAATAACCTCACCTTTGATTTGCCTATCGCATGCACGGTGATTTCTTTTGTTATTTCATTCCTTATTATACTCAATTGGTTAAAGTTTTGACTTCTATACTCCATGAAATTAGTGGAATATCCTTGATATTTGCGCTTCATCTAAGATCTTTTCATGAAAATATTTTTCCGAGCATTCTTGAATTTTACTCGCAGCGCGAGATCATGTTGACAATTTGGACGTTATTAGTTCCTGGATAAATTAATTCTTGAACTTGTTTTATTGAATTCTTATATCATTGTCATCATCCTCATGTTTATATTTTGTTGAAAGTCATCTGTGGCCTGTAGTGCATAAATGGACTTGGTATGATTATGATCAGGGATTATTCGGTGTAATCATGACCGTAATATTACAAATGATGTGGTAAAAGTGTTCATTGGCCCGTAGTGCATTGATGGACAGTTTTTGGTCTGATTATGGCTATGGATTCTCTTCGGCCAAGGGTACAAAGATGAATTGTTTTATGGCATGATCAGGACCGTTGATGAAAACACAATTATCTTTGGCCCGTAGTGCATGGATAATTCGTGGTCGTGATACTAAAAATATCCTTGGCCTGTAGTGCAGGGATGAGTTAATGATGTGGATTATTTATTAAGCTGAGTCTCGGCGATAAAATTGATGATAAACTTTTTAAATCATAGAAGATAGTATATTTATATTTTACTTGTCTCTTCTAATGGATTGTTTATTTCGCTGCAGTTTTTGATCTAAAACTTGTTGTCTATTATATTCTATCAGTTGTTATACTATTGAAGGCTAATGATAATTTATTCTGCATTATCTTAGTCATAATATTTCTTACTGGGCTAGTTCAGCTCACCCTTTCTTTCACTGTTCTCTTCAGGAAATGAGAACGTAGCTGGGACGAGTCGGGGAACGAAGTGATGGTCCTATATGGTGCATTAGTAGTCCTCATTATTCTGTGAAATAGTGTGATAATAATTATAATGAGGACTCCTTTTGAGTTTGTATACTCTCTAATAGACAATATTTGTATTCAAACTCACAGTTTATGTTTTGTCGTATTGTACACGATAGTTGTATTATTAAGTTGTATTTGAATTCTGTACCATGTATCTGGCGACTCAAGATGGGTGATGTATACCTATTTTGGGGGCGTCACAAATACTTTCATCCATCCTCCCCGGATGAGATTTCTCTCACCCACCCTTTTCCTTTTCTGTCTACTTTCGGATGAGAGCTTGTGTTTTGGTGTGTTTTTTTCCATTCTATTTGGCTGCATTTTATAGCCAACAATGAGGGAAGGAGAAGTAAATGAGGAGAAGGTTGATGAAATTTTCAAAGGGCCAAGTACATAGAAAATTTAAAGGGCCAAGGAACAATAAATGGGTGAGGACTTTGACCAACAATCTCCCCCTCCGAACCCATTAGAGGATGTATTCACCATGACTCTGTCACTTGGAGTTGATTCCTGTGTCAAATTCAACTCTTGAAGAAACCAAAACATTTCGTTATCAACTCATTAATAGATAAAGCAATACACTTTTACAACTTGGACTGTCAGAACACGGCTCCCCCTGCAATAATTAAGTAAACAAATACCCCGAAGTGGACTTCTTCTTTTCGAAACCTGTTATGTATGCTTCTGTATAAACTTTCAAGACTGAATTTGCACGTCAAACCATAACTCCTCGGTTGGAGTTAATCCCAACGAAGCCATGACTCAACTCAAGGTTTTTGGAATTTTTAACTTTCTTCATGTCCGACTTTATCTCATCGACATGACTTTTCTTTATGGGAGGATCTAACTCAAACCTGATAGATTTTTGTTTGTCAAATTCTTTCACAACCGCTTTGTATTCTGGCTGCGAGCTATCACTTTTCTTCTTCACGTTTGGTATCCATTTAAAGTGAAGAGCTTTCTTCTCGTGGTTCTCATGCATGGTTTTTTTTCCATCTTGCATGACTTTATTCCACATCTTTCTTTTTGTTTGCCCAATTCCCCCATCTTTAACACCTTCCACATGCGCCTGCATTGTATAAAGAGTGCCTATCTTCTTACCTCTAGTCACAATTAGAGACCTTTTAGCGAGCGCCAATTCTTTCCTCATTAAGAATTAAACATCTTCTCTTCAATCATCGCAGATCACCAATTCTCGGCTAACCACTCTTGGAACTAATTCTTGGCTAACCTATCAAGAATTCAATATCACCATCGAGAGCACCTCAAGGGAAACACCAACCCTTTATCGAGAATTCACCATGTCATCGTGTGTTCTTTTGAAGAGACTAATTTAATCATGGCTACAGCTAATTCCTACATGGAATTTATCAAAAACAACCAAACAAATAACCTTAGCTTTGACACCACTTGTTGGAAAAAAAATCACCTCCCAAATACTGTTATTTTTGATAAATTAAATGAATAAAATATCAGCACATGCCAAACAGATTAAATTTGTCTACCAGAATAATAATCACTGCAGAAAATAATAAGTAGAAAATATCTAACCATGAGACACCAATATTTTACGTGAAAACCCTTCTAAAACTAAGAGATAAAATCCACGAGACGATCTCTGAAAAATTCAGTAGACTAAACTTAGATAATACAAAGATATCTTAATTTGAGTATAGACCCAAATTACTTTACCACAATAACTATGTGATGGAACCCAAATAAAATACATATTTATTTGAACTATATTTCTCTTTATTTTTCTCTTTTTTTGTTGTTCTCTTCCACCCTCTCCCGGATTGAATTACTTTCATCCATCCTCCCCGGATGGGATATCTCTCACCCACCCTTTTCCTTTTCTCTCTACTCTTGAATGAGAGCTTGTTTTTTGGTGTGTTTTTTTCCATTCCAATATTTGGTTGCCTTTTATAGAGGAGAAGTAAATGAAGGAAAGATTGATGGAATTTTCAAAGGGCCAAGTGCATGGAAAATTCAAAGAGGCAAGGAATAATAAATGGGTGAGGATAGTTGGTTGCAAATATATATATATATATATATATATATATATGATACCAAAATTAATGAGGCTCATAAGTATAAAAGAACAATTACAATGTATGTACCTCTCTTTTGGTTGCTGAGGACTTGAATGCCTTTTTTGGCATTTTATAACTGTATGCAATATTATAATCACAAGCTTAATTGTAGCTCATTATTAACTCCTTTCGTTTCATGTTCTTAGCTCTGTTAAGTGAATTAAAAAGAACTATTAACTGAATTTTATAATTGAAAAAGGGTAAGTAGTTACTAAAAGTGCTGATAGGCTATAGACATCAGAAGTTTGCCATATTCCAAAAGCAAGTTGCATAGATTATCACCTCCATAGTACATTGGATACGACACCTTAAAATATATATAAACTGTGCCCTGCGTCTGCAATCATAAGTATTAAAGAAAAAAATATTAGTAGTATACAAAATAATTACACGCACATATATATATATATATATATATATAATTATTAAATAATCACTATGTTTTATTATGTATCATAGTCGATGTATCTATGTGGTTGTCCACAGGAGAAATTATGAACGACCTAGATTTATTGTTTTTAACAATTTTGTCTTTATTTGTAACAAGTATAAATTTTTGCAAAAAATATACAAAAATAAAAAATAATAATTGGTGTGTCCATTTGTAATAATTACTTGGACATATATATATATATATATATATATATATATATGAAATGAAAAAAAATGCGCTTTAACTTTCTTGAAATCAGAAGGAGATGATCAAATATAACAAATTGGTGCATCTCAGCCTCGACGACATATATATGATGCAGCCTTCTTTCTTTTTATATTTATTAGAAATGGGTTTGATAAAATATATATTTATGTGTTTAAATTTATTAAGAATTGAATGAGAAAATTGACGGGCCGGGTCGGGGTCGGGTTAGTGGGCGGTTGACGCGTCCTAACGGTAATAAACTGCCTAATTATTCTATAAATAAACTATGTGGGATTACATTTTCTGCATAAGTTTGATAACACCGCTTACGCTTTCTGCGTTCCGCCTGCTCTTCCTTCTGAAAAATCTCGTTCCTTCCCTTCTGCAAATATCTCGTTTCTGCAGATAATTCACGTTTTCCATTTGACAGAGTTCCGTTCTGCAAAGAATTTTCCCGTCCCTTACTCTGCAAATCCCATTTCTGTTCTACAACTTTCGTTTTGGTGTGAGGTTTTTTCCAATATTTTATTTACATGCATCAATATTATAACTTGTAGTTTTCATGCATCATTAATGTAAGTTCAGTGCATAAACATTGAAATTGGTTCGATGTGTTCTTAATTTTGAAGTGCTTCTAATTAAGAACTGAAAATCCGTTTTATCTTGGGAAGCAATTATTCAATTAATCCTTAGCACCTGTGAGGGAATAAATTTGTTTTAAGGAGACTTTGTGAATTCAAAGGACTCGGATTTATTCATTAATATTTTCTGTGTTATATATATATAAAATTATGTTCTGTTTTATTATATTTATATATATATATATATATTAAATAATACTATATATTACAGATAACAATTTTAAAAAGATTAAAGCAATAAGAAGCGATAGAGGCGGTGAATATGAATCACCATTTGAAGAGATATGCTCTACTCATGGTATTATTCACTAAACTACCGCTCCTTATTCACCTCAATCTAACGGTATTGCTGAACGCAAGAACCGAACATTGAAAGAGATGTTGAATGCTATGTGAAACAGTTCTGGAGCACCCCAGAATTTGTGGGGGGAAGCTTTACTTTCTGCCAATTATATTCTTAATAAAGTGCCTCATAAGAAAACTCACAAAACACCTTATGAATTATGGAAAGATCATAGACCTAGCTATAAATACTTAAGAGTGTGGGGGTGTCTAGCAAAAGTGATGGTTCCTAAACCTAAAAAGGTTAAGATAGGACCAAAAACAATTGATTGTGTATTCATTGGTTATGTAAATAACAGCAGTGCTTATCGCTTTCTTGTTCATAAATCTGAAATTAATGATACTCATGTTAATACATTTATTGAATCAAGAGATGCATCATTCTTTGAGAATATTTTTCCATATAATGAAAATAAAAATTCAAATTCAAACAAAAGACCTTTGGATGCTACTAGTAATAATCCTGAAAATATAGACAAAGAGTTTGTATTGGATGAACCTAGACGTAGCAAAAGGGCAAGGACTTCAACGTCTTTTGGTCCGGATTTTTTAACATTTTGTTAAAACGATCCTCGAACGTCTGAAGAAGCGATATCCTCTCCAGATGCTTCTCATTGGAAAGAAGCAATAAATAGCGAAATTGAGTCCATTATGCAAAATCATACATGGGAACTGGTGGACCTTCCACCTGGTTCAAAACCCTTAGGGTATAAATGGATTTTCAAAAAGAAGATGAAAGCTGATGGCTCAATTGATAAATAAAAAGCAAGGCTTGTTGTTAAAGGCTATAGACAAAAGGAAGGATTGGATTATTTCGACACTTATTCACCTGTTACAATAATTACATCTATTCGGATGCTAATAGCAATAGCATCTTTAAATAGACTTGAAATACATCAAATGGATGTAAAGACTGCATTCTTAAATGGTGAAATTAATGAAATGGATGTAAAGACTGCATTCTTAAATGGTGAATTAGATGAAGAAATATATATGGAACAATCTGAAGGTTTCATAGCTCCTGGACAAGAGAGGAAAGTATGCAAACTTGTTAAATCCTTGTATGGATTAAAACAAGCACCAAAACAATGGCATGAGAAATTTGATAATGTTATGTAATAAAATGGATTTAAAATCAATGAGTGTGATAAATGTGTTTATGTCAAAAGTACTCAAAAGGAATATGTCATTGTTTGTCTTTATGTGGATGATATGTTAATCATGGGTAGCAATAATGAAGTTATCAACTCAACAAAACGTATGTTGTCAAATAAATTTGATATGAAAGACTTGGGGGTTGCTGATATAATTTTAGGAATCAAGATTTCTAGAATCTGTGATGGAATTATATTATCTCAATCTCATTACATTGAGAAAATACTTGAAAATTTTAACAAGTATAATATAATTCTAAATAAGATCCCAGTTGATATAAATCTTCATCTAGCTAAAAATGAAGGTGATAGCATATCTCAACTAGAATATTCTCGTATAATAGGCAGTTTAATGTATGTCATGAATCAGTCTTTAGACCGAGATATAGCTTATTCTGTAAGTAAGCTAAGTAGGTATACGAGTAATCCAGGTAAAGATCACTGGAAAGCAATTTTGAGAGTTTTAGGATATTTAAAACATACTCAAAAATATGGACTGCACTATACAAGATATCCAGCAGTATTGGAAGGATATAGTGATACTAATTGGATATCTGATAATAAAGACTCGAAATCCACACGTGGATATGTCTTTACCCTTGAAGGTGCTGCGGTATCTTGGAAATCCTCAAAACAAACGTGTATTACAAGGTCTACAATGGAATCAGAATTCATTGCGTTAGACAAAGCTGGAGAAGAAGCTGAGTGGCTTCGTAATTTTTTAGAGGATATTCCAAATTGGTCAACACCTGTGCCAGCTATATGTATACACTATGATAGCCAATCAGCGATTGGAAGAGCACAGAGTCATTTATATAACGGTAAGTCACGCCATATACGACGAAGACATAATACCGTTAGACAATTGCTCTCAAATGGAATTATCTCAATTGACTATGTAAAGTCAAAAGATAATATTGCGGATCCGCTTACAAAAGGTTTAACAAAAGAGCAAGTGGAAAAATCATCAAAGGGAATGGGTTTAAAGCCTACTGTTTAAATAAGATTAGTCATAGTGGCAACCCAACCTAGCTGACTAGAGATCCCAAGATCTAGGTTCAATAGGCAAACCGAACTATGTAGTACTCAGTAAAGCACTGAGGAGATATTTACTCCTAACCATTCCTATTATGAGACGGTGCACATCTTCCACGAGAATCAGGATAAGTTACACTTTTAATAATCTTTATATCTTGAAATATGTTCAAGTGGGGTATTGCAGGATACTCTTGATAGAAGTCACCTACGTGAGTAAGAAGGGGGCCACTTCTGTGAGAATTTTGAAGGTTGAATTCTCTAATATGCTTACGGAACCAAGAGGTGTTTCAAGGCCAAAATGAACACAAACGTGAGAACCAATTATGTCTGAAGAGAAATTTTATGAATTCTATTGTCTTGGTTTACACGAAAAGCTGACAGTTCAAAGACATCAAGTCTACTGATTAGCCAATCCGATAGATTTTACTAGGGCAAGTTCAAAGCCACTAGGCTACTTAACCTGATGAAATATCTTTTCTCATGTACTCGAACTAGTGTCTGCATATTCATAACATATTTTACATATTGTAAAGCCAATTTTACATTCATGTGGGGGATTGTTGAAAATGAGTTTGATAAAATATATATTTATGTGTTCAAATCCATTAAGAATTGAATGAGAAAATTGACGGTAAAGCCGGCCTGCCTGGCTCGGGGTTAAGTGGGCGGTTGACGTGTCCTAACGGTAATAAACTGCCTAATTATTCTATAAATAAACTATGTGGGATTACATTTTCTGCATAAGTTTGATAACACCGCTTACATTTCTGCGGCCCGCCTCGCTTCCTTCCTTCCGAAAAATCCCATTCCTTCCCTTCCTTAAAATCCTGCTTCGCAGATAATTCCGCTTTTCCGCTTTGACAGAGTTCCGCTTCGCAAAGAATTTTCCGTCCCTTACTCGCAAATCCTGCTTACGTTTCTACAACTTTCGCTTTGGTGTGAGATTTTTCCTATATTTTATTTACATGCATCAATATTATAACTTGTAGTTTTCATGCATCATTAATGTAAGTTCAAAGGTATAAACATTGAAATTGGTTCGATGTGTTCTTAATTTTGAAGTGTTTCTAATTAAGAACTGGAAATCCGTTTTATCTTGGGAAGCAATTATTCAATTAATCCTTAGCACCTGTGAGGGAATAAATTTGCTTTAAGGAGACTTTGTGAATTCAAAGGACTCGGATTTATTCATTAATATTTTCTGTGTTATATATATATATAAAATTATGTTATGTTTTATTATATATATATATATTAAATAATACTATATATTACAGATAACAATATGATCCTGAACTGGGTCCTCAAATCGGAAGGATTTTATAGTTTAATGAAAGGAAATAAATAAATAATAAATAGTTTTGCTCCTTTGACCTAAACTCGGTTCCTGAACTTCTTTAAATTAAGGAAAAATTAATAACCAAACAAAGATAGAAACTTGGAGCCCCAGGAACAAGTCTTTGATAGAATAAGACTAGCTAGTTCAAGGCTTAGCCAAGGCCGGATGGGATCGCAACAGGCTACACCTAATTAATTAAACAGCATAAACTTGGCTGGCGGAAGTAAGTGCGTGCGTGCGTGCCTGCCTGCCTAGTTGCATCTGGCTGGTCAACCCATGACACCAAAAATTGATTAAGAACACCCTACATAGAACGTAATTAAGGGGATAAAAAACCTGTGTGTGCTACCAAAATCTATTTCAAAATATATTATCAAGACCAAGTTAACTTTAATTTAAAGTCAATCAGTGCATCAATTTCGTGAAGATTTTTTACATTAATAATTGTCTAACGTCAAAATTTGTCCGCACGCCGAACACCAAACAATGAACCTAACCAATACAGTAAACAAACGGCAAAACGAATGAAATATCCACTATAGTTGACAGATTTTACTAATTGAACAATTGAACTTTTAATTTTTCAAATTACCCTACTAAATTAATTATTATTTTGAAATTAGGTCATTCCGTTAAAAAAAATAAACGGATGTTAATTTTTTATCTACAAAACTAATGAATTACCCACTGTAGTTGACACGTTTTACTGATTACACCATTAAACTTTTAATTTTTTAAATTACCCCATTAAACTAATTAAAAATAATTATTTTAAATATTTTTAAAAATAAATATTATTTTCAATAAAAATATTAGAAACTTTAATTTTTTCATAAAATGAGTAAAGTTTCATAAAATATATATTTTAAAAATCAAAGTTTTATGAAACCTTACTGATTTTAAAAAAATCTATTTTTTTCTTTTGAAAGTAAAGTTTATTTTTTGAATCTATATTTCATAAAATTGTACTCATTTTTTAAATATGAAAAATTTTCCTATTTTTTCTTGAAAATAATATTTATTTATAAAAATTATTATTTTCTTTTTTTGAAAAAATTGAATCAGCTTTTTTTATTTATCTTTGATTTTTTTTTTTTTTTATTTCTCTTTTTAGTTTTTGTTTTTAAAATTTCTCATATTAAGAATGAGTCATTCTGTTAAAAAATTAAGTAGACATTAATTTAATTTAAAATCACTTTAATGTTTTTTGAATCTATATTTTATGAAACCTTACTCATTTTATGGGGAAAAAATTCTAATATTTTTTACTTAAAATAATAATTATTTTCAAAAATATTTAAAATAATCATTTTTAATTAGTTTGATGGGATAATTTGAAAAATTAAAAGTTCAATGGTGTAATCAGTAAAATGTGCCAACTACAATGTGTAATTCATTAGTTTTGTAGATAAAAAATTAACGTCTGTTTATTTTTTTAACGGAATGACCCAATTTCAAAATAATAATTAGTTTAGTGGGGTAATTTGAAAAATTAAAAGTTCAATGGTGTAATCAGTAAAACCTGTCAATTACAGTGGGTATTTCATTAGTTTTATCATAAACAAACAATCACACCAAAAAGCTTGACGTCCAGAGCTGTCGGGAAATAGCTCCGGTGTAAGAATAAGTACGAGTAAGAAAACGTCAACAATTGAGGTATGTAACTACTCTAGTGCGTAAGAGTAATAATTGTGTAAATTGTACTTGAAACTTGAATTATGACCAAGTATTTATAGCAGATTGCACCTCCTTCATGCACTACGTACGCTTTTCCCGAATAGGAATAGGAGTCTTATGTAAAGTTCTCTTATAAGTAAAAACTTCATAATTGAATTACGTTTGGTTTCCTTAAAAGTAGGAAGTCAAATAGGATAAGAAAGTCATAAGTTAATTAGAACTGTAGGTTTCTTAATTAGAATGTCAAGACTTCTGGTCAAAATATTCGGCCTCACGACAAGGGTCCCCCGAACCCTCCGGACCCAATAAATCACACTCCAACATTGCCCCACATTCTCCTATTATAAAGAATTTATAATAAAAGAGTAATTCCAGAAAATGATCCACTCGCCTTGTTTACCAAGATTCCAATCATGGTCCAGAGACCTAATGTAAGACCTCAAGTTTTATGAATAAAGATTAATTTTTCTCGAAATATATTTTTGAATATTATGGTGTGAATTTGATTTAATGTTATAGTTGTGGGTAATATTTACAAATTTTGCAAAGTAAGCAAGTGGTTTTAAAATATTCGATTGGTCGGGGAATATTCGTTTTAATAGGGAATATTCAATGCGACTCAAGACAATCATTAGTGGACCCCACAACGGAAGTATTATCGTAGTTAGAAAATGACGAAATATCTTTTTATAAAAATAACGACAAAAGTTTTATTTGTTAAACCGTTGAACTACCCTTAGTAGTAAAAAATACGAATACGCTGGCGTGGCTAGTTGTATAGTAGGGTGGGTAAAAGTACGATAATTACGTGAGAAAGTCACTCGCTTATACTCAATTATTACTACGATAATTCTTTATAATAATATCTCTCATATTTTTGATTCAATTATTGTCACAGTATCATCTGCATAATTTTTTATATTATTAAATCAATAATTGAGACGACAAAGTTATTTATATTATTATTTGCAATATTGACGATGTCTAGAAAGTTCTGTCGAGAAAAGGGGTTTGGTCACCTAATTGCGCGCCTGAAAGCCCCTCTCTTGGGAATGATCTGGTTGTTAAATATTGTGAGTTATAATCCATTGTGTTGGGATTATTTGTGTTAGTAGAAATTGACATTTATTTTGATAATAATTGATTTCTGGAGGTTATATTGACCAATCGAATAATTAATCAGATAAATGAGCAATTAATTGCTATTAGTTCACACGCATATAACTATTTGCTCACATGAATGGAACTATTGGTTCACATGCATTACTATTAGGGGAGGTGGTGCAAGATTGATAATACTTGCATGAATAAATTAAAAACAAAGGAAAAGATGAAGGTACTATACAGTAATAATTCGAGCCCCAAAACGTGCAATTATCGAAACTATGTTTTCCTATAAATAGAAGCTCATTCTTCTTTCATTCTCACCAATTCACTAAGACTCACAAGAGCAATTATAGAGAGAAACAATAGAGAGAAAGAAGAAGAGTATTCTGTTACATCACTATTTCAGTATCCAGTCTTCTTCTAAGGTAAGGGATATTATTTTTATTCAGTATTTATAAGGAATAATATTTTCTTCCATACTCTGTAGTATGTGAGTAATATTATTTCGTCTCATATTCTTGATTCTACACTCATTCTGTTAAAGTATTGCTTCTATACTCCGTGAAAATAGTAAAATATCCTTGATATTTGCGCTTCATCCAGTATCTTTTCATGAAAATATTATTATGAGCATTCTTAAAAATTATTGATCTTTTCATGCCGGAATACTATTCACGGGTACTATTCATAAAGTACTATTCACGGGGTACTATTGTAAGAACCCAACTTATTATTAATGAAATTTAATTTTCTCTATTTATTATTTTGAAATAGTAAGGGTTGATTTGATTAATATGGATAGTTATGGGTAAAATACGCAAATATTTCAAAATAAGCAAGTGGTTATAAAATATTCGTTTGGTCGTGGAATATTCTTGCTGTCGGGGAATATTCATACGACGGCGCAGTCTTTTGTGGGCCCCATAACGGAAAGCGGTTGGATGAAGAAAACGACAAATATAAGTTATTTAAAAATAACTACGTAGTTATTACTGAAGTTAATACTATTAAAATACTTTCGGTGGTTAAAACACAAGAAGGCACCAGATTATTGCACCAATTATTTATTCTTACGTAAGAAGGCACTTTACTCAATAATGGTTACGATAATTAATCTTTGTTAAGATTATTTTATTTTATTGATTTAATAATTCTTTGCGTTGATATTTTATATTCTTTGTTGTTTCAATAATTGTCATTACACAAGATTTTTCAAGATCGAAGCAATAATTCATATTATCCTGAATAATATTATTAGATAACATTATTGGCAATGTCTAGAAAGTTACATGCAGGGAGAGGTTTGGTCACCTAATTGCTTGCCAAAGAAGGAGAAATTCTTATTGGAAAGCCCCTCTTCCTGTGAACCCACACAGTTGTCAATATTGTGATTCTCGTAATATTATTTGTGAATAATTAATTATTGATTTATATGATGAGAAAAATATTGATTTTATGTGGATATAGATGGAGAAAATTTTTAATGTGACAATTGTTGAAAATTGAAATTTTATCTTTTTCTGATAAAATAATTCATTTAAATATATTATTATATTTTAATAATATAATAATGATGATATTTTTACGATGAATGTGGGATATATGAGTATATATGGAAGAGGAGTATTTTTGTTATCAAAAATATTTAAAGCATGTTTTATGTGTCGGTGGACCCCATTTCTTGACTGAAATTTGATTATAGCTTGTAAAATCGCCCGTTTGTGGATTTCGGTCAATTTCTGTTTGGAATTTGGAAAACCTTCCTTCTGCAAAGTTGTAGATAATGGAATTTCCTATAAAAAAATGTGAGGTTCGAATTTTTTGACAAAAGGGCTATTTATTGTGAATTATTGAAGTTCCAAAGCTCCGAAATAATTGATTTTTGGAAGTTTAAAATATTTTTAATTACAAAAACGTATTTTTCATTTTGTGGCCCTTATGTAACATGTGATAGAGGCTGAAATCAGTTGGAAGAAGTGTGCGTATGAGATTTTGGAAAAATATAATAATATTTAATAAATTTTCTACTTTGGTGTTCTAAGCATTTTCAGTATAAATAGGGTCTTAGGTTAGAATTGAAAATCACAAATGAAACCAAGTTTTCTCTCTATTATCGAACGTATTCTTGTGAGTATTTTGAGTATATTTTGAGTATTGCTATACGGTGCAAGTTCAAGTCATAAATTATATCCTGTTTTTTAAATTTAGAAGACTTGATCTTTCGAGGTAAGGGATATTATTTTTTCAGAATGATATTATTTCTTCAATATCATTATCTTTGAAATATTGATCTGAAGTTTTTATCAAATTTGGAACTTTTGGTGTCTGAGTTACTATTCACGATACTCTGCACTATTCACGTATACGACACTATTCACGAATCTAAGACTATTCATCGAAAAATAAAAATTTTCCTTTTCGCCTAAAAAATATTTATTGTAGATACTAGCTTTGATTGTATCCATGTTTTGATCATTCTTGAATTTTACACCACTATGATTATTTTTGAGGTATTTTTGGACATGGATAAAACAAAGTACGAATCCTTAATCCTTAATCCTTGTCATTTTGTTTCACCGGATTCGCTTTTTAAAAATATTTTCATCATCCTCGCCTTAAATGATGATATTATTGAATATCTTTGGCACGTAGTGCAAAAGATGAATGATTTCTCGATAAATATCTTTGGCCCAGTAGTGCAAAGATGAGCAGTGTTTAGATGAACATGACCAATGATGAATATCTTGGCCTCAGTAGTGCAAAGATGAATATTTGATTCCGGATATATATTGATTGATGTTACAGGATAAAAAGATAGACGATGAACTTTTAAATTCATACATAGAAGATAGTAGTTTGCATTCTCTACTTAACTCTTCTAATGAATTATTATTTCATTGCGAATATTGATTTAAAACTTGTTGTCTATTGTATTCTATTAGATTTTTCCTGTTGAAGACTAACGATAATTTTTGTATATTATCTTAGTCATAATATTCTTCTCTGGGCTAGTTGAGCTCACCCTTTTTCCTTTTTGTTCCATTTTTCTTCTCGTGATGCGAGAATATAAGCGAGTATGCAGCCTGGGGAATATGGAATGAAGGTTTTAGAGAGAGTTGTTTAGTAGTCCTCACCATTTTGTAAAATAATGTATCAATAAATGTGATGAGGATTTATTTGAGTATAGATATTGTCTAGAAGATAATATTTGTATTCAAACTCACAGTTTTACTGTTGTAATAATAAAGTTGTAGTTGTTTTTGTACCATGTATTGACAACTCAGAATGGGTGATGTATACCTATTTTGGGGGCGTCATAACTATTCACAAAGTACTATTCACGGGGTACTATTAACACAGTACTACTCTCGAAGTACTATTCACTTGGGTACTATTCACTCGGGGTACTATTCATGACAAAAATTAATTTCTTTGTTGTTCAAATCATTTTTGATACAATATTATTCTTGAATTTTACTCTACAAAGCAGTATTATGTTGACAATTTGGACATTATTGAATTCTGGATAAATTAAATTATAAATCTTTAAAAATTTATCCTTTGTTTTCTTTTTATTGAATTCTTGTATCATTGTCATCATTCTCATGCTTATATTGTGATGAAAGTCATATTTGGCCGTAGTGCATAGATGGACTGTTGATTGGTATGATTATGACTAGGGATCATTCGGTATAATCATGACCCGTAATGTTACAAATGTTGTGGTAAAAGTCCTCAATGGCCTGTAGTACATTGATGGACAGTTGTTGGTATAATTATGACCAGGGATTATTCGGTCTTGGCCCATAGTGCATGGATAATTTAGTGATGTAATATTTTTATTAAGTTAAGTCTCAGCGATAAAATTGATGATAAACTTTTAAATAATAGAAGATAGTAGATATCATGCTCTGCTTGACTCTTCTAATGGATTGCTTGTTCCGATGTAGTTGTTGATCTAAAATTTGTTGTCTATTGTATTATATCAGTTGTTATACTGTTGAAGGCTAACGATAATTTATTCTGCATTATCTCAGTCATAATATTTCTTACTGGGCTAGTTGAGCTCACCCTTTGCTTTCATTGTTCTCTTCAGGAAATGAGAAAGTAGTCGGGACTAGTTGGGGAATGGAGTGACGGTCCGAGATGGTGGCTGTAGTAGTCTTCACTATTTTATAAAATAGTGTGATAATAATTTTAATGAGGACTCCTTTGAGTTTGAATACTGTCTATTAGACAATATTCGTGTAAAAACTCTCAGCTCATGCTGTATAATTAAGTTTGTATTTGTATTCAGTACCATGTATTTGGCGACTCAAGATGGATGATGTATACTTATTTTAGGGGAGTCACACCTAACCTGCTTTATATCTCCATTGTATGGCTCTCGACCTATAGGAGCCTTTATATGAGGCTTCTGATAGGTACTTAATTCGTACATTTTATTATCCATAATTTTGTCATTTTAATTATATTATTTTATTTAATTAATATGTTTTATTTTGATTTATAGAATTTAATATTTTGTTACAATAAATTCAAAATCTTGGCGATCAAGCGATATTTAATGTTCTTATTCATGTAAAGAAATATCCAGGAAAAATCCTACAACGAGAAGGAAATATGTAGAACAATCTTGGTGTGCAAGTCAAATCTAGCAAGAGAAACAAAAATATATCCAAAAGATTTCTTTGAGAAGTTTATTGTAATTAGGAAGTTGAAACTTACATGGAAAATGATTCTTGGGAGATTATCATATAAAGATTGACGTTAAGAAGGAAAGAAAAGTATAAAAAGGAACAAAAGAGACCAAATTCAATGTATTAGTATTAGGTTACAATTCATTTGTGCCTATAAATAGGTCTTTTGTTTTAGAGAGAAAAGAGGAGATGAATTAGATTTTCTTATTTATTTTTATCTTCTTCTTCTTCTTCTTCTTCTTCTTCTTCTTCTTCTTCTTCTTCTTCTTCTTTATTTTAGTTTATTTATTTTCATGTATAGTTAACTTTTTTATATCTAGGATGAAGATGAAATTAAATAATTATTCATTATAATATTTTTCTATCTCTTCTATTATTTATGTTTTTATGTTTAATTGATTTCGCATTCATGTTTCATTATATTGAAATACCTTCGTTTTATAGTTTTTATGTGAGTTTAATTAATTAAGAGGTTTTCATAGATTATTGTTAAGATATGAGTTTTTCATAATCCATGCTTGCTCGAAGAAGTTTTGATGGGTTATAGTTAATCCTTAAATTTTCATAGTCTATGCTTGCCCGCATTAATTATAAAATTAGTAAATTAAATGAAGGGAGACAAACACCGTAATTAAGTTATAAAAATAGAATATATTGGATTATTTATTATGTTTATTGTTTAATGAATTCGGATTCCTAGATTACTTCCTTTTTATTAGTTTTCATATTCTAATTAGTTTAATTGTAATTAATCAATTCTCAATATTTATTTCTAATTCACCTGAAATAAATATTAAGGATACACTAAAATTAATCTAGTCTATGTGGATTCGACTTGTACCTTGTCAATTCATCAATTTCACATTGTGCACTTATAGTTACATATTTTTATCACATCAGCTCCCTACTTCTGGTGAGGCTTTTGATCTAAGTTCTGAAGAACCGTCCAACCTTATATCACTGTAATAGCACTCTCGATCCCCTTGGGAGGCTTTAAATAAAAATTTCGGAGAATCGTCCAAATTATATCACCGTAACACTCCCGATCCTCTATATAGGCTTTAAATAGAGGTTCCGGAGAATCGTCCGACTTTATTACCGCCGAAGGTGGATTGTAAGACCCCCAACTTTTATGAATAAAGATTTAATTTTCTCTAAATAGTATTCTAAATAGTAAGGTGGCGATTTAATAAATGCTATATGTAAGACCCCAAATTATTAATAAATGAAATTTAATTTTCTCTATTTATCATTTTGAAATAGTAAGGGTTGATTTGATTAATGTGGTTAGTTATGGGTAAAATACGCAAATATTTCAAATAAGCAAGTGGTTATAAAATACTCATTGTTGTCGGAGAATATTCATTTGGTCGTGGAATATTCTTGTTGTGGAATATTCGTATTAAATGCAATAGTAGCGACCTTATGTGGGCCCCATAACTGAAAACGATTGGATGAAAAAAAAAGCACAAGTATAAGTTGTTTATAAATAATTGGCGTAGAATTCTGCTAATTATCTTGTTGGAATACCCGGTGGTTAAAACACAAGAATAAGCGTTGTTGCAGCAAGATAGCACCAGTATTGCACCAATTATTGATTCTTACGTAAAAAGGCACTACTCAATAATTGTTACGATAATTCTTTATTCGATATTTTATTTTATTAATTCAATAATTGATGCGTTGATTTTTTATATTACTGTTGTTTCAATAATTGTCACTACATAGTATTTTCCATTATCGAAGCAATAATTCATATTATCTGAATAATATTATTAGAAAACATTATTGGCAATGTCTAAAAAATTCTGTCTAAGGAGATGTTTGGTCACCTAAGTCGGCGCCAAAGAAAAGAAATTCTTATTGAAAGCCCCTCTTTCTCGGGAAAGGCACAGTTATCGATCTTGTGATTCTGTAATATTATTTGTAAATAATTAATTATTGATTTATATGATGAGAAAAATATTGATTTTATATGGATATAGATGGAGAAAATTTTTAAAGTGACAATTGTTAAAAATTAATATTTTATCTTTTCTGATAAAATAATATTTTATTATATTATTATAATATAATAATGGTGATATTTTTACAATGAATGTGGGATATATGAGTATATGAGGAGGAAGAGTATTTTTGTTGCAAAAGTTGTTTAAAACATGTTAAACATGTTGGTGGATCCATTTCTTGACTGAAATTTGATTATAGCCTGTAAAATCGTCCATATGTGGATTTCAGTTAATTTCTGTTTGGAATTTGGAAAAACTTTCTTCTACAAAGTTGTAGAGAATTGAATTTTCTATAAAAATTCGCGAGATTTGAATTTTCTGATAAAAGGGCTATTTATTATGAATTATTGAAGTTCCGAAATAATTGATTTTTGGAAGTTTAAATATTTTATTTATGAAAAACGTTTTTCTTATTTTTTTTTGAATGGGTGGTTGATGTCTGAATTCAGCTGGTGTGCGTAGGAAAATTTAATATATATATTATTATTATATTAAATTTTCTGCTTTGGTGTTCTAAGCAATTTCCTATAAATAGGGTGCTTAGGTTAGAATTGAAAATCACACCGAAACTAAAGTTTTCTCTCTTTCTTTCTATAATATCGAGCGTATTTTGTGAGTATTTTAGTACTTTGAGTATTGCTATACTGGTGCAAGTTCTTTCAAAGACTATATCCAGATTCCAATCAAATCTTGTTTTTTTGAGGTAAGGGATGTTATTTTCTTCGTAAGTGATATTATTTCTTCAATATCATTATCTTAAAATATTGGTTGGAATTTTTTATCAAATTTGAAACTTTTTCATGTCGGGGTTACTATTCATGAGTTACTATTCACGAGTACTATTCACGAAGCATGATGATATTTTTTTGAAATTTTTATCTTTTAGTGTTTGAGATTACTAGTCACGTATACTTGACTTATTCACGTATACGACACTATTCACGAATACGACACTATTCACAGAAAAATTAAATTTTCTTTTCTGTGTCCAAGATTGTCTATTATGATTCCTATCTTTGATTGGATCTATGTTTTGGTCTTCATTCTTGAATTTTACTCCACTCTGATTATTTATGAAGTATTTTTGAACTTGGATTGTGTAAAGTACGAATCTTTAATATTTGTTCTTTTGTTTCACTGGATTCGTTTCCTTTAAAATATTTTTCATCATCCTCAATCCTAAATGATGATATTACTGAATATCTTTGGCCTGTAGTGCAAAGATGAATGATTTTCTGATGAATATCTTTGGCACGTAGTGCAAAGATAAACAGGTGTTTAGATGAACATAACCAACTTATGAATATCTTTGGCCCGTAGTGCAAAGATGAACAGGTGTTGAGATGAACATGACCAACAGATGAATATCTTTGGCCTGTAGTGCAAAGATGAATATTTGATTCAAGATGTATATTGATTGATGTTACAGGGATAAATTATTGATGTTGGACTGTTAAATCTTAGAAGATAGTAAAATTCTTTCTCTACTTAACTCTTCTAATGAATTGTTGTTTCCGCTGCAGTTGTTGATCTAAAACATGTTGTCTATTGTATTCTATCAGATTTTTTCCTGTTGAAGACTAAGGATAATTTATTGTACATTATCTTAGTCATAATATTCTTTACTGGGCTAGTTGAGCTCACCCTTTTCTTTTTTATTCCATTTTTCTTCTCAAGAGACGAGAATATAGCGGGAACTAGTCGGGGTGTGGAGTAATGGTTCAAGACAGTTGTTTTAGTAGTCCTCACTATTTTGTAAAATAGTGTATCAATAATTATAATGAGGACTGATTTGAGTATGGATATTGTCTAGAAGACAATATTTGTATTTAAACTCATAGTTTATGTGTTGTCGTATTTTGCACGATAATTGTATTAATGAAGTTGTAGTTGTTTCTGTACCATGTATTTTGCGACTCAGAATGGGTTGGATGGAATGGACCTATTTTGGGGTTGTCACACTATAGTTGTGGGTGATATGTGCAAATTTTGCAAAGTAAGCAAGTTGTCATAAAATATTCGTTTGGTCGGGGAATATTCTTTTTGTCGGATAATATTCATATGACGACATAATCATTGGTGGACCCCACAACGAAATAATTATCGGATATAGAAAGCGCAAAAATAACCTTTTTATAAAATAACGACAAGACTTTTACCGTTAAAATGTTGAAATACCAAGTGATAAAAGTACATTAATACGCGTTGTTGCATAGTGGTACGCGGTATTGCACAATATCTCTAATTATTAATACTTACGTAAGAAGTCACTCAGTTTCATTCAATAATTGCCACAGTAATTGATGCATAATATCTCATATTATTGATTCAATTATTGTCACAGTATCATCTGCATAATATTTTATGTTATTAACACTACACCAAAAATGGCCTATAGCGAAGGAAATTTTGTGAAGGAATTTATTCCTTTACATGAGGAGTCGTTTAGTGAAGGAACAGTGAAGAAAAAAAGTATAGTGATAATATAGTTATTAGCAAAAGAAACATTCTTCACAATTTATATTTTTTTTTCTCGCAAAATTAGGGCGATAGAAAGATTTTTGGAGCCAATTTATGATGAAAATTTGCGAGGAAAAAATCTATTTAGTGAAGGAATTATTACTCACTATATATCATTATTCAAAAGTTTTTTGCGAAGGATAAAATTGGTCGCTATCTTGTTCTAAATATATTTTTTTTGAATTAATTGCGGTGAATATAAATACCTTAAATTTTTTATAATAGTAAATTTAATTTTAATAACACTTTTTAAGTAACTTACAATATCAACTATTTATTTTAATAAACTATAAAGTAAATAATCCTTTTTGGGCTTCCCTAACTATGGATTTATATTTTTCTAATTTAATCCTTTTTGGGCTTTACAGATAAATGTTATATACTATACAGGAGCCATGGTGCCCTTGGCGTCGGCGGTCGCCTACGCCATTCGCAAGGCTTCGAAATCACCCGTGGAGTTCATGTAGAGGATTCAGAGTGGCGGAAATAACAAAGGAGGTCTTGTCCATCAGGTGTAATTTGCATGGTACTATTCTGTTTCCGTTTCACTCTCTTGCAGAGATCAGGTACTATTTTCTCTCCTCTCTCAACCGAGCTCCTCCTCATTCATGGTTTCAATTTTTTGGTTTGGGAAAATAACGAGAGTTATCTAATTCCTTTCTGTTCATTTATTATATTTGATGCTCGATTGTGTTTTCTTTTTCAAATCTTAATGGTTGGATTTCATTTTGATTAGGGTTTCTATTGGTGCCTTTTGAGATTATTCAAACAAAATATTAATTAGAATATTATTTTATTTAAATTGTACGATTTCAGTTGATGTTCTCTTTTTGTTCATCCAATTTCGTTGCATACAAGGAGTACTCCAATCGCATACAGGAATTAAATAAAACCTGTAATTTGTGGGGACTTCTGAAATTTAAAGAAGCAGTGAAGATTCCTTTGGAGGATGTGGAACTAGCGAGTGAGATTGTGAAAAGGTTCTGTACAGGAGCCATGAGTTATGGATCCATCTCACAGGAGGCACACACAACCCTTGCTATGGCAATGAATAAAATTGGGGGAAAGTCGAACACAGGTATGTTGTTGATTGGACTTTGTAACAAGTTATGTAAAAATATTTTAGGTATCTTCTTATTGAATTAATCAATTCTGATGGTCAAAGTTTAAGTTGTATGTGATTGAGATGTACCCACTTTTGGCTTCTTTTAAAAAGTTAACTTCTAATGGTCAATTCTTGTCAATAGATAAGTTATACTCCTTGTGGAATGTTCTTTGGTATGCTTCCTCTTGTTCCCTGTTTTCTACTAGAGCTACTTAGGGGATGGATTCTTCCTCTTTTAATGGCTTTTTATTGCTTAATTTTTTGGACCTCTTCTTGTTGCTGATAGACTTTCATAGCTTAAATTATCTTGACAACTTAAGGTCTCTGCTTCATTGAATGTTCTTTGTAGTTTTAGTTGGATGTTGGAATTCATTTTGAGCATTTGCTTTATGCAGATGGTTCGATGAATCCCAGGAGGAGTGTAATCAAGCAAGTTTCTAGTGAGAGATTTGGAGTTTCAAGTTATTACCATATGAATGCTGATGAGCTACAGATAAAAATGGCTCAGGTATTTTTTTAATGTCATACACAGGAGCTTGAGACTTTTTAAATATGAAATATGCTATGAAAGAGTCCCTCTTGTTTATGAAGTTATGTTAATGGACAGATGATGATGTGTCTGCAAATCATCCTAGGTCAGAAGTGCTTTGCACCTTTTACTGATACCTACATTTGGCATCGGTGAGGTCAAGTATGAACTGACCTTATTTAATTTGTGCCTTGATTTTATTTCATTTTTTATTTTGACATTGGATTGTGGCGTCACAGGGAGCAAAGCCTGGTGAAGGAGGCGAACTTCCTGGACATAAGGTTATTGGTGACATTGCAGCACTAGGAATTCTACTGCTGGGGTGGGATTAATAAGCCCCCCTCCCCATCATGACATCTATTCGATTGAAGATCTTGCCCAACTGATTCACGATCTAAAGGTAATTACGTATGCTAATTTCTTCAAAAGATTCTATTGTTCTGATTATTTGGATCTTAATACTGGCCATATTGGATGCTTTAGCATGGCTGTGTCTGCTGTATTCTTCAGTTTAGTGCTTTAGCATGGCTGTGTCTGCTTCCCTTTTGATGTCTTACATTTTTAATTATTTAGGTCATGCTTTGAAGTGGGTCATTCCCATTTGCTTGTTCTCTGAGTAAATAGATTGACTGGTGGTACCACTGCTTTCTTTTTCTATTTTTCTTTTGCGGGGAGGAAGAGTAGGGACCTGTGTTATAACTATTTACTCTGGTTTTGTTTTCTCTCCCCTTTGTTTGAGTTTCTGATTTTTTTGAAGAAAAATTTGATTGAAACTGGTCTTTTAAGAGTTGTTTAGATTTTTGGACTAGGTTTTCAAGTAAAAATTTGGCTTTCATATCTTATGCGACTTTAATCTTTATCTATTTGTTTTGAGCAATTAGAGGCTATACATTTGAAACTTCCCGCAGCTCCCTAATTTCTTTTGTGCCTACTTCCCGAGAGGAAGAATTTCTATGGTTTGATCGAGTTGATTTATTCTTTCTCTCATTTTTTTCTTTCTTTTTCTTTTTTTTGTTTGCAAGGGTTAAATAAATGATTTGGTTAACCTACTAGGTCCTTGGAAAAGGAAGAATCTATCTGAATATGGAATTGTTACACAATGTATTGCTCCAACCAGTGTCAATGATCAGTATCTAACTAATGTGCTCCTTAAGATCAATACAAAGGTATGATAACTGTATGAGGGCTTTCTAAGCTGGAAATCTATTCTTATGTATGACGTACACATTGATTAGTACATATTCAACACACTAGAGCATAAGTTCATCAGGCTCATTTTTTCTTATTCTTCATCTTATTGAAATTGAATTTTGGTGTTTCTTTTGCAGCAGGAAATTTATATGTCCAACCTTGATTTCCTTGAAGAAAATGATGATGAAGTGGACCTAACATGATGTACACTTCATTTTATCTAGTTCGTTGTTATTCTTTCAGTTTTCTTGTGTTAGTTATTAAATATTGTAAGTACTGTGATCTTTGGGAGATCAAGACATAATAACAAATTTTGTACTTATTGTGACTTGAGCATTATCTATTTATATACGGAATATTAGTTTTAATTATTGGCTCTTTATGCATTAGTTTATCAATTAGTTTGAAATTGGTACGATATTTATATTAACTTGAAATATTAAATTTAATATTTATTATAGCAATTACTAAAAATAATAGTAATAATAATAAATATGAAATCATTGATTTGAAAATTAATTATAATTTTCAATGAATTTTGATTATTTAGCAATTAATTTTTTATTTACAAATTTATAATTTGTGAAGGAATTTTTCTCTCACTAATTTGAAAAAAGATTCTCAATTTATAATTAGTGAAGGAAAATATTCTCTCGTTAAATAAATTTGTTCTTCACAATGTATTATTTGTGAGGGAATCATGTTATTCACTAATTTCAAATAGTCCTTAAAATATTATTTATGAAGGAAACCAATCTTTCACTAAATAACAATATTCTATTACTAAATACAATTTGTGAAGGAATAAGTTATTCACAATATATCCTTCACAAAAAATATTTAGTTACTACTTAGCGAAGGATACCCAATTGCGAGGAGGTCTAATGCGAGCACTCGTGTGAAGGAAATATTTCTTCGCAATAAATCACTTGTGAGAGATACAGGGCCTGTAGTGAAGGATTTTTCGTTCACTAGAGGCCATTTTTGGTGTAGTGTAAATCAATAATTGACAGGAAACCGTATTTCAAATTATTATTTTTATTATTGACAATGTCTAGAAGGTTCTGTCGATTAAAGATGTTAGGTTATTTAATTGTGCGCCAATAAGGAGAAATACTTATCGGAAAGCCCTTTTTTCCTGAGAACGATCTGGTTGTCAATATTATGAGTTATAATATTAATGATGAATAAGTGTTGAAATATTAAAAATGGGTTGATTGAAGATAAGTGATTTGTGGGAGATATTTATTCAATTTTTGATATAAATAGAGGGGTTTGTCATAAAGCGTTTGTTGTAAGTTTGACTTATTATTTCATGACCCCCATGTACCAATTTGTCAAATCGTCGGTAGAAAGTTATCTCAGTTTTATTTTATTATTATTATAATAGTAATAAAACAGAAAACTTTTATAATATATATAAATTTATTTGTTTTATTTAAATATAAATAGAATATATTATATTATATATAAAGTTTTTGTGTTATTAGAATATTTTATTGCATAATGATGAATAGTAAAAATTAGATTTTCTCCCGTGAATTCGTCCGAAATTCGAATGTTCATGTGTGGTTAAATAGTGTCATGTCATTCTCCTATAAATAAGATGGTTAGTTAAGAAATAAAAATCATACCAGAATCATAGAATTCTTTTTCTATAATATTGTGCGTATTTCTTTCTAGTACAAGAATACTTTGAGTAGCTTATTGCAAGATTTTCTCAAGAATATCTTCGATATACCAGTCAGATCTGGTCTCCTACTAAGGAAATGGATATTATTTTCATTCAATATTCGTAAGAAAAATTATTTTCTTCCATACTTTATAGTATATAAGTGATATTATTTCGTTTTATATTCTTAAATCTACACTTACTTTGATAAGTATTACTTCTATAATCTTTGAAATTAGTATAATATCCTTAATAGTTTGCGCTTCATCTAATATAATTTTACTGGAATATTGGTCAGAACTTTCTTATTAAATTTTAATCTTTTCATTTCGAAGTACTATTCATCCGAGGTACTATTTATGTCGGGGTACTATTCATGCCAGAGTACTATTCATCCAAGTTACTATTCATGCCGGAGTATTATTCACGACGAAATTAGTTTTTTCTTTCTTTGTCCAAATTATCTTTGAAATATGAATCTTAAATATCATTTTTGAATTTTACTCCACAATTAGTGATCATGTTGACAATTTGGATATTCTTGAACGCTAGATAAATTAAATTTTAAATCTCTAATATTTATCCTTGATCTCATTTGATTCATTCTTTATATCGTTGTCATCATCCTCATGCTTATATTGTGCTAAAAGTCATCTTTGGCCCGTAGTGCAAAGATAGACTGTTGATTGGTATGATTATGATCAGGGATTGTGTATTGGTGTAATCATAACCTTTAATGTTACAAATAAAGGTTTGTGGTAAAAGTCCTCTTTGGCCCGTAGTGTATAGATGGGCAGGTGTTTAGCATGATCATGACCACTGGTGATACAAACGAATATCTTTGGCCCGTAGTGCATAGATAATTTGTTGGTTTGAAATAATTATTGATTGATGTTACAGAGATAAAATATTGATGATGGACTTTTAAATTATAGAAGATAGTAGACATCATGCTCTACCTGGCTCTTCTAATAGATTATTATTTTCGCTGCAGTTGTTGATCTAAAACTTGTTGTCTATTGTATTCTATCCAATTTTTCCCTGTTGAGTACTAAGGATAATTTATTTTACATTATCTTAGTCATAATATTCTTTACTAGGCTAGTTGAGCTCGCCATTTTTTTTTCATTGTTCTCTTCAGGAAAAGAGAATATAGTCGGAACTAGTCGGGGAATGAAGTGATTGTCCAAGATGGTTACTATAGTAGTCCTCACTACTCTATAAAATAGTGTGATAATAATTATAATGATGACTTTATTTGAGTTTGGATATTGTCTATGAGACAATATTTGTATTGAAACTCACAGCTTAAGTTTTGTCGTATTTTATATGACAGTTAATAGTTGTATATAGGAAGTTTGTATTTTGATTTTGTACCATGTATTTGGCTAATCAGAATAGGTTGTGTACACTTATTTTGGGGGCGTCACATGGATGACCAACCTTATTATTGCCGAAAGTGGATGACCGAACTTATTATCGCGCCGAGGGTGGATGACTGACATTATTACCACCGAAGGTGGATGACCGACCTTATTACTGCAGAAGGTGGATAACCGACCTTATTATCGTCGAAGGTGGATGACCAACCTTATAATTGTCGAAGGTGGATGACCGAACTTATAACTGTTAGGTTTGTATATAACGCGATCATGCAATCAAATCACATAAAAGGTTCAGAAACACGATAAAACGGAATTTAAAATTTTTCATACAAACCATCACCATGATCACACTTAATTTGTGTATAATTATAAATCTAACAGAAAAGAGATGGAGATTAGATTCATACCCTTGTAGAAACTAGATTTCTCATGTACGAGTTCATCTCCAATTCTTTTTCAGGTTCAACTTGAATCCACCGAGTATGATTCCTTCCTTTGATCAACGTTAGCCACCCAAGTGTTTGTCTTATAGAGGTGATCCACCAAGGAAGAATAAATATTCAAGAACAATTTAGGAATAGGGTTTAATTTTAGTTAATTAAAATCCTTTAATTAATTATGCTCCTAATCCAATTAAAAATATATGAGAGTACTTTTATTAATTAATTCTTAAACTCCTTTTGGAACTAAAATAATAATAATAGTAATAATAATAATAATAATAATAAGGATCCTCTTCTTAATTTATATTTAATATTTTCAAAATATTAAATAATAAATATTAAGCTATTTAATTTATTCTATCACCATAGATTAAAATAAATACACTTAACTTATTATTATGATTATCCAATTTACTTCTTAAATAAATATTTTTCCTTTTATAGTGTGACCCTTTGTAGGTTCTCCATATTAAATCGGTTGTGAATAAATCAATTAGAATAATTCTAATCTTATTTAAATAAATAAATTAAACTATTAATTCATTTAAATAAATAGCATTTATTCTACAGTAAGGGTAAGTCCCCTTAGCGATCAATGATTTTCCAGATAATATAGATTTCAACATTAATCATAAAAGAACCTTTGAGTAAATAGTTACCGTACAATTCAATCCTTCCATCATACAATGTCCCAATTAAATATAAGAAATGGAATTACTGTCAAGTCTTATTTTTATTTAATTATATATACTTCGATTCTCAAATGCACAAACTCTAATTAATAATGCAAATTAGAAACTCATTTCTAATTTCATTCCACCTTGACCAAAGATCATTGAGTTGTCATTTATCGAATCGCATAGGACATTCTCTTCTTTTAATAGAAGTGGTTGATTCTTTATTGATCATTCATTATCTCTATATATAACTTATTACACCTAAGCATACCCTTTGATATACCCTAAGGGTCTTAAGGAACATGTCAAAACATAACTCATCATACACAATATACATTGATGATCTCAAGTCTAAGGATCATTCGTACGACTATCACTACAGGAATTCCTATTGACAAACAAGCTCAAGTAAAAGTCTATTAGGTATTACTTAGTGAACCACGTTCAATGAACTCATTCTCCAATAAGCACCTACATAATTGCTTTAGTTTCTCCACACAAATGATCATGAGATCAATCATTCTCATCCAATGAGTAAGTAACGTGTGTACTAATCTATCCGGATTCACTAATCCCCTTTTTAGTAATCCAACGATTAGGAACAATTTTAGTGTTTAAGCTATCTAAGAATTTAGATCTCATTAGCATGATCATCATTATGATTCTAAAAGTATTGCTTAAAACAATAGGTTTATCACATATTATAAAAATAACACCATGTAGATAATTAAATGTCTTTAAATAAACAATTCTTTTTATTAATAAATGAATAAGATTGTTACAAAGTATATGTTTTCTCATCAAACATGATTGGCTTGTGTGCATACTACTTTCAATAATCGTTGAAGTCGATCTGAATTGGGGTGGATGGCAACACTATTAGAGTTTGTTGTCCGAAGATGAAGTTCAATGCTTGGAGAAATTAAATTGTGAAGGCAACAATTTGAACTGACCGAAGAAATAATAAAAATGACCGATGTGATACAGTCCGAAGTGGGTTGTTATTGTCCGAAGTGGTATGAAATTTAGTCTGGAACAAAAATTAGTCTGAGTGACAAAGTTGTCCGAATCCATTGTATAATTATTCTGGCATGCCGAAGTGGAAATCACTACAAGAAAAAGGCTTACATGCGACCGACTATCAGCGATCACATGTGATAGCTGATAGTTATCTGTGACTGACTGCGATCGCGAATTTTGGTTAATATAATCTGGTCGCTGGACGGACACCAACGTATGCGACTGTCAATAGCGACTAGGTTCGTCGCTAAGCTAAGTCATTGTGGGTCAGGTGGTAGCAACCGCAATTAGCGACTGGGGCAGTTGCTAACTCCCTGACACCATCATATCAGCGACCGCAACAGTCGTTAATGCTTAATTTAAAAAAAAATGCATGTTTTCTGAATTTTCCAAAAAAACTGTACCTGCTTTATATCGCAACACGCAGAAGTATATATAAACCTCTAGTTCATTCTTTATATCCCAACACATGCACAACTAATATATATAAACACATAACAAATAAACCAACATAATAAACCAACAGATAAACCGTATGAATTAAAGAAACCAACACAATATTTCCACTATATAAACAATACCGCTATATAAACACAATATGTATTCATATAAACACATATACCAACACAAGATCCATCCATATGTACAAACACATAAACCAACACAATAAATTGACACAATATTCATCCATCCATATGCAAACACATAAACCAACACAATATTACCGCTATATAAACATTAATAAACCAATATGAATTGAAGAAATATATACAAATGCCATCTTTAAGTAACATATCAAATAATGAATATAAACGACCATTTTCTGATGTATTACAATAACAAAAGGCTAAACATGTATTATTGAATTAATGTAAAGCTAAACTAAACATGTAAAACTAAACTAAACATGCAAAACTAAACAATGACAAGATTACCTCAGCATCATCATCCTGGTGTTGTGCTACTCTCGCCACTGCATAAGCTAACTCCTCCGAACTCAAAGACTGCAAATGCTCACTAAGTGTAAGAAAAAGATTACGATCTTGATATTCGGTCGTCGTCGATAAAGTTTGTCCCTAATACTCCTTGAGAAGTGTAAGCTAGTTGTGGCCCATTTCTCTATGAAATCGGGAAACATCCTCGGGTTTATAGTCTTAGGCATTTCAATTGTTACTCCTGTTTTTACAAAATCAACTTCCATAGAGTGAAGGGTTGCCAACTGAGACATTTTTTACTTATTATCTTATCTGACTCAAGGTTTGTATGTACTAAATGTGTAGTAGAGATTGTACCCAAGGTATCATTGATCAGATAATAAATCAACAAAGAACTTTTGAATTTCCTGCAACTCTCCCTTTTGTGGGAAATATGAGAGACAAAGGGAGAGTTGCAAGAAATTCAAAAGTTCCCAATAAGTGGTTCACTTGTTCAGGAATTCAAGAGGAAGTACAATATGGTGAACCACTTATTGGGAACTTTTGATTTTTTTGCAATTCTCCCTTTGTTTCTCATATTTCCCAATAAGTCTGATTTTGCAAGAAATTCAAAAGTTCTTTGTTGATTAATTATCTGATCAATGATACATTGGGTACAATCTCTACTGTACATTTGTACATGCAGACCTTGAGTCAGATAAAGTTATGAGTAAAAAATATCTTTAGTTGGCAACCCTTCATTCTATGGCAGTTGATTTTACAAAAACAGGAGCACCAGCTGAAAGGCCTAGGGCTTTAAAATCGAAGATGTTTTTCGATTCCATGGAGAGGTGGGACAAACCAGCTTTTACACTTCTCAAGGATTACTCAGGGGAAACTTTATTGTGCTAGTTTTGAATCTACAGTGTATGAGAAGTCGCAATCTGTTTGTTTAAAAAATATAATATCATCCAAGACTTTTATATAAAATACTCAAAGATATGTTCATATACTCAAAAATATGTATATGTACTCATTGCATTATGCATGGTCGGCATATGCATTTGGACATATACGCCTTTGTTCAATTACCCTACCAACGAAAAAATTTCACCAAAGTCTCCCCTAAAATAAGGATTATCCACATGCACGAAGGCATGTATATATGACTATTTGTAGGCACCCAAGACACAATTCAAGAGAAATATAAAAATTCCTAATATAATAAGAGTAAAATAATAATGAATGGATGCAAAAGCAATAAAAAGTATCAGAAAATTAAAAACTTATTTTTTATTAGTAAAAAGAATATTCTATATATATCTATAAATATGTCTTTGTATCTATAAATCTATCTTTATATCTATGAATCTGTCTGTGTGTCTCCTAAATATATTAAAATGACTCTGAATTTGAAAACACTTCGAAAAAGTTAATGTGTCTAAATAGAATATGCAATATTCCAACCAAGTGGCCACTAAAATAGAAAACGGGGATATTAGATTATAGGTATTGGCCAGGTTGCCAGTTATAGGAATATTAGATATAGGTATATTAGAAAATTTTCAGGATTGGAAACTTTATTGTTGGATTGATGTATGTGGGCAAAGAAATCGTACATTGCTATAGTTAGGATTTCGTGTTGGCTGAGGAGGAGAGAAATCCACGAAGAGTACGGAATTGATTGATTGATTGATTGATTGATTAAAGAAGGGAGAAGAACAGGTGAGCGATTACTCCAACGACACATGGTAGAACTCTTAGAATGTTAGGGTAGCAAGGATTCAGAGAGCCTTCTTTAGTGTTTCGGGTTGAGAGAGAATGTCTAAGTCTTCTAGTCCTCCAAAAGGTCTAAGAGTCCAAAGTCCTTTCTTCATAGAATGGAAGAGCTATTTATAGAGTTTCCTGAAAAATGGTCATATTCCAAGCACATGTCTCCCCGGAGAAATTCTAGAAATACCCTTAGTCATCAAAGTAATTCCCAGATCGTCATGTTCTCCTAGCCACCAATCTAATTCCTCAATCAATTCTCAAAATGAGTCGCCTCCACGAGTCTTCTGTCTCGGAACACGTGGAGGTTTCCCTCAAGTCTCGCACATTTATTTTCGACCTTTCTATTTGTCATTCAATTTTTTAGGTCGTATGTGACCCTAATTTGTACTTGGGCTCACAATGTCTAAGCAGTTAAGCTATGGAAATCATGTCTAAGGCTTACATTAATATCACTACTAAAAAAATGGTCATTTGTGATGGCCAAAATCCATCACAAAAAGTAGGAAAATCATCTCGAAATGTTTACGTGATGGCTTTAAGCATCACAATGGTCGTCTTGTATACGCCCATCATGAAATGTTTTACGAGATGGTTTTGGCAATATTCACGCAAACTCTTAGTGCTTTTGTGATGATTAATACAATCACATTAACACGTAATCTTTTGTGATTGTCAAAGTCATCACAAGAAAAACAAGACTTTAGGGATCAAATGTAAGAACGTGAATCTCTATTTACATATAATTTATTTCACTGTATTAATTGTATCTATATTAATTATATCAAATGATACTTGTAGGATTCGAACCCTCTCCCATTTGCAAACTAAATAATGAGTATTACTACTACACCAAAGTCCAGATCATGATTATAATTTTAAAACAAAATATAAAAGGAAACATATGTGAGTTGACTTACTAAACAAAATTACTTCCATATATGATTTGGTGATTGCTATGGCAGTCACAAATACTCTATAATGATGGAAAAATTAGTCATCACTAAGAGCCATCATATATTTTATTGTTTTGTGATGGTTTGGAAATTTCATCACAAAATACCTTCTTTTTGTAATTGCAAATAAAAGTCGTCACAAAAATCTATCTTTTTTAATGATTGTCATTACTATGACACCCCCAAAATTAGGTATACATCGCCCATCTTGAGTCGCCAGATACATGGTACAGAATTCAAATACAACTTAATAATATAACTCTTGTGTACAATACGACAAAACATAAACTGTGAGTTTGAATACAAATATTGTCTACTAGAGAGTATACAAACTCAAAAGGAGTCCTCATTACAATTATTATCACACTATTTCACAGAATAGTGAGGACTACTAATGCAAACATCTAGAATCATCACTCTGTTCCCCGAATAGTCCCAGCTACGTTCTTTTTTTCTGAAGAGAACAGTGAAATAAAGGGTGAGCTCAACTAGCCTAGTAAGAAATATTATGACTAAGATAATGCAGAATAATTTATCGTTAGCCTTCAACAGTGTTAAACTGATACAATATAACAAACATCAAGTTTAACTGCAGCGGAACAAGAAATCCATTAAAAGAGTCAAGTAGAGAATAAAATCTACTATATTCTATGATTTAAAAGGTTTTTCATGACTTTTATCGCTGAGACTCAGCTTAATAAATAATCCACATCATCAAATCATCTTTGCACTACAGGCCAAGGATATTCTTTAGTATCACGACCACGAATTATCCATGCACTACGACTAAAGATAATCATGTTTTCATCAATCTGAACTTTGATCATGCCATAAAATAATTCATCTTTACACTACTGACCAAAGAGAATCCATAGCCATAATCATACCAAAAACTCGTCCCATCAATGCACTACGGGCCAACGAGGACTTTTTCCACATCATTTGTAACATTACGGTTATGATTATACCAATAATCCCTAGTCATAATCATACCAGTCCATCTATGCACTTCTGAGCCACGTATGACTTTCAAAAAAATAAACATGAGGATGATGACAATGATATAAGAACTCAATAAAACAAGTTCAAGAATTAATTTATCTAGAACCGATAACGTCCCAAATTGTTAACATGATCTTGCTTTGTAGAGTAAAAATTCAAGAATGCTCGTAAGAATATTTCCATGAAAAGATCTTTGGATGAAGCGCAAATATCAAGGATATTCCACTAATTTTATGGAGTATAGAAGTCAAAACTTTAACCAACCGAGTATAATAAAGAATGGAATAACAAAAGAAATCACCACGCATGCGGTGCTTGCGCATGACAGGTTATTCAAATGTAATAATAATAACGGAACCAGTCGGTGAAATTACTTGACCGGCGGGATATTCCAACGTAATAATAAATACGGAACCAGTCCCACAAAATGCATGTGAGCGGGATATTCCAATGAGAATAATAAATAATCGGAACCGGTCCCACGTAAAACACCACATGACATGATATTCCAAATGTAATAATAAAGAATGAAATATTAGAAGAATTTTACCATGTATGCGATTATTTTACATGTATAAGTTATTCCAACATAATAATAAAGAATGGAATAACGTAAGAATTTCACCAAGTATAGGGTAGCCGTATCAAAGTTATTCCAATGTAATAATAAAGAATGGAATAACGTAAGTTCTCTTCATGAATAAGAAAGAAAGAATACCCCTTATGAAAGTACAACAAATAATATTCCTTACCTTAGAAAGAAGAGTCTTTGGATATAGAAGTAGTGAAGTAAGCAGAACACTTTTCTTCTTTCTCTCTAGAGTTTTAGTGAATTCGTAAGAAATAATGAATGAATGAGCTTCTATTTATAGAAAAATGGACTGCATAATAACTAACTCATAAACGGTCCATATTGATTTACTTTAATCGACGGTTCATATTTAAAGCAAAATCTTTTAAATAAAATATAATATATTCTATTTATAATCTAATAAAATGAATAACTTTATAAAAGATTTTACTATCTGCAAACATTATCTGAGCACTATGCAAATACTATGCATAATAAAATATAATATATTCTAATTATTGTCTAATAAAACAGATAACTTTATAAAAGTATTCTATTTTGTATAAAAAGATTTTACTATGCAAAATACTATGCAGGCACTATGCAAACAGTATGCAAACACTATGCATAATAAAATATAATATATTCTAATTATTGTCTAATAAAATAGATAACTTTATAAAAGTATTATATTTTATATAAAAAGATTTTACTATGCAAAATACTATGCAGAACCTTATGCAATACTATGCATAATAGAATATAATATATTTTATTTATAGAATAACTTTATAAAAGTATTCATTTTTATATAAAAAGATTTTACAGATTATTACATTAATAATACCAACAAAACCGAGTGACTTATCACGTAAGCATCAATAATTAATACCGCAGTGTACTTTCTTGTACGCAACCAATGCCAGACATCTTATTTTTTACTACTGAAGTAGTTCAACAAAGATTAATGGTAAAACTTCTGCCGTTATTTTCATAAAATATTTTTGTCGTTTTCTCAATCCGACAATAATTCCGTTGCGGGGTCCACCAATGATTGTGCCATTACACGAATATTCCCTGATAAAACAAATATTCCCCGACCAATCGAATATAATATGACAACTTGCATACTTTGTAAAATTTATAAATACTACCCACAACTATAACATTATCTCAAATCCACACCATAATATTAAAAAAAAAAATTCGAGAAAATTAAATCTTTATTCATAAAATCTGGGGTCTCACAATTACCGTCATAAAATATTGTTTTGATTATTTCTTACATTAAAATATTAGTGATAGCTTAAATGCAATCACGAAAAGGGTATATCTATAAGTGATGACTTAGTGCATTACAAAAAAAAATTTATTTTGCGTGAAAAAATTGGTGTGATTGACATGGTCATCACAATTATAATACATTGATAGCAAGATTAGTCATCACTAAGAGCCATCATATATACTATTATTTTGTGATTGCTTAAAAAGTCCATCACAAATTACTATCTTTTTGTGATTGTTTTTAAAAACTGTCACAAAATTCCGTCACATATTCTTGTTTTTCTAGTAGTGTATTTTTTACGACTTTTCTTTTACTTTATTATGAGATTTACATGTATATCTATATCTATATATATATATATATATATATATATATATATATATATATATATCAAATTATAATTATATTTGAATATGTATTATTATAAATGTGCAATTTGTATTTGAGAAATATTATAAGTTGATGTTTAAATTACCTTTAATTTGAAATTAATAACATATTCTATAATTTGGATAAGATCTCCTCTTAGTTTGTTATATACTTGGATTGATCTCAAAAATTCTTATTTGAGAGGCACATAATAAAAAATAACACTCGTATGGGGGAAGAGGAGGGGATTAAGCATGTAAGATTTATTATTTTATAATTTATTGACTTTCAAAAGTCAATATTGATATCATAATTTGAAACGGAGAAAGTATTTACAATCAAATGCTTCTTACTAGTGCATATATATCAACCTTTAATTTCTAAAAACTCAAGTTCTTGTTCCATAAGTGTCTCCTTATTTGATAATGGCCAGAAATTCAAGCCCAGATAAGCTCAGAAAGTACTCAACATTTAAATTTGCAGCATATATATTTCACTTCAACATGAACCGAGGTGATAATTACTTGCAGTGTTCAGCAAAAACTGCAAACTCAAGTGTATTCAAACCAAAATTCTTCCAAATCATATAGAATTACACTAAATTAAAATATAACATACACAAAACAAAATTAACCCCTTCATAACCATCAAAATAAATAAAAACTTAAACAATCAAAGTCCCTTTTAATTTGCAGTAATGGTCATCTCAATCTGCAAAAACTAATACTGAAGAAACAAGCATAAATAACACATGCTCTACGAAACTAAGCAAAAGATAATATGATGAACAATACTTAGTTACCAATAACAAACCCACAAATAAACTGAAACCAAGAACTGAGCTTCGATCATGAGACATATACTTATATATATATATATATATATATATATATATATATATATATATATATATATATATATATATATATATATATATATATAGGGATCGGAGTAAGTGATCTTTACTTTCTTAAAATGAGGACTTTTTTTTTTTTTGCATTTTTTTTAAAACAACTAAAAAAAGTTTAATATTTTATGGAATCGAAATTTTTCATAATATCTGATGTTTTGGGTGTGATTTGGAGACGTATAACAAAACATGTATGCATATACAGCAGGCATCAGTACCACCACTTTTTGGTATAGGTATTCAAAACACGCCCAAAACATCAGATTATAGAAAAATTTCAATTCCATAAAATTAAACTTTTTTTTAGTTGTTTTAACAAAAAAAAAACAAAAAAAAAGTCCTCATTTTAAGAAAGTAGAGATCCTTACTTGATCATTTCTGATATATATATATATATATATATATATATATATATATATATATATAGAGAGAGAGAGAGAGAGAGAGAGAGAAAAAATACAATCGACACCCCGTAGATAATAATAATAACACTCACTATCTTTCTAGTTTTTTAAGTAACAGTCAGTACCCCTCTAGTCGACAATATGCAACATTCACTACCCCTAGTGTGGTTGACCAACTAATATTTAAAAATATTTTTAATATAATGTCTAATACACCCTTTAAGTTATAATGTTTAATTTCTCCACTAAATATAAATTTGTATATCATATTTTTTACTTTACTTGATCTAATTAATTAAATTATGAAATTGTGCAATAAATAACATAAAAGTCAAAAAATAATAAATAATTATTTTATCGGAAAATAAAGTCATACAATTTTCACTAATTAAAATTTTCAAATATTAAAATTTACGTGATATATATTCAAATATATATTTTTTGTAATTAAAAAGTATAATGTTAATACCATAAAAATTATAAATTAACGTAATAAAATAATAATTATTTTTCAAATATTAAAATTTACGTAAAACAAACTTATTAGTACAATTTAGACAAATCTTATTACTCATATAAAAAAAGTATTAAAAATTATATTAATTATTTTTTTCATATATTAAACTAAACATAAGTCACACTTAAACATAATTATTTACAAAGAAAATGACAAATGTTGTTACTAAAAAAAAAATATATATTAAAAGAATTTTTTTTTACAAGATAGAGATAGTAATAAATATAATTATATTTTTTTATTTAACATTGCATAAAAAACAACGTCAATTGTATACTAAAAAATATAATCAAAATCATAAACATCCCAATTTTTTATATATACTCAATAAAATTTAACATATAAAAATTATAATATGAAACTAAAAATTCAAATAATATTTTTTTTTGTTAAGCATCAAAAACTAAACTATCAATATACTCAATCACTCCAATTAGAATAGCTTCATTAATAATTTAATTTAAATTTTTTTAATATTTGTATCACTTATCCAAAAATATGTGTTAATTAAACTAAATTAGTTTTTTATAAGTTACCAACAATTTAAATGAGATAGTTTTAATTACAAATAAAACTACAATTAAAATGTATTGTATTAAAAAAAAAGGATAATTAAACACACACACACACACACACACACACACACATATATATATAGAGTCCGGATCCAGTCCGGGATCCCGGACTCTATAAAATACGGATCATTTTTTTTTATTTTTTTTTGAAACAACTAAAAAAAAAAAATTATGGAACTGGAATTTTTACATAATACAGTGTTTTGGGTGTGATTTGGATGCCTATACTGGGAATATATGCATGCATACCATGCATCGTATATATATATTTTTGATATAGGTATCCAAAACACACCCAAAACACTTTATTATGTAAAAATTCAAGTTCCATAGTTTTATTTATTTTTTTTTTAGTTGTTTCAAAAAAAAAAAGCAAAATAAAATAAAAAAAGTGGTCCGTATTTTAGGACTTGTCCTGGAGCCCTGACGGATCCTGTGTGTGTGTGTGTGTATATATATATATATATATATATATATATATATATATATATATATATATACTATTTAGTAATTAAAATTTGATAAAATACAAGGGTAAATATGTAACTTTATCTATTTAGTCAACCCTAAAAACTTGCGAGGGTACTAATCATGAGTGTTATATATATATATATATATATATATATATATATATATATACAATAGATCTTGTCCGGACTCCGGACAGACTAAAATCTGGACCCCAAATTTTATTTTATTTTTACTTTTTTTCTAAAATAACTAAAAAATATATTTAATATTTTATGGGCTCGAATTTTTCCATAATACATGTTTTGGAGGTGATTTGAATACCTATACTAAAAAATAGTGGTACAATCTGCACGCATCGTATATACATATTTTGTTATACGTACCCAAATCACGTCTAAAACACTGTATTATGAAAAATTTTCAATTTCATAAAATATTAAATATTTTTTTTTAGTTGTATTAAAAAAAAAAAGCAAAAAAAAAAATTTTGGGGTCCGCATTTTAGTCCTGTCCGGGAGTCCGGACAGGATCGGGACTCTATATATATATATATTGTTAACGCCAAGATCTTCTGTCACGTCTCAATCACGTAAGATGTTCTGATCCTGCATAATAAACACAGTCAACACCAAAAGCTTGACGGCTTCGACCGTCGGGGGATAGCTCAGGCGTGAGATTCAGTACAGGCGATCACAAGGTTAACAATGGAGGATAAAATATCTAGTGTATTGAGATAGATAAAAAATATCAGTTACCTTTTCTTGGACGACCTCCTTGCTATCATATACTCTCTAGCCCTGTTTACCGTGCCACCCACTACCGTCTGACACCGACCCCCTGATCCTGACGATATCAACCGACTGCATGCAGCTTACCCACTACATCATGTCACTGTTCACCACCGCCGGCCGACTAAAATCCCATCCACATTAATGCCTTGCAGATATAACAGTCAACTGTCATGCTTTTTCATCATTACCGGTCAAAGTAAGAGATATTTAGTCATTTGATGGGTTGCCCCAACGATCCGACCCAAGACATTCAGGATCTCACCAAGATGGTCCATTGACTTAGCCCAACTGATTGGGCCCAAATAGAAGTGATCCAATGGACTAACCAAATAACTCGGCCAATCCCTCCTACCAATATGTGAAATATATATCATGGCCCAACATATATATATATATATATATATATATATATATATATATATATATATATATATATATATATATATATATATATATATATATATAAAGAGGTAAATATACTTATATTTAGACCTGGTGGCAAACTTAGAGTGGAACGGGGGTTTGAATCACCGGCACCGGCGAGGGTCGCTTCGTCTTCTCCCTCATCTCTTTTTCTTCTTTTTTTTTCTTCTTTTTCTTACTTCTTCTGATCGATCTGCTCGACTGTTTGCCTGTTGATGTATATTAAAATGATTAGTGACCGCTATCGGTGACCGACTGCAGTCGATACTTTTTATTGACGTGGACGTATTAGCAACCTCCTTCGGTCGCTGTTAGCATCGGTCGCATGCAACAAGTCTCTCATGCACTAAATTTTAGGTGAAAAAATTAGAATAGTGATCGATCAGCGATCGGAGGACGGTCGCTAAGTTAAATAACGACTAACTTGATTGCGATCTCTAATAATGGTCGCTATTAATGAAATTAGCGATCAAATATTACGATCGTTAATACTATGGATCGTTGTTGGGTCATTTTCTTATAGTGGATGAACATCCCAATAAATAGTGGGCAGTGGCAAAGCTTATCTTTTAATATTATCTGATCATGCTGATATTATCCTTGAAACTTTAATCTCCCGAACCAAGATAAACACAACGGTATGAGATGCAACCCTTAACGTGGCGCCGCATAAAAAATCCAAACTAACCCCACCGAAACCTCAAGAAAAAATCCCTTGATTAGGGACTTTGTCATGGTTGTAATAATGAATTAGGCTTCACAAGGAGCCTATTATAATTTCTGATTATGAAATCGTGAACGGAGGTGGTTGCTTGAATCTCTCGAATTTCCATATGCTACAAACATGGTTTTGAAATTTCATAGTCCAAACAAAAACGGAAGTTGAACACCCAATAACTGAATATCATGACGTGCACAACTTTAACATGCCCATATTAATGTCTACTCGTGCATGGAGTAAAACTAGCCTACTTGGAATTATTCATGACGTGAATGTTATAATATTGGATAATATATCAATATATTATTGCATAAAATATCATCAATTATATAAGAGTATGTCTGGTGCTTATTTAAGCTATTGTCTTTAGATCGTGCACTGTGGTCATATCGCTTCGCTTCTTGAGGTAACTAAATTCTTATGGCTCACTCCAAATCGAGACAGGGTATAAATTTGGTGGTTTTAATTTGACACTAGAAGATTGACTCTCTTTCTAGCGCCAATGTTAACGTCAAAATCTGTTTGCTCGCCGAATCATGAACTTAACCTAACCAGTAAACAAATAATCACTCCAAAAAGTTTGATGGCTAGGGCTGTCGGGAGGATAGCTCCGGTGTAAAAATAAGTACAGGCCAAAAAACATCAATAATAGAGGTATTAATTGCTCTAATGTGTAAGAGTAATATTGTGTAAATTGTACCGGAAACATGAAATTATGGTTGAATATTTATAACTTAACCACATCTACATGTACTACGCTCTTCCCCGAATAGGAATAGAAGTCTTATGTAAAGTTCCCTTATAATTACAAGCTCCATAATTTAATTATATTTCATAATTTAATTATATTTGATTTCCTTTAAAATAGGAAATCAAATATGATAAGAAAATCATAAATCGATTAGAATTGTAGATTTCTTAGAATGTAAGCCTTCTAACCTGAATATTTTCCCACATGGCAAAGGTCACCCAAACCCTTCCGACACATCAAATCATACTCCAACAATTATTAAGATAATCAATTAAATTGTAGTGTGAATATATTCAATTAAGACATTGAGAATATTTGTGGAATGAAAGGCGTATTATTTAAGGGGTAAAAAGAATATATCATTAATATTTATAAATTCTGCAAATGAGACTATATATTATTGTATATTAGAGTGTATAACTTTCTTATTATTATTATTATTATTATTGCTAAGTTTCTTATTAGTTTTCTATTGCTTCTAATTAGGCCTGACAAAATATAGTTATAGGTTGGTTTTGGTTTACAAAATTTGGTTATGGTTGCATTTAAAAACTAAAATCACATTACCTATTTTTAATATAGGTTGTATGGATTGGAATCATATAATTATGGGTCAAATATAGTTCAACCATATTTTAAATTTCAAACAGCTTACCATTATTATGATACAATTAAATAAATTATTTATAATATTTAATTTCTATATTCTTTTACCTTCTATCTCTAATGTTTTATACATTCTTTCTCCCTCTCTAAATTTATACACTCGTTGTTTTATATTTTCTCTTTCTAAAATTTTTACCCTCCCTCTAAAACTTCATACTCTCTAAAAACTTTATATAATCAATGGAACTGTATGTCCTGCACTAATTAAAATAAGTAGGATAAATTTAGTTGGACATTTGAAATACAAAATTAACTTGATTATTGAAGTATTCAAAATAATAAAGTCTATAATTATTAGTACTTTACGTAGTTTACACTATTTATAATTATATTGAATTTAAATTTCAAATATATAAAAAAAACACCCTCATGTTTTGGAATGGAGGGAGTATTAATTTATACTACCATCAATAAAATTTGTTGAGAAAATAATAATAAACTCCTTTTGTGAAATAGTAGTAACCAGCAACTACAGGAATAGTTTTAAATCTTTTTGTTATAATTATTTTTCTCAGCTAAACAAAATATTAAATGTAAACCTACAGAATATTTAAAATATTACTGTCTTATAATGTAAATACGTTCTACAAACGAAAGGCGTTGCCGTGGTGTAGTGGTTATCACGTTAGTCTTACACACTAAAGGTCCCCAGTTCGATCCTGGGCGGCAACATTTATTTTGTTTTAACGATTTTCTGTATAAAAAAGAATAAAGATGTAGTGCAGTTCGGTTATTTTATGTTTTTTGATATTAAAATCTGAGACATAGATAATATTTCTCATATTAGTGTCAAAATACTCTTTTACTTTCCATCAGTTTCAAGCTTTGCTTTATAATTCCCCAGGGAAAAAAAAAAAAGAACAAATACTGTATCTCTCTCCCTCATCATGATAATTACAGACTTTCAAGTAGCAGCAGTAGGGGAATAATGGAAGTGGTTAGCATAAAGTTCATTTTTGGGTAAGTTAGTCAATTGGCCAATAGAGTAGTGACACGCAGGCAAAGCTCTATGTGTGTCCGTATTCTATTGGCCAATTGACCAACTTACCATAAAATAAACTTCATGCTCACTGCCACCTTGACAAAGTACAAATCTATTAAACAAAAACTTGTAGAAAAAGTATGCTAATTGCACTAAAATAAAAGTAGGCATAATTTCATTGCAAAAGAGAAAAGCAGGCTTGATGCTCTTTAAAAAAAAAAAAAAAAAAAGCAATCATCTGATCATAACTTTGTCAGTAAACATTCTCAGGGCCACTGAGCAATGTGAACAATTATAGCTGATACCCATTTAACAGACAACTTGATGTTCATTTCACCTAAATCCCTTAATATTGACAAGGACATACAGCAGCAGGGGGAATTACCAACCTTTTCTTGGAGCCCGGCTTCGATGAAATCTCCTTTCTTCTTGCCTGGTTAGCCCAACATGATGATAGACAGAACTTTAATCTTTACTTGCAAGTTGTAATCACGACTGTTGTGGGAACGTGAAGTAAAATTCTGACGATATAACCATGCTGTTTGTTCTACCATTCAGCAAGATTCAAAGATATGTACTATAGTCCGAAGATGAGCAGAGAACACAAAGCATCCGGGGCACATGATTATATTATACGGAGCAAGTTTTTAAAACAGAAAAACAAACTTACCTCTGGCTCTGGGAGAAAACAACTCCAGCCCATAACATAATAGTAAAATGAACAATTATATGTATTTAAGAGTTATTTTTATCATAATTTAATCAATTTTAGGATATCAAAATATGATCGTCATTATAAACATTCATTATCATTTCATTAATGTACTGAGAGTAAAACTAAGAGCCCAAAAAGAGAGAATTCAGGAATGTCACAGGCATAACCAGATTGCATATAGAAATGAGGGAGAATAAGCCCAGGGCATGGTTCCATTCAGACCAAGGCAGGGCTCCATTCGGAAGAGCACTGTAAATTTAAAGGAGCCATACTCTACTGCTAGGTTAAACCTTTATAATTTATTTCAGTCACATATTTACAAACATTTAAAAAAAAATCCTGGAAAAATTCAGCACGTACCTCATAATTCACTGTAGCATAAATACATGGTCAGCATACACCATATACCAGAACAGCAGCACCAATCATCAATTTGGAGCAGAACTCAATGGCAAAGTACATAATCAGAAAAATCCCAAGTAAATTTAAATATTGATTTGTATTTTCGTTCTTGCATATTCTCTTCAGATGGACAGAAGCTTAGCTCTTTAGTTAGTGGAAAACTAATTTGACAAACAGTTATACTGTAACTGATAATCTCACTCATCATCAGAAAACAAAAGGTAAATATGCACAAGACGATGGAAAGGTTTAACTAATAACCATACACATAGAATACATCTACATTCTGCATGAACGAAAGATATTGTTTTCATAAAATGGAATTATGTACTCCAGAAGTCTAAAACTTCTACGCTTACAACAAAGTACATTAATAAACTCCATTTCACGAAAACAGAAGTCTCCAATGTCCGAAGATTTGATATTCACATCTTGTTGAACTATCATCTAAGTTATGATAGAAGTCCTTGAAGTTAAGAAAACTCACCACCACCATCATCTATCCGTATTATCCAACAACAAAAACACCTATAAGAACCTCAATATTGCAATTGCCACTCCATGCAGTCATCAAAATCAAAACTGCTTGCACAATCCAGTAAAGCATTTTGCTGATGCTCATAACGACAAATATAATTTAACCCAACAAGAAGCTCACATATAGCTGCCTCAGTCTTTGCCCTGTCAGCAAAATATAATGTCTGGAGAAGGAGAACATTAGTCCGTGTAACAATTTGCTGCTGCTCAAAATTACGCTCACTTTGCCACCTGATCATGTTATGTGCCATAGGAGCAAGCCATTTTAGTATCTGTTCAAGACTCTCTTTCCAATCATGAGCAAGGGGAGCATCGAAAATTGCCAAATCTTTGATGTAAGACTTAAGACTGGTCTTCAACGAAATTCTTAAGCTTGTTGGTAACATGTAATACAGATCGTCCCTAGCTTCCTCACCAACCAGATGTGGATACCGAAGTAGCTTCTCTATGACAATTATGACATTTGCATAATGCAAGGCTAATGCAGAGCCTCCAACTGTGCTAGGAGGAGCATATGCCATCAACCTACTCTTGGGTGAAGATCCTGAACTATTTGTAGCACTACCCTGGAAGGAACCACCAATTTGAGATCGATTCAAGCAACCTGAGTGATTCTGATACTCTCTCTTCCCGCCACTAACAACACTACAGCAACCCGAAAATTGACTACTTCTATCATCATCATCATCTACTTTTGATGCAGAACTGCTCAAACTAAGGCACTCCATGAAAAGTTTTCCTGGACTCATTCCACAAGCAAAATCAAAATCTTCCTGTCGAAATACTGCCACATCACCATGCCTCAATGTAACCTGAGCCCTTTCCCTCTTTTCCCTCGATTGCCTCTTTTCCGCCATACCTTTCTCAATCAACCCCGAGTGATAATAATCATTATTCTTGCTCAAAGCTCGCCTTATTGGCTCCAAATTCCCAGACTTGACATCAATTTGACCCGACTTTGCCACACATCCTTCCTTCAAATGAACTAAACTTCCATTTGAACGAAATTGTGGCCCTGAAACAAAACCACTGTTAAATTCTCGCCTCAATACAGGTTTGCCAAAAACATGACAAATTCGCACATAAAGTGTGCAAATGGTTCGTGCCAATAACTCCACAACCTTATCATAAGTCTGGTTCCAAAGAGAAACGTCCTTAAGATGCCTCACATCTTGCTTCTGCCACACCAGTTTCTGCTCAAAAGCCCTTCTACTCTCCTCATGTTGATTCAATTGAAACTTCTTCGTTGCTTGTTCCAACTCACTCAGAACTTCCATTTCCCCATAAAGGTTAGCGGTAGAATTCACATACCTCTCCATTTTCCTAACCATTGCCTCCATATCCTTCACCAAAAACCCCAATTCTCTCACTTCAATCACTCCACCCACTATATCCCCATACACATGCTCAAAGCCTTGCAACGCTGGTATGGAGCATTTCTTCCCAAACCTAGAAACAACTCCAGCCACACGGTTCAGCTCATCAAGCTTCTCCACCAGGGCAAGCTCCAAAAGAAAAGCCTCATCGGCAGATATCAGGGCTTTTATGCCATCAGAATTCAAGATCTCACTTTTAAGCTTAGAAATTTCAGAATCAATAAGAGATTTATGTAGAATAACATTTTGGACATCAAATTAGCAACTTCAAAAGAAAGAATTCCAATGGTTTCTTTTGGCTCTTGCTTTTTATTCCCTTTTTTAGAAGTTTCAAGGAGAAGGGCATGCTTGAGATTAGCACTTACTTGGTTTCCCATCTTCAGCAGCCAAGGCTCCGCCACCATTGCTACCCCTTCTGAAATTGTACAGACTGATAGATCTGAAACTAAAATTTGAAAACCCAAATCTATAGATCTAGCCAAATTATTCTTACCAACAATGCCATTAGTTGGGGGGGAAGCCAGACCCAGAAAAAACTTGAAAATCAAACTCTACCCAGATTGCGGTAGATTTGAATTACAGGAGTTTACATACATTTTGAATGAGAAACGTGTTGAAGTGCAAGTGGGTTGACTGAAATGGGTCATAGAATGCTGAATAGTCATTGATTCAGTGTTGAAGAAAGTTGGAACAGCTCAAGAAGGGTGGAAATTGGAAAACGCGTGGCCTTGGAATGAAAAGCTGTATCAGAAATGGCATTTCAGAGGGCGTGATGAAGGGAGTGGAAAGGGGTAATCAATTGACTGAAAGAGAAAGAGAGGAGAGAGAGAATGGAGGGGAAAAGGGGGCAGAAATTGATTGAGAAGAGGTTTCTAGTTTATTGATTTCTCTCTTTCTTCTTCGTTCTCTGTTTGGATTTGTAATGATATTTTTTCTATTCTTTTTTGAAAAGCGGAAGGGCAGTTTGAAAGTGTAGCGTCTGCACAACTGAACCTGTATGTATAACCTACTCGTTAACGTTGATTACGGTTTTGTCCATCTTTCCATTTTCGTTGTCTTTCCAAGTCGATGGGGTTTTAAGGATTTTGAATTTGTAAGTCAAAATGTGTTTGTTGAGGCCTTTATCTTTTTCACTTTTGTGGATACAAAAAAAAAAACTAAGTCAAATATCTGCAAAAATGTCTCCAACTACCATGAGGATGTTCCCAAAGGGTCTTTCCATCTAATCCTTCCAACAAAAATGCTTAACATAACTAATTAAATATATTTTATTATTCTAAATTATTGGTCATATTTCCCTTTGATGATTCACCTTTTAATTTTATCAATTACAATTACTGACGTGACTATTTGAATAGGACATAAAACAGCTGATGTGTGTAAAAAAAATAATTTTTTATTTTGAGATTAAACATTGTTGATATATTGAAGGGTAAAATAGTCAGGCCCCTTTCATTAATACATTCAGACTAATTAGAAAACAGCAAAAACTAAAAACAATCAGAATCGATCGAAGAAAGCCCCAAAATCAATCGACAAAAAGCTCTAACTCTAAAAGCACAAAATGCTCAACGATTTCAGCGAAGAAGAACCGAGAATGTCAATCAATGCTTCATCGATGTTGATATTGTGCTTCGATGAAGTATTTGATTGTGCTCTTTTCTGTTGCTACCCCAAAAGTAAAAATCCTACTCAAATACTCAAAAAAGTCATAGCATCATCAATCGACTGAAAAGATTTAACAAAATACAAGCGAGTTAGGGTTTCATTCATCTGTCCCCAAAAAATCCCTTACTGAAATTGGAATTTACTGGTACGGACGATGAACTTGAATTGGGTGAGCCTCTTGATTCGATGGGTGAGTCTTCAAGGTGTTATTATGAATATAGAGCTCGGATGAAGATACCTTAGACTAAGAGTAATCCAGGAATAAGGTTCTTTGGTTGTCCTCAATGGAGCAAGGTACTAGTTCTGTAGTTTTGGTTGGCTGAGTTTTCTCTTATTTTCTGAAAACATTAGAAATACACTTGTGTTGGAATTGTATTAATTTTTGATGTTTTGGATTGGTTTTTATCAACCACCATGCATGACAAATTGACAGACAAACACTACAACTAAGACCGAGCAAGGAACCAAATTAGAATAAAACTGTACCAAAAACCGCACACATCGCACCAACGGTTCAGGCATATGTGGCGGTTTTAGGTTATTAGCCAAAACCGCACGCATAAAACTGAAACCAAACCGCACCATACAAATTAATTAATTATACAATCCTATTACAAGATAGATGTTTCATTTAACCTTGTGTAATGGTGTATGCCTATAAATTAAAGATAAATGTATGCCTATAAATTTATAAATAACTAAGAGATCAAAAAAAGAAAGGATACAAAAACAAAGCAGTTCGTGTGGTGGGATCATTGGATAAAGTGAAAACCACACCATACCCCTTTACTAATGGAAATTTTACGGTGTGCGCCTTAGTAGGTCCTATTTAGCTTCAGAACTAAATGTAATCAATAACGGGTTCTATACATAGTCAGACTGAGGATTTCAAAAACTTTTCTCAATATTACCGATATTCTAAACAATATTTTTTTCACAGTTCAAAATCATATAATCTCATTTCACAGTTTAAAAATAAATACTTGATCTGAAGTTTAAATAGAAGAACATAACATTTTAATTTAAATGGAAGCCTTAAATAAAACATAACGAATTTTGAAACTATACATTTAGGCATCCAAGTAATTACTAACGTATACATAAAAATAAATGATAATTTAAAAATACTAAATAGTTTGGAAAGCCACTTACCTCGGTATTGCGAATACAAAAATAAAAACGAACAAATTCTTAATATAAAATTAGGACGAATAAAATTATTAGGATAAAATATTATAACTTATACTCTTAACTCAAATCTTACACACATAAATCTTAATTTTAGGTCAGTTTTACAATTACATAATATACTTGAAAATATATATTAATAAAATATATTTATTTAAATACAAACTATAATGGCCACAAGTCAGATTATCTCAACATCACATATGAATTTGTTAACCTCTAGTCCTGATTTGTCAAAATTGTAATCTAACGAAATAAAACATATTTAATGAAAAGCTAATATATTTTTTTTTTCAAAATTGTTTTCAAACGAACTGATATATATATATATATATATATATATATATATATATATATATATATATATATATAATTTGAAATCTCTTTGATTTATACAGAAAAATATATATCATTAATTTTTATACTCTTTTTCTTGTTATAACATTTGTTTTGAAATATAAACATACATAAATAATAATAGTTTCAACTCATAATTTTAAAAAAAAAAAAAGAGAGAGAGAATTTAGTTTTACCTTTTTGAGTTTTCTTCTTTTCTTTTTATCTGTCCCAAAGTCAAATAATTTTTTTACATTCTTTTCTTTCTAGTTATCTAAATATCTTTAATTTCTTTGCAAAATAGGTTATCAAGTAAAACAGTCCATGGAGACGGCTTCACATCTATTTCTTCACTGCCCAGTTGCTGTTAAGTGTGGGAGACTTTCAGCTTTACTGCTTCCCTCTTATTATGGACAACAGTGAGGCCATCCAACTGTCTTGTGTGCTTTTATGGTCTCTATGGAAGAATCGAAATGATGTGGTTTGGAAAAACTTATGTAAACGGTCTTCGGCGATTGTCAACCTGGCTGGTTCCTTTCTTACTCAATGGCAACATGCCCAAATCCTCATAAATGGTGACCTACTCTTTGATCAAAATTCCGGCGTTGTGAGCTGGTGCAAACCTGCCTGCGGTTGGCTGAAATGTAATGTAGATGGAGTTGTGTTCTCATCAGAAAGTAAATTGGGTTTTGGCATGGTTCTTCTCAACTCATGAGGGGACGATGATAGCAGCTCGATGTGGTTTAATTTCGAGTCCTGCAGATTCTGTTTTGGCCGAGGCAGTTAGCTTTAGGGAGGCTTTAAGTTGACTTAAAAGACTTGGTGCTTCACAGGTAATTGTTGAATCCGACTCTTCCATGTTAATACAAGCTATTCAGGCTCCATCTTCCTCTCTGAATTATGTGGGCTTAGTGGTTAATGATTGTAAGGATTTTGTTGTTTCTATAGTCGATTGTCACATCCATTTTGTTAGGAGGTCAGCGAATTCGGTTGCACATCTCTTAGCTCGTGTTTCGGATTCTATGTCTGATGTCCATGAATGGGGCTCTATTCCCCCTCCTTTTATTTGTAATGCTCTAAGCTTTGATCTCCAGTTATGAAATTTAATTTTTCCTCAAAAAGAAGAAGAAGTAAAACAGTCCTTTTAAAATTAAAAGTTTGTTACAATCTAACTGCTTTATCCTAATAGATTTTAGATATATATAAATAATTATTAGTTTCTATTCTATTATCTAATTATAAATCTGTTATTATTTTATTATTATATATTATTTTTTCAACCAGATATTACATTATTTATTTGAATGTGTAATAAATTATTATTTTTAAGAATAAACAAGAAAACGAAACCACATTCTTTAACATTTATAAATTTTACCGATAAAAGTCATACTACCATTACTATTGGCCAGATGGTGGGCCACAGTTATTGACTATATATGAACCTATTTTTGGAAAAAGAACATTGTGATTACAAAATTTCAATTGGATGATTTACATATTCTATTACATTTTTAAAAATAATTATAACAATAGTGCACTCATAAAATCTTTACACAATTAATAAACTTCCATATTTATTTATAATACTAGTGCAAATAGGATTCCTAAATTTAGGGAATTAGTATTCAATTAGAATTCCATAATTTAGGGATTAATTATACACATGACTTCTTCTCTCTCTCCTCATCTATAACAACTGCAGTTAGCACTCCTTCACCCTCCGCCACTCCTCCACCGGCAGCCGCATTTGCTCCTCCACCTTCCCCGCGCTTCCTAGAACGCTAACCACAATCATAATTGCTTGGACCCACTTTTTCATCTTCTCATCCAATGTGTTCCACTCAATCCTCTGTACCTCCTCAATACTCAGCCTCTGAACACCAAGGACATACATATACTCATCTAAAACATCCCGGCGAACACTACTATAGACTTAGCAACATTCTTTCTCATACCCAGACCTAATCATTCAATCTGCAATCTCCCTTAGTTCTACCACCACCTCAGGTTCAATCAAATCAACAAATAAATCATCCCCCAAACTGACCCCTCGCTCATGGCCAAAATTACTAGCCTGGTCATCATCCCCAAAGCTCTCAAAATCTCCAATTTCACCATCATTAGAAGCGAATGAGAGGGAAACCCTACGGATCGATCCATGGAGTTCCTCGGAGTTGAGGGTTATAGTACTCCGGATCAAAATGTGGCGAAACTCATCCTCCAGCCTTGACATAGCCAATTGGAGCGCGCTTTCAGCACGATCAATTATCTCGACATCGTTTTCCGATGATTGGATCGCCAAATCTTCGGTTAATTGAATAATTTCATCGACAGCATCGAGATATTCGGTGGAATTGTCTTCCCAGCGCTTCTAATCAGGCGGTGGATATGAATACTGGATGATGGCGGTGGATTTGAATACTAGATGATGGTAACCAAACCTTCATACCTGCAGTAGAACTAAACTATCATATCAAAGAATTAATCAACTCCATACTTTAAACTTTTTTTAAAGACAATTGGTTCTCCAAACCTTCAGATCATAGTAAGCAAACCTTCGTATCAAAAGTATAAAACCTTCATACCAAAGTAACTAATTCACATCCACACCGTAGTTTTTTTCATAGTCAAGCGATTAGTAACCAAACCTTCGAGACCATGGTAACAAATTCAATTTTATTAAGTTACCAATTTCGTTTGAATGTGATGCGATTGGTAGCCAACCATTCATTTAAAAGGTAACCATTTTATTATTTATGAGTAACAAAATAGTTATAAAAAATTTGAACATTAATAGTTACATCTATTTATTTTTAAACTTTTTGTAGGGCGAATCTTCTTCTTATATATTCTCATTGGCGTTTTGAACAACGGAGATTCGCGGCGGTGCAGCGGCGGAGTATGTGAGGTGTAGCGGCGGTGTAGTGGTGGACTATTATTTCAAAGTGTATGTGAGGGAGATGAAGATTTGAATTCGAATATTTAAATTTGAATTATTATTTTGAATTTGAATTTGTTGTTAGATCCAAATATTTGAATTTGAATTATTAATTATGGCAGTTATTTGTCCTTGATTTTAGGTTTCCTTATTAATGTGAATTGTTCTATTTTTGTAATATGGGTTCTCTTTTTGTAATTATTTGGTTGATGCATTTTTTTTGTAATTACTTTCTACTTGTTGTATACTTATGTAAAGAACCCATTTCAATTTATGTGAGATTGTGGGAGCAGCTATTTTATGTGAACATGATAATATGATATTTAGATATAAATAATTTATCATTTTATTTTATATTCAATTTTTAGAATTTTTCCTCTAGGAGTGTTTGAATTGTATTGTTGTTTCCTGGTGGTAACATCTGTTACGCTAAACAGGCCATGTGCCAATAAGATGAAATTTTCAAAGTCAAAGTTAACATTTATATTGGAGATGAGAGAAAATTATGCACGAAAATAATCATATAGGGAGTAAGAATAATTCAAAACTAACATAATAGAATGTGTAAATTATGCATAAAAATAAGATTTATGTATTATTTATCAATAAAAATGTATAAAGCATCTAATTGTAGATCTCACTTCTTCTTCTCTTTTTTTTCATTTTCTATACTATTTGTGCACAATTTTTGTGTATAATTTATGTTTCTAAAATTACTCAACCAAATAAGATATTGTTTACCATAGACTATATAATATTCTCTCGTTTCAAAATTAAAGATACAATTTTATTTTTTGAGCTCAAACGACGTGATATGAATAATTCATTTACTTAATTTGGTTGTGAATCTCTACATAAAATTTCCAACATTAGGTTTTTATCTTTTCTTGGCCGGCCTATAAGTAAGTAATTAACACACATAAATGCATATACCTTAACATTCCTTTCAAAGTACTACATTAGTTATCAGCTTGTAGCTAGCATGGTCTGTGGATATATTAATTGGTTTGTTTTTTATTACAAGCAAATGACATGCATGTGGGTGATTGGAAATCTATCAATTTGTTGGATGAATTTGTCAAAAAGTATTCTCAGTGGGAGTTGGTATATTTGTTTTCATAAAGACAAATACAGAATGACATTTAGAAAGAATCAACTCTTTTTCAGCACTTTATATATATATTAGCTGGTTCTCGTGCCTTCGACACTATAGACGGTGAGATTTATCTTAAATTTTAATTTGAACGGCCCAGTTGATTTATTGAGTGAGCGGAAAATTCAAAATCATTTGTATTTTATTAGATAGATGGACAGTGGGATTTATCTCAAACTTTGAACGGCCCAAAAAATTTATTGAGAAAGCGGAAAATTCAAAATCATTTGTATTTTATTAGATAAATATATATATATACACACACACATTTATATCACTACATCGCGAAATAATAATTCCTTTTTCTTTTTTTCTTTTTTTCTTTTTTGCTCGATCGGGTTTTCCAAATTCCAAATGTTAAGTGGCTAAAAAGAAGACTAGGCTAAAATTAGCTACTCAACATGTGCCATTTTTTTGAGTCCAAAGGTCTTGTAAAACTGGTGTAACTGAACAAGCAATGGGTTGGTTCACCAATCTTAGTTAACCCTAATTGGCAATAAATTGAAACTTTATATATATATATATATATAGGAGCCCTTCTTCCATAAAGAATAGGTTCTTTATGAGTCTTATCTGCAACACCCCTTTTTGAACTAGCTTGATAAAATGAATTGATGGCTAAGATTAGCTTTTCTATTTGATAAAGTTCGCATACACGAGTTGTTGTGCCTTATTATTTACTCTGCATTCTATTTCTATTTTATTAAGTGAATATTAACTTATCAAGATAGTTATAAAAAGTGAATATTTATTATTAAAATAATTCAGTAGGAAAGAGCTTCTACCGGCCACACACATTTTTTTTTAATTTTTTTTTTTTCCCTACCGATACAAAATGATACTACCGGCATTAAAATAATAAAATAATCCCACGAGACTGAGTTCTACCTAACTACACATTTTTTTTTTTTAATTTTTTTTATTTCTCCCCACGTAGAGACAAAATGATACTACTGGTAGCATTAAAATAATAAAATAATTCTACTTAAGACAGTTCTCTTGGCTTGTATTAAAAATTAAAAAAATATCCCACCAATGATGACAATGATACTACTACCGTATTAAAAATTAAAAAAAATAACCTACGTAAGACAAATTGTCACTACCGGTATTAAAAATTGAAAAAATAATTTTATTCAAGCAATTATTTCTAAATGATTCAACTTCATGACCTAAAACTCCAAACACTCATTATATGACCACCCAAAAGACTACTGGACCTAGTTTTCAAGTTAATTTCAACCAAGGATATGTCTTTATATTAAAACTTCACCATCCCCAAAATCTATATTCTTGCATTATTATTATATTACGATTTATTATTATTAATAAGTCTATATAATACATATAGGGGTTTAGTATTTAGAAATAAGTTAGATCTATATTTATTATTATCCCTTTAATATTTTTTCTTATTTTTGTAATAATATCAATAAAAGGATTATTAATATATTAAAAAAATATCATTCTTTAATAAAATATAAATAATGATTTTATATTCATGTATTACTATTATTATTATATTCATGTATTACTATTATTAAAAATAATATTAATAATGATTTTAATATTAATATAAATAATATGATTATTAATATTAGTCCAGAATAAAAATATTCATACAGATTCAACAAAATAGATAAAAAAAATTCGTATTAATAATATGAAGTGGTTTTATGTGATTCAATAATATTCATATTACTAAGTTATGAATTTGAAAATCCCATAAAGTTCAACCAAATAGACATTTTTATTAATTAATATATACATTAGATAACGTTGGATAAGTTACTATATCTCGGGCAGGAAGTAATCTTGCGGATTTCTTGTAGAGTTCTACGCGATGCGCAGAATTGAAAGAAAATCGTGACATCTTCCAAGGACCACTTCTCTTCGAAAATATTACCGTTGGCCCTAACGAAATAAATCCAACATACTTGCATATAAAAATGCCACGATCGAGTTGTTGTGTTGTTTTGATTTAATCTTTAAGGTCTGCACAAGAGGATTACTATTTGGGCCACTCAAGATCGGATTACCATTTCATGAAACAAAATGGTATCAAATGTACATGTATGTACAAAGTAGTTGATTAATAATTTTTTAATATTAAAGGACATTATAAAATTAAAATATTTTAAAACTAAACATACCGCAACTTTAACGAATTCTGAGTACATTTCATGTAACATAATATACTTAGTGTCATTGTAGTGCGGGTCAATTATGGTAACCATCCAATCTTCAACTGCGAATAGGAACAACACACAGGCATGAATATGTATTTGCATTCGTGTAAAGGTGGACCAACATCTTGGTTAACATACGGATCGCAAAAACTCCATGCAGTATTCACGTTAGTGCAGGGCACATAGCCACCTTGAAGATGTGAAGAATGAATTCATGAAACCAAATTAGGACCACCTTTGTATTCCCCATGACCGTAGTATTCCTCTCATCTCGTAGCAACAACATATAAGCGTCGATGACATGCTCGAATATCCAACTCCCGAGCCCTAAGGATTGCCTTTGCATTGTGTTCTAATTCATATAAGCGGCGCGGATGTGATAAAGGATATAAATCCCTTCCGATGCCACCACGTTTTCCAAACATATGTTTATTTACAAATGTCTTCTTTCAATCTTTAAGTCTTTTGGATAAGGACCCTTTTGGTCCATAAGAGATGTGGTCTCCGCGATCTTGTACTGATTGAGACCCAAATGTACATTATTATTATATAGCAATAATAATTAAAACCATCACTATTAACATAACTATATATACCTTTTGTGAACTAGATCCTTGGCGCCGAAAAGTCCGCAAATGAAGAGTTGGTTGGAATGTAACACTCCTCATAGTTTTGGAAGGTTGGAATGTAACACTCCTCGTAGGCTTGGGTGGTGGGAATGGAGCTCTCCTCGATTACTTGTGGGGTGGGTATGTAGCTCTCTTGTATAACATAATCGCTTTGTTTCTCAAGCCCTTCATTGAGTTGTGTGTATTGGGATCGTAGTCCAAAATTTGTGGGACCCCCTTTCGGGTATTTGTTTACCTCTTGCTTGAAGTCGTATAGGCGATTGAAATCCCAATTATTTTTTTTGCAGAACCAACTCGGGAGGCAAATTGAGTAAATCTTGAAAATTTATCAAGTAACGACTTTGCACTCTCAACTCATCATATAAGATAAACACAAACAAATATTATTAACAATAAATATGAATAAATGTAATATTAAGTATTTACTCCAATACATGATTTATTAAAGAAGAATATAATTTTATACCATTTGAATAAGGTGTTGTTGGTGTTAGAGTTTATGCCCTAGAGGCCAATTATTTGATATAATTGCTTAACGTTTTGATATTATATTTGATTGAATAAATATATGATTTTATTATGGTTTTATTTACTGCGTAATATAATTGTTAACATAATAAAATTCCTTAGAATAGTGATACAAATTATATAGTTTCAAGTATGTGACTTGAACATGAGATTATATAATTACAATTAGTATCATTGCTCTTAAATGTCCCTAGTCGAGTACCATTGTTGATAGGACAACAATGATGCATTGAAACTAGTATGTGGATTGACTGATGACCAAATCTCATTGGTCATAAATATATGAGATATTAAGTCAATGAATAGGTATGTGTTAGAGAACGATGTACTGGACATACCCACCATGAGAATTCTATGTGGAGCATTATGCGAAGTGTCATTAGCAATTCTCATAGTGACAATGATGTAATGGTCCTCCGACCTGAAATCACTATATTACTACACGAGAATTTATGTACTTTGATATCATCAAATGTCACCTTTAATGGGGTGGACTATAAAGATGATTATTGGGTACATCATGAATCGTGTGAGGAATATGAGTGATCTAGATGGAATTTAATCCTCCTATATATTAGGGGTGATATCCATAGGCCTCTTGATTGAGTAGGACTATGAAATGCATGGCCATGCTCAAATAGTGATTTGTTTCATATAGTCTACTCATTGATCAAGAAAACTGAGATTAAATTATGAAGAGTATGACACATTCCATGACTCGAGTTTAATCTAGGATATTAAGGTTAAAAGGATTAAATTACATTGAAACATTGGTCACGAAAAGGTTGCATCGAATCATCGATCTTATTATTACTTGGGTAGCGCGATGATGCATTACTTGATGCATTCACTTTATTTATAATTTTATAATATGATTTTAAAATTATTGCCAACGTAATAATAACCTATAAAGGTCACACACATAGTAACGTTATTTAAAAGGGAATTAATTTAAATTTGAAGGATTTAAATATATTAATATGATTAATAGTATTTAAATCATGAATTTAAATTAAAAGGATAATTGTATATATGTATATTAATTAAGTAAGACTTAATTAAGAGATATATATATAAATTCGGATTTTATAAAATTAGATTTTGATTTGATTAATTCCTTTTAACTACTATATATATGATATATAGCATTCTTTTAGGGTAAGATATCATAATTGAAAAACCTAGCCGCTTTCTTAGAGAGACTAGAGAAAAGCAGTTTGTAAAAATCCATTCCTTTTGGTGGCTAATCATGAAGTCCTTCTTATTGCGAGAATCGTTCGACGGTTCGATGCGGCGTTCGATGTGATACTGTAGAGAGGCGCAATCGGTTTGTATTGCGTTGGAGATTCGAGACACGATCGGTTTGATTCTCGTTTTTTGTTTATATCCGGTATAATCTCTAAACCTCTGAATTAATTGATTTTCGCATGGATCCTGTTTTAGGGTTTCTAAATTGCTTTAAAATTTTAATTTCATTTGTGCGTTTACGTCGTAAAATGACAGTTGGTTGTAAATGGCCCGAGGCTCATAACAACCGTCGTGGTCGTCATTTCGTCGAGGTTTGGTGGATTTTCCAACGTGTAATTTTCCTATACCGCACCATGTAATCATCTATTGGGACATAATCGTAAATTTTAGTTTGTTGTCCTTGAGATGATCCATGTATGCCTCCCACATCGAAATATATTCCCCTCTCGAGGCCATACAATCCTCGACATCAATAAATTTAAACTTTTTCTCCTTCCTAAGGTCACCATGGTTTTGGTCATTGATGGTATGCCTTGCATGAACCCGAATCGTCTCATCACACTATGGTCCCAGATCTCAAAATTCCACAATATCAAAGTGGATCAAGGGACCCCACCGGATCCCAACAACTCCGCCTTCAAAATTAAATCCACCGATATCATCATCCCACATTATGTAAGGCCGCCAAACCACATCCCACATAGACTTAATATCTAACTCCCCAGTAAAATGACAAATGGTGATGGGGATTATCACGTCTACTGGTGGTAATTGTGGGCTCCGAATCAGACCATGCTAAAGCCCTAGGTAACCATTGGGATGATTGTGGCCAAGGGTTTGGCTTTCCAATACTTACACGCTTATAAGCCCAAATTTGTAACAATGTAACACAACCATTAATATATTTAACTCCTTTCCTAGTAGCGGTATATAAAGATCTCAGCACAAATATGCTAACATTGTCGCTACCCCAAGAGTAAGTTACACAATCTTGAAATTGGCAATAAAAGACATATATCGGTGGTGCACACTATTTCTATTCCTATTAGGGAATAATATTGCCCCACACAACTACAACATGTATGCCTTTATGTGTCGCCTACTGACATCTTTACTTGCATTCTCGGGACATTTATTAAAATGTTCGTGCAACCACCACACTAATGAAATTACAGACCGCATCTTTTGAACTAAAATATTCACCACCTAATTTATCTCCAAAATAATCCTAAAATAATTCAAATTGGTGACAATAGAGGGACCCGTTAAGGGCTTTCCACCACCGGAACTCCAAAAATAAAGTGAACATCCTCTAACGTGATTGTAATTTCTCCACGCTTTAAATGAAAAGTATTGGTCTCCTAAGCGCCATCTCTCGACTAAAGCGCGATATCGGACCAAGATCGGTTTGGTGTACAACACCTTGAAAACTAAATACTCCAAATCCACATTTATCTAAAAGGATTTTTTGTTCTTTTGTCAAAGCCCACTGATTATATTTCTGATCAATATATTGACTGGAGCCTAGTTTTCCCCTATCTCTCCCATGATATATGTCATCTGATACATGATCTTGTTGATCATGCAGAACACTTGGATCAATTGGCCCATATTCCCAACTATCCATCTTTTACCTAAAAAAATACATAAATTCCATATTAGTATTAAGATGCATGACAAAATGAATAAAATAAATTAAAACAATAAGTGAACAATTGAGTACACTGGAATAAAATAAAAACAATAAATGAAAAATAATAATAAAATACATACTTATCAATGCATGCTATGCTGCAAAAGTTTTCTTCTTCTTTTTTTTCCGGCCGGTACAGCTTAAACCAGCTTAGCTTTTTAAATTTTTTTTATCTTCTTTTCTCCATTGTATAATGATGACTCAGCAAATTAAAATAAATAAATAAATAAAAAAGCATACTACTTAGACAAATCATCCCATTTTAACTCAGATAAGTAAAATAAAATAAAAAATATAAAGACCAAATTTAGACAAATTGCTCCTACCGACCGACATTAATTAAAAAAATCCAGATCCCAAACTATTCGTTTGCTAAATGATTCAAAATCGCGACCTCAAGCACCAATCCCTCGTCATATGACCACCTAAGCACCACGGGCCTAGCTGCTAATTTCTACCAAGGATATATCTTTATAGTAAAACTTCACCATCCCCCAAAATCTATTCATTGGATTTGATAAAATAGAAATAAGTTAATATCTATATTTATTATTATCCCTTTAATATGTTTTCTTATTTTGTAAAAATATGTCCAATTAGTCTAATTAATATATTAAAATAAATATCATTCTTTAATAAAATATAAAGTGATCATTATAAATCTTGCATTATTTTGTTGTTATTATACTGAAATAATAACAACAACCTAAACTATTAAAAAATGAACAAATGGAATATCTTACAATAAATAACAATAACAAATTATATAATAATATCTTATATTAAAATCTTGATATCTTCGAATATAATAAATGGAATCCAAAGGTTCAACTTGTTGAAGTTTTCATGCATTAAAATCTTTGAAATACTCCTCTATACTCTCTGTTATTTTTAGTTTGATCTAGCTTGGCAAGTGAACTTTAGTTTGAACAACATGTGTTCTCAATAGACGTTCAAATAAGCTCATGCAAGTCCGGTACATGAATTATTTTAGGACCAAATTCAAACATTAATACTGTTATGGGTCACGGCTTTTTAGTTTACCGAGCTTGCAGGTGTTCTTTCTCGAGGCGATGTGGCAGAAAAAGTAGTCAACATGGCAGAAAAAGTACTTATCAATGCATGCTATCTTTTAAAAAGTTTTCTTCTTTTTTTTTACGTAGGTATAAACTTAAACCTATTTTAGCTTTTTTTAAATTTTTTATCTTCTTTTCTCCATTGTATAATGATGACTCAAAGAAATTAAAATAAAAAAAATACAAGACCGGTACTTAGATGCATTTTGTCCCGAATCGACAATTTGGAATAAAAAAAAATCGGATCCCAAACTATTCATTGCTAAATGATTCAAATCGCGACCTCAAGCACCAATCCTCATTATATGACCACCCAAAGCACCACGGCCTAGTTGCTTTTTTAATTTACCTTGGATTTGTATATATCTTAAAACAGTCCATTTCCCCCCAAATTAAATTTTTCAATATTTTATTATAATTATTCGATTATTATTATTATTATATTATTATTACGAATTGAGTATAAAGCCGCTCCATATTATAATTTAACATGTATTTTTTTTATTAGTTTATTATCATTATTATTATTATTATAAAGCTGTATCGGCTAGTCTTTTTATCTTTAAATATTGTCTAGGAAGTTGCTATTTTCTCAAGTTATCTTCTTCTCTGATATTATTTTCTCTTTTCACCTCTACTCATAATTTGTTTCATCTGGTTGCCCACTTTCACTTCAGAAAATCAAGTTGAAGTTCTGATCGAGCAAAATTCATCACTATTATTCACAAGTAAGTTTTTCAAAATGTCATATAATACATCTGAATTTGTCACTGAAGTTGAAAGTAATAAATCTGATATTGTTCCGTACGTTGGTTAATTATTTTGTACGTTGGAAGATGTTGAATATTTTTATAGATCATATGCTCGCAAAAATGGATTTGAGATTAGAATTGCAACTAGTCATAAACATGCTAATACTGAATGATATTAGATCTAGCAAGATGTGTATGTAAGAAAGCCTAGACACCCAATTGTTGGCAAGAGTTTACGATGATGAAGATAGTAGTAATAAAATAACTAGACAGAGAGACTCGATAGGACGAACAATGTGCAAAGCTAGAATATATGTTGTTCACAATAAGAAAGAGCACAATTGGCGTATATCTACTGTTGAATGAGAGCACAATCATCACTTAGTGACCCCCACCAAAGTAGATTTGATCGAGACTCACGTAAATATTACTCTGCTGCAAGAAATTTAATTGACACTTTAAATAAGTCCCAGATATTGGTCCTAGTAAGATGATGAATGTTTTAAGCACAATGGGAGGTGGGTTGCAAAATGTTCTTTTCTCTCATAATGTTGAGAATGTGGTGCGAGATTTAAGGTGTGATTCTCGCAGATGAAAATGATGCACAAGTCATTTGTCGATCATTTGAACAAACTTGCATCCTAAGTGCCAAGAAATTTTTTTCCGAGTGAAACCCGGTGAAAACAACCGCATAGCTTGTATTTTGTGGGTTGGCCTTGCGTCAAGGTTTATATATCAACAGATTCGGAGACGTTGTGACATTTGATAAAGACATACCGGACAAATAAGTATGGCATGCCGTTTGTTCCATTTGCGAGTGGTCAACCACCATTATCGATCTATATTGTTTGGATTTGCCTTTATTCTGAGATGAGACAGAGGACACTTTTGTTTGGGTATTACTGTATACGGCTTGAAGCCATGGACTACAAGGCACCTACAACCATCATCACCGATCAAGATAGAGCCATGAGTAATGCTATTGCTACTGGTATTTCCAACTAGTTATCATTTATTGTGTTCATGGCATATTAGCAATAAATTTCAAAAAAATTGCATCATGTTTATTCTCGAGCACCCATCGTTAAAAAAATGATTTTAACAACCGTGTGTATAACTCATTGTCCATCGAGGAATTTGAAGAGCGTTGGCATATTACGATAAGTTTCTATGAATTGTATACTAATGAATGGCTTGGAAGTTTGTATGATGTACGACAAAAATGGATTCCAGCATATACAAAGAGATATTTTATCGCGGGAATGACTACCACTGGAAGAAGCGAGAGCATGAATGCCTTTTGATGAGTATATTAATGCATCAACAGTATGCTATGTTTTGTCTACTGCAGAGTCAAAAATATCAGAAAGACAGCTTTATCGTGGAGAGAGAAAGGTCGACTACATAACAAAATATCGTAAAAAGGATTATGGTACTCGGTTCATCTTTAGAAGTTCATGCCGCATTGCAGTTTACACAAAAGAGATGTTCGACGCGTTTAACGTCAATTGTCGATTCCATGAAATACAATGTTCATAAACTTAGTGAGTTGTGTGTCACCGATACTAAGGTTTATGCGGTGTATATATCTGATGCAATCGAAAGTGGTGGAAGATATAAAGAAGTTGTCAACAATCGACAACCGGGATCGATAACATGTAATCGCCAAATGTTTTCTCACTGGTGAATTATGCAAAGCACATCTTGAGATATTTCATAGCAAAGAGTATTTCACAAATACCGAATTTATATGATCCTTCATCGGTGGACAAGAGACGCGAACAAAAGCAATGGTGAAGACTTACTCTTTAACTCCACATCTGCCGACTTGAACAAAATCAAGCAATGCGCTTATAATCATTTGATGGGTGATTACCGAGAGTTAATGAAAAAAGCGGCTTGCTCAATCGAGGTTACAAAACCGTTTTTAAACCGAATGCACGAGGAAAAGAGTTGGTTGACCAAAGATGATCCGGATGAGAATATTATCGAATCGCGGCGAGATGACGACATTGATTGCACAATTGGAGATCCAAATCATGATATGGGATACGATAATGACGATGAAGATGCAGAGGTGGAAGAAGAAGAAGTTTTTGCCGCCTAATATTTCTCAAACAAAGGGCCGCAAAAAATAATCTAGATTCAAGAGTGGCACTCGAGAAAATCATTCATTCTAAGACTCATCGAAAATGTGCAATTTGTGGCTTTGAAACCGACCACGATAAGCGAAATCACTATCGAGTCTTTAGGGATTCCCGAGCCAAAAAAAAAGGCGCTTCGGTTGTATTAATCATTCTATGTTTTTTATTTAAGAAAATGAACATGTAATATGTACTATTCCTCTTAATGTTATGCAAAGACTAGTATTGGTATCATTTGTACTTCTAATATTGATAATCACATTATTATTATTATAATAATACTTCACTACTTTTATAAATTCTATAATCACATTATTATTATACTTCACTAGTTTTATTAATAATAAAATCATTTCTTAATAATAAAATCATTGCTTAATATTTAAAATCATTACTAATAATCATTGCTTAATAAATATAGATATTAACTTATTTCTAAATAGAAAACCCCATATGAATATAGACTTATTAATAATAATAAATCATAATATAATAATAATGCAAGAATATAGATTTTGGGGATGGTGAAGTTTTCATATAAAGATATATCCTTGGTTGAAATTAATGATTAAAGGTTGTGGTGCTCTGGGTGGTCATATACGATTTAGTGTTTGGAGTTTGAGGTCATGAGTTCGAATCATTTTAGCAATGAATTGCTTGAATAAAATTATTTTTTCAATTTTTATTACCAGTGACAAATTTGTCTTCGTGAGTTATTTTTTCAATTTTTAATACCACCAGATCGTACTGTCTTAAATGGGATATTTTTTTCAATTTTTAATACCACCAGTATTAGCTTTGACTGCACGTAGGATTATTTTATTATTTTAATGCCACCAGTATCATTTATACCTACCAGGAGAAATAAAAATAAATTAAAAAAAAAATGTATAAAATTTGGTAGAACTCAGACTTAATGGGATTATTTTATTATTTTAATGCCACCAGACGCATATCGCATCGAATTTAGAGAGAAATAAAAAATTAAAAAAAAATGTGTAAAATTAGGTAGAAACTCTTTTCGTAGGATTATTTTAATAATAAATATTCACTTTTTATAACTATAATGACAAGTTAATATTCACTTAATAAAATAGAAGTTTTAAGCAATGTAAATAATAAGGCACAACAAATCGTAAACATCAAATAGAAAAGTTAATCGCAACCATCAATTCAATTTATCAACGGTCCAAAAAGGGAGTGTTGCACAGTACTCAAAGCAATTACTAGAAGATTCTGGGATATCAGAAGCTTCTTCATTACTGCTACTACTGTTATTATCAATTCTCATTTATTCTAATAATTGTTCTGTATCTTCAGTTGAAATATTCAACTGAGCTAATTTTTGTTTAACTCTACATTCACTTTTATAATGTCCTTTCTGTCCATAATTATGACAGACAATTTTACTTTTATCATATTTCTTTGATTTTTGTCACGGCTGGTATTAAAAAATTGAAAAAATAACCCACGTAAGCAAATGCGAACACATCACTACCGCTAAATGATTCGAACTCATGACCTCAAACTCCAAACACTCATTATATGACCACCCGAGCACCACTGCCTAAATTGCTTAATTTCAACCAAGGATATATCTTTATATTAAAACTTCACCATCCCCCAAAATCTATATTCTTACATTATTATTATATTATGATTTATTATTATTAATAAGTCTATATAATACATATATGGGGTTTTCTATTTAGAAATAATTTAATATCTATATTTATTATTATCCCTTTAATATTTTTTTTTCTTATTTTTGTAATAATATCAATAAAAGATTATTAATATACTAAAAAAATATCATTCTTTAATAAAATATAAATAATGATTTTATATTCATGTATTACTATTATTATTATATTCATGTATTACTATTATTAAAAATAATATTAATAATGATTTTTAATATTAATATAAATAATGTGATTATTAATATTAGTCCAAATAAAAATATCCATACAGCTTCAACAAAATAGATAATTTTTTTCAGATTAATAATATGAAGTGGTTTTATGTGATTCAATAATATTCATATTACTAAGTTATGAATTTGAAAATCCCATAAAGTTCAACCAAATAGACATTTTATTAATTAATATGTACATTAGATAACGTTGGATAAGTTCTATATCTCGGTAGGAAGTAATCTTGTGGATTTCTTGTAGAGCTCCCACGCGACGCCAGAACGATAACGAAAGGCGTGACATCTTCCAAGGACCACTTCTCTTGAAATATTACCATTGGCCCTAACGAAACAATCAACATACTTGCATATAAAATGCCACACCGAGTTGTTGTGTTGTTTTGATCGAATCTTTAAGAGTCTCTGACAAGTAGGATTACCATTTGGGGCCACTCATCAAGATTTGGATTACCATTTCGCAAAACAAAATGGTATCAAATGTACCAGTATGTACAAAAAGTAGTTGGTTAATAATTTTTAATATTAAAGGACATTATAAAATTAAAATATTTTAAAACTAAACATACCGCAACTTTAACGAATTCTGAGTACATTTCATGTAACATAATATACTTAGTGTCATTGTAGTGCGGGTCAATTATGGTAACCATCCAATCTTCAACTGCGAATAGGAACAACACACAGGCATGAATATGTATTTGCATTCGTTCGTAAAGGTGGACCAACATCTTGGTTAACATACGGATCGCAAAAACTCCATGCAAGATTCACGTTAGTCACAGGCACATAGCCCACTTAAGATGCATGTGAAGAATGAATTCATGAAACCAAATTGGGACCACCTTTGTATTCCCGCGACACCGTAGTATTCCTCTCTCTCTCAGTAGCAACAACATATAAGCGTCGATGACATGCTCGAATATCCAACTCCCAGGCCCTAAGGATTGCACTGCATTGTGTTCTAATTCATATAATTGGCGCGGATGTGATAAAGGATATAAATCCCCTTCTGGTGCCACCACGTTTCCAAACATATGTTTATTTACAAATGTCTCCTTTCAATCTTTAAGTCTTTTGGATAAGGACCCTTTTGTACCATAAGAGATGTGATCTCCCGCATCTTGTACCTGATTGAGACCCAAATGTACATTATTATTATATAGCAATAATAATTAAAACCATAACTATTAACATAACTATATATACCTTTTGTGAACTAGATCCCTTGGCGTCAGAAAGTCCTGCAAATGAAGAGTTGGTTGGAATGTAACACTCCTCATAGGTTTGGAAGGTTGGAATGTAACACTCCTCGTAGGCTTGGGTGGTGGGAATAGAGCTCTCCTCGATTACTTGTGGGGTGGGTATGTAGCTCTCTTGTACAACATAATCAGTTTGTTTCCCAAGCCCTTCATTGAGTTGTGTGTATTGGGATTGTGGTCCAAAATTTGTGGGACCCCCTTGTCGAGGTATTTGTTTACCTCTTGCTTCGAAGTCGTATAGGGCGTATTGGAAATCCCAATTATTTTTTACGAAACCAACTCTGGAGGCAAATGAGTAAGTCTTCAAAATTTATCAAGTAACGACTTTGCACTCTCAACTCACATGTAAGATAAACACAAACAAATATTATTAACAATAAATATGAATAAATGTAATATTAAGTATTTACTCCAATACATGATTTATTAAAGAAGAATATAATTTTATACCATTTGAATAAGGTGTTGTTGGTTGTAAATGGCCCGAGGCTCATAACAACTGTATGGTCGTCATTTCACGAGGCGGTGGTGGATTTTCCAACGTGTAATTTTCCTATACCGCACCATGTAATCATCTATTGCGACATAATCAAAAATTTTAGTTTGTTGTCCTTGAGATGATCCATGTATGCCTCCCACATCGAAATATATTCCCTCTCAAGGCCATACAATCCTCGACATCAATAAATTTAAACTTTTTCTCCTTCCTAAGGTCACCATGGTTTTTGTCATTGATGGTATGCCTTGCATGAACTCGAATCTGTCTCATCACACGGCCCCAAGATCCCGAAATTCCACAATATCAAATCGGATCAAGGGGACCCCACAAGATCCCAACAACCCGCTTCAAAATTCAATCCATCGATATCATCATCCCACATTATGTAAGGCCGCCAAACCACATCCCACATAGACTTAATATCTAACTCCCCTCGGTAAAATGACAAATGGTGATGGGGATTCTCATGTCTACCAGGGTAATTGTGGGCTCCAGAATAGGACCATGCTAAAGCCCTAGGTAACCATTAGGATGATTGTGGCCAAGGGTTTGGCTTTCCAATACTTACACGCTTATAAGCCCAAATTTGTAACAATGTAACACAACCATTAATATATTTAACTCCTTTCCTAGTAGCGGATATATAAGATCTCAGACAAATATGCTAACATTGCCATGCGCCCAAGAGTAAGTTACACAATCTTCAACGTTGGCAATAAAAGACATATATCGTGGTGCACACTATTTCTATTCCTATTAGGGAATAATATTGCCCACACAACCACAATATGTATGCCTTTGTGTGTCGCCTCTACAACATCTTTACTTGCATTCTCTGGACATTTATTAAAATGTTCGTGCAACCACACTAATGAAATTGCACCGCATCTTTTGAACTAAAATATTCACCACTAATTTATCTCCAAAACAATCCCTAAAATAATTCAAATTGGTGATGCAAGGGGGACCCATTAAGGCTTTCTCACCACCGGAACCCAAAAAATAAAGTGAACATCCTCTAACGTGATTGTTATTTATCCACGCTTTAAATGAAAAGTATTGGTCTCCTAGCGCCATCTCTCGACTAAGGCGGATATCGGACAAGATCGGTTTGGTGTACAACACCTTGAAAACTAAATACTCCAAATCCACATTTATCTAAAAGGATTTTTTGTTCTTTTGTCAAAGCCCACCGATTATATTTCGATCGATTATATTGATCGGAGCTTAGTTTTCCCTATCTCTCCCATGATATATGTCATCGATACATGATCTTGTTGATCATGCGCAGAACACTTGGATCAATTGGCCCATATTCCTAACTATCCATCTTTTACCTAAAAAATACATCAATTCCATATTAGTATTAAGATGCATGACAAAATGAAGTTGAAAGTAACATGCGAAGAAAATGACAATAATAACAATACACACTAACATGGATTAAAAACCTAACAACATGCATAATAATAATAACGTACGTGTATATAATGTAATAATATTAACATGCATTAAAAACTAGTAAAAACATAAACTATTAAAACAAAAATAATAAGAAGAAAAATAAATTAAAACAATAAGTGAACAATTGAGTACAATCGGAATAAAATAAAAAATAATAAATAAAAATAATAATAAAATAAATACTTATCAATAAATGCTTTATCTTTAAAAAGATTTTTTTTTTTTTTTTTTTTACTAAGATCTGACTTAAACCTAGCTTTTAGCTTTTTAAATTTTTTTATCTTCTTTTCTCCATTGATATAATGATGACTCAAAGAAATTAAAATAAATAAATAAATAAAAAAGCATCCGTAAAGACATACTTCATCCTATTGACAAGACCACGTAAGACAAATTGGGTCCTTACCGACAAATTTGGAATAAAAAAAATCGGTATCTCAAACTATTCATTTCTAAATGATTCAAAATCGCGACCTCAAGCACCAATCCTCATCATATGACCACCCGAGCACCACTGCCTAGTTGCTAATTTCTACCAAGGATATATCTTTATAGTAAAACTTCACCATCCCCAAAATCTATTAATTGGATTTGATAAAATAGAAATAAGTTAATATCTATATTTATTATTATCCCTTTAATATGTTTTCTTATTTTTGTAAATATATGTCCAATTAGTCTAATTAATATATTAAAATAAATATCATTCTTTAATAAAATATAAAGTGATCATGCATTAATTAATGACAAAAAAATTTCCGAAGAATAACATGCATGCATAATATGCAATGATAACATGCATTAATGACAACAAAAACAAATACATGCATGGTATTATATCCCTTTAATTCAAGAATAACATGCAAGATAAAAAAAATGGCTTGATTGAGTACAATCGTAATAAGTTTTTTCATTTATATAATGTAATAATATTATTTTACTATTATACGAAAATAATAACAACAACAGAAACTATTAAAAATTGAACAAATAACAATAAATAATAAATAACTATTGAAGTTCGGTGTCTTTAGAATCTAATAAATGGAATCCAAATTAGCCGCTTCAACTTGTTGATGTTTTTTGCTCCTCTCTTCCAAATACTCCTCTCTCCACTCTCTCATTCTCGTAATTTTATCTAGTTATATCTTGAACTTTAGTTTGAACAACGTGTGTTCTCAATAGATCACTATAGATGGTTAAATAAGCTCATGCATGTTCTGAAGACATGAAATACATTTAGGACCAAATTCAAACAACGACATCATTGTTTAATTCACTTTTTAGTTTTTCGAGATTGCAGGTGTTCTTTCCTAGTCGATGTGGCGGAAAAAAATAATCAATCTGCGATACGCAGTTTGGTGATTTTTGTGATTTTGTCTTTTTACTACATGCAAAGCTTCACCTTAGCTTAGAATAAAAAATTAAAATATATTATTTATAAAAACACTCGACCGTAAAGACAAAGCTATACCCTAACAAACATAATAAATAAATTACACGAATATCAAATGACCACCCTAAGCTTTTGTCCCTTTCAGACTACCGGTAGTACGAAATTCACTTAAAATAAAAATTAAAATATATTATTTATAAAAAGCGCTTGGTAGATGCAGCTATATCTTAAACTTGTAATAAATAAATTACATAGTCTACTTTGACGTAATCGAACCCATGACCTCAAGCTCCAAACATTCGTCAAATGACCACCCGAAAGCACCACGGGCCTAATTGTCATATTTTACCTTGGATTTCGATATCTTAAAACATTCCATTTCCCCCAAATTATATGTTCTCATTTTTTATTATAATTAATCAATTATTATTATTATTCTATTATTATTACGAATTGAGTATAAAGCCGCTATATATATAGTAGCGAACATGTACTTTTTTATTATTTTATTACCATTATTATTATTATTATTATTATTATTATTATTATTATTATTATAAAGACTATTTGGTGAATAAGTGGTCAAACATAATAATAAAGCACTATGGGAATAGAAAAAAGCTCTGACATTGATTATATGGAAAAAGTACATTAGTTTTACCTTTTAAATATTGTCTAGGAAGCTGCTATTTTCTCAAGTTATCTTCTTATCCTTCCATAGAATTTGTTCTCCGCTTCAATTTCTCTTTTCACCTCTACTCATAATATGTTTCATCTGGTTGGCTACTTTCACTTCGAAAAATCAAGTTGAAGTTCGATCGAGCAAAATTCATCACTATTATTCACAAGTAAGTTTTTTCAAATGTCATATAATACATCCGAATTTGTCACCGAAGTTGAAAGTAATAAATGTCGTCGATATTGTTCCGTAAGTTGGTCAATTATTTTGTGCGTTGGAAGAGGTTGAATATTTTATAGATCATATGCACGTAAAATGGATTTGAGATTAGAATTGCAACTAGTCATAAACATGCTAATCTGAATGATATCGATCTCAAGCGATGTATGTAAGAAAGCGGTACACCAATTGTTGGCAAGAGTTTACCTCGATGATGAAGATAGTAGTAATAAAATAACTAGACGGAGAGACTCTATAGATGAAACAATGTGCAAAGCTAGAATATATGTTGTCCACATAAGAAAGAGGACAATTGGCGATATCTACCGTTGAATTAGAGCACAATCATCACTTAGTGACCCCCACCAAAGTAGATTTGATCGAGACTCACGTAAATATTACTCCCATTGCAAGAAATTTAATTGACACTTTAAATAAGTCCGTATTGGTCCTAGTAAGATGATGAATGTTTTGAGCACAATGGGAGGTGGGTTGCAAAATGTTCCTTTCTCTCTCTTCTTAATGTTGAGAATGTGGTGCGAGATTTAAGGCGTGATTCTGCAGATAAAAATGATGCACAAGCTGCTATCAATCATTTGAACAAACTCCTATGAATTGTATACTAATGAATGGCTTGGAAGTTTGTATGATGTACGACAGAAATGGATTCCAGCATATACAAAGAGATATTTTGCCGCGGAATGACTACCACTACTAGAAGAAGCGCGAGAGCATGAATGCCTTTTTTTGATGAGTATGTTAATGCATCAACAGTATGCTATGTTTTTGTACTATAGAGTCAAAAGGCATTGTAGAAAGACAGTTTATCGTGGAGAGGAAGGCCACTACATAACAAAACATCGTAAAAGGATTATGGTACTCGGTTCATCTTTAGAAGTTCATCTTTGCATGTGTACACACAAGAGATGTTTAGACGCTTCCAACGTCAATTCGTCGATTCTATGAAATACAATGTTCATAAACTTAGTGAGTTGTGTGTCACCGATACTAAGGTTTATGCAAAGGTATAATGCGATCTGTTGAAAGTGGTGGAAGATATAAAAGAAGTTGTCAACAATCGATAACCGATCGAGAATACATGTAATCGCCAAATGTTTTCTCACTCGGTGAATTATGCGAGGCACATCTTGAGATATTTCATAGCAAAGAGTATTTCACAAATACCGACCGATATGATCCTTCATCGGTGGACAAGAGACGCGAACAAAAGCAATGGTGAAGACTTACTCTTTAACTCCACATCTCACGACTTGAACAAAATCAAGCAATGCGTATAATCATTTGATGGGTGATTACCGGGAGTTAATGAAAGCAAGCGCGCTTTTCAAATCGAGGTTACAAAACTGTTTTTAAACCGAATGCACGAGGAAAAGAGTTGGTTGACCAAAGATGATCCGGATGAGAATATTATTGAATCGCGATGATGCGACATTGATTGCACGACAAATGGAGATCTAAATCATGATATGGGATACGATAATGACGATGAAGATGCGCAGAGGTGGAAGAAGAAGAAGAGTTTTTGCCGCTAATATTTCTCAAACAAAGGGCCGTAAAAACAATCTAGATTCAAGAGTGCACTCGAGAAAAATCATTCCTTCTAAGACTCATCGAAAATGTGCAATTTGTGGCTTTGAAACCGACCACGATAAAAGCGAAATCACTATCGAGTGCTAGGGATTCTGAGCCAAAAAAATAGGCGTCGGTTGTATTAATCATTCTATGTTTTTTTATTTTTGAAAATGAACATGTAATATGTACTATTCCTCTTAATGTTATGCAAAGACTAGTATTGGTATAATCTGTACTTCTAATATTGATAATCACATTATTATTATTATAATAATACTTCACTACTTTTATAAATTCGATAAGTAAATTAATTTCCGAAATGACTTGAAAAATTATCATCATTACTTATTAGACTAATTGAACTAGTTTTATTAATAATAAAATCATTTCTTAATAATCAAATCATTGCTTAATATATAAAATCATTACTAATAATCATTGCTTAATAAATATAGATATTAACTTATTTCTAAATATCAAACCCCATATATGTATTATATAGACTTATTAATAATAATAAATCGTAATATAATAATAATGCAAGAATATAGATTTTGGGGATGGTGAAGTTTTAATATAAAGACATATCATTGGTTGAAATTAATAATTAGGTCCGTGGTTCTAAAAATTGGTCATATGATGAGTGTTTGGAGTTTGAGGTTGAGAGTTCGAATCATTTAGCAATGAATTGCTTGAATAAAATCATTTTTATCAATTTTTAATACCAAATTGTAGTGTCAGTATTTGTACTTAAGTATTTTTTTCAATTTTTAATACTAACCGTGATCGTCACTGTCTGTCTTACGTGGGATTATTTTATTATTTTAATGCCAACCAGATTATCGACTGCATCTTGGTACGGGAGAAATAAAAAAAAATGTGTAAGCCAGTAGAAGCTCTTCCGGCCGGATTATTTTATTATTTTAATGTCACCAGATCATTTTGTACCAAAGGGAGAAATAAAAAATTAAAAAAATGTGTGTTTAAGACAAGCTCTTTTCACCAGATTATTTTAATAATAAATATTCACTTTTTATAACTATACTAACAAGTTAATATTCACTTAATAAAATAGAAGCCGGTACAGTTAAATAATTAGGCACAACAACCTGTGCCGGCTTATCAAATAGAAAAATTAATCTCAGCCATCAATTCATTTTATCAACGGTCCAAAAAGAGAGTGTTGTACAGTACTCAACATGTGCCATTTTTTTGAGTCCAAAGGTCTTGTAAAACTGGTGTAACTGAACAAGCAATGGGTTGGTTCACCAATCTTAGTTAACCCTAAATGACAATAAATTGAAACTTTATATATATATATATATATATATATATATATATATATATTTGAAGTGATCAGAGGAAAGGACCCCAGATATCGTAGAAGAGAGCAACCTTCCCATTGAATATTGTTCATTTATGTGCCTTTAATGTACGTCTATATAACATCATGAAATCTATTAACCAAAAGTAAAAAGGAAAATCATCACAAAGTTGCTAACAGTACAAAAAATAATTAATGATGATCATTTACTGCCAACTGAGCAATCAGTTTTTTCTGTTTTACACATAGTAGTATTATTAAGGTTTTGATTTTCAAAATTTAAGCTCAGGCATATTTTTTCTCGAATTTAGGGTCCTCCTTCATTTGGATTTTGGAACATAGGCACTCGGAAAACCAACTAGAAAAGAACAAATTATCTCCCTCCAATGATCATTTCCCTCCAAATTAAACTTTAAAGTTAAAAGAAATTATCATTGATATTATTGAAAGAGATGATAAAAATATAATGCAATTCAATCTTAACTGTTTCCGTGCCAAAATTTGATTAGCTTTTTGAAAGAAAATTTAAGTTTTTTTTTGTGTGCGCGCGCATAAGCGGATCTAAATAAGGGGCAGCAAACCGAATTGACTCCACTGAATTTTCAAGAATTAAAAAAGAAAGTAAAATTTTAAGGGTATTTAATAAAAAATTTAATTGAAAAATATTAAATTCTCCAAAGTTTATATCATATACTACACTAGCAACAGTCCCGTGCCTCCGGCACTATGGACGGTCGGATTTATTTCAAACTTTGGACGGCTCAGATGATTTATTAGGATAAACGTAAAATTCAAAATCATTTGTATTTTGTTATATAGATTGTCCACTAGGCCCACAAGAATACACTTTATCTCTCCATCAAGTGACTTGACCAAATTATTTCCCATTAGCTTGAATTTTAAAAAAAAATCGATATGTTGTATATTTTTATTTATTTTTATAATTTTATAAATTTAGTCATTGCTTTGAATTTTTTTGTAATTGCTTGTTAATTTTTTTCGTATTCGCTTGTGAATATTTGACACTATTAAAAATAAAACTATCATGCAACAATTTCAAGTAATGAAGCCTTAAAAAATGTTATTTTAAATCATATCTGGGCATTATTTAGTTTTGTGATTTATTTTATTATATTTTTATTTTTTTGTGAGATTTTTTCTTTAAAAAAAATTGATCCTACTGAACTGGATCCTCTCTCTCTCTCTCTCTCTCTCTCTCTCTATATATATATATATATATATATATATATATATATATATATAGGATTTCATCCGGTAATGACGTTTGCCTTGCCTTGAGTACTTATTAAATGAAAGCGAGATCGTGAATTGATGATCGATCTGATGTAAGGTAGCGATTAATTTTAGTAAAGCCCTATTACTACAACTGTGGCGGCGATCATTCAATTTCAAAAATAGTGCCAAATTATATTAAATATGTGCCAAATTACTGAATAACCCCTCCTTGAATTTTTAAAACCCTGTGCTACACATGCAATGCGGCGGGGCATTTTGTTTGTCATAAAAGCAAGACCAATACTAATAGACTTCAGTACATATTAGTCTAGTCATTCTTAATAATAATAATAATAATAATAATAATAATAATTAATAATAGTAATAATGATAATTACTAATAGTAATAATAATATTAATAATAACAATTACTAATAGTAATAATAATAATAATAATAATAACAATTACTAATAGTAATAATAGTAATAATAATAGTAATAATAGTAATAATAATAATAATAATAATAATGTTAATAATTATAATAATAATAATATAGTTATTCTTATTAATAATAATTAGTAATAGTAATATTAGTAATAATAATAATAATTACTAATAGTAATAATAATTATTATTATCATTATTACTATTACTATTAGTAATTGTTATTATTATTATTATTATTACTATTAGTAATTGTTATTATTATTATTATTATTACTATTAGTAATTATCATTATTACTATTATTAATTATTATTATTATTATTATTATTATTATTATTATTATTAAGAATGACTAAAGAATGACTAGACTAATATGTACTTAAGCCTATTAGTATTAGTCTTGCTTTATGACCAAACAAAATGCCCTCTACGCATTTGTTCTGTAGCTATAAAGTGGTTTTAAAAATTCAAGGAGGGCTATTCAAGAATTTGGCACGATTTAATATAACTTGGCACTATTTTTTGAAATTGAGTGATACTATTATAAAATGTAGCGTAAGCTATAGGGCTTTACTAAAATTAATCATGACCTTTATATCAGATCGATCAATGGCTACGATCTCGTTTCTTTAATAAAGACTAAGGCAAATGTTTACCATGGATGAATACCCATATATATATATATATATATATATATATATATATATAATAAAATGAAGCTATTTCAACAAAGAACGGTTAGATCAAGCTTCATCATTCAACTGTCCCAGTTTAAAGCTCTGCAAAATAATGTCCACTCGATTTTAAAAATACGCCTCGATTAAATACTCCAGATTAAATACTCCTTATACCTCTTATTTCAAACAGTAGCCTTTATTTTAAAAAATCGCCTTATATCGCCTGAATTCAAACAGATCGAATCGATTTCAAAAATTGTTACACGCCTTATTCAAAAATATACAGAGGACATCTACCATTTCCGCCTTTCTCTTTATCCCGCCGAGTAGAGGACATCTTCATCGCAGGGGATTATTTATGCGATCAAGCCGGCGGACATCGCAGTAGATTTCTGGTGGGTTTACATGGAGTTGAATCAGAAAAATTTGGGATTTGGGTCAGATTTCCAAAACCCTAACATTTACCTTTTGTTTTTTGTTTTTCTCTTTTATTGCAGTTGATGAGCCACTCAAGATCACATTTGAGGTATAGTTCATAGTTTCTTTTTTAGCCGATTGATCTGTTCTTTTTGTATTTTGTTAGTTAACTTGGTTTACTTTTGGAATTGGACTGCATAAAGTTTGTATATTCTTCTATTGTACTTCTATTCAAATTATGAGTAATTTCTGTTACTGGGGGAGTTATTGTGCTTACTTTTCTAATATTTTGGGTTGTTTACAGTTCCAGTAGGCTCAACAAAAGGGTCAAAATGTAAGAAATGTTTATAAGTTTACATTTTTGGGTTGAAACAACAGAAGGGTAAAGTGTCAAACTTGAAGGTTCAACCAATGGCTCAAAAGGGTATAGATCTTTTTTTTCTTAAGTGTTCTTATTTTTCTTGTTTCATTTAGTTTTAATTTTTTTTTTGTTTATGAATTGTTCTGATTTTTCTGAAATGTCCACTGGGTTTGTGTTTTATTTTTCATGTTCAAGCGCTTTGTTTCTTATTTTCCACTCAAGGGTTTTTAGCGAGATGTGCTGTCGGTTTTATCCGTCTCACTTTCTCTTGTGTTCATACTTTCTCTTGTGTTCGGATATTTGGCATTAAAGGAGTACAATCATGAAGCGTAAAAGCATTTTGCATAGGACATATAGTGCCTTCATCCATTAAACTTCGATATTACTCGAAGTTAGAAATTCACTATTCACCATTTGAACACTAAGTAACCCGATTTTTGCCTTGGTCACACCGAAACTCCAGCCTCTCCAAAGAAAGAAATAAATGAATGAAAGCCCAAACAAAATGATTATAAATGTACTAAAAATTTAATATCTGCTTCTGCTTTTACTCCAGTTTCTCTATTAAGCTTTACTCACCATGTGCATTTTGTATCTTTTTTCTATTTGTTCTTCAAAAGGTTCTTCTATCTCCCTCATGATTTAGATACAACTTGAAAGCTACCTTAAAAGATACTGGTGAATGAGGATTAAAGGATACTGGTCAGGTCTATTTCTGAGGTTTTCTCATTTACACTGTGCTCAGTTTTACTCGAATCTTGTGTTTGAGGCTCAGGGAGAAGTCTCTCCTCCGTTGGAGATATTGGTACCGAGGTAAAAACTAATATAATAGGAAGCAATATGATAAAGAGCAAACACTGATTGGCCCAACTGCAATCAGTTCTTCATTATTTTAGGCTTTTATCGTTAGTATATAAACACTTACGGGTTATCATTAGTAACTTTCACGCTAATTTTTTTTAATCTTTAAAGTGCATAATCGCCTCCCGACACATCATTGAACTTTTCACTCACAACAATCTTTCAATCTTTGTTGAACTTTTCTTTGTAACGTAATTTTCTTTGTAATAACTCACAACATTAATATTTGATTTATCTTAATGAATAAAGAAAAAGAAAGTTTCCATTTTGTTTGGTCTTAATATTATGAAAAATACATTAGTATTTCTTAATTTGCTTTAATTTCCTAACTCCACTTTAAGTTACTTTTGTTTTAATTAAATTTGATAATTTCTTTGCATTTTTTGAAGATGGAAGACTTTTATTTGAACTTTTTGTGAAATTAACTAGCTGTTTTGTGTTGTGTTGTATTATATTTGTTTACAATAACTAATGAATATTAATGTTGATTAAAACTTACCTTTAAGCACTTTTTACCATAGATAAACTTAAAAGATCATATCAATTTATTAGCTTCAAAACTTGATAATAATGCTAACCCGCTTTTTCTTTCTAAAGCATGTAATGAAGGAAACACTATGTCATCCTATTCTTTGAATTATCCTTAACATACTAACATGAGAAAGAAAGTAGGAAACACTATGTCATTATAATAATACTGATATTTTCGCATGTGTTCTTGATATTTCTACATAATCCCCTCACATGAGAAGAAAGTAGGTTCCACCTTCAAAAATTCATGTGAGTATTGAATTACTCCTATTCTTTATATTGCTCCTATTTCATGTGCTACATTTTTGGGTGAAAAACAAGAAAAGAAAGAAGTAAAGAATGGAAACAATAGTATTGAATGTATTCAATGTCTTCAACTGTTTAATTTATTAAGTTTGCTTTTACAGGTTGATCTAAGTGATAGAAACAACATACATGTGCGCCTAATCAATTACATATGGATAAGGTAACGCTATTGGTATTTTTAAAAAATTCTTTTTGATATTATTTTGCATTTTTTGACTAATGTCTTATTTTGTACTTCCTAGGAGAATTCACATGTGAATCACTTAGGTCCATTTCTGTCTTCATATATAAAAGTTTTCGTTTCAAAAAAATTTTCCACGTGCAAATACATGATTAGGTCCATTTCTTTGAGAAAAGTGCTCCATATGGCTAAATAGTTTATCCTAAACAGATACCTTGGTGGAGCCTTTGATGTTGAGTCCCTTGTGGAAAATCTACTTGGCCAACTTGTTGGGAACCAAGCAATTGTTGTGAAGGTATATGATATTACCAACTCTTCTGATCCCCTAATCATGTATGGGCGTGAATATCAAGATGGTGACATTTTCCTTAAGTGTGTGAGCATGCTTGACTTTGGGGATCCGTTCCGAAAACACCAAATGATATGTCGGTGAGTACACCTAATAATTATTTATTACATTGAAAAGAATAATTCAAACGTTTGACTCCTTTTCAAATGCAAATAATTAAAGATGTTATAGTCTCATCCACGAATTGTTACTATGTGGGGGTCCTAAGCAGGTATCTTCAAAAGGCACCAACAAAGACGGACAATGATCACCACCGCATTCTTATTCTTTGTGATTGGGTACATGATATATGGTGCGGCAATTCACATTGTTAAAGTTGGGGATGATTTCCACCAAATGCAGAACTTAAAGTTCGTGCGTAAGTCATCGATGTTGCCAAATCCTGTGTTTCGTCCCCACCACCTATTTTTCTCGAACTTCAAAAGATTATCGTTGTTTGTTTTATTTTATTTTATTTTTATTTAATTGATTACTTTGTTATTAAACTATAACTTTCTCGCCTAAATTTCCTATTTTTTCCTATGCCGGTTTACGATTATTTTCACACCTAAATTAGAACTCCAGATGAATGGTATCCTTGGTATGTCCTAAATTCGCTTCTTTATTCTTTAGTTGAAGGAATTAAAAGGAACATGTGTGATTTTTATATTCCATTTATTTTACATATGTTATTGCGGGAATGCTTGCATTGCTTCTTGATACTGATTTGAGCTCAACCCAAAGGGATATGCATGGTCAAACTTTCAAAGCTTGTGGAAAGGCAATCGATAGCCTTAATAAATGAAGTCCTTGATAGGGAAAAAATTGAAGTTTGAAATTTAGAGTCGGAGGCGGTCCCATTTGACATCCGCCCATACTAGATGATGTCCTTTCTTTATTCTCTCGAGAAGTCTAGGCACAAAGGTATTGAGGTAAGATCTATTGAAATGTTGTTCTAATTGTTGACCTTGATTTCTGATATATCTGGAATTTTGTTCAACATGCATGTACTAACTTTGTGCTTTGTTTTGCTTCTATTTTCTTTTCTGATAAACCACCATTTGTGGGTTTTGGGTTGATTGGTGACCTTCATGATGTAAATTATATAGATCTTTTTTTCGACGATGTTGTATAATCTATTGGGGAATTGAAGTTAATGTGTTTTGTATCGGATAAAGTTCCCGAAATTGTTATGGGGATCCCGGAAGATTTCTAAGGTGATCACAAATTTTATGGGTAATTCTCACAAGGTAAGTTAGCTATGCAAGCCTTCTTTACTTTGGTTATTGCCTCATATATCTCTTTTCCATTACTTTTTATGCGTGAAACAAAATACGACTTTAATTTAGATGATTTTCCAACTTGATCTTTGCTTTGAGTTCCTACCTATCTCTAAAAATGATATTTGTACGAGTCTTATTCTCATCGATCAACCTTTTGATAGTTTACGTAACAAGGACATGTATTTGTTCAAGTCCATCTTCTTGAACACGCACAAGTAGTAATCTTTGGGCAAAAGTCGACACCTTCTTGAATGGAGGATCTGTGTACCCTATCCGGCGAAGTTAAATGCTTCACCCAACTTTTGATACCTACTGCATAAAATGTAACTATTAATTTCAATTAATAAAAGGATGTTGCACACATCAAAATGCGAGATCATACAATTGCCAATAAGAGTTTGATGGAAAACCAAAATGTAGAACATGTCAAAGAGTTTAAAATATTTACTGTGTGAATAAGAATGGCAAGAACATCAACATTAACAAAGTTGTAAACATGTTGTAAACATTTGTATCGGCTAATATAAATGTAACTTCTAATCACCTACATAATATAACATGCTTAGCCTAAATAATAACACATAATAGTACTTGATCTTCTTCTTTTTACTCTTGAACTTGTAATCACCTACATAATATAATTAATCTCTGATGGAGTTGAGGTATTTCACCATTAACAATTGAGAACCATACTAAATTTGCTTTAAAATGAAATCGAGGAATACTCCCCCACTTGAAAAATTCTTATCTATTTCATCACAAGTCTTCTTATAAAGTCGACGACAGCTTCAGTTTAACTTTGGGTGTTTTAAATTTGTTTTTTTTACAATGGGTGTTTAATCTCTGTCTCTCTCTTTCACAGTAGTAGCGCGCGCACACACACACATACATAGATTTATCATGCCACCAATACAGATTTACGATTTAAATCATTAAGCAAATGAACCGTTTGTTGAAATGGTACTAAAAATACTTTATTTGATTGCAAGTCCATATCTTTTCCTAAATAAATTGATTATTTGTTACAATCTCTTTAAATTCTTACTTATATCAATCTAAATCATTCCCCCTACATACAAATACGTGTTCTCATTTATTTTTTAGATAATTCAGGGTAAAGTAAGGGGTCTTATGTTTTGGATATACAATTGTTTTATTTTGACTCACCTATTTCGATAATTTTTAAATTTTAAATATTTTCAGGTATATATTGAAGGATACATGGTGCAAGCTGTAAAGAATATACTTGGTGTAAGTTATAAAGTAAAGGGTCTTATGCTCAACATGTTGTTTCTCTATTTTCTACATGTATGTATTCTTTGTGTTCCGTCTTTTGTAAAGTTAGCTAATTCTACATGGTTATGATGATTTTGGGTATGGAATGAGGTTTTTTTGGTGGTTTGGATATGTATGGGTGATTGTAAGTTTTGTATACAAGTTTAGATTTGTCCGGATATCTATTTTTAAAGGAAATTTTGTTTAATTTTTAATAGTAGTGACTAAACGATGTTTTGGTGGTTAGATATGTGTTGATGATTGTGTGTATTTTGTGTGTTCCAGTATTTTGTAAAGTCGACTAATTATACATGGTTATGATGATTTTGGGTATGGAATGATGATTTTTTTTTTGGTTTGGATATGTAATGATGATTGTAAGTTTTGTAGACAGGTTTAGAATTTTCTGGATATCTATTTTTAAAGGAAATTTTGTCGAAATTTTTAAAATTAGTACCGACATGCTCGATGTTTTGGTGGTTGAATATGTATTGATGATTGAGTATGTATTAATTGTTGTGGTGATATGTGTCTTTAGATAATGTAATATTTTTTGAATTTTAATTTAATTTTTCACATTACTGTACCTTTTCAGCATGTTATCGCTAAAATATATATATATATATATATATATATATATATATATATATATATATATATATATATATAAGGTGAGATTGGTCAATTTTTTCCTCGCTCGCCATGCCTTGTAGCATGACAATCCCTTTTCCTTTTTGTCCGTTTGTAAATTACATTACCGCCTCAACTTATATTATATGTCTGCCCATATAAATAGAAGCTAAGAATGTGAGTCCCACCCATATGGCTCATATGACTATGTAAAGATAAGTTTACATTTATGTATACATAATGTAAAAATAAAAGATAATGATACATAATATAAAAATAAAAGATAATGATAAGATAATGATAAATTTATCTTTTATAATATCTTATCATAAAAATAAAAGATAATGATAAGATAATGATAAATTTATCTTTTATAATAAAATAAATTTATCTTTTATAATAAAATAAATTTATCTTTTATAATAAAAGATAAAATTAATTTTATTTTATTATAAAAGATAAATTAATTTTATTATAACGATAAAAATAAAAAATAAAATAAATTTTATTTTATACATTATAATAAAATAAATTTATATTTTATAATAAAATAAATTTATCTTTTATAATAAAATAAATTTATCTTTTATAATAAAAGATAAATTTATTTTATTATAAAAGATAAATTTATGTTTTTATAATAAAAGATAAATTTATTTTATTATAAAAGATAAATTTATCTTTTATTCAAACTTATCTTATTTTTACATTATGTATTTATAAAAATAAGTTTATGTTTTATTCGGACTTATCTTATCATTATCTTTAATTTTATATTATGTATCATTATCTTATCATTATCTTTTATTTTTATATTATGTATCATTATCTTTTATTTTTACATTATGTATACATAAATGTAAACTTATCTTTATATAGCCATATGGGCCATGTAATAACCTATTTTTTTATATAATTAAATATTAATTGATTTTATCTTATACAATTGTGTTTAAATGGGAAAAGGAAAATGATTTTGTTTCCTTCTTTTCTTCCTTGTTTTGTTTGGAAAATTAAATTCTTTTAGTAGATAATTAAATAACTGATTAAATTAAAATTTGAAGAAGATAATTCCTTTTGTTAAAGTCTTGTGGTAAAATTATTCGGAGCGGGAAGCTACTTGGGAGATAGAGGAATCTATTCAAGCGGAGTGTCTGTATCTTTTTGATAATTAGGTATTTTCCATTCTTTTGATTTCGGGGACGGAATCCTTTTTAAGGGGGAGGTAATGTAATATCCTGAAAAAAATAATAATATTAAATTTATATTCTTAAAACATATTGTTTGGAACTTGTCATTTATTTGGGTCAAACTAGTTATTTAAATTATATGGGCTAATAAATATTAATAAGTGATAGATAATATTATGTGGTTAAAATTTGGGCCTTAATATTAATTTAACCCAAATAGAAATTTATTAGGGCAACTTAATTAATAAATAGCTAAACCTAATATTACTTCATTATACAAACTGAATAAGAAGAGGTGGCTACTTTGGAGATAAAGGGAACAGCTACAAAGGGGGCTCAGGTGAAGAAAGACTAGAGATTTTGATCACTAGTGGGGAAATTTTATCGGTAATAAGTAAATATATTATACATTATATAAAGTGGGGATAAATCACGTGGTTCCATATTAAATTATTAAATTTAGTATGTTGTTTTTTTTTCATCATGAACAAGTACTTTTGTAATTCAAGAACTAAGAGCGATCTTTAAAGATGGAAGAGTTTATTTATTAATGTAATACTTATACAGATGTACTTATTATTATTATTATTATTATCACTTTATTCCAATAAGATTGAACGGAGGGAGTAGTCTGTGATTGATTTTGGAGATCCTAAAATAATAAATTGATGATTTCTTTAAATAAAAAAATATATATATATATATATATAACAAGAGTAATTAAAGTTTACGGAAAACTTGCATAATTTGCAAGAGATGTTATACAAATAAATATGTAAGATTATATGGAATGAATTAAATCTTAATATTATAAGTAATTATATTTTATAGTCGTGTCAAATAGAAGTGTTCATATTTTTATAAATGTACTTACATTTAGTATTATTAATTTGTGTAATTAGTTCTTGACGGAAGGAACTTAAAGAGTTATATTTGGAATATAAATTTTGGAGTATTAATAATTGATATAAGGCGATGATTAAAGGCATATTAAATAGATTATGAATTATTTTGGAATTATTGAATTGGATTATATTTAATTTGAGGTGAATATGTTTAGGTGATGAATAACGCTTCGTATTTGATATCGTTGGCATTTGAGGGTAAGATTTTGTGGGTGTGTGCTATAAATGGTTTGGAAGTATCGTGCACGGATTCCGTTCTTTTCAAATGATACCTTTGTTAAATTTGATTTGTTCGTTTGTTTCCTTATTTCAATTCTATTATGATTTCACATAATTGTTTCTTGTGAAATAAATATATTAGTTTCATTTTAGAGTTGATACGTATGACTTCGTGATTTGTATTCTTTGAATTAGGTTATCATGTTTAGTATTATTTATTTTGATAATTGTAGAATGCATATACGTTGCTACCTTCCTTTTGAAACCTTGTTACTATAATTTGATTCTGGTTCAACACGTATATATAGAACCCTTTTGTTGGTATTATGTCGCATGTGTTGTGACATGATATTTTTGTTAGAATATACCGTAGAGTATACCGAAGTTATAACCACTGTGGGGTACCACAAACACGCTCGTCTTAACGGTAGACGCGACACTTCCGTGGCGGTAATTAGTCCACGCCGCTCCATTTTGGGCTCCGGAGGAAGTGGGCCATTTGTGTTTTTTGTTGTGGGAGCGTATGGGTTAACCCTAGTTTTCTGCTCATGGATTTGTGATGTTATGCCAAACACACCTATCCGATTTGCATACATTCGGATTCGCGGTCCAATGTGTGATTTGCCTATGTGGCATTATTTTGGTTGCGTGTGGCATTATTTTGACTTACGCCTGTGTGGCAATGTGTATTTCTGAGCTCATTCTTGGTATAAAATAACTCCAAATGCATTTTTTTGAATTATTATTTTTTATCGATTAGTTTTGTTGGTTTTGTTCGGTTCAAGTCATTGAGTTAGTTACTTCATTCGTTATTTCTTTATTCTTTTATTAGTTTCACAATTACGCTTGATTCGTATATATTCATTACGTTGATTCGTATATATTCCATTCGAGATCTTTGATATTATATTTTCATTCGTATTTGAACTTGAGGCTTTGTTCAAGATTTTGTCTCGCTTATTTTCGTATATATTAGTCAGATATCTTTTGTATATCTCAGATCCGTCTTCGGGCAATTGGCTCATGTTGTGTTTTTCTTCCCAAGGTTTCATAGGGTGATTCTGTAGTGTGTGATGAGATTTTTGCCTTTGACCACGTAGGTTGATTCAATTTTAAGTTTTGATTATTTTGACTCATTTGGAGAATTGTACTTATTACTTTATTAATGGATCACCACTATTAATATTTTGAGGTTGTTAGTGCTCGTTTATTTATTTTGAGGTTTGTTGTGCTTTTTGACGCGACCTCACTTTCCTTTTCGGAAAGGGGTGTTACAGCCATATGGGTGGGACTTACATCGCTTCTGACTCAGTAGCCACAGCATGTATTATAAGTTAGGCGATGAATGTAATTTGCAAACCGACAAAAAGGAAAAGGATCGCCGCCATGTTCGTAGCGGCAGGAGAAAAGTTGATCAATCTCACCTTTCCATCATCCGGATCAATCAGTGAATTAACTTGTTTCTTAATAATAGTCTACGACAAACGTCATGCATGAATGAATACCCTATATATATATTCTGGGATGTGGGGAGCCATGGTCCGGCCAGCCACTCCACCGGAACGACGCAATACCAGTTAATTAGTCCAACATGTAAAATTGACCTACTTGCTTCAACATGACACTTGGCATTTAGTAGATTCCGTGAGTGGAAAGATGTCGTGAAGCAATACATGGTGAAAAACCTAGGCATATATGTATATATTATATATATTAATATATATATATATATATATATATATATATATATAGAAGAATTGATACGTAGATATATATACTTCCAACTAATTTTCCCTCCATTTGCATGGAAGTTTATGTTTGGAGTCACTTTCATGCGTGTAAGAAAGCTGTGGAATTTGCCTGCATGCCCCCACAAAAATTGTCTTTGCGTCACTTTTATATGTATATATAATAAAAAAATATATATTAGTAGTATATAGTATAATTGATATCACTGTCATGAACATGGAGGGGTTGCTTTTGTTTGTGTTTTAATTATGTGTTAATAACAAAAGTGTACCTTAATTTTGAACGAAAATCAATATCCAATCAATACCTTAAAGTTTTTTAAAAAGACAATCTAACTTAACAATCAAAACCAATTAAGCAAAAATAATACTAAAAATTAATGCATGCCATCCAAAAAAAAACATCCCAATTTCTCTGGCTCTACAAGTCCAATCATCACTATCAATTTCAGTCCAAGACTCAATTTGCTTTCCGGTTCAAGATGACCTCAAAATGGAAGTGAATTTGAAAATCATGGTCCATTTAACCATGTCGTGATCAGAAGTAAGTCTAACACGGCTCCAGACAAAGCTCCGGCAAAGATGAAGTCGTCGGACAATATATATGAAAGTTAAATTTATATTAAAATCACCACTTACCGAGGAGGTCCTTCACCTCCATTATTGAATTAATCCGACAAATGTGATACCGGAGATAGGAGGAGCCCATCACGTCTCGGATTGTTGCAATGTTTTTTATTAAAGAGATGGAGTAGATTGATGCTTTAATTTTTATTTTTGGTGAAAACGAGAGTGAAATGCATATGAATTTAATACATTAGATCTGGGTTTGGGTGAATTCCGGATTAAGGATGGTGAATGGATGTTATTTAATTTTAGCACATAATTTAATTTTAATGTAAATTGTTACTGTCAATACTAATTTATTGCACCTTTTAATTGTGCTAATACTAATTGTATATTAATGATAATGGTAGTTTAATTTAGTTAATTAAACGAAAAAGTATTTTACAAGAAGAAATACATATTTATATGGGTAGAAAAATGTTGTATACGTACATATTATTTTGTATAGAAAAAGTCAATTTGTAGTTTAATTGTATTCAAGACATATATAGCTGACACGTGACACATTCTGATATGCAATTGAGACCAAAAACAAACACAATTGTCTTTGTAATAAACTTTGAGATATTGATTAACGATTTGTAGTATAAATTGATTTTCATCTAAATTTGAAGGGACAATTTTGTAATTATCCCTTTAATTATTGTTGTTTGAGGTTTAGCCCTTTTGACAATTTGTTTCGCTCAAAAGTCATCAATATGCTAACTACTGTGTAAAAGGTTGCAAGTATTGCTTCTGTTTTATCTTTCCTCATTTTCAGTCGGCTACTTTTCTTTCAAGAATTATTAATGGAAATTAATATTTTCACATAATTTTTTGATATTTTCAAATAAAAATTATCGCTATAAATGTATAGCGACGGTTTTTAACGTCGCTATAAAATCTATAATGACAATTTTATGTAGAAATATCAAAAAAACCATGTGAAAATATTAATTTTCATAATAAAAATGTTTTTGAGGAAATGAATTGGAAAATGACATTTCTTTCAAGAAATAATTAATTGTGTCAAAAAATAAATCGAGGAAATAGATTGTGCCGCTGATGATGTTGTCTTTCGGGATATTCTGTTCGGCTCAAGTATTAGTGGATTGTGTTGAAACACAAAATATCAAGTTAATGTATTCTTAGTATTATGTTGTTAATGTTCCTTTTATTGGTACGTGTAGACAGTGAAATATGTCCTTTCGGCATGTCTGAATGGGATAAAACGGCCCAATGTGATCAATCCATAGGAATTACTGAAAATTCGGCCAAAAGGCCCAAATTTCATAGTGGGCTCAATTGTGCAAGATGGTATTGAAATCCACTTAAGATAATTTTTAGAATATGCTGATTTTAAAAATTAAGAAAAATAAACTTGAGTCGATTACTCAATGGGGTTAGTAGTGAAAGTACATGTCAATATTATAAACATAAATATTTTTTTGTCTTTTGCTAAAACAAAATATACACATGGTAAAAAATACAATTACATATATCATATGGCTTTTGAGCAATTAGTGAGTTAGGTAATTGAGAAATGGGTTAATCACCTGCTTAAATAGAGGTAAAAATCTTGATTATGTTATGTGGGTGGGGTTTAAATAAATATTAACAGTTGTAATTGGTTAGAAAAAATAGGAGACATGTAAGGAGTAGAGTAGAGGGAAGTTAAGATCCGTAAGTTTAGTTATGAACTTATGTAACTTCTCAAGAGACTAATACCCATCACCCTATGAAAATATCAAAGTAATTCTGGTTCCAAAGTTCATTAATTTCTTTGTAGAAGGGAAATTGGCCATGGAAGGGACTCAGAAGAGAAAATCAAAGAGAAGCACCACCAGCATCATGGAGCTGCCAGAATCCATCACTCATGATATACTATCTAGGCTTCCCATTAAAATCATCCACCGGTGCAGGTCAGTTTGTAAAACATGGGCCAATTTTATCTCAAACCCTTATTTTACTAACCTTTACTCTTCAAGGGCACCAATTCAATTTCTTCTCAAGGATAATGGTGCTAGTACAAACACTAGGTTTTTCTTGGCCGAACTTGATGAGGATTCCCTCATTAGCAATTCCCTTGACCATTTTCGTGTCCCTCAAAAATCACTCTTAGATTTGAAAATTGAAAATATATTTCCCAATTTTTGTACCTCACTGTTTACTATTTCCAATTACAATTCTGGTAATATTACGGGTTCTCTGGTACTAGACAAATATGTACCGGGAGAACCCTGGAAACCGTACCACATTTATAACCCGCTATCGGGTCAACACATTGTGATCCACCAAACTAACCGAGACCCGTTGATTCCATCGGGTAGTGCTCTAGGCTTGTCCAAACAATTTGAATTGAAATTGTTGAGATTTCTTTGTAAACCAGGTAATTTTGGAAAGGGAGAGGTAGATATTCAAACAATTGGCACAAATTTGTGGAGGAATTTAGGGGAATCGCCTCGTTATCTAGAGAAATATAGGTCTGCCCCATTTGTGAATGGAGTTTATCATTGGATCAACCTAAGGGATTTACTAATACATTCTTTTGACTTTGAGCAAGAGATATTCCAACCGGTTCCAACCCCATTATTTATTGAGACATGTAACAATGATGTGGAACTTGGATCGTTGGAAGGTTGTCTCTCTATATGTAACAAGCGCAATCATGACATTGAGTTGTGGGTGATGAATGAGTACGGTATCCGAGAATCTTGGACAAACAAGTTTGTTATTCGCGAACATATCAATAATTTCTTACCCCCTTATTTTTTAGAGCCTCTGAGATATTTGAAAAATGGGGAAGTTTTGATGCTCTACAGACATTGTAATGTCATTTGTTATAATCCAATTACGAGAAGATTCAGATATATCAAATTTTATGGGCATGTTGTGTACAGTTATGTTGTACTTCCCTATGTCCCAAGCTTTATCAGGGTGTTGCGTGCCTGAGCCTGAGGCTAAGCCTGAGTCTGAATTTATATATAAATAAGATGTAATACCATCGGTAAATAATATTATCGATCGTTTTAGTTTTCATTTATCCTCTCTTTTTCTTGTATGAAATGATCATGCTATTTAATTGGCCGGTACCTATTTTACATGACCAGATGTTTTAACTAAACTATATATTGCTGCTCTTGTTTATTGACCTTTCATTAATTGTTGCTCTTTTGATAAACAAAACTACTATTATTTCTACTTGATCGAAGACAGAATTGGGCACACATTGAATCAAGGTATATAAATGGAAATTAATTAAGATGCAGTTCCATTATTTTCCATTTTATTATTGCTCCCAAAATTCTAAGGGAAGCTCTCAGTTCCTTACCATCGATGATATAGAACATGCCGTGATAGGCAAATTAAATACGAATTCACATCATTATGTAAAGAGTTGAATGTATAGTTTGGACATATAATTATAAATTTATAACATTGTTATTGACATTAAAACAAAATAAAAAGTATAGTGGCTAGATTTATGCGCATTAATTAAGATAGTTTTCCTCATTTTTATATTTATTTTTGTTTTACTTTTCCTTCTGAAAAATAGAGATTAATTAATGATATTCTTGTAATGCTAAGGGTGGGTTTCATCCTAATGAAAGAAGCTAACAATCTATCACCATAAGCTTGAAACCCTACCATATATACTGTCTGGATCTTAAGTTCACTCTTTATCTAGTTCACATTGTTCATCCCCTTTAGCGACGGATCGGGTGACGATTCGGTCCGTCATATATATATATATATATATATATATATATATATATATATATATATATATATATAAAATGGAGTATGATTAGTATAGTATTTTTTAAAGTTACACTGGCCTCACGATCGTAGAAGTGAACCCCAGATAGTAGAGTGAATTCACTCCATGATCGTGAGACCAGTGTAACTTTAAAAGTTATACGGTTGTGTCTCTCCATATTCTCCATAGATAAAAATGGAGAGTACACAAATGCAGTAATTTTAAAGTTATTACTGCTGCCTACGCATCATAGAAGTAGCTCATGATCGTAGAGTGAATTCACAAATCGTAGAAAGAACTACTCAGATAACTTTAAAAGCTACACTACCAGTACATCTCATATTCCCTATATATATATATATATATATATATATCAGCACATTGTTGTCCACCAAACTAACAAACACATGTTAATTAAGGCCATCGCGTTGTTGGTTAGGGGTTCAATCACAAAACCAACCAATTAAAGTTGTAGAGATTTCTTTTACATGAAGAAAATAGAAAGCTAGAGGTAGATTACAAACAGTTGGCACCAAACATTGGAGAAACCCATGCAATTTAGAAATATATAGAAAATTAATATTTTCACTAACACTTTTTAATATTTTGACATGAAAAATATAGCTATAAATGTACTCCATCTACATCTACAGGTGTGTTCGTAAAAGTTGGGACCATTTTATATTTATTTCAAAGCTTCATTCTTCAAGAGGGCCGCCAATTCAATTTTTGCTAATGGATATGAAAAATAATAATCGGTTCCTCTTGGCTGAAATTGATGAAGATTGATGCTCTAGCAATGTTCATGTCCCTCCCAAACTATTAGTATGTTTTGATATTTATTTATAGTGCTTGTAATGTCACGGCCGGTTGTTTAGTCTGGCACGAACATATACAAGATGAGAAGTGGCCACCGTACCACATATATATACAACCCGATATCGGGCCGGTCAGCACATTGTTGTCAAGAAAACTGATCAGAGAGACCCGTTGTCGCCACACGGCTGTGCATTAGGGACTTAGGATTCAGTTATAGGACCAACCAAATGAAATTGTTAAGGTCGCCTATCTTTGAAAAATGGGGAAATTGTGATTCTACGCGAACCTTATACTATCATTTGCTATAATCCAAGTACGAAAAGCTTCAGATATATCAAATTTTATGGGTGGTTGGATAAATCTCACTCAATAAATTATCTGAGCCGTCTAAAGTTTGAAATAAATCTCACCGTTCATACAAATTATTTTATGACTTTAACACGCCTAAGATCATATAATAAAATAAAACTCATTTTGAATCTTTCATTTGACAAAGCACAATGACGGTTCAAATTTCATCTCAATTCTTCCAACTTAATCTAAAGGCTCACATTTCATCTCACACTAAAAATTCCAGCCCAAATCAAATTCACCCCTAAAAATTCACGTCCAAATCAAATAACAATAATTATTATTATAGTAATAGTAATAATCAAAATAATAATAATAATTATTATAATAATAATAATAATAATAATAATAACAACAATAACAACAACAACAACAACAACAATAATAATAATAATAATATAGTACTAATAATAATAATTATTATTATTATTGTGAATTATGAAAATTGTTATTGATTATTTGTAAGATTTGTAGACAGGTTTAATTAAATTTTTCTGGATATCTATTTTTAAAGAAAAATTAATCATTATGGTGGTGTGGTGAATTATGATAATTGTTATGTCTGATTGTAAGTTATTTTAGGTTGCAAAAAGTCTTTAGGTAATATAGTATTTTTTGAATTTTAATATAATTTTTTGTTACGTCGTGCCTTCAGACAGACAATTATTAGTATGTATATATATATATGGGCAATGGATCAAAAATATGCAAATACGATCTCTACGGATGAGATTAAAAAGGAACTTACTCCGTCTGCTAATATACTAGCGGACTGAATAACTGCCAATTTTAGACGTTTATACCCTTACTCAAAAGCACACTTGAGATCAGAACCGGAGCTTACCGCCCAACTATTCCACCATGAACAACTCATCTGCGATAAAGAGGATGCTGCTAATAACTTCGGCATTACACAAGTAAATTCTTTTTCCCCTCTCCCCTGTTCGTAGTTAGTATTATGATTTAGAAATAACCTAGCAGACAATTGCACTGGGCTTCAGGGGTTTTTTGGTATTCCACGTTGTTGGAGGTGGCACTAGTTCTGGCCTTAAATCTCTTCTTTTAGAAAAGCATTCTGTGGACTATGGCAAAAAATCAAAGATTGGTTTCACTGTTTACCCTTCCCTTCAAGTCTCCACCTCTGGCTCTGTGATTGAATCTTACAACTCTCACTCTTTCTGGAACACACTGATGTTTTTTATGTCCTTCTTGACAATGAGACAATCTTCGTTCCCTTTAGCCCGATGGGGGTATTATCATCCAAAAATATATTTAATCTAGTAAGTTCTTTTTTAATCTCATCCGTTTATATAATATATATATATATATATATATATATATATATATATATATAATTTATTAGTGTCCACAATCAACGTGTTAACAACTTAGCATAGATAAATCAACAAGTCTAGGGGGACAATGTTTTAGTGTTCTAGTGATATTTTTTTTTGATTTTTATTTTATATTATCTCTCAAAAATATATAGTATTTATTCTAATTAAAATTTTTATAGAAAATAGTATTTTAGGTGTAATTTGGATACATATAAGAAATGGTGTTGTACATACTGTACATACCATGTTTCTTGTATGTATCCAAATTACACATAAAACACTGTTTTTTATAAAAATTTCAGTTGGAATAAATACTATACATTTTTTAAAAGGTACTATAAAAAAAACTGAAAAAAAGAAAAAAAAATATCACTAAAATGTCAATAAAAAAATATCCTCCTAGAAGGACTCTAGATAAATTATATTTGATTTAGTTTTCAAGTATATATCAATTACGGCATTTTAATTTATCCTCTTTTCTTTTCCCGAGTTTATTTATTCTCCTGCACTGATTCTTTAATATCTGACATGATGAAATTTTCTTTTTAATTAAAATCTCTTAAGCTTGATGTGTTTAAAGTCTCCTTGCATCGATTAATCAGTTTCTCTCTTAATTAAATTATTACTCGAAACACTGTTGAGAGCAAAAAATATCTAGGACAAGTTCTGAGAGATTTCGTCTGATAGAGTTGTGCGATTTCTCAGAGATTAGCTAGATCGGTTGAAAAAAATCTCAGTTCCTCTACAGATAAGTAAATTCTACTCTCAATTTCTTCTCATCTCAGTTCTAGGGTTTAAGTAAAAGAGGGGTTTTTAAATTTTTGAAATTTCATTGAATGTAATTGGGTCAAATTCCCTCAAATCCATATTTTTTTTACTCAATTTGTGGTCCCGATGGTCCTATGTTGTTCTTTTCTTGTAAAAAAATTAGATAGTTAAATTATTTGATGGTGGCCCTAGGTTTGTTTGTTGATGGTGGCCCTTGGTTTGTTTGCTGATAGTGGCCCTTGTTTGTCTAACATGCGTATTAGATTATATATAAAGAATTCTGTCGTGGCCCTATGTTGTCTCTCATTCTATCTATTTTGTATAAAGTATTCTATGTCTTGTCTCCCATTCTATGCATATTTGGTTATTGTTTTGTCTGACATGCATATTTGTTTAAAGTTTAAATATGTATTTGTCTCTCATTCTATGCTTATGTTGTATTTTGTATAAAGTTAAAGTACTTATTTGTCATATGTTGGCAGTGTAGTCTCTTTCAAGTTATAATTCTTCATTTTTTTGTAGCTTTATTAATTTTACTATCACAGAATGTCTATGATGCTATTGAATATACATTATAGTGGGAAGTTTAACTCGGTGCATGTATACATAACATATAGACAGGCACGCACAGTTGGTAGTGATAGGTGTACAATTATAAAATTGTTTTTTTAATTAAAAAGTTCGGTTATTTGAATACCCGAATAACCTATTTTTAAAAATTGTATCCAAAACTGAATACCGGATATTAAATCGAATATAATCAAAATTAAAAAAAAAATCAAAAAATCAAAAAACCAAAATAATTCAATTTAAAAAATTCGATTGTATTGAATAATTCGATTTTATACGTTTTTTTGTTCACTCTTAAGAAGAGGTATGTATTCCGACAGCTGGTACCATGCACCTCCATTATATTTGGAACTTGATGATTACATTTACCCTCATCAGCCTATATTTATTTATAAAGATTATATTTGCAATTAAATTATTAATTTCAAATATCTTATTTATTTTTAAATTTAAACTTAAAAACTATTAATCTCAAAATTATAAAATGACTTAATAATATTGATATTATAATTATAATTCTAAAATTAATAATCTTAAAACTATAATCTCATAAATTATAATGGTTGTAAACAAATATAACCAACAATGACCCATCATAATAAATTCCCTTTTTCTATTTCACTCTAGATGAACACTATTGAATCATCAGCTTAACTTGAACACAATCAATCTGGGTTATGGTCTTGCAAAATATTACTACTAATAAAATCAAAACAATACGACCACCCAAGACCATTGTTTTCCGTCTCTCATTGCATTCGACTTGCATACATACATATATATATATATAGACTAGGATTATCTGAAAAGCATTTTAAGTTCTTCAATTCTAGCAGAACGGACTTCTTCGTCGGTTAATGCTCCAGCAATCATCCCCTGCTTTCTTGCTTGGACTTGTTGCAATCGATGCTCTACAGTGTCCTGCGCCCATCAACCATTGAGAATGTTAACTAATTATATTGCCATAGATGAAAATGATTATCAAATATTGATAATTACAAAGTGGTCGAAGAAGAACAAGTAATAAAAATCCAAAACAAAAGTTGGCCACCTTTACAATGAATCTTCTAACATGAACGGTTCGTTTCTGACCAATGCGATGAATACGCATTATTGCTTGCTCTTCTACTGCAGGATTCCACCAAGGATCCTACAGACATTTTTTGCAAGACATAAATATTCAATACTGAAAGGGAAAAACCAATACCAATACCAATACCAATACCAATGATACCTACCATGAGAAAGACATTGGAAGCTGAAGTTAAATTCAAGCCCACTCCACCAACTCTCAATGACATTAACATCACCTGAAAATATGAAGAAAACTGGACTTAGCACATTTTTCATTAATTGTCTGTAGTAAAGAACTAAGAACTGCACTCGCCACTACTGCTGCTTACCACTTTTTCATTGCTCTCACTAAACTCCTTCAAAACCTTCTCTCTTTGCTTCTGTGCCAATTTTCCGTCAAACCTCAAGAACCCAATTTTTCTCCTCTGTAGTGGAATCTCCAAGAGGTCCAAAAAGGAGGTCCACTGGCTAAAGACAATGCTCTTTTCACCAGAACCTGACCATCTTATTCGTTCCAAGCAATCCATGAGCTTTAAGACCTTTGAAGACTCCTCCCAGTTATCAACATCTATTCGGTAGTGGGGTTTAGATGGACATGTAATGAGATCGTTTTGGTTAAGCAGTTGCCGGCATATTGGGCATGGCCCAGTTGCTGGTGTCTGCCAGCTTGAGAGAAGGCATTCCCTGCACATCCGGTGTGCACATGGCGTGAGCACAGGGTCATCTGCAGACTCCAGGCATATAGGACACTCTGTGTTTTCGCCCCGCCTAATACCCTCGACAACCTCTTCAACATATGCCCTACTGGGAATTTTCTTGCTTGAACTGTAAGAATCTGCATTAGTTTCGAGGAATCTCCTAGCAAGTTTGTTCAAGTCTGCGTATTCGTGTGAATCACTTCCACGTTTGTTCAAGCCTGCATATTCTTGTGAATCACTTTGGCTGCATGTTTAGAATCAAAGAATGTCACGAAAGAAAATTAGTAAAAACAGAAGGAGATTTAACTGTTTACTGTGGGTTATAAAAATTGTGACTCCACTCCCACCTCATAACAAGATATGGATGGTTGCAACACTGCCTCAATCGAAGTAACAGTTCAAGAATATTTGCATAGTTGTGAAGAACTTTTCCTTGTGCCACAAACTGGTCAAATTGAACCTGTTTTTGATATAAAAAAAGAGACAAATTTAATCACTAAGAGTACCTAAATGTTTTCCAAGCAAACTCGCTAAGCATTTTGAAAACTAGAATGTTTAAACATCTAAATAACTTCAAACCATACTTGTTAGTAAAAAACTTTAAACTAAACATCCTCATTTATACAGCAATTTGTTATCAGAGCAGGTAGATTCTCATACATGGGAAAAAGGTGTTCAATAAGAGCTTACTTTGGATCTTCTAAAGAGGGCACTATAAAAATGATACTCAGCTTCTGACTGGTCGCACTCAATGACTTGGATGTCAGTTGGTGGGAGAATAAGAATAGGTCTGATTTGACATACATTAAACATCAGTTTGATAACAAAGGTTTTGAACATAAATTAGAATTGCAAAAAGTAGAGCTTTTTACCTTCCATGTCTATCCCTAGTATCTTTTGTTCTCCTCAACATCAGTGGCCTCAAGATAGCCTTGATCAGTTTCAGCCCTCGCTGATCACCGTTCTCATAAGGCCGCTGAATTAATTTGTGCCACCTACATAAAATGAAACTACATTGAGGAAAAGATACTTCAAACTAGTCTCAAACATGAGTTTAATAAAATGCCCTGTTGTTTAGTTCCACCAATTTATTTTTGTACATTGTAATAAATTGTACATGTTTCATGTTACTGAATGCATACCATGCCCAGTTGCACCATGGTTCAACATGCAAAAAGCACAAGAGACTGTAGAGGTCTTCCAAATTATTCTGCATAAACAAATGTCTATACCTGTTAGCATTATTTAGACTATCAAATGAATTCTATCCTTTAAAAATAACAACCATGGAATTCATAACAATTGACCATAATTACCATTGTGAAGAACTATTGATATTATATTTTTCTCAAAAATCATGATAAACCCAAAGTAGATATACCAGAATAGCTTCAGGTTTTGTATCCACGGCTATATGATGCTATATAGCAAATACCCTTGAAAGAAAACAAATACCTGAAGAGGTGTGCCGGTAAGACACCACCTACAATATGATGACAATGAGAAGGCAGCTTGTGCACTTTGGGTCCTCGAAGATTTTATAGCATGAGCTTCATCCAGCACAACTCGATACCAGTCAACTCTATGAAAAATGTTATCTGCATCCTGTTTAAGAAATACAAAAAATGCCAATACAATAATTATGAGTGGCAAGAAGAATTACTAGTCCCATCAGTAGATAACACATGATACAATGCAGATAAAAAATAGGAATAAAGGATAGCTTACATTTTTATATGCTGCAGATAATACACCATAAGTTGTCAAGACTACATCAGCTTCTGCTATGATCTTGGGGTTATTGCTTCTGTCGCAACCATAGTGAACAAATACTGAAATACTTCCGGGTTTGGAATGGGTGTTAAGTTCATCCTGAGGATTGAACAGAAATTAAAAGAAATCTAATCAAGTAGATACCAGTGCAGTTGCATTTAATGGTCTAAATCTGCATTATAGAAAAGTTTAGGGAGAAGATATAATTTCAATAAAAATAAGCTAAACATGTGAAAGTTGTCATGTCGAAGAACATATGGAAAGACCTATTGTTTCTTCATATTAGGTACTAATGGAGATACTAACCTTCCACTGTCCCAGCAAAGCCATAGGACAAATAATGAGAGTTCCTCCTCTTACTTTTTGTGAGACTTGCCCATCAGATTCTCTTTTCTGTATACTATCAGGGTTTCCTTTGCTGGGTCTTGCAAGTATCAGGGATATTGTCATCACAGTTTTTCCAAGCCCCATTGCATCTGCTAAAATCTGGACATATGTTTGTTGATTTAGAGAAAGCACAAAACACAAACAAATAATAACGGCAGAACTAAAAAACATCAAACATGTTAATATGTAGACATGTTGGAGAAAGAATAACTCCATCAACAAATATACAAACGCAAAGCCATCCAACGTTCAAATATAACCATGTTACTTTTACAAATTTAAACAGTAAATTCAAAATAATATGGGAAAAAGGGAAAAGAAAAACTTACTCCTCCTCTAGCCATTTGTGTAGCAGTGGGAAATTTTGTAGTTGCTTCACCAGAGAAAATGTTTACATATATGGAAGAAACCCCCCTGTTAAATAGCTCATTTGGTCAACTTACACTAGCAAGTGCTGTAAAGTAATTGCTTGAAACCTATGATGTCACCAAAAGCTACAATCATAATAATTTTCCTTTATGTTATCTAAATATTCATAGAAAGCTGCATACTCATCACATATTCGATATGCAGCCCAGCATGGATGAAGTGTTTTTGCTGCTTTCTCAACATCTACTCCCTTCTCTGACTCTGACATCCAATAGAGAGCTTGCTTCTGGTATGGCCTCAAGTCACACGTAAGAGTATATGGGGGCTCCATTTCCTATACAATATAAAGAGAGCAAGAGATAATAAAAGGATACGAGTATGTCCTTCTCAAATCATGCTTCATTTAATTCGGATATTGAAGGCAAGTACTTGTATGATCTTACCTCCAAGTTGTACACAGCTGCAGCACCAACAAGCTCATTTAAAGCTGATTCAGTAATAGCTTGCTCATCACTGTTTTGATCCGGTTGGCAACCTTTCCCTCATTTCTGCACAGGTAACATGGCTGAATCCCCCTGTTTGATCAAAAGATAAAATGTCATGGAATTTAACTTTACATTGTTGTTGCGCCAGTTGCCTGTATAAATTGTAGCAGTTCACACAACATCAAGATATACTAAACCAAAAATAAAAGATTATGAGCAAAATTGAATACACGTACTTCTAAGTTTAGGACACGTTTTCGAGAATGAAGTTCCTCTGGTGTAAATGCAGCCTGGTTGAAGATGAAAGAGTAACTTATTAAAGTTATATAAGACAGCAGCTATAAATTCTCAACAACACAAAGTAAATTACCTCCTGATATGGTTTTGTTTTTAGCAACCTGAACAGAGTTAAGATGGGATAAACTGTGGAGTCGATGTTTGAAGGGGAATCTAGTCTCCAAGATGACTTGTCACCCTCTGTGATAACTGATTTGTGAATATAAAAGCTGCCAAAAAAGGCAAAAGAACGAAAAGAGAAAAAGAAATTATTTTAAGTAAAACAAAATAATTCATCATGAGAACATGAATTGGATATAAAATTTAAATGAAATATCATATGGAGTATATTGCAACAAAAACGGAATTTCACCTTGCATACAACAATACATCTTGCATCAAATGAAGATTTGTTGACGCAGCTATACACCGACTAAGTACTTTTACCTTGGAAGAATTCACAAGCGGAACAAGGCATTTTGCCCATTCCATTGAGAGACGACCAATCTAAATATATACATCACATATAAAAACAGGTCATTCTTTGAAGCCAATATACTAATACAAAGTGAAATACATAAGATCCATATCATATTATCAACACAACATTAATAAGGCAATGAATAATCATAAGTTCAATTTAACATTAATTTGCTTTAGTTCTAAGACCAACATGCATGGAACAAATTTTAAACATACTGTATATCATAGTAACAATTTTAACAACAATTAAACAGAAAATTAGATTAGACAAATACCAACTTGAATTGAAATTTTAAAATCTGTCAGCATCCAAATAAGAATTGAGCCCAAGTTCTAAAGGGAAAAAACAGCTAGACATAAACATAATGAGATAAATTTGACAGCAACAATAGACTTTATACCTCTCCGGATCTTGTAGTTGAGAAACGAACAATCCCTGACACTGCAGCAGCTGCCTTTGTGCTCACAAAGGGTGACCTGTATTTACTTCTTGAATCTCCAGAAGGAAAAGCCAAGTGAACAATCTCATTATTCTCCAATTTCCTCCCTTTAGTTGTCGAAATCCCCGTTATTGCAGTTCTTCCCACCAACAACCAATCCGGCTCTTGAGGAAAATCCCCATCCTCAATCACAACAACACTTAGCATTCTATTATCTTCCACCTTTTGTTTTTTCACATTGGAGGGTTTAAGCCTATCATACATGGACCCATGTTGAACAGAAGGAGGCCTTGAAGACAATGGCTGAACCATAATCGGCTCTTTCATTTCTTCTTTTACAAGAACTTTATCATCAAACACCACAAGGGATTTTTCCTCAGGTCTCTCTTCCTTAATTTGGGGGTTCATCTTTTCATTATTTGGTTTATCTTTTCCCTCAGTTAACCGACAATATTCTTCAAAAGTCATGTCCGGCGTAGCCACAGGCTCCGATGACCGGAGGCTAGTGGGACCCACGTCAGGTTCTTCCTTCACCTTAACAATGGTCTTAGAGTCATTTTCTCTCTGTTCCCTGATTTGGGAACTGAGATACTCTTCATCAGCCTCAACTTTTGTATTCGTTACCTTAAGAAATTCATCAAAAGACATTTTCTTTGCCACATTTTCTCGAAAAAAAACCTTACCTTCGGAACCCATTTCAGGATTCCCATTTCCTCTCTCCTCTGACTTTGACGGATGAAGAGCTTTAAGTTCTCCGGCTTCTTCGACGTTTTCCAGCTTGATTTGAGCTGATACACGAGCTCCGGTGCTGGTAACTTTCTTTCTAACTAAAAATTGAGGAGAATAAAACGCCGGTTTGTCGAGGATTTCGTTAATGGCCGCATCTACGTTGTTGTTGCACTCCATTAGCGCAAGATCAATGTAGTCTTCTGAAACATCATCCCCGAGAATTGATTTGATGGTTTTGATATTCTCTGCTTTTTGATCGATCCCCTTTGCCTCCATTTCTTCAAGCACATAAATGGCAAAACCCCGTAAGGATTAGGATTGATTTGGAAAATGGGAAACAAAGGAAAATAATTTAGAGAAAGAAATTAAGGTGGGTAAAAATTGGAAGTGATGAGAGGGAAAAAGTGAGGTGCAGCGGGATTTTGTTAGCGTGGAAACTGATTTTGGCGGGAATGTTTTTTCACCGTATACAAAATTTCGCGGGTGATTTAATGTGTTTTTACAGTCTCTTTTGGCGCGAGGGGGGAATGAAAAGGTCTGAATTTACTGTGGACGCCTGGACGGTAACTTGTTACGGCGTCGTTTTGTTTTCCTCGGAACAGGTGACGGGACTTTATTTACTGCATGTCCTCGGAACATGTGAAGATAGCATATTTGTCAAAGGCTGAATTTACCGTGATGAATTTCTATGAGCTGGGCTCGGCCCAACCCCAATTACAATATCAGGCCTAAGCTCTAATAATAATGGGTCCTTAAATAAGTATACAACAAATAAAAAGTAATTACAAAAAAAATATATTAATCAAATAATTATAAAAAGAGTGTAATTAGGAGCCATATTACAAAAAATAGTACAATTCACATTAATAAGAAAACCTAAAATCAAGGACAAATAACTGCCATAATTAATAATTTAAATTCAAATATTTGGATCTAACAACAAAAACAAATTCAAATTCAAAATAATAATTCAAATTTAAATATTCAAATTCAAATCTTCATCTCCCTCACATACACTTTGAAATAATAGTCCGCCGCTACACCGCACATACTCCGCCGCTACACCGCCACGAATCTCCGTTGTCCAAAACCCTAATGAGAATAAGAAGAAGATTCGCCCTACAAAAAAATTAAAAATAAATAGATGTAACTTTTAATGTTCTGAAATTTTTTTTATAACTATTTTGTTACTCATAAATAATAAAATGGTTACCTTTGTATGAATGGTTGGCTACCAACTACATCACATTCAAACGAAATTGGTAACTTAATAAAATTGAATTGGTTACCTTGGTCTGAAGGTTTGGCTACCAAATGCACTATGAAAAAACTACAGGTGTGGATGTAAATTAGTTACTTTGGTATGAAGGTTTTGTTACCTTGGTACGAAGGTTTTGTAACTAACTGTACTAAGAAAAAAATTAAAGTGTAGAGGTTGATTGGTTACTTTGATATGACAGTTTGGTTACCTTAGTATGAAGGTTTGGTTACCGTATTCATATCCACCCATGACTAGAATACTCCCGCTATAACTCCACACTTCAGCATAATTTCCATTCTCTAATCTCCATGCCAGAAAACAAAATTTTCAAAATGATCATCATATCGCATACGTACGAAACCCTTGTTCTCCAATGACGGAAACCTGCAAATTTGTTAAAAGACTCCGAACGTCTTCCTGGAAAAAGTAGAAATAATGGCGTCCTCCATATCCAAGTGCTGCTTCTTCACAATAACAGCAAAATCACATTCCTCCATCGCCTTCACTCAAAGGCCTTCTTCTTCAATTTCTCAATTCCACTCCATTATTAGGTCTCAAACTTTGTATTCATGGTTTCTTCGCCATAACAAAAAAATAAGCAGTCGATACAGTACTAGAAGATGATGTTATGGCGTTGTTGTAATTAGGGCAAGTAGGGTCATTGAGATACGTTGTTATAGATGAGGAGAAAGAGAAATTTAAGGAATTTTAAATGAATATTAATTCCTTAAATTAAGGAATCATAATTGCACTAATATTGTAAATAAATATAAAAGTGTATTAATTATGGAAATATTTTATGAGTGAACTATTGTTGTAATTATTATTCATGAGTTACTATTCACGAGTTACTATTCATGAAGCATGATAATTTTTTTCGTAAGAAGGCATTACTCAATAATTGATACAGTAATTACTGTTCAATATTTTATTTTATTGATTCAATAATTGCTACGTTGATATTTTATATTATTGTTGTTTCAATAATTGTCAAGGCACAGTATTTCCCATTATCGGATCAATAATTCATATTATTTGAATAATATTATTAGATAACATTATTGGCAATGTTTAGAAAGTTCTGTCTAAGGAGAGGTTTGGTCACCTAATTGCTCGCCAGTAAGGAGAAATTCTTATTGGAAAGCCCCCTCTTTCCTGGGAACTGCCTGGTTGTTAGTATTGTGATTCTGTAATATTATTTGTGAATAATTAATTATTGATTTTTATGATGAAGAAAATATTTATTTTATGTGGATATAGATCGAGAAAATTTTTAAAGTGACAATTGTTGAAAATCGATATTTTATCTTTTCTGATAAAATAATATTTTATTATATTATTATAATATAATAATGATGATAATTTTACAATGAATGTGGGATATATGAGTATATGAGGAAAAAGAGTATTTTTGTTGCAAAAGTTGTTTAAAACATGTTAAACATGTCTGTGGGCCCATATCTTGACTGAAATTTGATTATAGTTTGTAAAATCTCCCGTTTGTGGATTTCGGTCAATTTCTGTTTGGAATTTGGAAAAACTTTCTTCTGCAAAGTTGTAGATAATGAAATTTCCTATGAAAAAGACATGTGGTTTGAATTTTTCTAAGCAATTTCTTATAAATAGGTGCTTAGGTTAGAATTGAAAATCACACCAGAAACTAAAGTTTTCTCTCTATATTATCGAGTGTATTCTTTTGAGTATTTTAATATCTTGAGTATTGCTATACGGTGCAAGTACGTTCAGCGTTATTCAAGTTAGAAGTACTGCTCTTTTGAGGTAAGGGATAGTAAGGGATATTGTCGTTAGTATGTAAGGGTTATTATGTAGACATGTTGTGCTCACCCTTTTGCTTCACAATTCCTTTCAGGTAATAAGAGTGTAGCTGGGTCGAGCGAGAATAATAGGGAAATAGTGTGATGGTTCGGGTTTGTCAAAGTTTCTCAACACATTATAAAACGGCATGACATACAATATATAATTGTATTGAGGACCTAAGATGTGTGTGTCGTATATTATACGTCACTTAATAATTGATTTTGGTGAACAACAATAGGGTGAAGCGAACCCAACTTTGGAAGGGTGTTTTATCACTATCATACAAGATGTCTAATGACATACAACCAAGGCGTTATCATAAGACGGGGTTGTGCAAATCCACTCACCGAGTATATCTACGAAACCACTACCTATATGATCTTGAGTTTATTTGAAACATAATGTTCAATTGCATAAGGTGGAGATAGTTATATATCGAGAAGACTCACCATTGGAAAGAAGATGATAGTAATCTTCTCGTTTTTCTTTGGGGTCTATTAATCAACCAAGAGAATTCAATGGGCATATGATATCTATCATCCATGGCCTCCTATGTCTGAAGGTTTCTCGAGCACTTTCCAAAGATTTTAATTTCTAAAATGCTTCTGATTGTACCTTTATGTAAGGTATCACTTTGTGAGGTGTTTGTCCATAGTTGGGACATGAGTCATAGCTGGTATTAAAACTCACAGTATATATGTCGTTGTATTTTGCACAACAATTGTAGTAATAAAGTTGTAGTTGTTTTCTGTACCATGTATTTGGCGACTCAGAATAAGTTGGATGGATTGGACCTATTTTGGGGGCGTCACAACAGATCTGTCCTATGTGACTTTCATGATGTGGAAATTGAGGAGAATTTACAAATGTAATAATAAAAATGTACATAAAACGCAATTTTTTCAATAAAAAATTTTTAAAAACCCAATTTTTTTATAATGAAAATTAAAAAAATTAAGTTTTTTTTAATAAAAAAAATAATTATTATTTTTATTTAAAAAAAAAACCAAACAACGCTCTCTCTCTTCTTCTCCGTCACAACAACGCAGTTTGGATTTTAAAAAATAAAACACAGTTTTTTTAATAAAAATAATTATTTTTAATATAAAAAAAGCACAATTTTTTTTAATAAAAAAAATTATGTTTAATAAAAATAAAAAAGCGAGTTTTTTAATAAAAATAATTATGTTTAATAAAAATAAAAAAGCCGAGTTTTTTAATAAAAATAAAAAAAGCACGCTTTTTTTAAAAAAGATAATAAAAAGCATTTTTTAATAAAATAAAAAAAATGCAATTTTTTTTAAAAATAAAATTTTTTAATTAAAAGCTTTATTTTTAATTTTAAAAAACACGCTTTTTTAAATAATAAAATAAAATAAAAGCTGCTTTTTTATTAAAAAAGCGCATTTTATTTATTTTTTTTAAAAAGCTGTGTTTTTTAATTTTATTTAAAAAAGCTGCTTTTATTTTATTTTTTAATTAAAAATAATTTTTTATTAAAAAAGCGCATTTTATTTTTTTATTTAAAAAAGCTGCGTTTTTTAATTAAAATAGTTTTTTTATTAAAAAGCGCATTTCTTTTTAAAATCTGTGGTTTTTTTTATTTTTATTAAAAAAATAGTTTTCTTTTATTTTTATTTAAAATCGCATTTTTTAATTAAAATAAATTTTTAATTAAAATAATTGCATTTTATTTTTTATTTAAAAAAGCTGCGTTTTTTATATTAAATATAAATTTTTTATTAAAAAAAAGCTGCGGTTGTTTGATTTTTTTAAAATAAAAATAATAATTATTTTTTATCAAAAAAGCGCATTTTTTTAATTTTTATTATAAAAAACTTTGTTTTTTAAAAAATTTTATTAAAATAATTGCATTTTATATACAGTTATATTATTACATTTGTAAATTCTCCTCCATTTTCACATCATGAAAGCCACATGGGACAGATCTGTGCCACATCAAAAACAATTGCCACGTCAGCAGCATACGTGGCAATTTCCGTCCAAAGTCAACATCTTTAACAGAATATTAAACTTTTTGTTAATAAACTAAAGTTCAATGAGTTGACTGTAAGAAAAAAAAGTTCAGTGACCTATTTGTGAGTCGACTTATAGTGCAGTGACTTAGAAAGTATTTAACCCGTTCTCACCTTAACCATGTTGTATTGTTGCTTGCACAAGATGACAAACCAACATGTAAAATTTTCTATTTTATCTCAGTATATATCAACTCACTTTGCTCAGTTCTCTTTTTTCTATTCACCATGGAGATCCAAGTTTAACAAAACAACATCCACATTTATTAAATCAAAACAACAATCTGAACATTCAACAAACCACAAAGCCAAGACTGATTTAAAAATAATTATTTAAAACTCAACATTCAACAAAGCAACTCAAAATATTTTAAAAATATTTAACAAGCAAAGAAGACCTGAAAAGCACTATAGCTTATTTAAAAAAATTATTTAATTATTATTATTTATTAATAATTATTAGACCTGGCAAAGATGGCCCCAGCTCATGGTAAGTCGGCCGACCGACTTGGCAAGTGGGCTTTGGGCTTTAAAATGATTTGTTAGCCCAAAAAATCTGGGCCATTTTTGACCCGGCCCGTAGGCGCCCAGCTCGCCCGACTTTTTAAAAAACCCTAATACCCTTTCTAGTTTCTAAAGTCTAAGTCATCTGATATCTCCTATTCCTATTATGTATTCTCCATTTCTCCTTAAGCCGCTAATGCACAGTCGCTAAGGTTGTGGCCCTTCACACTTCAGTCTTCACAGTTCACACCTCTAGAGTCTTGCAGTCTTGCTCTTCGATCCATTCTCCTCGATCCATTCTCTTATTTCTCCTCGTCATCCTCGAGGACCTCGACCCTTGAGGCCTTGACCCTCTTCGCTCCATTCCCTCGACGGCTCGACCCTTGACCCTCGTCTTGTTTGTCTTCACTGTGACTGTGACTCTGTGAGTTTGTGATTCTGAGAAGCTTGTGAAGGCTTCACAGCGACACAGCCCCACCTCGACTGCGACGCCCCCAAAATTAGGTATATATCACCCATCTTGGGTCGCCACTTACATGGTACATAAATTCAAATACAACTTACTAATACAACTGTCGTGTATAATACGACAAAACATAAACTGTGAGTTTGAATACAAATACTATCTACTAGAGATTATACAAACTCAAAAGGAGTCCTCATTACAATTATTATCACACTATTTCACAAAATAGTGAGGACTATTAATGCTATTCTTCGGACCATCACTCCGCTCCCAGACTCTGCGTCCCAAATATATTCTCATTTCACGAGAGAAAAGGAAAGAAAAGGTGAGCTCAACTAACCCAAAGAAGAAATATTATGACTAAAATAATGCGAATAAAATTATCATTAGTCTTCAACAATGCTAAACCGATAAAATACAATAGACATCAAGTTTAAGCTGCATGTGAACAAGCAATCCATTAAAAGAGTCAAGTAGAAAATAAAATCTACTATCTTTTATGATTTAAAAGGTTTTCATCACTTTTATCGTTGAGACTCACTTTCAATAAATAATTCACATCATTAAATCATCCCCGCACTACGGCCAAGGATATTCTTTAGTATCACGACCACGAAATATCCATGCACTACAGGCCAAAGATAATCGTGTTTTCATCAACGGTCCTGATTATGCCATAAAATAATTCATCTTTGCACCCTTGGCCAAAGAGAATCCATAGCCATAATCATACCAAAAACTGTCCATCAATGCACTACGGGACAATGAGGACTTTTTCCACATCATTTGTAACATTACGGTCATGATTACACCGAATAATCCCTGGTCATAATCATACCAATTTCATCTATGCATTACAGGCCACAGATGACTTTCAACATAATATAAACATGAGGATGATGACAATGACATAATAATTCAATAAAACAAGTTCAAGAATTAATTTATCCAGGAACTAATAACGTCCAAATTGTCAACATGATACTTCTTGTAGAGTAAAATTCAAGAATGCTCAGAAGAATATTTCCATGAAAAGATACTGGATGAAGCGCAAATATCAAGGATATTCCACTAATTTCATGGAGTATAGAAGTCAAAACTTTAACCAACTAAGTATAATAAAGAATGGAATAACAAAAGAAATCACTATGCATGCGGTACTTCGCATAGACAGGTTATTCCAACATAATACTAAATAACGGAACCAAGTCAGGCGTAATACGCATCGACATGATATTCCAACAGAATAATAAATAATGGAACCGGTCCCACAGAAACGCTTCGTACGGTGATATGCCAATGTAAATAAGAAAGAATAGAATCAAGGTCCCACAGAAAAAGCATGCATGTGATATTCCAATAGAATAATAAAGAATGGAATAACAGAAGAATTTCACCAAGTATAGGGTAGCCCGCGTATACAGGTTATTCCAACAGAATGATAAAGAATGGAATAACAGAAGTTCTCTTCATGAATACAAAAGAAATAATACCCCCTACGAGTACAACAAATAATATTCTCTACCTTAAGAAGAAGAGTACGGGATATATGAGTAGTGAAGTAGCAGAATACTTTTCTTCTTTCTCTCTAGAGTTTATCTCTCTAGAGTTTCAGTGAATTCGTAAGAAAATAATGAATGAATGAACTTCTATTTATAGAAAAATGGAATGCATAGTAACTAACTCATGAACAGTCGAGATTGATTTACTTTAATCTGACGGTCCATATTTAAAACAAAATCTTTTAAATAAAATATAATATATTCTATTTATAGTCTAATAAAATGAATAACTTTATAAAAGATTTTACTATGCAAATACTATGCAGGCACTATGCAAATACTATGCATAATAAAATATAATATATTCTAATTATTGTCTAATAAAACGTATAACTTTATAAAAGTATTCTATTTTATATAAAAAGATTTTACTATGCAAAAAACACTATGCAACACTATGCATAATAGAATATAATATATTCTATTTATAGAATAACTTTATAAAAGTATTCTGTTTTATATAAAAAGATTTTCTATATTATTACATTAATAATACCAATAAAAGCCGAGTGACTTATCACGTAAGCATCAATAATCAATACTGGTGTGCTACTTATGTAACCACGCCAGATTCATCGTATTTTTTAACACCGGTGTTTCAACAGGTTGACTGAAAACTTCCGCCATTATTTTCATAAAGTATTTTTGTCGCTTTCTCAATTCGACAATAATTCCGTTAATAGGGTCCACCAATGATTGTGCCGTTGTATGCGAATATTCCCCTGTTAAAACGAATATTCCCAGACCAATCGAATATTATATAACAACTTCATGATTTTGTAAAATTTATAAATATTACCCACAACTATTATATCAATTTCACCCCATAATATTCAAAAATAATATTTATAGAAAATTCATCTTTATTCAAAAAGTTGGGGTTTTACATCAACGGCTCGACGCGACCCACCTCGACGACTCGACGCGACGACAGTCGACACATAAGCTTGGTGCTTGCCTTCACAGTTTGGCAGTTCCTACTTCCTAGTAGCCTCCTCTCACTCTCAGGTATTTTTCTGTTTGAATTGGTAATTTATTTGTATGAGTATGACTGTATGAGTCTATGACTTTAGTCTGTATCACTGTATGTCTTTGTGGATTTTAACTTTTTAAGAGTTTTAATTGGTAATTTGGTATGAGTATGAACGATTTTTGTGGATTTTAATTGGTAATTGGGTGTGAAATTTTAAGGGTTTATGAACCGGATTAGTCAATTTGGTGATATGATATACTATTATACTGAATTATGTAGACTAGATTTAAAACATGGTTAATAGATGCATGCCAATACTGCTAGTCTGCTACTGAAATTTTAAGGGTTTATAACATGTTTGGTCTGCTTTGTTTAATCAAAGGGTTTGGACTTTGTACTTCTGGACATTTTTACTGTTCACTGCTCAGGTTGACCTATATGGATTTTCTTGACATTTTTTGTTTGTAGAGTTCTTATAGATCGACGGGATCGTGTAACAATTGATTTGATTGATGGGGGAGTTGAAAGCTCGGACAATTTGACACAACCTATTGACAATTCGAAGAGAAAACAAAGGGAAGAAAGTTCAATTTGGAATCAATATGAAAAAAAAGGTAGATCCTTCAACCAAAAACTTAAGAGCATATTGTAAAATATGCACAAAAAGTTATGCTATTGGAGATGGTGGTAGTTCTCATGGGACTAAAAATTTGCATGCACATGAAAAGTCATGTCCCGGTTTAGTTAATCAAAATGTGACTCAAATGCATCTAGATCATGAAGGAAAAATGCTTAATAGAAAATTTAGTCAGCTCATTTATAGGGATAAAATGGCTGAAGCAATTATGATGCATAACTATCCATTCTTGATTGTTGAACATGAAGGATTACGAAGAGTGCATAACTATTTGAATCTGGATGTGAAATCGTATACTAGAAACACTGCCAAAGCGGATTGTATTAAATTTTATAAGCTTGAGAAAGCAAAATTGAAACGTGCGTTTGAGAACATCCGGGGTAGAATTTGTCTCACTTCCGATTTGTGGTCGTCCGGTACTAGTGAGGGTTATATTTGTTTAACCACTCACTTACTTGATCATGATTGTGTGTTGCACAGTAGGATTATAAATTTCTGTCATTTTCCCCCACCACATACCGATACTCTTTTATCAGAAAAAATCTTTGAGTTTTAAAGGATTGGGGAATTGAAAAAAATATCTTTTCTATCACTTTAGATAATGCAACAAACAACTACAACATGCAAAATTTCGTGAAGGCTCATTTGAGAGGAAACTTGCTTTGCAATGGTAGTTTTTTCCATGTTCGGTGTTCTGCTCACATATTAAATCTCATTGTTCAAGATGGTTTAAAAATTGCAAGTGGACCTTTACGCAAAATTAGGGAGAGTGTCAAATATATTAAGGGATCTGAAAGTAGATTATTAAAGTTTGTTACATGTTGTGAACAATTGCTTGTGTCCGTAGAATCGGGTTTGCTTTTGGATTGTGTGACTAGATGGAATTCTACATAGGAGATGTTTGATAGTGTTCTGAAATATAAAGATGTATTCTTTCAATATGCCATGGTTGAATCATCTTACACAACTTGTCCATCAAATGATGAGTGGGAAATAACACAAGCTATCACTACATTTTTGAAACTATTTTGGAAAATTACGTAACTTTTTCGAACGAGGTTATCCAACAAAGAAATCAGATTTCTTACATGTGTTGAGGATAAAAGAACTTTTCTTGTCGCTTAATAAGTCTTGTGAGATTGAGGTAATTAGAAACATGGCAAATGAGATGTTGCCAAAGTTTGACAAATATTAGAACGAATATGTTGTTATCTTGTCCATAGCTACTATTCTTGACCCAAGGTATAAGGTGCAATTTGTCAAATTTAAATTGAAAAAATTTGAGACGGATGAGTATGTTATAAATAGAAAAGTGGACAAAATTGTGGATGCTATGAAATCTTTGTTCATGGAATATGCAAATGCAATGGAGTTGTCAGAAGATGGTTCACAACAACCTCAAGATGGTGTAAGGACTTCAACTATTGCTACCACTAACATGGGCGAACATAATGATGATGAGTTTGATGTAAGTAAAGTTTTCATGTATTATAAAATTTTTAATTTTTTACATATTTATCTATATTGCATATTTATTTTGATGAACTTTTGAATAGGAGTTTGTGAGGGAAGTGCAAGGTACTACATCAACAAGAACAGAATTGGAACAATACTTAGAAGAGAAAATCGTCACTAACAAATCTTCTTTTAATATTCTAGAAGAATGGAAAAAACTTTCTGAGAGGTACCCAATCCTTATTTTTTATTCTAGTTTTATACCTTTATTTGATACATGACTAATGACTATTTAGATCTTTCAAATATTGCGTTATTATAGATATCCAATACTAGCGAATATGGCATATGATATCTTATCAATTCCAATTACAACGATTGCTTCGGAGTCGACCTTTAGCATTGGAGCAAAAGTTCTCACAAAATATCGTAGTTCGCTTTTACCAGATAATGCACAAGCATTAATTTGTGGACGTAATTGGATTTGTGGATATGAAATACAAGGTTTGTTCTAATTGTAAATATTATTACTTTAATTGTAGCTTTTTAGTTTAATTTTGGGTATTGAACTAATGATATTTTAAATTGGCATCTTTAATGTAGATGATGGGCTAACGGACGACCAACTTTTGGTACCGCTAGTTGCAAATCAAGAGTCAAAGGGTTCTAACATGGGCGAAATTACAAGGAGTGATTAGACATTACTCACTAGCGGTAAGGTTTATAACTGCAATTTCGTGTGTTTTATAAGTGTGCTTCTGTTATGGTTCGAGTGATCATTTGTTGGTGATTCTTGGATTTTCAATGTCGTTTGAGGGCCGTGAAATATGTAATTATCATTTGGTGGATTTTGCTTTGGAATTAGTAACTTCATGCTATTTTATTTTGGATTTTGATTTCTTTTCCAATTAATTTGCATTTATGGGGTATATGAAAATACGAAAACAAGAATTTTGTTTTGTTTGTTTTGAGAGTGCGCTTTTGTCACCGGTTTAGTGATTACAAATTATGCATTTTTGGAGTTTTGATAAGCTACTAAGTTATTGAGTGTGTTACTCGTTTAGTGAAAACAAGAATTTTGTTTTTTTTTTGTTTTGAGAGTGCAGTTTTTGTCACTGGTTTAGTGATTACAAGGACTTTTTTTGTGTCACTGCCTCACTGGTTTTGTGTTGAGTGCAGTTTTTGTCATTTTTGCTTCTTTAAATTTTTTAATTTATGATTGTCCTTGTTGATTTTGAGCAGCAATTCATGCTATTGAGTATTGAGCAGCAATTCATGTATTTTGGACATTGGACTGCAAGTATGCATTTGAACTTTGAAGCTTACTTCTGTAGTTCTGTTGATGCCTTGATGGTGACATACTGAGTTACTGACATACTAATAGTCTTGCTGAGTTGTTGTCTTGGTTTGTAATTTGAATGTGTACTTTATGTCTTTACTCTTTAGACTTAATCATTTGACATTTATCAATCATTGTATTGTAATATGTTACAACAACTAAACTTTCTCTAGAAAGAAAGTGGAGACAGGACAGAATGAGTGATTACAATTAAAATATTATTGTGAAATTTGTGAATTGTGATGTACAGGGTAAAAAAAAATGAAAAAAGCCCATACGGTAGGCATGGCCAGTCAAAACCCGGGCCTTTTGGCTCGGCCAAGTCTTTCGGCCTACCTGCTTGCCAAGTCTAATAATTATATATGTCACCATGCATGCGGTATAAACTGAAAATTGAACCGAAAAAATCGGTACCGATTATGTACCGAACCGGTATCGAAACCGATAATTCGATACCAATTTCGATTCTTAATTTTTCGATATTTTCAAATCGGTACCAGTTCGATTTTTTATCGATGAGCATCCCTAAACACGCAGAAAAGTAATCTCTCGTACACTTTATTGATCAAGACCAAAATTAATTTTATATTAACGGATTCCCTTAGTGTACACTCAACACTCAACTGCATATAATTAATTAACTAATATTGCAAATCAAGCTGATGTAGTAGCATACGTAGTCTCTCCTTTTTCTTTGTACTGTTTGGTTCCTTTAAAATAAAACGCAAATACTACAAGTGGTTTGTTTCTTTTTCTCAGTCATTTACTACACCATGTGCACGTTAGAGAAGCGTGGCGCCATTTTCATCCTAACCCTAACCGGCCCCGACCAGCACCGCCTTAACCCCACCCTCATCGCCTCCCTACGTTCCGCCCTCTCCCAAGCCAAGGCTCAGTCCACCCGCGGCTCTATTCTGATCACCGTCGCCGACGGCAAGTTCTTCTCCAACGGCTTCGACCTCGACTGGGCCCAAGCCTCGGGCTCCCTCGCCGCCGCACAGGATCGGCTTGTCCAGATGGTGGATTTATTCAAACAGGTGGTGGCCGATCTGATTTCGCTCCCGATGCCGACGATCGCCGCCGTGACCGGCCACGCCGCGGCGGCGGGGATGCTGATAGGATTGAGCCACGACTACGTCCTGATGAGGCGCGATAGAGGTGTGCTGTACATGAGCGAGATCGATATAGGTTTGACGCTTCCCGATTATTTCTCGGCTCTGTTTAGGTCTAAGGTGGCTTCGCCGGCTGCTCGGCGGGACGTGTTGTTGAAGGCGGCGAAGGTTAAGGCGGAGGAGGCGGTGGCGATGGGGTTGATAGACTCCGCGCACGATAGCGGGGATAGCACGGTGGAGGCTGCATTGCGCCTAGGGGAGGAGTTGGCGAAGAGGAAGTGGGACGGCGTAGTTTATGGGGAAATAAGGAAGGCGTTGTATCCGGAGCTGTGTGGCGTACTGGGATTGGCAGATAAAGGGATAGTTCCGTCACGGCTTTGACGGGAGAGAGAAATGGAAAGTGTTTTTTTCTTTTTTATGCTTTAGCGGAAAATTAAGACATAAAATACTGTTTCAATATTGAGAGGGATATGTATAAAGCAGAATGTTATAGTCAATTAGTCTTATTTTCACGTGAAAATGAATTAAGTAAAAATATCAAAAATAAATGACAATAAAATTGGACGGGTCTGATTAAAAAATTTTAAAAAGCACAATAAGTCTATTATATTTTTTTTAAAGTATAGTAGTTCAATGCTTATAATTGGACAAACACAATGGGATAAAGGTGTTTTTTATCATAATAAAAGTGTACTAAAATTTGTTAAAAAACATAACTTTTGAGTTGACATTTGGGAATAACAAAATTTATGACCAATAAAACATGAAAATAATAATTAAGCTATTAATTTATTACCTTCGTTTTTAAAATATTGTCGTTTAAAATTTTTGCACATGAATTAAGAAAGTCATTTAATACTATTATTTAATAATTAAAAATTGGTTGAAATTTCATTACTATGGGAAGTTGAAAATTATTAATAAAAAGGAAATAATTTCTTAGGACAATGAGAGAAGGTAGGGATAATACAGGAAAGTAAATAATTTATTCACCTAAAAGTTGTAAACGACAAATAAATTTGAACAAATTTTTTCTTCTAAAACAACAATCTTTTAGGAACGGAGGGAGTATCAGAATTGAACTGTTGAGTTGACTCATAATTAAGGTTGCAAACGATCCGATCCAAACTTTATCAAACTCGAACCAAACTCAAATACAATAAGTCGAACTCGAACATGTTCGAGTAACACGATATCGAACCAACACATGTGCAATTTCGGATCGTTAGCTGTTCATGAACATGCTCGAGTTTGTGAACATAGTCGAAAATTATCATATTCGCGAACATCATCAACGCATTTAAACAAATTTTAGGCCAAATATTATAAATACTCTAATATCTCACGAGTTACTCACAAATCACTCGAATCGAACTCAAATCGAACTGTTCGCGAACAAGTTGAACCGAATCACATAGTTTGCGAACATGTTTGATCGAGCAATCGAATGTAATACCATATGCAAACTTGACTCGGTAAGGCAATCGAATCGAACCTATTTGATAACGGTTCGATTCGTTTGCAGACCTACTCAGAATCAACCAAATATAACTTGGTATTTGCATTTTACGTAACATTTTAAAATTCTTTGGATACGAGAGATAAATGGGTCGGGCCAAGCGAGCCGAAGTTCCATAATTACGTCGTCGTACATAAGGGTGTAAATGAATTAAGTCGAGTTAAGTATTGAGTATAAAATAAGGTTTGATTAAGATTTGATTAGCTACCGAGTCGAGCACGATCTCAAATCGAGCTCGGACAATTTGAACTAATATGATTCGTGTATCAATATAAAATTGCAATTTGAGGAGACATGAGTAATTTATCAAACTTTAAAATTTATTCATATTTGAATCATTTATATTTTAAGCCGAGTTTGAATCAAACTTTTAATCGAATGAATACAAATCGAATCAAAACTGTCTACTCATTTTATAACCTTAATCATACACGTGTAAGATGAGCCTCGAATATTTAGCCACCCAACCAACCGTTTAAATATTTTCATATTCCCGCACCTATGTGTTTCGTAGACTGTTACTAGCTCTCCATTAAACGTCTTTGCAAAAGCAGTTGAACCATGTTTAATAAAAATAAAAATAAAAATAAACTCTTTTAGAGCAGAGGGGAGTAATATATTAAGGGCATATTCGGAAACAACTTATAAGTTGATTAAATCAACTTATAATTATTTATTTTTTGACTTATAAATTGAGTTTTAAGTAAAAAAAAAAGTAATTATCTGTGACTTATTTAAAAATGACTTATAAGTTATTATAAAATAAATTAATTTGGTCGACCAAATGTAATGTTTATTTTGTCTCTCTTTTTATTAATATTCTTTTTAGTAATTTTTATATTTATTTTAACTTATAAGTTATTATGAACTGAATAACTTTATAATTTGTTTTAACTTAATTTCTGACTTACGAGTAACAAGTCAAATTAGTATCCAACGTTTTTATTTTTAAATCACAATTTAAAATAACTTATAAATTAAATTATATTTTAACTTTCCCGAACAGGCTTTAGAGGTACCAGTAACCCTCCCCCCATTGACCCTTTCCTCCAACCTTCACTGCACATGTTGGAGCTTCTAGTAACCATTTGCCGATCTCTTAATTAAACCTACAAAGTGGAATGAGAAACAGTCAACAATGAGTACTCCAATCATACACAAAGCTATATATCTCAGATTATATTTGTGTATATATATATATATACACACTCATTGAGCATGCAAAAAATTAAAATAGAAAACTAAAAAAAAATGAGTTGATGAATTTGCGCACACTTGTTTTAGGAGTAACTATAGTGAGAATATGGTTGGAGCCACTCTAGACTCGATTTCTTCTAACAATTTTTTTTATATAAAATTATTTCATTATATTTTCAGATATTTAAGGTGGGAATCAAATTTTGGTGAACCAAAAATGATTTTATTCGTCTACACACATTTAGCTTAGTATTTCTAAACATAAACTCATTAAATAAAAAACAAGAAAAGTAATTTTTTACTATTGCATGTCTCAAATTTGGGAAAATGAAAGTGTTACAATCGCTTCAAATTTGGGAAAATGAAAGTATTCAAATCTTAAGCAGTCTAATTTATAAAGAAGCAACCGTTACCTATGAGGCTAAAACCCTGCACTCAATAATGCCATAAAAATAAGACCAAGGGCATAAATAAAAAAAAGAGTCGAGGCAGCCTAACAATATGGAGTATATTTCATACTTCAAATTTGTACTTGCTAAGGAGTATCTCCCCATAAATGGGGGCTAATATTGGTCAAATGAAGTTCCGGAGCTAGGAAAATTACAGCACAGAGAATAGCCAAATGTGCCTATAGAAAATCCGTAATGCAACCCATTTAACATCCTGAAATTTAAAACACCTAGAGAAGAATACAGTCTACTATATCTTCTAGAGAATTAAGCCGTCTTTGGTCTGGCGGTCTTCTTTTTGATTTGCCTCCTTGGAATTGAGTTCTTCATCCCTATGAAATAAAGCAATGCACCGAAAAGTGCAAGGCACTGCCAAAAAGTGCAAATGTTATTTAACCAAAGTCTACATGAAGAACATATATCTATGACAAGGAAAAATATTAAAGATAATCATATAAACCTGCAGGAACTCCAGCCCAAGAGCCTCAAATTCTGGTTCATCAATGTTATAGTTGTAGAAGTCGTACAATATTGGAGAGGTGAACACCAAGTTATACATCTACACAATTCAATTGATTATTAGAAAGCAGGAACAAGATAAGTTCGGTCATCAAAGAATCAGCAGTAACAGCGGAGAATTCAAAGCTACAATTCTTTATCAATTTAACCCATGAAATGAGAAGAAAATATAAATTGGGAAGTAGACAAATCCTCACCAGAAGATAAGCGCCAATGGGGCTGCCAAATATAAATAGCAAACCCCCAAGACCTTTTAGTGACAAAGAGGCTGCAACAAAATGCCTAACCTGAAAAAATGCATCTTCAAATTTTGGAAGGAATACACAAGCAAAATGAAGCATCAAACCCTTTATAAGGGGAACAGAAACTAAAAAGAATAAATTAGAGCCTTACGTCAATAGTTGGTGCATCACCAAACGTAGAGGTTAGAAATTTCTGGAGAACAGCTACTTTGGGAGCAAATAACTTTGCTGTAGGCCCACCATCAACACCAAATTCATTGTACCTGCTCAGATGCATGCCGTTACCGTATCAGCAAAAAAAGAGCACATAATCTTCTATTGGAAAACCAATAAAATAAATCATTTCTTTAGCTGGGAATCATCACGATTTGGGTTTGAAAACATAATGTAAAATTCCAGACATGAATGGGAACATATTGAATAAGGAACCATAATTAAATCTCAAAATGATATGAAATAGTTTACATTACAAATTAGTTCTCAAATGAGTCAGAACTGATGCAGCAAGGTGTAAAAAATTTAATTGAAATGACTTCACTACATATAAATGAAACCTCTCAATTGACCTTTTTTTAACGGGATCCTTCTTCAAGATCTTACAAGGATAAGAAAATTACCAAAAAATATAATTGAGACGCCAAGGAAGGACATTCTCGTACACAGTCCAAGTACAATAATGATATAGCAACAAAAGAAAGACCATGTACTTGAAACTTAAAAGAACATAAATGTTATGATCACAACATGTGAACATAGTGAAACTTGAAAGTACATCAGACCATTCACACAAACAATATTTGATCAGAGTTTATAAGCATCCAATACAGAAATTGTTGTATTAGTATATTCATCTGTTTCGGGGTATTTAATACGGACCCAAGCAAAAGGGTGTCAAGTGACCAACATGCACATCTGCAACAACATACCAGGACAACTGAAAACACTAGACTTGATTGATAAGCTTGATGAATCTGTAACCTCAATTCAGAATAATTACATAGTTTCATTTTCATCCAACCCATACTGAACCCCACATTGAGAAAGCAACATTTGAAGAAGTTCTTCAACGATAGTTCAGACTTAAAAAAAAAACTTTCAACTGATTTACGAAAAAATGTCAACAGCTGATACACAAAAAATTGGTGCTTTTAATATATCCTTGTAATCATTCTGGTGGCTGCTTAAAGACGGGATTGTAGAAATAAGAATGGAAACAATTCTGAAAAGTGATATATGATAAAGGTCCATAATTATGCATAGAATTTCAAGAACTACATTCTCATAATTCTTAAAAACCTTTTCATTACTTATTACCGTTGCTCAATAATGAAAACGAAAAAAGTACTTGGGCAAACATCAACCTTTTATCACATCGTAATCATTGATTGCATTCATCAGCTTACCATCACTAAAACATCAACATACAAAAACTAGTGGCTAAAAGAACACAACTACATCAACCCACTTTGACATCAAAACTAGTACTACCATTTAGCAAAACAAAGCATCTTAATTTAAACTACAGTCATCAATTTTTTTTATTGGGGTAAAACATAATAGTTGCATCCACAATAGAAAGTCAACCACTAAAATTAATCCATTGGAAGCTATGCTTCTTCTAGGCTAAGGTTAAACTTACTTATTAAGGAAATATTTAAACAGAGGTCAATCAGTCCTCAAAAGCACGGAGGTAAAAGGAAACAAATTAATCATCACGGACAGCTAGCTACTGAGGAAGTTTACCCACAACTTGAATATCATCATCTTACTCAACTAAGCATAAAAATAAGAACCCATCAAGATTTAGTACAATAAAAGCACATACATGATTTTAGAACTAGATCTTAAACACCACAAATATACGGGACACATCTAAAAACGTAAAACACATACATATATCTGTAAATAGCGGATCTACAGAGAGAGAGATTACATTTGCCAAGCAGAGAGGATGAAGAAAGACGCAAAGAGAAGCCTTCCGAGGAACGAAAAGAAACCCATTATTATGATTCTGTCTACTTCTTAGAGAGAGAAAAAGAGCAAATCTCGGTGACTGCTCGCTCCCTCGCTCGCTTTTCCTCCGGACCCTGGAGTGCGATTGAAATTAAGATTGGAGAGGTCTCTCGTATTATATCGGCAAAACAACTCATTTAGTACTTGTACTCGTTCTTTACATTTATTTTAGTCCTTGCATAATTTTTATTTTAAAATTGTCCCTCTACTATTCTGTATATGAACAATATTGTCCTTTTGTTTGCATTAGAAAGAAAAATTAAATGCCAATATTGAATTTTGAGTTGTTTTTAGTATTATTTTTTTCCTATTGTTTCTTTTTATCTTACACAATTAATTTCATCCGATTCAATCTCTTTTAAAATCAAAGTTCAAAAATATCAAAAATTTATAATTAATTTGTACATAACTAAATTCAAATAAAAGATTCAATCTTTAATTATCGAATTCACTTGCAATAATTAAGTCCTTAAAAAAATTAAAGACGGATTTAATTAATTTTTTTTTAATGTGGTTTCATTTTTTATGTAGAAATTAACTATAAAATTTTGTATTTTTTAATTTCAGTTTTGTTTTGTCAATTTGTATTTTCACTTTTATATCTAAAAATGATAACTAGAATTTTGTACATAAAAATTGGATTGGTTGAAATTAATTATGAGGATTTTATTTTGAATTATGTTATTGGTAAAAAGAGAAAATACTAAAGAAACATTCAAAATTTCGTTTATTACCTTTCACCCCTACAAAGGACAACAATGTTCACATACAAATTAGTAGAAGGAAAATTAAAATTGTAGAAAGAGTAAAATGAAACTAAAGTAAGAGTATAAAGATTAAATGAGTAATTTTGCCTATTATTCCGAATTAACTTAATAATTTGTATTAAGTAGTATTTGATTGCATCTTAATGTATATTAACAGTCAATCTTTTAATGTCTCTTAAGAGCTCATATTTTTGTATTAAAAGATTATATGAATAGTTTAGTCTTATATTTATATATTAATTATTTAAAAAATCTCTTAATACAAATATGTAGACCTGGCAAACATGTTAGAAGAGGCACTTTAACATCCCACATTACATAATAATAGATGGATAATCCTATTTAAGTAGGCAAATAATTAAATAAAACGGGTGCAATGGAAATTTACTAAAGGCTCACCCACCAACATGGACTACTGGTAAAGTGTGCTGTAAGTTAAAGGCTCTTATTAAATAAAAGTATGGCAAATTTAATCAGCATGTGATCGCCTGTTTCTTTTTGCAGGTATAACCGTATAACACTTTTTTGTCATAAACTATAGACGATGAAAAATAATATGCGTCCTATGTTCTAAAATATTGAATTATCTTTGAAATAAATATGTATTTATTTAATTTTAAATAATATAATTATAAATGCATAAACTATTTAAGTAGTATTATTAATTATAATAAATATTTGTTTTCTTGAAAGTTAAATATATAATATGAATTTTAAATATAACCAATTTGGTTTAAAAGACTAACATTAATTTTATATCTTCGGAACGAAAAGCTGAGCTTATTGTTATGAGTCGTGCTATGTATTACGATAAATTTATGTCGAATTACAATTACAAAGTTTATTGATACATGAGATTGATAGGAATTTATAGAAGGGCTCCACTTATTACACATCTCTCTAAAAAAAATTATCACTAATACTGATAACTTATAAGACTGTCAATTGGACCAGTCAAGCCCGAAACTCGATCGTTCGACCCATTTAAAGCTCGCTAAAATTCTATTTGAGAGTTGGCTGAGCTGAGTTTGTACAAAAAATAAAGCCCAAAGTGAAATTCGAACCAAACTTGATCAATAGGTCATTGGACCCATTACAGATCCAACCAAATTATAGTGTTAAAAATTGTATTACATATATATATGTGTGTATATAAATTATTACATATTTATTCTCTCAATTTATATTTATTTTAAGTACCATATATTTTTATAAAGTGTTCACTTATATCATTTTCATAATAAAATATAGTAATAATATAAAAAAGATTGAGATTAAATATTAAAATAATAAATACTAGAGTACTTATAAAATCACTTATTTATGTTCATTTAAACTTTAATTCGATTACTAAACAGACTGATGTATGTCAAACATTTTAAATAAATTAATTTATTATATATTTTTTGGGTTTAGGAGTCAATATTATAATTTTATATTTTAATAAGGGTTTGATCGAAAAAGTCCGAAACTCGTGATCTTATATAGACATAATTTGAACAAATTTATTATAACCCGAAAAAACCAAGTCTGAACTCAAACCTGATAATTTTAAAATGAGTTGAACTTGATCAACCTTAAACCTGACTCGCATAACTCGATTTATCGTTGACCTAAATACTTATTTACGTATTTGACAATTAAATAATCGACTTAAACACTCGGTAATATATCATTTTTCTTATTATATACATCGATCTGACTAATACGAATGTAAAATTTGAAATGGTTATCATAATAAGCTTAGTTCAATCACTACTCATTAAATCCAAATAATAAAAGTTTACCTGCACGTACAAATCCGTCGGCTGGTGAATAAGGTGGTGGTGATCTTCTTGTATACGCACTACATATAGTACATAGAATTAATAAAGTAGATACGAAGGCAAACGGTATTATGCAGTTGTAGCCAGCCAGCCAGACATAATTGAAATTTGGAATCCAACAGGAACGTGCCGACTTCTTCGTTACATGTATCATAGCTGTATGGCTAATTAATTAATAAATTTTGCTAGTAATTAATAAAAATGGAATGGACTTAATTAACAAATTTCTTAACTCTTATGTGTATTTTATTTTAAAACTGCTTATGCTTTTACCACATTCAAACTAATTAACGCATTATTAAAAAATAAGCCATGTTCTAAAATTATACATATATTTTTAAAACATGATTTTTTTTATTATAAAAAAAATCTAATTTTTCAAACGCATTCCTAACATTTATTAGAGTCGTAAGAGTACTGGTTTGATATGTCAAATTTATCTAACATATAAATATGACATATTACAGTTTTAAAACATATTAAAAAAAAATATTTTCTAAATTTTTAACGGGCAAAGTATTTTTATTTTAAGAATGAAAGTTGCCTTCTATTTTAGAACAATTTATTTATTTATTTTTTATAAAAAAAAGGAGTTTCTACTTTTGAATAATTGATCGTACGAACAAGCACTAAAAACAAATGCAGTTTTGATCAAATGGACCTGCGATTCGGCCGTAGTGCAGAGAATTTCTTTTTCAAGTCTTGATATTCGTCCACTTGATTTGACTCTGATCATGACAGACAGATACTTGTTCCAAATGGAGGTTTTGGCATCAAGCCAAAAAATAAATAATTCAAACAGGGACTAAATTCTAAATTGTACATCCTAAATTAAATACATTTTAAACTTTAAGTTTTAATATAATTTACACATTTTGTACAAAAATTTAGGGTACAAATTATTTTAATGTATTGAATGTGAATGGTATAAATTATTTTGAAATTTAAAATTTAGGATGTATTTAATTCAAAATTTTAAATTAGAGATTAGTCTAAAACAGGGGCTAACCACATTAAATGTGATACTGAAGTTAACCATAAAATGTCTACCATTGTTTTTTTTGAAAAAAATAGAGTATTATTTAAGATTTGTTTTTAAATAAATTAATTTTGCAATCTTTCTACACACCCATAACTCACGGATCTGGTTATCATGAGATTAATTTAATGATAAGTTGACCAATTAATTAATACAGTGCTGACACGTAGAAAGATATTACCTTCTAACACGCGTAATCGATCATCAGATAATAATCGACAAAAATTAAATCCATACTAAGTATGCTTAAGAATAAGTCTATTATCATATACAACCGCTCATATACACTATACATTGACATGACCCACCTGAAGAGCAAATCACGTGGACTATATCAATATGTATGTCAACAGTACGTGAATAACTTATGTGATAGTAGACTTATTGTATTCTTAAAACTCGCATTTGTTACCGGCAACGTTTGTTGTTGTACAAAAATGATTGGTCCGGTTAAACGGATGTACCTATTCCCACATCATCACCTGCCACCGTGTCCTACTTAAAGTTTGTGACGCTTTATGTCGGCTTCTAAAATACTCATTCCAAGTTTTATTCAAAAAAAGAAAAAAGAATTCATATTCAAATAGTATTAGAAGTATATAAATTTGTATTTTTTTCAAAATTCTTTTATTGTTACTTAATCCGTATTATAATATAATATATATTTTTGATTTTAAAGTTAATTTTTAGTATTTTAAAATTCATTTTATTACCAAAAATAATATTTCTCGTGTTCTCCAAAATGACACCATTTAATTTATAAAATAATCTATTTCATAAAAAGTCATTTTTTTACAAATTATAATATAAAATAACATAACATTCTCAATAATAACACCACCAATTTATAATGTAAAAGAAATATTTTTTATTTAGAGATTAACATGAAAGAAAAATATAAACTCTAAATTTCTAAATTTAATATATAAGATTTATTTTGAGTGAAACGGAGTATAATTTTAATAATAATTTTTTAATTTCTTACAATTTATATAACTTTTTTCAAAAACTATATATATTCATTTCAATTTAAGATTAAATAAGTAATATTTTCAACTTTTTCATCCAAATTTTATCATCATGCTTTCACTATAAATAAAAATTAATATATTTATGGGTAAGCAATGAACTTTTGTAAATTCCTAAAAAAATTGCGAAAAAGAGTTGTATAAAATTTGTCAACTTTTATTGATGTTGATAATAAAATAAAAAAATATCATTAAAATATTTTATACTCTAAAATTATATTTTTTAATTTAAGGTACACAATTAAATTTAATAATTTGACCAAATTATACTCCAATTTCCTCTCGAGTACGGGTAGTACTGAGCGGTTTGTATTTAAACTCTCTCTCACACTCTGTTTCGAACAGTCCTTGTTTCTGTTTCCTTTCCTGTCTAATCTTTAGAGAGAGAATCTAGAGAGAGAAATTTGATCGGCATCAATGGCGTTCGTATCTTTCCTAGGAAGAGTTCTGTTCGCATCGATTTTCATACTCTCCGCGTGGCAAGAGTAAGCTTCTTCACTTATCTCTCCAGATCTGCTAGAATTTACATATTTGTTTATAATAAAGTTCAGGGATTGACCGTTGCTTTTACTGTAGATTTGTTCTCTGTGCTTTAAGCATCGGATCTGATTGGTTTGAGATTTAGTGTAGTTTTTAGTAGATTTGGACTCGAACGCTTTATTACTGAGTGCAAATTTTGCTTTGCTTAAGTAATTTTCTTTCTCTATTTGTTAGATACATGCCTGATTCATAAAACTCAGTGTTTTACTTCACACTTTCAACTCTCTCTAATTATGTCTTTTAAGTCATATTTACACACACGTATATGTATATATATACACACACATTATTATTATTATTATTATTATTATTATTATTATTATTATTATTATTATTATTATTATTATTTTGTGTGCGTGTGTGCTAGTTCATTTAAACATGCCTATTGAACTTTTGCTATTTAGAGCTGAAAGTGTTTAATATGTGTATTTATTGAAAGTAATGTAGATCACCTAAGGCCATGTTTCCCCATAAAATTAAGGATCGTAATTCAATCCCCCTGGAAAAAAACTGTACCACAAAGTTTACTTCTTTAAATTAATGTATGAAAACGAAAATATGAAGTTGCTGCTGTATATTTTTGTATCTTTGTCTCAATGTATACTTTTTATTTTGTCCTGAAAAATATCAAGTCCATGGTGGAAGTGGTCACTTCCGTTTGATAAATTAACTAGAAGGCAATGGTGCCGAATGTTTGTTAATTCTGATTATGTTATAGCCTATGAGATAGGTATCTTGTTGTTGGCAAAGCCGTAAAGGTTTAACTTTTGGTATGTTAAGGACCTTAAGGTAGTAAACCATTTGGAATGTTTCCTTCTGGGACGATGTGTATTGCTCAAGGGTTTGACGTTGATTGTTTGGCGCGAAGTATATGCTATTAGAGAATTTAGTGCTTCTGCTTATCACACTTTTGTCTATATTATTTTAATTAATTTGGTAAAACAAACATTAAGGGATTTGCTTTATGGCCCGCCAGGCGGAGTGGTATGGTGGGTTAAAAACATTTATTATTAATAAAAACTGCGTTGAAGAGTGTTTGATAACATACAAAATTGCTTTTAACATTAGAGGTTTTATGTGTAAGAACTCTTGTTGGAGAAGATTTAGTGCTTTTGAAATTATGTTTACATTTAAATGTATAAGCTTACCAACATTTTAATTATAAATACTTTTGAAAATTATTTGCCACACTTTTTAAATTCTACATAAACTCCGTCTCCAATAGCTCTACTAGTGAAACTACTTCATCTCAGTGCTCAAACAGTCCCTTAGTTTGGAGAAACTATTGTTTTTTTCCCCTGAAAATAGGATGAAAATTTCATGAACCAGAGTTTTATTATATTTAGGAATTTGGGAAAAAAATCTTTTTGTTGAAAGACCTGCTTTTTATCTAAATTTCTCCATTATTTTCTGTTCGCCTTTTTTTTTTGTTGAAATTTTTTGTTTTACTTTTTTTTGTTAGTTGTATATTTTAGGTTTTTTCCCCTTGCCTTTCTACTTTTACTCGTACTCATACATATCCATTTTCATGTTATCCCAACTAGTTTGAAAAAAAAAAGGCGTTCTTGAGTTGAAGGAACCATTTCTTGAGTTTTATTTTACAAACTGTGCTCCAAACATTTGTCCTTAAGTTATTCGCCTTTTTTTTGTTGAATTTTTTAATTTTACTTTTTTTTGTTAGTTGTATATTTTGGGTTTTCCCCCTTGCCTTTCTACTTTTACTCGTACTCATACATATCCATTTTCATGTTATCCCAACTAGTTTGGAAAAAAAAGGCGTTCTTGAGTTGAAGGAACCAGTTCTTGAGTTTTATTTTACAAACTGTGCTCCAAACATTTGTCCTTAAGTCAATTTATTTATTGTCTTCGAAGTATATGAGCAGTGTTTATGAAGAATATGTGTGAGAGATCACCCCACTTTGTAGTTTCGACACTGTCATAAGTAGTTGTGACCATGTGGCATACACCAATGTACATTAAGAATGTGAAATGCTTTCTGTTATTAATCAATCTATATATCAGAACAGGATCGTAATTATCTTGGTAGGAGGAGCATTATTATGACATTATGCTTGGGAATAAGAAGCTATTTGTGATTCGGATTAAAAATCCATGACTTTGAAGGCTTGTGCTGAAATATTTTGGGGCTGTTAATCTATATGCAGCAAATGCTCTCTGAGCCTCATGGTGTAAACAAATGACTTGCAATTTTTATTACTGTTTTGAAATGAACCCACTGTACCTGAGTGAGAAGATCATGATTGGAATTCTTTAATAAATTTAAAGGAAGACCAAAATTTTGTTTGAACATGTCACTCGACCTTCGCCCATATTAGCAGCACACTTCATGTTATATAATAGGTAGCATATCCTGTTCATTCTCTCACCTCTCCATAAAAAAGCTACAATATTGTTGCCCATTCGCGGAGTCGGTGTCTTAGTTAAACTCTTGTGGCATTGAAATTAGTTTTATTTTTGTATAGTACCTTTGGTCTGTCAAAGCTAGAACCTATGAGCTAGTATTAGTCAATAAGTAGTTTAATCATGCCATCCAGAAGTTGTCAATTTTTTTCTACTTAGATATGTGTCTTGGTGCTTCTTCCCTTTTGAATTACTTGTTCCTGTTGTAGGTATCAAGAATTTGGTGTTGATGGAGGGCCATCAGCGAAGTCCCTTAGTCCGAAGTTTGATGTTTTCTCAAAGCATGTAACAACCAATACTGGGCTGCAAGTACCAGATTTTGAAGTGAGATCCGTTACTTTTTCCTTTTGAACTTATCCAAGTCCAGATAGATTGATGTATTTCTTTGTCTCTTTGTGAGAAATATTATAACTTGGAGCCCTTTTTACAGATCAAATTAGCAGTTGCTGCAGCTATAGGCATGAAGGGTCTTGGAGGTCTTCTATTTATTTTTGGAAGCTCTCTTGGAGCTTATCTTTTGGTCTGTAATTGGTATCCTTGAATCCTCTTTCTGAGATTTATTGGATTGATCAAACACCTTATCCAGTGTTCATGTCTTTCTTTTGCAGCTTCTCCATCAGGCAATTGTTACACCAATCTTATACGACTTCTACAATTATGATGTAGACAAGACAGAATTTGCTCAACTTTTTGTTAAGTTCACAGAGGTTTGCAACTGAAGTCTGTCTCCTCGTGTCCATGTACTAATAACTCAAAACGACTCGAGTCTGATTGAACATATTGTTGTTTCCTTGCAGAGTTTAGCACTGTTTGGAGCGCTGCTCTTCTTCATTGGAATGAAGAATTCAATGCCAAGAAGGCCACTCAAGAAGAAGGTGGCTCCCAAAGCTAAGACAGGTTGAGTAGGCAATGGTTTGTCATATGGATGCTTGCGATGCTAATGTTCCTGAAAGTTATTCAGGGCCTAATTTTGTATGCGTATATCAGGGCAGTGACTCTATCTTTTGTTTTATTGTAATCTTTATCCAGTTTCCAATTTTTATTTTATTTTTAATCCAAGTTATGATTTCCTTTTTACGGATATGAAATTATAAGTTATTTTAGAGACCGCGTTCATGATTATGAGCAAATTATGCACTATTATGACCCTTTTCGGAATGGCTATAATCTTTTACTCCCTGTTCCTAATGACCCTTCTGAACTATTCTTAATTTCCCTCTTACTTTTCTCTTAATTCTCTGCCTAGTAAATACTAAATACGGACGTAGTTCAGATTTTGGGTTTATGACTGCTCAAACGCAATGCCCACTTTGAAATTTGGACTGTGTTGGAAACACGGAATCAGAACAACATATTTTTTTTTGTTTTTGAAATTATAGCTTATATTCAACGACAAGTTTAAAAGCGTGGTAAAAACATAGATAGACGAAAAATATTTTTCTAACGTGTAAAATCTTTATAAAAATATTTAAATATTACTCCATATATTTAAAAATATGGAGATTTTGAAATATTTTAATTTATTTATATTAAAATTTTAAAAATATAATATTTAAAAATATTTTTAATGTCTTAAAATTTATAATTTCGTACTACATACATTAAAAAAGAGTATTAATATTGTTATAATAAAATATTCTCATACCAAAATATTTATTAATATTTTTAAATTATTACATATAAATATTTTAAATAACACTTAATATTTTGATAAAATTATTTTTTTATGATAATATCAATAATGTTAAAAGAATATTATAATAATTGTAGAATATAATATGTAATATATAAAGAGGAGAGAGTGGCCGCAACATGTTGTAGCCGCATGTTTGAAAAAAATAATATAATAATTATATTATTAATAAGGAGAGACTTTTTGGTAAATTACTATGCGGATAAAAGTGATGTAATTGTCGCTACAATTTATAGCGGCACTATCTTTTTTTTTCAATCTCAGTGTTTAATTTTATTGATCAACGATGGAGATTATCAGAGCCAGCCCTGAGTTTTTCAGGGCCTAAAGCGAAAAAAAAATTTGGGTCCTTTGCGAATTGCTATTAAGATAGGTATAAAAAAAAACTAAGAACTTTCTTTGAACAAAAAAGCATAAATACAAATGAATACCAAATATAATAACCAATTATTTCAATATTTTCAAAACATCATTCAGATATCACATTATCACTAATTCAAAAAAGTAATCAGTTCAAAGACATAATATCATCAACAGAGGGGTGGATCATATCATCAACAACTCTTCTTGAATAACACTCACTTATAATGGGCAAATTATAAATAAAGAAGCATAAAATTTTATAGTTCAGGTAATGGAATGTAACCTTACTGAATTTTAAATAGTTTCACAGAGATCAATCAGGGGGGTGACATATCCAAGCTATGACAAGAGTTAACCTGTTTGGTTATTCTTCAAATAGTACCCATGGTAGATAGTGTAAAACTTAAAATCTTCCCAACAAGAGTTTACCTATTTTTTTTGTATTATATTGGCTATATTATGACCTCAGTATTTAACTGTCAAATTTTAATACCAATAAGTAAAGTACGCAAGACCTATAGTCTATTAAAAGAGATAATCGTAAAGTCTGTACTAGCCAGATTAAGAGAAAAAAAATGGGATTATACATATTTACAAAGAAACACAAGAATGAGTAAAGACATAATTATGATGGACAAATGCATAGACTAACAAAGATTGAAATTAATTGAGACATATTGAAGTAATTGTTTTTTAATTTATGTGAACTGGTTGGTATTTTTTTAAAATGTACATATTAGAATTTTTAATAGTGTTGGATCTAGTTTTACTTATGTAATAATTTTATTTGTCAAAATTTTAAATATTTTAGAGAATGATTCTACATAATCAATTATACTCATCCATTAGAATAAAACAAGTCATGCATTGATTGTATGATATAAGAAAAAGGGGCCTTAAAAAATTTTGGGCCTAGATCCCGGGCACCTTAGGCTTTAGCCCAGGGCCGGTGCTGGAGATTATGGTTATTGAATAATATCCGTGACAACCGGTTGACACATATGAGAACCCTATATATATAAAGGCTTATGGATCGAATTCTTAAGCAAATCTAAAGATTATAAAAGCACAAAGTGCATCTATATTTATATATATAGGCTTATGGAACCAAGAATTTTTTACCGTACATAATTAATTAGACTTATAGGAAGAAAAAAACACACACTACTAGTACAAATATATTCCATGGTCATATGACCACCCGCATCTGCGTATGTATATATATTTTCTTTTTCTCTGTTTTAAGCAATATTATTAATTAGTTTCACAATGAATGATTGTGACACCCCCAAAATAGGTATACATCACCCATTCTGAGTTGTCAATACATGGTACAGAAACAACTACAACTTTATTATTACAACCTGCAAACTGTGAGTTTAAATACAGATATTGCCATCTAGACAATATCCACATACAAATAAATTCTCATCATAATTATTGATACATTAGTTTACAAAAATGGTGAGGACTACTAAACAACTCTCCTAGAACCTTCATTCCATACCACTCAGGCTTGCACTTCGCTATATTCTCGCCTCCTGAGAAGAAAAATGGAACAAAAAAGAAAAGGGTGAGCTCAACTAGCCCAGTAAAGAATATTATGACTAAGATAATATACAACAAAATTATCGTTAGTCTTCAACAGGGAAAAATATAATAGAATACAATAGACAACAAGTTTTAAATCAATATTCGCAGCGGAAAATATTAATTCATAGAAGAGTTACGTAGAGGATGAAATCTACTAATGTCTATGAATTTAACAATCTATCACAGTATTTTTATCCCTGTAACATCAATCAATGCACCTCTTGAATCATATATACATCCTTGCACTACAGGCCAAGGATATTCATTAGTTGGTCATGTTCATCTAAACACCTGTTCATCTTTGCACTACGGGCCAAAGATATTCATCAGAAATCATTCATCTTTGCACTACAGGCCAAAGATATTCAATAACATCATCATTTAAGACTGAGGATGATGAAAAGTATTTTTAAAGAAACGAATCCAGTGAAACAAAATGACAAGGATTAAGGATTAAGGATTCGTACTTTGTTTTATCCACGTCCAAAAATACCTCAAAAATAATCATAGTGGTATAAAATTCAAGAATGATCAAAACATGGATACAATCAAAGCTAGTATCCAGAATAGATATTTTGACGAAAAAGAAAATTTTTTATTTTTCAATGAATAGTCTCAGATTCGTGAATAAAGTATCAGATATCGTGAATAGTAACTCTCAGACACCAAAAGTTTCAAATTTGATAAAAACTTCAGATCAATATTTCAAAGATAATGATATTGAAGAAATAATATCATTACTGAAAAAATAATATCCCTTACCTCGAAAGATCAGTACTTCTAGTTGAAACAGGATATAAAGCATGACTTGAACTTGCACCAGTATAACAATACTCAAAGTATACTCAAAATACTCACAAGAATACGCCAATAATATAGAGAGAGAAAACTTCAATTTTTGGTGTGATTTTCAATTCTAACCTAAGCACCTATTTATAGAAAATTACTTAGAACACCAAAGCAGAAAATTTAATATAATAATAATATATATAATAAGTTTTCTACGCCAACCTTCCTAGATCTGAATTCAGCAACATGACACATTTATAACATGTGGAACACTCACCAAAAACGTTTTTATTATTTAAAATAATTAAAACTTTCAAAAATCAATTATTTTGGAACTCCGAAACTTCAATAATTCATAATAAATAGCCCTTTTGTCGGAAAATTCGATCTCACGAGTTTTTTTATAGGAAATTCAATTCTCTACAACTTTGCGGAAGAAAGTTTTTCAAATTCCAAATGTAAATTGGCCGAAATCCATAAACGAGCGATTTTTCAGGCTATAATCAAATTTCAGTCAATAAATGGGTCCACATACATGTTTATCATGTTTTAAACATTTATTACAACAAAAATACTCTTTCTCCTCAGATACTCGTGATATCACACATTCATTGTAAAAATATCACCATTATTATATTATTAAAAATATAATAATATATTTAAATGAATTATTTTATCGAAAAAGATAAAATTTTAATTTTCAACAATTGTCACATAAAAAAATTTCTCCATCTATATCCATATAAAATCAATATTTTCCTCATCATATGAATCAATAATTAATTATTCACAAATAATATTACGTAATCACAATATCGATGACCGGCGCCTCAGCGAAAGCAGGGGCTTTCCAATAAGAATTTCTCCTTCTCGACGCCGTAATTAGGTGACCAAACCTCTCCTTGAGATGTAACTTTCTAGACATTGCCAATAATGTTATCTAATAATATTATTCAGATAATATGAATTATTGCTTCGATAATGAAAAATACTCGTAAATGACAATTATCAAAACAACTACAATATAAAATATCAACGCAGCAATTATTGAATCAATAAAATAATCGAACAAAGAATTATCAGTAACCATTATTGAGTAGTGCCTTCTTACGTAAGAGTCATTAATTGGTGCAATACTGCAAAGCTTCTTGTCAAGAACAACGCCAGACATCGTGTTTTAACCAACGGGTATTCCAACAATGGTAAATCAGAATAACTACGCCGTTATTTTTAAACAACTTATATTTGTCGCTTTCTTTCTCCAATCGCTTTCAGTTATGGGGCCCACACATGGTCATTTACTTTCATTTAATATTCTCGACAGCATTTAATATTCCACGACTAAACGAATATTCTCCGACAACAATGAATATTTTATAACCACTTGCTTATTTTGAAATATTTGCGTATTTTACCCATAACTATCCACATTAATCACATCAACCCTTACTATTTCAAAATAATAATTAAAGGAAATTCCATTTTATTTATAAAAAATTCGGGGTCTTACAACCTCCCCTCCTTATGAAATTTCGTCCTCGAAATTGAAGTACGTACCTGATGTTTCGAAAAGATGAAGATACCTCGCTTTCATTTCCGTTTTCAACTCTCAGGTCATTTCCTCTATAGCATGGTTTCTCCACAAAACTTTAACTTGTGGTATAACCTCGGTACATAGGATATGTTCTTTCCTATCCAAGATCTTGACAGGTACCTCCTCGTATGTTAAGTCTTCGGCTATCTCGTACGGTTCTAACTCAATGACGTGGTTCGGGTCATCCACATATTTACGTAACATCGATCGTGAAAAAACGTTATGAACACGCCATCATACTTGGCGGTAAAAGCGAGTCTATAGGCCACAGTTCCTATTCGATCGAGAATTTCAAATGGATTAATAAATCGAAGGTTTGAGCTTTCCTCTCATCGTCGATTCTCGCTTTTAAAATAACAGCTTCTTGCACCTCCTTCTTCAAATTCATCAGCTCCGGTGTGTAGCTTGAACAACTTTAACTTTATCGATTAAAGTCGATTATACTCGTATATCATTACGTGGGTACCTAGAGTTTTCATCTCCATCTCTATTATTTGTAAATTATACGAAATGAGTCTTTGACAATATCGTACTTGTACTTGTATACGATCTTCTACTCAACATGTCAGCTACCACGTTCGCTTTTCCAGGATGGCATGGTCAGAACATGTGCTGAAATGAGTCTCCTCTTGAGTTCTTCGAAGCTCTTCCCACATTCCTTGATCCATTCGAATTTTGTATCTCTACGAGTCAGCTGCGTTAATGGAATAGCGATTCGAGAATATCCTTCAACGAATCTCCGATAATAACCAACTAAGCCTGTAAAGCTACGATTTCGATTCTCGACTTAGGTTGCTCTCAACTATGACTCATATCCCAATCTTGGATAAAGACGTCACAATGACACCTATCAATTTACTATCGCACGAATATGGTGTCCCCTACTTGAGAGTCCGCTTCTTCTGTATTCCTCAAAGGAAGTCACCAGATAAAGGCTCGGTTATCAACTTCTATAGTTGGTTTTTTTTTTTTTTTTAACTCCTGAAGTTCAATAGAAGCCATTCGATATGAGATTTTAGAAATGGGTTTTGTACCAGGTTCAAAGTCGATACAAAATTCAATATCACACTTTGGGAGTAAGCCAAGAAATTCTTCAGGAAATACGTCAGGAAAAAATCAATAACAACAGGAATATTATTCAAATCTGACGTGTCTTTATTCAAATCCATAACATGGACTAAGAAAACTTGACATCCATAATAAACTAATGACTTCATGGCTTGATATGAAAATGTTTGACTACAATGGTTTGATTGCTTGAATTCGAATAACAAAGTTGTTTAGGAATATGAAAATAACAACTTACGAAAAGTAATCAATTTCGGCATGATGAGTAGTTAATCTTAAAATCACATCAAAAGCAAATATCTTCAAAGAAATAAGGTCAACAGGTAATGTGATAGTGCCAACTTGAATCAAGCAAGATTTCTAAACAACGAATGTAATGAAAGTTTCTCCTAACGGAGTCTCCAATAATAGGTCAAAGTCTAATTTCTCCGTAGTCAAGTTCAAACGTTGAGCGCAAGCAAGAGAGATAAAAGAATGGGTAGAACCGGTATCTAGTAAGGTATAAACTTCGCAAGAATTATAATTAACTAACTTTGTATAAACTCGTTCGGGTTCCTCGCATTTTTGATGAAGTCACGACAAACGCTTCTTCTAGAACCGGCAGATTGACTTTGACTTTTACGGGGACGATCTTTTGAGTCACCGTCCCCATTGAACTAGGTTTCGCTACTGCAATCAATCTCGAGCGATATGTCCTTCTTTTTCACAATTATAGCATACCTTAAACTGCTAGGCGGGGTTTGAATGATATCCCTCTTTCCGCATTTTGTAACATACGACCGGTGGTCTTTCTCCTCCTCGAACCGATTACTCTATGGCGTACCGACGCCTTCACATGGTCGTTGTTGAATCTCCTCTTTTAAAATCTCCTCCCGACTCGCTTTTCTATTTTCATGACCACAATTACCACAAGAGTGGTTACCGCCTTTGTCCGTATTCTTCTTTCTTCACCGGTTATCGTTATTCGATGATTCTATCTTGATATGATCCTCGGTTATGGTCCCTCGGTTGAACGTGACTCGTTATCTCGCCTAACAATCGAGCCCTCGCTGACAACATCCTAATAGAGAGAAAATTTATGAGACATGAGATACCGACGATACCGGGTTTCAAACCTCTCGAAACATCCGCGTCATACGTTCCTCATTCTCCACCAAATGAGGTGAAACTCGATAACTCCGCGAACTTCGCCTCGTCTTTGAGACACCGCCATGTTGTTCTCGCTCCGCCTAATAAACTCCACTTCCTTCATATAGCATTTAACACTTTCGTGAAAGTATTTGTCATTAAATAGTTCTGAAACGCGTCTCCCAAGACATCCGAAGGCCTTGGTTGGATGGGTACGCTTCATGATTCCCACCAAAGAGTCTTCCTCGCCACGGAACATAAAGGTGGCGAATGGAACCTTCTGTTCTCCGCATCCCAAGACATCGAATATCTTGGTAATTTTCTTGACCCACGCCTCCGCCATGATCGGATCCGCTTTCCCTTAAATTCAGTGTGGTCCCAACTCCTTGAACTACTTGGTTTTGTGACAACCCGTGAATTGCTATCATTTCCTCCTATTTTTGAACACGAGTCTCCTCGTCCGATTTTGCATGAATCGCAAAAAACTTCTAAACATCCCTCGCTCATCATCTCGCCGGTGGTGTTGTTCACAGGAGGAACATTACCACCATTGCCAGACGCTTCTCCTCGTTCTTAAGTACATGCGATCTCCACTTGGTCTCATTTCCACTCATTAATATTCTCACGACATTCTCAAATCATCGCCATAAAATAAGGGTTAATTAAGCAAATCAATATATCACATAATATCCTTATATATCTTGACACCTAACTAACAAATAAGCTTAGGTAGGACACACTAAGCGAAGAATTTACTCGCCTCTCCCTCCTAGTTCTATTCCCCGATCTCCGCCAGAGATCATATCCCTAAGCTCTGATACCAACTGTGACACCCCCAAAATAGGTATACATCACCCATTCTGAGTTGTCAATAAATGGTACAGAAACAACTACAACTTTATTATTACAACCTGCAAACTGTGAGTTTAAATACAGATATTGCCATCTAGACAATATCCACATACAAATAAATCCTCATCATAATTATTGATACATTATTTTACAAAAATGGCGAGGACTACTAAACAACTCTCCCTAGAACCTTAATTCCATACCCCAGAGCTACGTATCTCGCTATATTCTCGCCTCCTGAGAAGAAAAATGGAACAAAAAGGAAAAGGGTGAGCTCAACTAGCCCAGGAAAAGAATATTATGACTAAGATAATATACAACAAAATTATCGTTAGTCTTCAACAGGAAAAATATAATAGAATACAATAGACAACAAGTTTTAAATCAATATTCGCAGCGAAAATATTAATTCATAGAAGAGTTATGTAGAGGATGAAATCTACTAATGTCTATGAATTTAACAGTCCATCACAGTATTTTTATCCCTGTAACATCAATCAATGCACCTCTTGAATCATATATACATCCTTGCACTACGTGCCAAGGATATTCATCATTAGTCATGTTCATCTAAACACTTGCTCATCTTTGCACTACGGCCAAAGATATTCATCGAAATCATTCATCTTTTGCACTACAGTGCCAAAGATATTCAATAACATCATCATTTAAGATCGAGGATGATGAAAAATATTTTTAAAGAAACGAATCCAAAGGAAACAAAATGACAAGGATTAAGGATTCGTACTTTATTTTATCCACGTCCCAAAAATACCTCAAAAATAATCATAGTGGTGTAAAATTCAAGAATGATCAAAACATGGATACAATCAAAGCTAGTATCCGAATAGATATTTTGGACTTAAATTTTTTTTTTTAATTTTTAATGAATAAGGTCGATTCGTGAATAAAGGTCGATATCGTGAATAAAGTCCGTATCGTGAATAAGTATCTCAGAACACCAAAAGTTCCAAATTTGATAAAACTTCAGATCAATATTTCAAAGATAATGATATTGAAGAAATAATATCATTACGAAAAAAATAATATCCCTTACCTCGAAAGATAAGATTTCTAGTTGAAACACCTGGATATAAAGCTATGACTTGAACTTGCACCGTATAACAATACTCAAAGTATACTCAAAATACTCACAAGAATACGCTCAATAATATAGAGAGAAAAACTTCAGCTTTACGGTGTGATTTTCAATTCTAACCCAAGACCTATTTATAGGAAATTGCTTAGAACACCAAAGCAGAAAATTTAATATAATAATAATATATATAATAAGTTTTCTACGCCAACCTTCCTAGATCTGAATTCAGCAACATGACACATTTATAACATGTGGAACACTCACCAAAAACGTTTTTATTATTTAAAATAATTAAAACTTCCAAAAATCAATTATTTTGGAACTCCGAAACTTAAATAATTCATAATAAATAGCCCTTTTATCAGAAAATTCGAATCACGCGAGTTTTTATAGGAAATTCAATTCTCTACAACTTTGCAGAAGAAAGTTTTTTCAAATTCCAAACAGAAATTGGCCGAAATCCATAAACGAGTGATTTTTCAGGCTATAATCAAATTTCAGTCAATAAATGGGTCCACAGACATGTTTAACATGTTTTAAACATTTATTGCAACAAAATATACTCTTCTCCTCAGATACTCAGTGATATCACACACATTCATTGTAAAAATATCATCATTATTATATTATTAAAAATATAATAATATATTTAAATGAATTATTTTATCAGAAAAAGATAAAATTTTAATTTTCAACTATTGTCACATAAAATTTTTTTCTCCATCTATATCCATATAAAATCAATATTTTCCTCATCATATGAATCAATAATTAATTATTCACAAATAATATTACAGAATCACAATATTGACAACCGCATACGTTCTCGTGAAAGAGGGGGCTTTTCAATAAGAATTTCTCCTTACTGGCGCACAATTAGGTGACCAAACCTCTCCTTAGATGTAACTTTCTAGACATTGCCAATAATGTTATCTAATAATATTATTCAGATAATATGAATTATTGCTTCGATAATGAAAAATACTTGTAATGACAATTATCAAAACAACAACAATATAAAATATCAACGCAAAGAATTATTGAATCAATAAAATACTAAACAAAGAATTATCAGTAACCATTATTGAGTAGTGCCTTCTTACGTAAGAGTCATTAATTGGTGCAATACCGTAATGCTTCTTGGCAACAACGCCAGACATCGTGTTTTTTAACCAATTCGGTATTCCAACAATGGTAAATCTGTGAATAACTACGCCGTTATTTTTAAACAACTTATATTTGTCGCTTTCTTCCTCCAATCGCTTTCAAGTTATGGGGCCCACACATATGGTCGCTACTGTCGTATTTAATATTCCCAAGCATGCGAAATATTCCACCGACCAAACGAATATTCCCCAAAACAATGAATATTTTATAACCACTTGCTTATTTTAAAATATTTGCGTATTTTACCCATAACTATCCACATTAATCACATCAACCCTTACTATTTCAAAATAATAATTAAAGGAAATTCCATTTTATTTATAAAAAATTCGGGGTCTTACAATGATGATGAGTTACGCCTGCGTATAGATATTGTATTGATTAATTGACTAAAATTAACTCTATATTAATCACTCTCGTTATAATATTCGGTACGTATAAAATAAGAATCAAATGGAAGATCTTTGAGATAAAATTTAATGACTTCTTGAATTTCTTTTATATCTTTTCAACTGAAGGGTGTCATGTCACTATATATGTTAAATTCGGGTCCGGCTATGGTGAAGTTGAAAATTAACTTCACCATAGTGAGTTATATAGTCTTGCAGTACAATTTTAATTGTATTGGTAACACATTACTGTAAAACTATACAACTCACTATGGTGAAGTTGATTTTCAACTTGACCAAAGTCGGATCCGTTAAATACATTTTCAAAATATAAGTTATTTGTTTCAAAATATATTATAAAATATTTTTTCCGGTGAAGTCAATTGACTCCACTCACTATCATATGGCTTCGTTCCTGGACAGTGGGGGGCCCTGGGCTGGCAAAAAGCAAGAGAGGGAAGAAGAAAAAAGGGTTCTTTGCATAAGGGTTCTTATTGTTACAGAGTACTTCTAGGGGGATATTTTTTTAGTGACATTTCTAGTGACATTTTTTTAATTTATTTTTTTTTGGTTTTTTTTGTTTGTAGTACCTCCCAAAAAATATATAGTATTTATTCCAACTAAAATTTTTATAAAAAACAATGTTTTAGGTGTAATTTGGATACATACAAGAAACAGGGCATATACAGTCTGTACAACCCTGTTTCTTGTATGTATCTAAATTACACCTAAAACACTGTTTTTTATAAAAATTTTAGTTGGAATAAATACTATATATTTTTTGGGAGGTATTACAAAAAAAAAACCAAAAAAAATAAATTAAAAAAAAATGTCTCCCTAGACTTATTGTTACATAAGTATACAACAAATAAAAAGTAATTACAAGAAAAGTGCATCAACCAAATAATTACAAAAAGAGAACCCATATTACAAAAATAGTACAATTCACATTAATAAGGAAACCTAAAATTAATGACAAATAACTGCTATAATTAATAATTCAAATTCAAATATTTGGATCAAACAACAAAAACAAATTCAAATTCAAAATAATAATTCAAATTTAAATATTCAAATTCAAATCTTCATCTCCCTCACATACACTTTGAAATAATAGTCCGCCGCTACACCACCGCTACACTTCACATACTCCGTCGCTACACCGCCGCGAATCTCCGTTGTCCAAAACGCCAATGAGAATATATAAGAAGAAGATTCACCCTACAAAAAGTTTAAAAATAAATAGATGTAACTATTAATGTTCTGAATTTTTTTTTATAACTATTTTGTTACTCATAAATAATAAAATGGTTACCTTTGAATGAATGGTTGGCTACTAACTGCATCACATTCAAACGAAATTGGTAACTTAATAAAATTAAATTGGTTACCATGGTCTGAAAGTTTGGTTACCAACTGCACTATGAAAGAACTACGGGTGTGGATGTGAATTAGTTACTTTGGTATGGAGGTTTTGTTACATTGGTACGAAGATTTGCTTACCTTGATATGAAGGATTGGTAACCAACTGTACTAAGAAAAAATTTAAAGTATGGAGGTTGATTGATTACTTTGATATGACAGTTTGGTTACCTAGGTATGAAGGTTTGGTTACCATAATCCAGTATTGAAATTCACTGCCATAATCCAATATTCATATCCACCGCCACCATCGCCTGAATCTTCATACCCACCTCCATTTTGACCCTTCAATTTGCACCCTTTATTTTGAGAAGCTACTGGAGATATATTCTTTGTGACGCCCCCAAAATAGGTCCAATCCATCCAACCTATTCTGAGTCTCCAAATACATGGTAAAGAAAACAACTACAACTTTATTACTACAATTGTCGTGCAAAATACAACAACATATATACTGTGAGTTTTAATACAAATATTGTAACGTATATAATACGACAATATTCATACTCAAATTATTACATGCCATATAAAGTACAGCATCAAATATTTCAAGTCTCCAAAGGGACACGAGAAGAATTCTGTTCTCTTCTTTTTAATGCGGTGCACTTTTGACGCTTCTAGGTTGGGTTCGCCTCACCCTATTGTTGTTCACCAAAATCAATTATTAAGTGACGTATAAAATACGACACATACATCTTAGGTCCTCAATACAATTATATATTGCATGTCATGCCATTTTATAACGTATTGAGAAACTTGGACAGTCTCGGACCATTACACTATTCCCCTGTTATTCCCGCCGAATTCCAAATTTACACTTTTATTACACCGAAAGGAATTGTGAAACAAAAGAGTGAGCACAACTAGCCCAGTAAGAAATATCATGACTAAAGATAATTAAATTATCAATAGCATTCATCAGTAATAAATCAGAGATTTAAAACATATGGTAGATGATAAAACTTTTCAACCATAGTTGCAGCGGAACGAGGAATCCATTAGAAGAGTCAAATAGACCATAAAGTCCATTATCTTCTTCATGTTAAAAGTCCACCAACAATATTTAATCCCTGTAACATCAATCAACAATTCCTTTCCACAATCATATGAATAACTCATAATCATAATTGTGATTCTAAATTTCTCTTCTCATCCAGGACGAAGATAATTTACATTACCTGTCTTTACCTGAAACATCAAAGATCATGGTTATACCAAATCACAGTTCCTGTTCATAATCATACTAATAAATTCATCTTTGCACTACGGCCAAAGATATTCATCAACAAGTCATCTTTGCACTACAGGCCAAAGATATTCAACAATCGGTCATCTTTGCACTACGGGCCAAAGATTTTCAACAACAGATCATCTTTGCACTACGGGCCAAAGATATTCATATCTCAAAGAAATACATAATCATTTCAGAATTTATATAAACCATAATTATAACCATATATGATGATCAATTCACTTTTGCACTTAAGTTAAAGATATTCAATTATAAATTCAATGGTCATGATCGTACCAGTCAACAATTCAACTTTGTACTACTGGCCAAAGAAAACCCATAGTCACGATCATACCAATAATCTACCCATCATTACACTTAAGTCAAAGAGAAATATCATCATTAGGGTTATAAGAATGTTATATATGATAATAAAAATAATATAATCAACATATAGATTTAATCTCAAGAGTAAGATTCATAAATCAATGATTTCATAACACCTTAATCCAAATGTTATAAATCACTTATAATCTCATAATCTAATATCATTAGTATTACCACAATATCTTAATCATTTCTTAAATTTATAAATAATTTATTTTAATTGTTTACAGTTTAATAATTAATGCATTTAATCATCCTAAAATGCCAAACTCATAAGATTTCATCACCAATAACCAACAACCTCATCAAAAATCTGCATATACCTCATATAGGATTATCAAGCCATAAAATCCTATTTTCCAATTTTGTTACATCACATAACATATTTAATTCATTTACTCATAACTAGAACATTTTCATGAAAAATACCAAATCAGTTTCAAAAATATTTCTTTTCTGGGATTTAGCATAATATAGTCCCATATTGAACATATATTTTTCTCAGAATTTTTAAAATTCATTTACTATTTTTCATATGGCCAATACTTCCGAATATTTAGACATTTATCATAAATTGTACCTTTATCCAAAATTTCCGAAATTTACAGAGTATATTGATATTATATAGATGTACTCCCAATAAAAATTTCATTAATTTTAGAGTTAAGCACAAGGAGTTATAAACGGTTACTTTTAAAATAGTCTTTTCTCATAAAATTCATAACTCCTAATCTATACATCCAAAAATTGCCATTTTGGGACAAAATCTACAAAACTCATCAAAATATCATTTCAAATTTTTCTAGAATTTTTGAAGGTTCAAAAAAATTTCAAAATTGAAAAACATAATAACCCTTACATACTAACGATAATATCCCTTACCTCAAAAGAAAGAAAGACTTCCATTGGATATCTGAGCATGACGTTTGAAGGAAACTTGCAATCGATGAATAGCAACTCACCAAGTATCTAAATACTCACAAAATATACTCGATAATCTAGAGAAAAAGAGAGAAAACTTATGAATTCGTGTGTGATTTTCAATTCTAACTTAGCCTCTATTTATAGGAAAATGTTAAGACGTCAAAGCAGACTTGGCTCTACCGATGATGGCTTTACCGCTACTATTCCACCCCCAAAAAATCAGCCATCTTCCCCAACAACCAAAAAAAGTGGGGCCCACCCTTTCTAGAATTTTCCACCAAAATTATTAATAAACCTAATTTCCTAATCACCAACTCTTAAAATTCATAACAAATTATACGTTCATTTTAACGGTTCAAAATTTGTGGACATATACTCAACTTATATATGTATAACGATCCAAAAATCACAACGATCCAACGGTCAGATTAAAAATTATAACTCACACAATAAAGTTGTAAGAACACTGACTTGATCTTTTAATACCTCTAATCCGACAAAATACTGATAAAACACCTCACCACATAAATAAATCTATCATTTATATCCATATCAAATAAATATTTCCTTATCATATAAATCAATAATTAATTATTTATAAATAATATTACAGAATCACAATAATGACAACCAGGAAGTTCCCAGGAAAGAGGGGGCTTTCCGATAAGGATTTCTCCTTACTGGCGCGCAATTAGGTGACCAAACCTCTCTTTGACAGAACTTTATAGACATTGCCAATAATGCTATCTAATAATATTATTCAAATAATATGAATTATTGATCTGATAATGGAGATTCGTGCGAAGGACAATTATTGAAACAACATTAATATAAAATATCAACGCAGCAATTATTGATTCAATAAAATAAAATATTGAACAGTAATTACTGTAACAATTATTGAGTAGTGTCTTCTTACGTTAAAAAAAATATCATGCTTCGTGAATAGTACTCGTGAATAGTAACTCATGAATAGTAACTCATGAATAATAATTATAAGAAAAATTGAATATTTTATTTCATAAAATTCGGGGTCTTACAATCTCCCCTCCTTATGAAATTTCGTCCCAGAAATTTACGTACCTGATATTTCAAAGAGTTGAGAATACCTTGCTTCCATCTTCCCTGTCCTCATGATTTCTCCATTGCTTATCTCCTGTATTTCGGATATCATTCTAGAATACAGCTTCAAAACAAGGGTTAATTAAACAAATTAACATATCACATAATATCCCGATATTATGAATGACCAACAAATAAGCTTAGGAAGGACACACTAGCGAAGGATTTACTCATCTCTCCCCTTCTAGTTCTATTCCCCGATCTCCGCCAGAGACCACATCCCTAAGCTCTGATACCAACTGTGACGCCCCCAAAATAGGTCAAATCCATCCAACCTATTCTGAGTCTCCAAATACATGGTACAGAAAACAACTACAACTTTATTACTACAATTGTCGTGCAAAATACAACAACATATATACTGTGAGTTTTAATACAAATATTATAACGTATATAATACGACAATATTCATACTAAAATTATTACATGCCATATAAAGTACAACATCAAATATTTTAAGTCTTTAAAGGGACACGAGAAGAATTATGTTCTCTTCTTTTTAATGCAGTGCACTTTTGACGCTTCTAGGTTGGGTTCGCCTCACCCTATTGTTGTTCACCAAAATCAATTATTAAGTGATTTATAAATACGACACATACATCTTAGGTCCTCAATACAATTATATATTGCATGTCATGCCATTTTATAACGTATTGAGAAACTTGAACAGTCTCGGACCATTACACTATTCCTCTGTTATTCCCGCTCGACCCAGCTACACTTTTATTACCTGAAAGGAATTGTGAAACAAAAGGGTGAGCACAATTAGCCCAGTAAGAAATATCATGACTAAAGATAATTAAATTATCAATAGCATTCATCAGTAATAAATCATAAATTTAAAATATATGGTAGATGATAAAACTTTTCAACCATAGTTGCAGCGGAACGAACAATCCATTAGAAGAGTCAAATAGACCATAAAGTCCATTATCTTCTTCATGTTAAAAGTCCACCAACAATATTTAATCCCTGTAACATCAATCAATAATTCCTTTCCACAATCATATGAATAACTTATAATCATAATTGTGATTCTAAATTTCTCTTCTCATCCAGGACGAAGATAATTTACATTACCTGTCTTTACCTGAAACATCAAAGATCATGGTTATACCAAATCACAGTTCCTGTTCATAATCATACTAATAAATTCATCTTTGCACTACGGCCAAAGATATTCATCAACAAGTCATCTTTGCACTACAGGCCAAAGATATTCAACAACAGGTCATCTTTGCACTACGGGCCAAAGATTTTCAACAATAGATCATCTTTGCACTACGGGCCAAAGATATTCATATCTCAAAGAAATACATAATCATTTCAAAATTTATATAAACCATAATTATAACCATATATGTTGATCAATTCACTTTTGCACTTAAGTTAAAGATATTCAATTATAAATTCAATGGTCAAACGATCGCATGCAAATTCAACAATTCAACTTTGTACTACTGGCCAAAGAGAACCTATAGTAACGATTATACCAATAATCTACCCATCATTACACTTAAGTCAAAGAGAAATATCATCATTAGGGTTATAAGAATGTTATATATGATAATAAAAACAATATAATTAACATATAGATTTAATCTCAAGAGTAAGATTCATAAATCAATGATTTCATAACACCTTAATCCAAATGTTATAAATCACTTATAATCTCATAATCTAATATCATTAGTATTACCACAATATCTTAATCATTTCTTAAATTTATAAATAATTTAATTTAATTATTTATAATTTAATAATTAATGCATTTAATCATCCTAAAATGCCAAACTCATAAGATTTCATCACCAATAACCAACAACCTCATCAAAAATCTGCATATACCTCATATAGGATTATCAAGCCATAAAATCCTATTTTCCAATTTTGTTACATCACATAACATATTTAATTCATTTACTCATAACTAGAACATTTTCATGAAAAATACCAAATCAGTTCCAAAAATATTTCTTTTCTGGGATTTAGCATAATATAGTCCCATATTGAACATATATTTTTCTCAGAATTTTTAAAATTCATTTACTATTTTTTATATGGCCAATACTGCCGAATATCTAGACATTTATCATAAATTGTACTTTTATCCAAAATTTCCGAAATTTACAGAGTATATTGATATTATATAGATGTACTCCTAATAAAAATTTCATTAATTTTAGAGTTAATCACAAGGAGTTATAAACGGTTACTTTTAAAATAGTTTTTTCTCATAAAATTCATAACTCCTAATCTATACATCCAAAAATTGCCATTTTTGGACAAAATCTACAAAACTCATCAAAATATTATTTCAAATTTTCCCAGAATTTTGAAGGTTCAGAAAAATTTCGAAATTGAAAACATAATAACCCTTACATATCTAACGACAATATCCCTTACCTCAAAAGAAGACCTTCCGACTAGATATCGGATATGATTGAAGGAAACTTGCACCGATGAATAAAGAACTCACCAAGTATCTAAATACTCACAAAATACACTCGATAATCTAGAGAGAAAAAAGAAAAAACTTATGAATTCGGTGTGTGATTTTCAATTCTAACTTAGCCTCTATTTATAGGAAAATGTTAAGACGTCAAGGCAGACTTGACTTGATACCTGATGGCTTTACCTGCTACTATTCTACCCACCAAAAATCAGCCATCTTCCCCAACAACTAAAAGTGGGGCCCACCCATTTCTAGAATTTTCCATCAAAATCATAAATAAACCTAATTTCCGAATCAGTCAACTCTTAAAATTCATAACAAATTATACGTTCTTTTTTAACGGTTCAAAATATGTGGACATATACTCAACTTATATATGTATAACATATCCAAAAATCAGAACGATCCAACAGTCAGATTAAAAATTATAACTCACACAATAAAGTTGTAAGAACACTGACTTGATCTTTTAATACCTCTAATCCGATAAAATACTGATAAAACACCTCACCACATAAAAAATCTATCATTTATATCCACATCAAATAAATATTTCCTTATCATATATATCAATAATTAATTATTTACAAATAATATTACAGAATCACAATAATGACAACCAGGAAGTTCCCAGGAAAGAAGGAGCTTTCCGATAAGGATTTCTCTTTACTGGCGCGCAATTAGGTGACCAAACCTCTACTTGACAGAACTTTCTAGACATTGCCAATAATGCTATCTAATAATATTATTCAAATAATATGAATTATTGATCCGATAATGGAGATATCTTTGTAAATGACAATTATTGAAACAACAATAATATAAAATATCAACGCAGCAATTATTGATTCAATAAAATAAAATATTGAACAGTAATTACTGTAACAATTATTGAGTAGTGCCTTCTTACGTTAAAAAAAATATCATCCTTCGTGAATAGTACTCGTGAATAGTAACTCATGAATAGTAACTCATGAATAGTAATTATAAGAAAAATTGAATATTTTATTTCATAAAATTCGGGGTCTTACAATCTCCCCTCCTTATGAAATTTCATCTCCGAAATTTACGTACCTGGTATTTCAAAGAGTTGAGAATACCTTGCTTCCATCTTCCCTGTTCTCATGATTTCTCCATTGCTTATCTCCTGTATTTCGGATATCATTCTAGAATACAGCTTCAAAACAAGGGTTAATTGAACAAATTAACATATCACATAATATCCCGATATTATGACTGACCAACAAATAAGCTTAGGAAGGACACAATAGCGAAGGATTTACTCATCTCTCCCCTTCTAGTTCTATTCTCCGATCTCCGCCAGAGACCACATCCCTAAGCTCTGATACCAAATGTGACGCCCCCAAAATAGGTCCAATCCATCCAACCTATTCTGAGTCACCAAATACATGGTATAGAAAACAACTACAACTTTATTTCGGAGCTTCGGAACTTCAATAATTCATAATAAATAGCCCTTTTGTCGTAACATTCAATCTTGCAAGTTTTTATAGGAAATTCAATTCTCTACAACTTTACGGAAGAAAGTTTTTCCAAATTCCAAATGAAATTGACCAAATCCACAAACGAGGCGATTTTTTCAAAGTATAATCAAATTTTAGTCAATAAATGGGGTCCAATTTAACATGTTTAACATGTTTTAAACATTTTGGTAACAAAATACTCCTCCTCCACATATACTCATATATCCCACATTCATCTTAAAAATATCATCATTATTATATTATTAAAATATAATAATATATTTAAATGAATTATTTTATCGAAAAAAGATAAAATTCCAATTTTCAACAATTGTCACTATAAAAATTTTCTCCATCTATATCCACATAAAATCAATATTTTCCTCATCATATGAATAAATAATTAATTATTCACAAATAATATTACGTAATCACAATATTGACAACAAGGCAGCTTCCTGTGAAAGAGGGGCTTTCGAATAAGAATTTTTCCTTCATCTTGGTAGCATGATTAGGTGACCAAACCTCTCCTTAGATGTAACTTTCTAGACATTGCCAATAATGTTATCTAATAATATTATTCAGATAATATGAATTATTGCTTCGATAAAGAAAAATATCAGATAATGACAATTATTAAAACAACAACAATATAAAATATCAACGCAAAGAATTATTGAATCAATAAAATAAAACACCTAAGCAAAGAATTATCTGTAACCATTATTGAGTAGTGCCTTCTCACGTAAAGAGTCAATAATTGGTACAATAATGAGTGTCTTCTTATCTGCAACAACGCCAGACATCGTGTTTTTTAACCACCGGGTATTCCAACGATTAAACGGTAATAATTACGCCGTTATTTTTAAACAACTTATATTTGTCGTTTTCTTCCTCCAATCGCTTTCCGTTATGGGGCCCACTCATGGTCATGGCTCGTATTTAATATTCCCCGACGATGCGAATATTCCACGACCTTTTAAACAAATATTCCCCGACAACAATGAATATTTTATAACCACTTGCTTATTTTGAAATATTTGCGTATTTTACCCATAACTATCCACATTAATCAAATCAACCATTACTATTTCAAAATAATAAATAGAGAAAATTAAATTTCATTTATTAATTATTTGGGGTCTTACAACAATATCTTAATCATTTCTTAAATTTATAAATAATTTATTTTAATTGTTTACAGTTTAATAATTAATGCATTTAATCATCCTAAAATGCCAAACTCATAAGATTTCATCACCAATAACCAAAAACCTCATCAAAAATCAGCATATACCTCATATAGGATTATCAAGCCATAAAATCCTATTTTCCAATTTTGTTACATCACATAACATATTTAATTCATTTACTCATAACTATAATATTTTCATAAAAAATACCAAATCAGTTCCATAAATATTTCTTTTCTGGGGTTTAGCATAATATAGTCCCATATTGAACATATATTTTTTTCAGAATTTTTAAAATTCATTTACTATTTTTCATATGGCCAATACTGCCGAATATTTAGACATTTATCATAAATTGTACTTTTATCCAAAATTTCCGAAATTTACAGAGTATATTGATATTATATAGATGTACTCCCAATAAAAATTTCATCAATTTTAGAGTTAATCACAATGAGTTATAAACGGTTACTTTTAAAATAGTCTTTTCTCATAAAATTCATAACTCTTAATCTATACATCCAAAAATCGCCATTTTTGGACAAAATCTACAAAACTCATCAAAATATCATTTCAAATTTTTCCAGAATTTTTGAAGATTCAGAAAAATTTTGAAATTGAAAAACATAATAACCCTTACATACTAACGACAATATCCCTTACCTCAAAAGAGCAGCACTTCTGACTGGATATCGGATATGACGCTGAAGGAAACTTGCACTGATGAATAGTAACTCACCAAGTATCTAAATACTCACAAAATACACTCGATAATCTAGAGAGAAAAAGAGAGAAAACTTATGAATTCTGGTGTGATTTTTAATTCTAACTTAGCCCTCTATTTATAGGAAAATGTTAGCACGCCAAAATAGACTTGACCTGCTACCTGATGGCTTTACCTGCTACTATTCCACCCACCAAAAATCAGCCATCTTCCCCAACAACAAAAAGTGGGGTCCACCCATTTCTAGAATTTTCCACCAAAATCATTAATAAACCTAATTTCTGACTCAGTCAACTCTTAAAATTCATAACAAATTATACGTTCATTTTTAACGGTTTAAAATTTGTGGACATATACTCAACTTATATATGTATAACATATTCAAAAATCACAACGATCCAACGGTCAGATTAAAAATTATAACTCACACAATAAAGTTGTAAGAACACTGACTTGATCTTTTAATACCTCCAATCCGATAAAATATTGATAAAATACCTCACCACATAAATAAATCTATCATTTATATCCACATCAAATAAATATTTTCTTATCATATATATCAATAATTAATTATTTACAAATAATATTACAGAATCACAATAATGACAACCAGACAGTTCCCAAGAAAGAGGGGGTTTTCCGATAAGGATTTCTCCTTACCGACGCCATAATTAGGTGACCAAACCTCTACTTGATGTAACTTTCTAGACATTGCCAATAATGCTATCTAATAATATTATTCAAATAATATGAATTATTGATCCGATAATGGAGATATTGTCGTGCAAAGTGACAATTATTGAAACAACAATAATATAAAATATCAACGCAAAGAATTATTGATTCAATAAAATAAAATATTGAATTCAGTAATTACTTTGTAATAATTATTGAGTAGTGCCTTCTTACGTTAAAAAAAAATCATGCTTCGTGAATAGTACTCGTGAATAGTAATTCATGAATAGTAACTCATGAATAGTAATTATAAGAAAAATTGATTATTTCATAAAATTTGGGGTCTTACAATCTCCCCTCCTTATGAAATTTCGTACTCGAAATTTACGTACCAGGTATTTCAAAGAGTTGAGAATACCTTGCTTCCATCTTCCCTGTCTTCATGATTTCTCCATTGCTTATCTCCTGTATTTCGGATATCATTCTAGAATACAGCTTCAAAACAAGGGTTAATTGAACAAATTAACATATCACATAATATCCCGATATTATGAATGACCAACAAATAAGCTTAGGAAGGACACACTAGCGAATGATTTACTCATCTCTCCCTTCCTAGTTTTTTTCCCCGATCTCCGCCAGAGACCACATCCCTAAGCTCTGATACCAACTGTGACGCCCCCAAAATAGGTCCAATCCATCCAACCTATTCTGAGTCGCCAAATACATGGTACAGAAAACAACTACAACTTTATTACTACAATTGTCGTGCAAAATACAACAACATATATACTGTGAGTTTTAATACAAATATTGTAACGTATATAATACGACAATATTCATACTCAAATTATTACATGCCATATAAAGTACAACATCAAATATTTCAAGTCTCCAAAGGGACACGAGAAGAATTCTGTTATCTTCTTTTTAATGCGGTGCACTTTTGACGCTTCTAGGTTGGGTTCGCCTCACCCTATTGTTGTTCACCAAAATCAATTATTAAGTGACGTATAAAATACGACGCATACATCTTACGTCCTTAATACAATTATATATTGCATGTCATGCCATTTTATAACATATTGAGAAACTTGGACAGTCTCGGACCATTACACTATTCCCCTGTTATTCCCGGCCGAACCAAATTATACTTTTATTACCCGAAAGGAATTGTGAAACAAAAAGGTGAGCAACAAACTAGCCCAAAGAAGAAATATCATGACTAAAGATAATTAAATTATCAATAGCATTCATCAGTAATAAATCAGAGATATAAAACATATGGTAGATGATAAAACTTTTCAACCATATTTGCAGCGGAACGAGCAATCCATTAGAAGAGTCAAATAGACCATAAAGTCCATTATCTTCTTCATGTTAAAAGTCCACCAACAATATTTAATCCCTGTAACATCAATCAATAATTCCTTTCCACAATCATATGAATAACTTATAATCATAATTGTGATTCTAAATTTCTCTTCTCATCCAGGACGAAGATAATTTACATTATCTGTCTTTACCTGAAACATCAAAGATCATGGTTATACCAAATCACAGTTCCTGTTCATAATCATACTAATAAATTCATCTTTGCACTACGACCAAAGATATTCATCAACAAGTCATCTTTGTACTACAGGCCAAAGATATTCAACAACAGGTCATCTTTGCACTACGGGCCAAAGATTTTTAGTAATATCATCATTTAGGACTGAGGATGATGAAAAATATTTTAAAGAAAATGAATCCAGTGAGACAGAAGGACAAATAGTAGGGATTCGTATAACAGTTTATCCAAGATCAATAATACTCCATAATAACCAATTTTAAAGCAAAATTCAAGAATAAAGATCAAAACATGGATACAATCAAAGATAGTAACCATAATAGACATCTTGGACAAAAAGGAAATATTTTATTTTTCGGTGAATAATGCCGTATACGTGAATAGTGTCGTATATGTGAATAGTAACCCCGACACAAAAAGTTCCAAATTTGATAAAAAGTTCATACCAACATTTCGGTAGAATGATATTGAAGAAAATATCATTTTAAGAAGAATATAACACCCCTTACTATCCCTTACTATCCCTTACAATCCCGTACCTCAAAAGAAACCTTACATTTGGATATCGGATATGATGATTGAAGGAAACTTGCAATCGATGAATAGCAACTCACCAAGTATCTAAATACTCACAAAATACACTCGATAATCTAGAGAGAAAAAGAGAGAAAACTTATGAATTCTAGTGTGATTTTCAATTCTAACTTAGACCTCTATTTATAAGAAAATATTAGCATGCCGAAGCAGACTTGACCTGCTACCTGATGGCTTTACCTGCTACTATTCCACCCACCAAAAATCATCCATCTTCTCCAACAACCAAAAGTGGGGCCCACCCATTTCTAGAATTTTCCACCAAAATCATTAATAAACCTAATTTCCGAATCAGTCAACTCTTAAAATTCATAACAAATTATACGTTCATTTTTAACGGTTCAAAATTTGTGGACATATACTCAACTTATATATGTATAACATATCCAAAAATCACAACGATCCAACGGTCAGATTAAAAATTATAACTCACACAATAAAGTTGTAAGAACACTGACTTGATCTTTTAATACCTCCAATCCGACAAAATACTGATAAAACACCTCACCACATAAATAAATCTATCATTAATATCCACATCAAATAAATATTTTCTTATCATATAAATTAATAATTAATTATTTATAAATAATATTACAGAATCACAATAATGACAACCGCATACGCCTCCTGGAAAGAGGGGTTTTCCGATAAGGATTTCTCTTCTCGGCGCCGCAATTAGGTGACCAAACCTCTCTTTGACAGAACTTTATAGACATTGCCAATAATGCTATCTAATAATATTATTCAAATAATATGAATTATTGATCTGATAATGGAGATACTGTGCAGTGACAATTATTGAAACAACAATAATATAAAATATCAACGCAAAGAATTATTGATTCAATAAAATAAAATATTGAATTCAGTAATTACTTTGTAATAATTATTGAGTAAAGGCCTTCTACGTTAAAAAAATATCATGCTTCGTGAATAGTACTTCGTGAATAGTAACTCGTGAATAGTAACTCGTGAATAGTAACTCATAAATAGTAATTATAAGAAAAATTGAATATTTTATTTCATAAAATTCGGGGTCTTACACTCTTCATTTTGGAGCGGTGACGCTGGCCGGAGATGGTGATGATGGAGTGGTGTTTGAGCCTTGAAATTTTGGAGGAGTGGCGCTGAGGAAGGTGCCGGGAGGTGTGGCGTGAAGATGATGGGGAAGGACCGGAGGTCACGTGGTAGTGTGCGCGACCCAGGCGACGGGGCTACGGTGGAAGAGTAGATGCGGGCTGCCGGTGGAGGAGTGGCGGAGGGTGAAGGTGTAGGTGCCTTGGGAGGAGGAGTAGATCTTGTGACGCGGTGGAGGAGAGATAGATCTGGCATACCTTGTTTTGCCGTGACCGATATCTATGAATACGTTGAATGAAGAAGAAGGAAGATGACTAATCTGCAGTTGTTATAGATGAGGAGAGAGAGAAAAAGTTATGGGTATAACTAATCCCTAAATTAAGAAATTATAATTGAATACTAATTCCCTAAATTAAGGAATCCTAATTGCACTAATATTATAAATAAATATGGAAGTGTATTAGTTGTGTAAAGATTTTATGAGTGCACTATTAATTGTTGTAATTATTTTTAAAAATATAATAGAATATGTAAATCATCCAAGAAAAAAAAGGCGAGCATGCATGTTGAGATTTATACAAATAAATAAAAAAATAAATAAAATAAAACCTGAAAGCAGGAGGAAGCAGTTGAAGAGAAGCGGGAGGAAGTAGTAGGGAAGCTGGTACGAGCCTGTTCGGGAACTCTTTATAAGTTAGTCAAATATTTTATTATTTGAGCGTTCGAGAATGACTTATTTTATGATTTATTTTTGATTTATAGGTCAAAAATAATAAATAATAATTTATAATTTAAAATAAAATGACTTATAAGTCATTTTTAATAAGTTATTTTGACCAAATATAATGACTTTTTTGCCCCTCCTCTGTCTTAGTAAATTACATCTCTACCCTCTCTGTTAACTGGGAATGTGACAATTTGACTTGCCATGCTTTCTACTCACCACACTGAATGGTTGCTAGTTGCTATGAGAATTCCATTTTGGATAGTACTATTTGGGGTATATCCATTTTGCATTATTTGCGGAATACACAACGTCAAATTTATTTGATTCACATTTTATAGCTATCGATGAACCAAATTTTTTAGATTATCCTGCTTAGCCACTTGTGTACACTGTTTACAATTCTTGTTAAGTATTTATATTTATATAATGCTACACATTCTAATTTGGTGTTTATAGTATTATTAGTTAAAATAGAAGAACAAAAAACTCTTGCTCTATTTCTCTCCCAAATCAGGGTTTCTTCATTTGATATTTTCAAAGTGTTGTTGCGTTGAATTTCCTGATGTTGTTTCAGGTAAATATTTTACGTACCAATGTATACTTCTTTAATTTGTTGTTGAGAGAGGGTTTTGAAATTGTCTTGGTGTTAGTTTTGACTTCTTAAAAATTGCAAGTTTGGTGTTTGTTAAAATGACTTAAAGAATCAAAAACCTTGCATCTTAACCAAGATTTAAAAAGCTAGCTTAATTAAGTTTATTCGCTGTGACTTTGTTACTCATAGGACAGAATCCTTATAAGGGGGAAAGAATGTGATAACCTAAATTTTTGGGTAATATTAAAATAAGAAATAAATAAATAAAATTCTTATTAGATAATATGTTGTATGATATTGTATTGCATAAGTGGGTACGAACTATACAATATGTGATGTTTATGTTTAATAAATATATTGGTATTATATATTTATTATATGTAAATAAATTGTAGGGGTAATTTATTAAAGAAAATGTGATGGATAGAATTAAAATAATTTATAATATTAAATTATTTAATATGGTAGATTGGTGACATTAAATATATACTTAATGTATAACCACCCTTTTATTGAAGAAATCATGTATTACATTATTGGATGTAATGTATGTATGTTTTAATGTAGTAAGTATATTATTATATTTATTATAGTTAAATTGTTGAAAATAATTTATAGAAGGGAAAAGAAAGTAATTAGTATACAAGAATTATTGTATAATTTAAATAAATGATATTAAAATAAATTCTAGAGTTGAATTATTTTAATAAAGAAAAGATATTATATTTATCGTAATATCTTAAGAAAATAAATAAATTCTTAATTGAATTTATGATAATGAGGTAAGGATATTATATTATAATATCTTGGGTATGTAAATAATTGTATTTACATAAGAAATTATGTGTAGCATATTTATTTTACAATTATAAAATAAATATGTAATTTGAGTATGTTATGTTATATTTTATATTATTTATATATCAAAGATGGGTTATGTAAATTATATGATTCCAAGAGGGTAAAATAAATTAAAGAGATTTATGTAGTAACTTATTTGATTAAATTAAGTTATTAAGATTGGATAATTAAATAACTTAATAAAGTATGGAAGTGAATTATGAAAGTTAAGGGAGAATTGTGCGAGTTAAGAAAATCTTAAGGTTAAAAATCTAATATTTGAAACTTAAGAAAATATCTTAAGTAATACTACTATGTTAAAGAATAAAGAATATTCTGAGAATACGCTAAGAATATGCTAGGGGGTGATTTGCAAGCTTTTAAGACGAGGGAGAAGATTAGAGAAGACTTAAGTTGAGTGACCAACTTATAAGAAATTGAATATATAAGTAAAATTAAAATTTATCTATATTCATTTTTAATCAAATTGACTAAGTTTAGAGAGAGAAAAGAAAATTTTGAATATGGAAATTACGATGTAATATGGAACATATTTTACTGGTAATGTCTAAAATATATTGTACATATGTGATAAGTATTATGTTATAATATATAAGTATGCGGGCATACCTGGAACCAAGTAAAAGAAACTGTAATTTTTGGATAGCATGCAAGAAAGATAAATAGATTCGGTGGATTTCATTGACTCAGTAATATAGCAGGAGGTGACATTAGTGAGGTGTGCTGGCAAAACACTAAACTAATTTTTTTTAGCATGAGCTGTTATCATCAGGTGAATCCTTATCATCTGGATGTGAACTTTAAAGTATAGCAAGGTATGAATTTATTTCCCTTGCCATACCTTAGCATACCCGTTCCATTTTCTATCATCTCTCTATAAAACCCAATTTGTTAATCATCAAGTTAAAAACTTGCTAAATTTCTTAAAGTGTTCGGCTATTATCAAGCTTTTTGCTCAATTAAGAAGTTAGTTAAGAAGCTAAAGGTATAATTTAGGCATTTAGCATGAGCTGCTTATCAAGGATGAGATGATTTAAAACCAAGTAGGAGCTGTTCTGGTACAAATTCATATAGGTTTCTGACTTGGTCCGGCTATATTGTGAGGAGCTATCATTTTTCGTGTGGTGCAAGAACGGAGGTTCTATAGAACCCAAAGCACATTCTAGAGCTTCCTTTTATTTTCTGTTTCCACCCGCCATCCCCTCTCTCAAATAAATTTCAATGTTTCATTTCGGTTAGAGCAAGGAAGAGGTAAAGCTTCATGATTTGTGTGGTGAAGCTGGACTTTGAATTTAAGGATAGAAAGATCTCATAAACAAGCAAGTGAAAGGTATTATAGCTTATCTTGATTTTATTTTTCTTACGGAATGCAAGGTTTTGTCAAAATTGGTTCATATATGTGATTAGTGGTAAATTTATTAGTTTGTGTGTAGTGATTGTGTAACACAGAGTAACACTGGATATGCATATCTATGATAATTGGTATATGAGAATCAACAATAAAAGAAACTTTGAAAGGAATAAGGAAAGTGGTGAACTTGTTAGTTTATAAACCAAGTGTATAACTGATTTAGCTGTGTATTCGATTGTTATGGGGCGGAAGTAGAGTAAAGGAGATAGGATGGTTGTGTGGACTTATAAGGAGGATAAAATAGGTTTATAATACAAACTAATAGCTATGAAAAGAGTGTCGGAAAAATGTGCACACAACTTGCTCGATAAAAGTGGACTGTTTTGGCTAAAAATCTAATATTAGATGGAATCAAGGCTTGGGACAGATTAATATGTTATATGAGATGATAATTAGAGTGACTAAGCATATAAGATTGGAACGAAACTCAACTACAAGCCAAAGTGAAAAATTAAAAAGTAGTATGTTATGGCTACTTTAAGCGCTGTTTTGAGCAGCCGATTGAAGCTGAAATGGAAAGGTTATAACTTTAAATGCAGTATCATATTCTATGTAAAATATATTTAAAATTTGTTCTAATTTGGTAGATAAGCTAGAAGTAATAAGGTCGTGAAATAACATGTTAGAAACCGAAAAATTGTGAACTGCTGACTCTAAAATGAAAATTCGGGGTTAGCTGGGATATTCAGAAAATTCTGGGCTTTTGATATGTTATAGAACACTGAACAATCTTTCCATAGACTCCAGAATGGACTAATTCCGACTTCGGAGCAAAGAGTTATGACCATTCAAAGTAGTCGCGTCAAAACTGTCTAACCAACTCGGGTCAGTCCCTTTACACGGAATTTCTGAAATTCTGCGTTTAGAATTGGGAAAAGGTCAAAGAATAAAAGTTGTAGTCCCGAAAGTTAGCTTCGCGTGGGCTCAAGAATCGCTCCAAAATGTTTTGAAATGAAAAAGTTATGACTGTTTTAGCGAAAGAGGGCAAGGCTGGGAAAAAGGGAAAAGCATATGCGTGTGGACATTTTGGGGCTGCTTTTAGGTCGCCTATGAGGTCGAAATGGATGGGTTATATTTTTAAAAAATAACCTACTATGGTACCTATAACATACTCAAAGTTGAGAATTTTTCAAGCTACAAGCAAGAAGTTAAAATGCAAAGTATGCTTCAAGAATCGAAGAAGAAACGAGAACCTTTGCACCCACGTTGTGTAGCCACAACAAGACGCTACCATCGGTCTTCTTGACCGATCATGATCACCGACATGCTTTTCACGTCTTTGTTTTGGTCGATCTTAGTCGCTTGTTTTCATGGTTATAAAATTTCTATAAATACTTTGATATACCGATTAAAACATATCCAAAACTTACAAGCAAGTTGATTAGAGGTTTAAGAAATAAAAATTTGCAAAGAGAGGAGTGTCAAGCCATGGTCGCCTAAATTTTGCAGACGGCCAACGCCGAGCCCCGACAAACCTTTGGGGCTACTCAAACTTTATCGTGTTCATGACGTGTTTGGTTGATTTTAGAGCTATTTGGAACATAATGAAACACCGGTATAGTAGTATAAATATAGGGGTTAAATGCAAAGTCGACTACTGAACTTTTTGATATTTGGGTATTGAGCCCCTTTCTTCCGGTCAACGCAAAATGAGCCCTTTTCTAGTCAAAAATTTGGACTTTGAACCCCGAGGCGCCACATGTGCGTTGACCTGATGACGTGACACACGTGGCGCCTACGTGGCACACGTCACCAGGTATGACGTGGTATTTAATATTAAAATTTGACACTTATCCGATGACGTGGCATGTCTTTTAAATTTTTTCCAAAACTTGCCTCTCCAAAGACTTGAACCTGTGACCTAACGTTTGGAATTTTAATCATTTGACTGCTGGAGCAACATGAGTCAATTGTTAATATGTTGCAAGGATTAATATTTATATCAAAACATGAGATTTTCCCCATATATTTCTTTCTTGTCTTTCACTACATATACTACAATAACAATAACAATAACTAACAATAATATACCTTTCTTTTGATTCCAGTGTGTGCCCCTCTAGCGATATTTGAAAGAAATACATGAGTACATGACATCTGACAAAGTCATGCAGTTGTTTAGGGAATCTCCAAATTCCATTCAATTCCTCGAGTTTCTATCACTAGGAAACTACTGTCAAGATTAACCTTAAGAGGCCTACTAATTACCCGAAAAGAGTAATTATTATCAAGTAAGCAAAAATGATTAGTTGTTATGGATAATAATTATAATACTTATAATAATAATAAAAAAATTATAATAATAATAATAATTATTATAATAATAATAGTAATAGTAATAATTATAATAATAATAATAATAATAATTATTATTATTATTATAAAAAAATAAAAATAAAAATTATAAAATAATAATTATAAAAATAATAATTATAATCATTATTATTATTATTATTATAATAGTAATAGTAATAATAATAATTATAATAGTAATAGTAATAATAATAATAATAATACTTATAATAATAATAATAATTATAATAATAATAGTAATAGTAATAGTAATAATAATAATAATAATAATAATAATAATAATAATAATAATAATAATAATAATTATTATTATTATTAACGCTGGAACTTCACTCATGGCATTTTTTAAAGAGAGAAAGGAGGAACGAAAATGGAGAGTGTAACATGTCTTTGTTTTGGAAGATGATGAATCTTGGGAGGGAGGAAGAGAGGGTAGAGGTTGAGCTCAGTTGAGGTTTTCCATGTGGTTGATCAAACTGAAAATGAAATGTTTTGATATAATGATTAGTTTTTGCAAATTTTAAATAGCTAACAGGTGGTGCTCTAGTGGTTAGATACTTAAAGTTTCACACATGAGGTTGCAAGTTCAAACCTTGGGAGAGACAAATTTTTAGAAAAAATTCTAAAGAAGCCACATCACATCTGCCACGTGTCAAATTAAAATATAAAATATCGCGTCAGATGTGCCACGTGCCATGTCAGCAGGTCAACGCATATGTGGCGCCTGGGGGTTCAAAGTCCAAATTTTTGAATAGAAAGGGGCTCATTTTACGTTGACCGGAAGAAAGGGGCTCAATACCCAAATATCAGAAAAGTTCAGTGGTCGACTTTGTATTTAACCCATAAATATAGTATAAAGACTATATATGGCGCAAACTTATTCGCGCGCAAGAAAAGCGTTAAAAGTATTATGTAAACATGAAATTACATATATGTGATCAATCTGAATTGAGAAATGAAATATAAAAGGGTTATGTATTAAAATAAAATACGCTAACCCATTTAAACTATATTGAACATCGAAATTTTAAAGCGAAAGGTTTTAGAAATTCGAAACGAAGACTATGAACACAGAATCACATAATGACATAATGATATATGTATGAAAATAAAATACATGTGAAGCCCGAATGTTATTTATTCACGAGAATAATTATTAAGCGAAGCTACTAACAAAGCAAGACATTTGCGTACATGGTGATAACATGGTTTAGCACATGGACTATTGCGAAAACATAAAAATTTTCAAAAACTAAAGAATAATGATATGATCTATATGTTTACACGATAAAAACCATCCATAACTATATAGTCTCAAGTTTACAGATGGAGAGACGAAATATTCTTAAAATGGATTATAGATGGTTTATGCTCTCAAATGTAAAGTTTTTATATACGAAAACCATGAGAGAACTTTTTTGTGCATAAAAAGGGTTATTGCAGACAAAAGTTTCTAAAGAAACGTGTAATGGTTTTAAGATAAGAACAAAAAGATTATACTTAATGTAAAATAAAATTTAGTTTACATTAAGTATGTGAAACTAATGTGTGTATGAATATATACTCAATTTGTGTAGGATCATCACCGAGCAGATAAGTTATAATATTAAACAACACTCAAGGCAAGTTTTTCAGTTTATTTATGTGGTCTTATAATTGCTATAAATAACTGTTAGCATGATTTATGTTTATAAGTATGTAATACCTATGAAATGCATTATTTGCTTTGTGAATGATGAATGTCAAATTATGACTAATTATTGAATTGAGTCGGGGAACTCAATATATATGTGCAATGAATGACATGTACATGACATGTGTGGCATGCTATGGTATGTATGTTGCTACCAGCAAGATATAAATGTGATAATGGATTTGTAATATGCTTGAACACCAAGAATATAAATGCATGAACTGAATGTGAAACCTATGTGCTACGTGATGCATGATAGACTGCTAGACTTGCTGGGCCGTCGTGCTCAATCTTGCTTAATTTGCAGGTTAAAGCTATGATGTGATCTATCGTGATTAGGAGTGCATGAAAAGAAGACTAGTGGTTTAATTGAGATTGTGTTGAATCATTTGATGGTATTTTCATGTGTAAATTACAGATGTGTAAAATTTTGAATTATTCGATAGATGAATATTATTTGTTCTAAAAAAAGGATATGCTTGAAAGAATGAATTGTATATATATATATATATATATATATATTCATATCTACTCGGGCTAAATAAGTCATATAATAAATATGATTCTAGTATAAAGAAGAATTGTAAAGGTTGCGATTCAGGGAATGAATGAATGGAAAGAAAGAAAAAAAAATTATTCTGCATTTTTAGATATTTTAACATTAAATAATGTTTTAAAGCTAGAACATGATAATATTAACGCACAAGATCGGGAAGGAAAAATAGTCTCTATTTTGGAGGCGTTACAATATGTGTTATAATCGTAGCTTCGTAGAGTCAAGATTGTTGTAGAAGACGTGACACGGGTGATCCCTGTCCTTCAGGTCTTTATCGCCACCACCACGATCGGTTTGCTATGGATTGCAGACGATATACCTTGAGGATATATGTCAAGCCTCAAAACTAAACAAATTTGTGATAACAATTCACATTTGTTCCACACGAGTACTTCTTTGTAGTAGTTATTTGTTTGTAAGAAGAATAGCTAAAAGAATGAGAGATTTTCATGGTGCAAAAATATTATGTCTAAAATGTATATATATAAGACTTCTCTCAATATACATATATGTAGTATATCTATATCTACACAAATAGATATATACATATATCTATAATAGTTTCACCATTAAACTATTATTTATTTCTATTTTAATTATACTTATTACTACTAATGATGTAACAATTAATGATGTAAGTTACATATTAATAATAAAATTATAATTAAATAGAATTTCAAAAGTCTCACAAGAATATATCTTGCTCCAAAATAAAATAAAACTATACACTTGTACTTATAAAGTGTCAAGTAGTCTTTTTTATTAAATGAGACAAGAAATAATAGTTTTATCAAACAAATTTGCACCTTATTGAATTTCTCACTATAGACACTAATAAAATGATTTCTACACAAATCAAATGAAATTCTCTCTTATTCTCCACGTATAATACATTAAGTTACACATTTTATACTTACTTAAATTATGTCCACAGATGAGTTATCAAACTTAAATTAAGTCACAAAAGTATAAAATAAGGTGCAGTATATAACAATCCCCCACTTGTTTGGAAAAACTTTTTTTCATCCAAACAACTTTCTATCAAACAACTTCAAGACATGTGTGCATAAAAGAGGGTGTGACGAATATTGAACCTTCCCTTAGTGTAAACAAATCAAAGTCACATCGAAGTTGATGGTGTCTGTAGATTGAACCTCTACTTCTATATGATATGACCGGAATTGTCACACACACATGTACACAAAATCCTCCTACTACAGTAAGTATTCTCAATTGCTTTCCGCTAATATGGCCATGCGCAATACCCTGTTTAATGAACCTCTAAGAGAATAAACCACAACCCTCTATAAGAAGCGGCTCCACTTCTAGTTCATATAGGCAAAGTTTTTCATAAGTGTTTCTGTTTCTAAAAACACAATAACTTTGTTAAGAGTACAACTCAGTCTCGGTCGTGCAACATACGTTACTATCTTAAACTACATATGGAACCACATCGATAGTAACACAGTAAGCAACTGTGACTTGTTTTTCCCATTGAACCTATAAACTAGGGGTAACCTAGGAATAAGTTGGGTTCCCATCACCCTTGACTCAAAGTAGTTTAAGTTCCATATCACAAATAGTTAAACTTACTAAGCTTTCGTCAAAGTCTTAGTAAAAAGATATGTCAAGTCGTCACTTAGCTTCCTCATAGACAAAAATTATGATACCTTTTTGTATCAATATATTGTCAAACAAAAATATGTTTATGACTAACATGTCAAGACTTACCTTTAAAGGTAATCTCATACGCTCTATACAAAAATAATTTCATTATCACAATATAATAAACAAAACAATTTTGGAAGTGGCCACAATTTGATGTTACGTTTCAACAAATTTCGATTCCAATTACTTTCTACATCATATAAAGCAATAGTATTACTTGCTACTCCCAAGTAAATTATACCCTTCACAAAGAGTAATAATATATCCACCTACTTGTGGAAATATAAGAATATATTCACCTACTTGTGAATATTTTCTTACTTAATAAATCAAGATCACAACCAACTATGAAAGATTAATAACATTAGATCCATATTGTGAAATGAAAAATAATCATTTGTTTCTTTCTCATCTAAGAAACAATACCCAAGATTGGGTGAAAATTTACCTACTTGTAAATTTATAATTTCCCTCACTAAAATATAAGTGACATTTATGTGATCTATTAAAACATTGAGAAATCTAACAAAAACCAATTTTAAATCATTAGTATACTAAGTTTAAAACTGTAGGTAATATCCGATCTCGTGCATTGTATATTAAACATAAGGCTCCCATTAACACGTGTACTTCAGATTTACAATAGCTATATCAGAATAAACAATCTCAAGGTTTATCAAACTTAGGTGCTGTTTGTTTACATCTGATTGCCTCTTAATGGACTGTCTCTTATTCGCTAAAAGGCATGATGCTATTTTTTTGTTACCTCTGAATGCCTCTTAACTAGTAAGACAGAAAATGAAATCTTAATAATTAAGAGGTACCTCTTAATGAATTTTTTTGATAATTTTTTTTATATAAATATATTCAACAATATTATGCACTCATTTTTATTAAATTGAATATTTAAAATTATTAAATAAAATTGTACCCTTTAAAATGATAAAATAGTGTCATTAAGAGACAACTTACTTTTTAGTTATCAAACAATTTTTTAAATTCAGACCTCATAACCATTCAGATGATCTAATTTATTAAGACATCATAATCATTCAGATCTTAATTCTCAGGTTTATCAAACACAACCTTAGTTCAGTATTGCGTCTCAATACTATTAAACTGGTTTAGTTGAAATTTTTACTATGTTTTCATATGATAATAAGATAACATCTATTTTACAAGTTTTTCAACATAAAGACAAAAAATAGATGTCTTAAACTCGTTTACGTTAACAATACTATGTAAAATGATCAAACATATCATTAATAACACAAAAACTATCACATTATAGTTTATACAATTATATTGTTAATTAGTGTAAACATATAAATAATTCTATATCCGATAGAATCGATCTCAAGGTAAATATGCACATATTATCACCTAATATGTATCCACTTTAATATTTATAACTTAGTTTCAATCTCACTATTGAACTAAATCACAATAAATACTTTGGATCATATTTAGGCTAATAAAATAAGTATTTTATGTGACGCCCCCAAAATAGGTCCATTCCATCCAACCCATTCTGAGTCGCCAAATACATGGTACAGAATAACTACATCTTTATTAATACATTTGTCGTGCAAAATACGACAACATATATATATGTGAGTTTAAATACGTATATTGTCATCTGCACAATATCCACATACAAATAAATCCTCATCATAATTATTGATACATTATTTTACAACAATGGTGAGGACTACTAAACAACTCTCCTAGAACTTTCATTCCATACCCCAGACTGCATTTCTTGCTATATTCTCGCCTCCACGAGAAGAAAAAATGGAACAAAAGGAAAAGGGTGAGCTCGACTAGCCCAAGAAAAGAATATTATGACTAAGATAATATACAACAAATTATCGTTAGTCTTCAACAGGAAAAATATAATAGAATACAATAGACAACAAGTTTTAAATCAATATTCATAATGAAATAATAATTCATTAGAAGAGTTAAGTAGAGAATGCAAACTACTATCTTCTATGTATGAATTTTAAAGTTCATCGCCTATTTTTATCCTGTAACATCAACCAATATATATCCGAATCATATATTCATCCTCGCACTACGTGCCAAGGACATTCACGATTGGTCATGTTCATCTAAACACTGCTCATCTTTGCACTACGGGCCAAAGATATTCATCGAAATCATTCATCTTTGCACTACAAGCCAAAAGATATTCATCGAAATCATTCATCTTTGCACTACAGCCAAAGATATTCATCATAAATCATTCATCTTTTGCACTACAGCCAAAGATATTCAATAATATCATCATTTAAGACCGAGGATGATGAAAAATATTTTTAAAGAAACGAATCCAAAGAAATAAAATGACAAGGATTAAGGATTAAGGATTCGTACTTTGTTTTATCCACGTCCAAAAATACCTCAAAAATAATCATAGTGGTGTAAAATTCAAGAATGATCAAAACATGGATACAATCAAAGCTAGTGTCCGAATAGATATTTTGACGAAAAGAAGAAATTTCATTTTTCTATGAATAGTGTTGTATCGTGAATAGTAATTCGACACCAAAAGATAGAAATTTCACAAAAACATCATCACGCTTACGTGAATAAGATTTCGTGAATAAGAATCGTGAATAGTAACTCATGAATAAGAACTCATGAATAGTATCCCGACATGAAAAAGTTCCAAATTTGATAAAAAGTTCCAACCAATATTTCAAAGATAATGATATTGAAGAAATAATATCATTTGAGAAGAAAATAACATCCCTTACCTCGAAAAGACAAGATTTACTAATTGAAACACCTGATATAAAGCTATGACTTGAACTTTCACCGATAGCAATACTCAAAGTATACTCAAAATACTCACAAAAATACGCTCGATAATATAGAGAGAAAAACTTCATTTTGGTGTGATTTTCAATTCTAACCTAAGACCTATTTATTTATGGAAATTGCTTAGAACACCAAAAGCGTAAAATTTAATATAATAATAATATATAAATATAAATTCTTACGCCCCACTCTTTGAATTCTGAAAATCTGAATTCAAACCACATGCTAGACCCACTAATAACAAAAAAAACGTTTTTCATATTTTAAATATTTTAAACTTCCAAAAATCAATTATTTCGGAGCTTTGGAACTTCAATAATTCATAATAAATAGTCCTTTTATCAGAAAAATCGAATCTCGCGAGTTTTTATAGGAAATTCAATTCTCTACAACTTTACAGAAGAAAGTTTTTCCAAATTCCAAACAAAAATTGACCGAAATCCACAAATGGGCGATTTTACAGGCTATAATCAAATTTCAGTCAATAAATGGGGTCCACCGACATGTTTAACATGTTTTAAACATTTATTACAACAAAAATACTCCTCCTCCACATATACTCATATATCCCACATTCATCGTAAAAATATCATCGTTAATATATTATTAAAATAATATATTTAAATGAATTATTTTATCAGAAAAAGATAAAATATTAATTTTCAACAATTGTCACATTAAAATTTTTTTCCATCTATATCCTCATAAAATCAATATTTTCCTCATCGTATGAATCAATAATTAATTATTCACAAATAATATTACAGAATCACAATATTGACAACCAGGCAGTTCCCAGGAAAGAGGGGGCTTTCCAATAAGAATTTCTCCTTACTGGCGCGCAATTAGGTGACCAAACCTCTCCTTAGATAGAACTTTCTAGACATTGCCAATAATGTTATCTAATAATATTATTCAGATAATATGAATTATTGCTTCGATAATGAAAAATACTGTGTAATGACAATTATTGAAACAACAAAGAATATAAAATATCAATGCAAAGAATTATTGAATCAATAAAATAAAATCTTGAATAAAGAATTATCGTAACCATTATTGAGTAGTGCCTTCTTACGTAAGAATCAATAATTGGTGCAATACTGCGTATCTTCTTGTCGCAACAACAACGTATTCATCGTGTTTTAACCACCGGGTATTCCAACAATTAATAAATCAGAATAACTACGCCTGCTATTTATAAACAACTTATTCTTGTCGTTTTCTTCCTCCAATCGCTTTCCGTTATGGGGCCCACATGCATTTCGCATGTCGCATTTAATATTCCCCGACAAGCATTTAATATTTCACGACCAAACGAATATTCTCCGACAATAATGAATATTATATCATCACTTGCTTATTTAAAATATTTGCGCATTTTACCCATAACTAACCACATTAATCAAATCCACCCTTACTATTTCAAAATAATAAATAAAGGAAATTCCTTTTTATTTAAAAAAATTTCGGGGTCTTACATTTTATTTACCAAATTATTTATTGATTTTCTTCACGAAATCAATATTGCTCTTTCTAGGTTTAGTTTATAACTTTGTTGAACCTTAGATAATTAATTAAGGGAAATAAATTCACACTTCAATATTATTTAAAAGTTTGTGTTTCAAAGACTTTTATTTCACAGAACTACACAATCAAATTGAATTTTGCAATTACAAGAAATCTATAAGCCTTACTATTTGTTACATAAATAAAATTATGCTCCAAATAGTTCAAAGACCTAAATTAAAATTTTAAAGAATCACCCCCACACTTTTAAATAATTGATATCTCATTGAATAATTTCACTTCACCATATTATGCTCACTACTTAAAATAAATTTTAGATTAATTGACATTTTATGTGACAATGTTCATATAAATATTACTTACAAATGAGAATATTAAGGAACACTTATCAAAACAAAAATAAGTTATTGTATATTTTATGTATTAGTTATTCATATATAGATTGCTTCAACATATGAATCTTTTAGAATACCCCCACATAAGAAAACAAGTTCTTATTTTCTGAATTACATAAAATCTCAAATCAAAAAATTATTTAACATGATAACTTAAAATTATACATGTACATTTTTCAAGTATACCAACATGTAACACTTGACTCTACGTAAATAGTATAAAATTCATTATATACAAATTATAGCACAACTCATCATAATGCACAAATTTATTTGCATATAAAATATAAAAATTTATATTTACTTTCTAAGAAATTAATTTATCACACAAAATTAATTTATGTAGAAAGCAAATAAAATTCACACATGAATTAGTATATCCTCAAGTATTTTTTTGTCCCAACTTGGATAGGAAATATCATAAACAATATATCTTTTGACATTTACAATATAGAATTCAAGAAAATCTTCATAATAATATGAAATACTTGAACTTCATTATATTTATAAAAATTCAAAAAATAAAATGTTTATCTCAATTAGAATATACAAAATTCATATGATCACATTAAAATTTACTACTTCTTAGACAAGAAGTACACATAAAAATAAATCAATATATATCAATTATGATTATCCCAAAAATACTACAAATATCATTTCTAAGTGTTTTCTCAACTTCAAAATCATATTGTATACAAGATTTACTCAACCAAATCTACTTCTGCAATATCTTGTCTAACTATTAGTTGATGTATAATTTATTATCCACAAACAAAGTAATTTATCTCAAAATTCATGCATACAAATACCAAGTAATATTACACACTAAATAATACCTCTAACTTTATATGCATAATTTTGTTAAAGAAGAACATAAATTTACCTTATTCTCAAAATAAATTAATTTACAACTAATTTGTTATACATAGAGACAAGTAAACTTCTCAAATTTTACTACAACTTTCTCATAATAAATTAATCTCAATTAGTGTATTAGAAAAATAATTGTCTCAAATTTCATACATACATATACACATCATAATATTTTATCTACTCATAAAATATTATAAACAAAATACATATGCACAAAATTAAATTAATCCATCATGAACAAAAAATTTAATTACTTTTCTTATCCCACAAAACTAATTAATTAATTTATTACAACAAAATGTAGGTAAAATAATACTCAAACATATAATATCATATACACATGATATAATAAATAAAACATATACTTTCAAGTATATACACATACAAAATGATACACAGTTATCATTTATAAAAATAAAGGCAATCGTTAAAAACACACCTTTTGGAATTAAATCCGAAGAACACCACAATCTCTTTAGAAAAATTTTTAGACATCAACATTTGGTGTTTTCTATGATGACTCTTCGTCTCCTCCACATCAATTTACAAACTTGTAAATTGCAAATCGTTTTCACTTTCATTTATCTCCCCAATCCATCTTCTAAAAAGAATTATCAATAAAAGTAATTAGCTTAATTTATCTCAATATGTTACTAATTATCATAAAAATTTCATTGATAAAATAGATACAAGAAAAATGGCACTTATCTTTGAAAACCGTGTTGTCTTCCATCTCACCAAAATCATGACTCCAATGAACATATAAAGACCTTAAGATTGTTATAATCGTAGCTTCGTAGAGTCAAGATTGTTGTAGAAGACGTGACACGGGTGATCCCTGTCCTTAAGGTCTTTATCGCCCCCACCACGATCGGTTTGCTATGGGTTGCAGACGATGTACCTTCAGGATATATGTCAAGCCTCAAAACTGAACAAATTTGTGATAGCAATTCACATTTGTTCCACACGAGTACTACTTTGTAGTAATTATTTGTTTGTAAGAAGAATACCTAAAAGAATGAGAGATTTTCATGGTGCAAAAATATTATATCTAAAATGTATATATATATATATATATATATATATATATATATATATAAGACTTCTCTTAATATACATATATAGTATATCTATATCTACATATATATATATATATATATATATATATATATATATATATATATATATCTATAATAGTGTCACCATTAAACTATTATTTATTTCTATTTTAATTATACTTATTACTACTAATGATGTAAGTATTAATGATGTAAGTTACATATTAATAATAAAATTATAATTAAATAGAATTTCAAAAGTCTCATAAGAATATCTCTTGTTCCAAAATAAAATATGACTATACACTTGTACTTATAAAGTGTCAAGTAGTCTTTTTTATTAAATGAGACAAGAAATAATAGTTTTATCAAACAAATTTATACTTTATTAAATGTCTTACTATAGACACTAATCAAATGATTTCCACACAAATCAAATGAAATTCTCTCTTATTTTCCACGTATAATACATTAAGTTACACCTTTTATACTTACTTAAATTATTTCCACAGATAGTTATCAAACTTAAATATGACATATAATAAATCATAAAAGTATAAAATAAGTTGCAGTATATAACAATATGTATAGTTACGGTTTTCAGTTTCCTTTTTGATTCAGTTTCATTTTCCTAAAGAAAATGTTGGTAACAATTCAAGCTGCTAACGAGCCCAATTATGACCGACTAAGCGAGCTAAAAGCTTTTGTAGAAGCTAAAACCGGAGTCAAAGGACTAGTCGATGCTGGTGTTACAAAAGTCCCAAATATGTTCATTCAACTGCCAGAAAATATGATATTCAACAACGGCACCAAAACTCATAACTTCATAATTCCGGTTATTGACCTCAGCAGCGTGGATAAAGATCCGATCCTACATAAGGAAATAGTGGAGCAAGTTCGAGATGCATCCGAGACGTGGGGTATTTTCCAAGTGGTGAATCATTCTATACCCGTTGACGTTTTGGAGGAGATGAAAAATGGTGGACGTAGGTTTTTTGAGCAAGATAATGAGGTGAAGAAACAGTGGTACAATCGAGACAGGTCAAAACCGGTGGGGTATAACAGCCATATGAATATGGATGGTACCAAACCAGCTAACTGGAAGGATAATTTGTATTGCCGCATGGCTCCTAACCCTCCTAATCCAGACCAATTGCCCCATGCATGCAGGTATTCTTTTGTTCTTTCTTAAATAATATAAGTTTATAGAGGTTACTTAAATTGGAAAATAAATAAGGGTTGAAACCCCGTTTGGGGTGTGAGCCCAAGTGCAAATTAGGGTTCACTTGACCTAATTGAATTAAATGCACAAATTAGGGTTCGCATGATGATCAAATGAGAACACGGAAGAGCTGGAAATAAAGAAGCAAGACCTGAGAGAATCTTCCACGTGTCCCGAGGCAGAAGACACGTGGAGGTTACTCATTTTGGGAATTGATTGAGGGATTGGATTGGTGGCTAGAAGGACAGGACGATCTGGGCATTACTCTGATGACTAAGGGTAAATCTGGAAATATCTCGAAGTCATGTGCCTAGCACATGACCACTCTTCAGAAAACCCTATAAATACCCCTTCCACTCCATTGGGAAAGGGGACCTGACTGATCTTCAGACTGAGGACTTGGACCTTTTGAAAGACTAGGAGACTTAGAGATTCTCTCTCAACCCGAAGACTCAAGATGGCTCTCTGAATCCTTGCATTCCCTAACAAGGTTCTTGGATTCTAAGAGTTCTGCCATGTGTCGTTGGAGTAATCGCTCACCTATTCTTCTCCCCTCTTCAATCAATCAATCAATTCCGTATTTTTCGTAGATTTTTCTTCTCCTCTGCCAACACAAAATCCTAACCCTAGCAAAGTACGATTTCCTTGCCCACATTTCTTTGGCGACTCTGCTGGGGAGGTGTAGAATTCGTGAAGGGTATTCCCACAACTCGAAGTGGGAGAACTACAGGAAGAGCTGTGCTTCACCAACAAATAGTATTACCTCACTAAATCCAGTTCCAAGGCAAACAACTCAAGCTTTCCAAGGCACAAATCTGGATTTTGACCAACCACTTATTGAAGACGCTTCGGAAGGGAGTTCAACATCACTATACATGACCAATCAATAACAAACCAACGCAGGAAGGCAAGTGAGGATGCAAGCGGAGAGCAGACGAATGTTGTGCAATTGGAGATGCTCAAGGCATTAAAGGAAGCACGGGAAGGACAAGGGATGATGATGGCCATGATGCTGGAGATGGAGAGGAAGCTAGATGAGATGGGGAACTTCCGCCAGCAATTGATGCAGATCCCTAGCTTCAAGGCCATATTCCCAGGCAATTCGCAGGGAGAACAAGTAGGAGTGGAGGACAACAATAATGGCAGCAACAACAAAGAGAACCAGATTGTACCTCCATTGACTGAAAGTCAATCGGTTCCAGTAATCAACTTGGAGCTCCAGAACAGTGGTGACGGGCCACAACCTGGGTTGGAAGTAAGCCAACCTCAGACGAACATCATCCCAACTCGCTTTCTTCCAAAGATTTTCACAGTCAAAGAGATGCCAACCGTCCCCAAGCCATGTCCAATGAAAGTGAGCCAAAGAAATGCCACCGATGTCGACTTTGCACGATGTAAGTATACATCAACCAATCTCTTCGCCATACACACGGCTAATACAACAGTATATTACAACACCCCAGAGAGTTCACGCCACAAGCCAGTACGTGACGAATGATGATATGATCGATGTGATCAATCAACTTCGCATGCAGACATCCCGACCCTCGGAGTAAGATTTTACTCCACCTTACCCTGCACACATTCGGAGGCAACCTTATCCGACGGGGTATATTGAGCATCCCTCGTAATTTCCAAAATACAATGGGGAGAAAGGAAATGCTAGGGAACACATTGCAAGGTTCGTGGAGTCGATGTCTCCATGGTTAGGATATGATGAAATAAACAATCACAATTTGTTGATGAGGGAATTCAACAAGACTTTGACGGATAATGCCTTCAGTTGGTACTACAATTTAGAGAAGGGATCAGTCCATGATTGGGATGATCTAAAATTGCAATTTTTTAAAAAAATTTTCTAGGTGCAGAAACAGGTAACCATCGTAGAGCTCATGCGATTCAAGCAGAAGTCAAACGAAGAGCTGTCAGATTATGTGGATAGATTCAGGGCCCAAGCACAGAAGTGTGCAGAGCCAATTGAAGAAAAGAACTTGGTTAACATATGCAACAATGGTGCTTTAGACGCCTTCAAGCCCCACCTCATTATCAAAGCTTGTGATTCATTTGCGACCCTCTCATATTTTGCACAAGACTTGGGAGGAATCATGACATTTCCCACCAGCCATGAGATGGTTACATGGAAGGGCAAGAGATAACAATCGTGTGGCTTTAAGTGGATTCTCACCAAAAACCACAAGGGGGCAAGAAGGAAAAGAATGAAAAATTTGAGCAAAGCAGAGAAAAACATGCAGACAAGTATACCAGAATGCCAGTTCTGGAGGCTATTACATGCAGCGAAAAGGCATTCAGGAGCCTGTACGAACAATGGGTTGAGCATGAAGTGGTGAAGCCTCCAAGGCCCCGATTGGTTGTAACAGAAGAGATGAAAAGAAAACCGGACTTCTGTGTATACCACCAATACGCAGGACATTCCACTATAGACTGTTATAGTCTGCGGAGGATATACCATGAGAAGCTGGCGGCCGGGGAGATTGAACTAGGAGAAGAAACATGCAACACTATAACCCATGGTGCAGTCCCGGAAGTCGGCCCAAATACTGACTCTACCATCAAAAAACTCTGAACTACAGATGACTTAAAAATCCACCCAAGATGGTGGTCCACTAAAAATGGTGGTTTAAGTCCTCAGGAGTATCCCTTGCCAAGTAATTGGATGACCAAGGGAGGAGGCACAAGAATTGACGAATTAAAAAAAAAAAAAAAATCCAGCCAGGATGGTGGTCCACTCTAAATGGTGGTCAAGTCCTCGTAGACTGCACTTGCCAAAAAATTAGACGACCCAAGTGACGAGGCACCCGATTTCAAGTCCTCGTAGACTGCACTTGCCAAGAAATTGGACGACCCAAGTGACGAGGCACCCTAGTGTTACACTTTATCATTAAAAGTGAATGAGGCACCTGACTATAAGTCCGCAGACCTGAAAAGTTATACTTTCAACTTTAAAAGTAATCGAGGCACCTGACTATAAGTCCTCGAACCAGACAAGTTATACTTTCAACTTCAAAAGTAATCGAGAATTTATAATTTGAAACGTTATGCTTTTCGTTAAAAGCAATTTTATTATCAATAAATTGTCAAACTTCCGCTTATGCTTGAATATTTTTTTTTCTAATCTTTTTATAAAAAAAAAAGAAAAAAGTATAGATTCAAGTGTTAGTTTGCATAAAAAACATATTTTTTTTTCTTGAAAAGATTTATGTTTGCTGTTTTATGAGACCTATTGTTGTCTTGGAGTCTTAATTTGAACAACTTAAGATTCAATGTTAAATATTGAGTTTTAAAGAATCGTTCAAATTAAAGGCAATCAATAAAGATAAAAGAAACTACAATTTGATAAATGAAATATATGTACATGAATTTTCTGATACAGGAAATGGAAAAAACTATGAAAGCTTATGATCTAAAGGCCATGACATGTCGAACTAAAGAGAGGGGAATAGCTAAAGCCTTCAAGTCGACAATGGTGTGGTACCCTGAGCCTTCGTATTGGAGGCTATTGAGCCTTCAAGGTCTTGGGTAGCTGACTCAATTTCCCAAAAGCTTGGTCTTCAATTTATAATCTATGGCATCTTGAAGCTCCTAAAGTTTACATAAACTAAGTCATTCTCATGGAGACGTGAAGTGACTTCCGAATGAAGTGGACCAACATGATGATTGGAAATAAAGAGATCCAACCTAGCATTGAAGGGAGACATGCCCAAGGAAAGTTAGGAGATACCTAGATATCCTTGAAGAGCTCCTCTAGGGCTTGCCCTCCAAGGGCTTGCTCCCCTAGAGGTTCACTCTCCTAGGACTTTCGTTTTCAAGGCTTGCAAAACATCAAGCTTCAAGAAGTGAAGACTTCAACAATTAAAAATATTTTGCGCGATCATCTCACCAAAGGCGTGACTCACGCGCAGGGGGCAAATGCTTACTAGTAGATGACATAGACATCCTCCAGAGTAGAGGTTCATCCCCCCCAAGTAGTGACGAATATGCATGTGGAGGAGCACCACAGTTCTGTTGAATATGAGTGTCCCTGCATAGCTGTATGCAACGAAAAATGTCAGCTTTTTCTTTAGTACATCCACATAATCAACATTTTCAAGTTTCTCATTGATCCAATGTTGCCATGCCTGAAGGTGGCTAGATGAATTAGACAAAATGTGAAGGAGGAGGCCATTAGGTTGGTTCCCCTAAGGGTTGGCTTGTAGGGTTTAGCCACCTAAGGAACTCTCCCCTCTTACATTTAACTTCTCCTTACTCGTTGAATCAACTGATTGGAATAAATGTTACTTCACCGGAATATCCGAGCCAAGATCCTTGTTAAGGTGAAATGGCCCGGAATAAGTTTTTCGTCCTTGCGGTGTTTTTCTTTTCTTTCAGAATATCCGAGCCAAGGACTTTTTTAAGGTGAAATGACTCGGAATAAGTTCTTCCTCCTTGCGGTGTTGTCCTTTCTTTTAGAATATCCGAGCCAAGAACCTTGTTAAGGTGAAATGGCTCGGAATAAATTCTTCCTCGTTGCAGTGTTGCCTTTTTTCTTTGAAAATATCCGAGCCAAGAACCTTGTTAAGGTGAAATGGCTCGGAATGGATGCTTCCTCATTGCGGTGTTATTTTTTCTTTCAGAATATCCGAGCCAAGGACCTTGTTAAGGTGAAATGGCTCAGAATAAATCCTTCCTCCCTGCGGTGTTGTCCTTTCTTTGAGAATATTTGAGCCAAGATCATTGTTAAGGTGAAATGGCTCGGAATAGATGCCTCCTCCTTGCGGTGTTGCTTTCTCTTTGAGAATATCCGAACCATCAAGGGTGAGATGGTCCGAAAAAGAAAAAATAAAATCACCTGAAATATATATATATATATTTAGACGAAGCAATCACGAAGAATTGACAAAAGAAAAATTAACACGACTAGAGGTGAAGTGATGCTAGGAAGTTCATGTGTACTGCTGGGACATATGTATGTTATATATGTTTCAGTATGATGAGATGAGGATTCGAGTACTCCAACAATGATTTGGGTGTACTGGTGTTGTGGGTGTATCGGTCAAACTATCAACGTCTCCACATCATAGCATGTTTGATTTTCTTGAATATAGAAGAAATAATTACTACTGCTGCAGTTGCATAATCTCCATACACGAAGCTAGTCAACACGAGCATGACTACAACTGCAACAAGCCCCCTCATTCTGTTTCCTGACGTTGCCGACATCATCATCTGCATGAATGCAAATTTTTTTTTTTAAAATTTCTCTCTTCTTTTCCTTTTCATACATAACTGAAATTTATAGCTAAAATTAGGCACTCAAATCCAATTCCAAGACCTAGAATTGAGTTTTCCGTTAGAGTTGGTAAATTAATTTACTGTTTATATTTCTATTATTTCTATCCTATTAGTTAGGCATTAATATATTTGTCAAAACTTTCCTTATTGCCATATCAGTTATGCCACAAGGATGGAATAAGTTGGAGTTGACTGAACCAGATCATGGACGGAGGTAATCTTTGTAGATGTTAAAGATAAAAAAAATAAATATAAAATATATATATAATAATAATATTATTTTATAAAATTAAATTATTCCTATTTAAAAAAAAATATATTTCTCAACTTTCAGAAAATATTTTTCAAATTCCTTCCTAATTTTATGATTTGATTTTTTTGAATGATTTGATTTCATATATATAAAAAAAGAGATTTTATTTAATTTTCCAAAATAAAACAAGATTTTATTTACTTAGTAATGATGTACTGGATTTGCAAGAATTTATGAGAGGCTAATTGGATGATTATTTTATGATATAAAGTGATAGTGGCGTTAAAGGAGGAATATGGGCATTACCATACATGATTCATATCCTAATATGGGGGATTTGATTTGATTTATTAGGAATTCAAATGAGGGATATGTGGTAGTGGCATATCATGCACCAAATTCTCCATCTGTGTCCAAGAATTTTGTCTACTGTACCCTATTATACGTATATCCCCACATACTTTTAATGTGATATTAAGAATTCTTGGGGATCAAGTTATTAATTAATTAATATTTAATATACAATACCAAAGCTAATATATATATATATATATATATATTATATTGAAAGATTTGATCTTGTTTTTAAAATAAAATGAGTACTGTTTTATTTTTTTTATAAAAAAAAAGATTTTATTTGATAACATATGACTTCCAAATCTAATGTGATTTATTTCATCTTAGTTTCCAAGAAAAAAAATTAAGGAAACAAAGATTGAGCGGGATTTGGGAAAAATTTTCAAAGTATTTTGGGAGAGCTCCCATAGGTTCTCTTTCCTATGATTTTCTGTTTTCAGGACTTGCACAGCTCCGCAGATTTTTCAGAAATTTGAAGCAGGATTCACAGAGTTAAAGTATTTTGCACGATCGTCACTCCAAGGACGCAACTCTCGCGCAGGGGGCAAATGTGGGCCCAAGTGCAAATTAGGGTTCACTTGACCTAATTGAATTAAATGCACAAATTAGGGTTCGCATGATGATCAAATGAGAACACGGAAGAGCTGGAAATAAAGAAGTAAGACCTGAGAGAATCTTCCACGTGTTCCGAGGCAGAAGACACGTGGAGGCGACTCATTTTGAGAATTGATTGAGGGATTGGATTGGTGGCTAGAAGAACAGGACGATCTGGGCATTACTCTGATGACTAAGGGTAAATCTGGAAATTTCCCGAAGTCATGTGCCTAGCACATGACCACTCTTCAGAAAACCCTATAAATACCCCTTCCACTCCATTGGGAAAGGGGACCTGACTGATCTTCAGACTGAGGCCTTGGACCTTTTGAAAGACTAGGAGACTTGGAGATTCTCTCTCAACCCGAAGACTCAAGAAGGCTATCTGAATCCTTGCATACCCTAACAAGGTTCTTGGATTCTATGAGTTCTGCCACGTGTCGTTGGAGTAATCGCTCACCTGTTCTTCTCCCCTTTTCAATCAATCAATCAATTCTGTACTTTTCGTGGATTTCTCTCCTCTTCCGCCAACACAAAACCCTAACCCTAGGAAGGTACGATTTCCTTGCCCACATGGGGTATGTTTGTGAGTTTTGAACAAAGCAGAAAAGAGATAAAAGGAAAACTAAAATTCTGGTAAAAACTTAATTACCTGTGTTGTTTGTAAGTTTATATAAAAACGAAAGAAAAGAAAATGCAACTTTAATATGCTCCATCTCATGCATGTCCCTAAATAATTTATTTATTATTATTATTATTATTATTATTATTATTATTATTATTATTATTGCAGGGATATTCTGATGGATTACTCGAAGCAAGTTTTAAAACTAAGCAATTGCTTGTTTGAATTAATGTCTGAGGCTCTTGGTCTGAATCCAAACCACCTTAAAGACTTTGGCTGTACTGAGGGGATTAGTATTCTGTGTAATTATTATCCGGCATCTCCACAACCAGAACTAACTGTAGGCACTCGCAAGCACGTTGATGGTAACATCATTACTGTGCTTTTACAAGATGAAGTAGGTGGCCTTCAATTTCTTCATGATAACCAGTGGGTTAATGTTCCTCCTGTGCCTGGAGCCCTAATCGTTATTGTCGGAGACCTTTTACAGGTAATTCATAATGCATATTTTATTTTTCTCTATTTTAAGCAATATTATTAATTTCACGATGAATGATGATGAGTTTTAATGGTATAAAATAAGAATCAAATGGAAGATCTTAGAGTTAAAAACTAAAATGAGTTTTATATTTCTTTTGCTGGTGTAGCGAGGTCGTTACTCTAACATTAAAGATATATTTGTCAATTTCTATTAATTTCCAGCTCATAACGAATGATCAGTTTAAAAGCATGGAACACAGAGTATTGACAAACCATGTTGGTCCAAGATTATCAGTGGCATGTTTCCTTACCGGGATGGCTCCATCCCCAATTATTTTTATGCCTATTAAGGAGTTGTTATCGGACGAGAAACCCCCAAAATATAGAGACACTGCGCTTAGAGAATACGGAACTCAGTTCAATGCAAGCAAGTTTGATGGCACTGATGCCCTTCTACATTTCAAGCTCTAAACTTAGCTTAATTATGTTATCGATGGATCTCAAATATTTATTCTACTCAATGTTGGATGAGTACTGTGGTTCATAGTATGCTGTTTTTTTCCCGAACAAATTTTCAAATAAGAATGTACGTGTTCCTTGAGTCGTGCGTTTTATAGGCTAAGGTGGTTGTCCTTCGCCTTTTTATATTGTACGCCTCATGCATCTTATTGTAACAAGGATTTTGAAAGTTGAATTGTAACCTTTTTAAAATGTTGGTGACAAAAATAAAATTATTTTGAATCACTTTTGCAATAAAAAAAATCAATAGCGAATCAATTCTTGCCAGACAGAGGTGGTTTATATAAAAACAAGAAGAAGTAAAAGACGCAAGATTTAGAGCCTCGATCAATTCCTACTGATTTTGCTTAACAAATAAAATCCTGATAGTCTGTTTGGTTACAATATATATTGGAATAGAAAGGGAAATGGGAATGCGAATGTCTATTCTCTATTCATATGTCTGGTCAAAACGAAAAATGAGAAGTTATCCTATTCCTGTGCCTGGAGCTCTCTCATTGTAAATATTAATGCAGACCTTTTACAGGTACTTCGTCATTCTGTTAATTTATTTTAATTTAAATTGCAATTATTTGAAGGGTACTTCAATATGCACTAACTGTCAGTTTTAGTGAACAGTTGGTGAATCATCGTGCCAGACTGACAAGACAGAAATTAGGGAATTTCGACTTTGTCTCACTTTCTACACGAGAAAAGTTAGAAAACTAATTAAAAAATCATTTTGAGTGAAACTGAAATATTTCCCTGAAGGATCACAAATCAAGATGATGAGTTCTATCTCATATAAAAAGCATATATAACTCATCAATATAATCAGCACTACTGATATCAAAATTTATTCGGTTGGAATCAATGCATAACTTCATGGAAAATGATATACCTAGAAAGGAATAGTCAAAGCGGAAAAGCTTAAACATTAGGAGGGTTGAAGTTATCATTTGCTTAATTTGAGGATGTTACATATTATTATATATGTTATATTTTGATAGACTTCACGACACACTTGCGTGAGAAAGTCGTCGTTCCGATCGTTTTTAGCAAAGTTGTAAGATGGATTGCTTGTAACACCTTAACGAGCCCTCACCTATATGTAAACGGTAATCTTGGTACAATTGCTCGCGTTCGAAAATATACGTTGAATGGACACCGACGACACCTTAATTACTCGCTTATATTGAAACAGTAATCTCGATGCAATCGACGATTGATGCGGTGAAAGACGCCACACACAACTATGAATTGTTGTATGATAAGTCAAATTGAATTTCAAAGAATTAACTAAGAAAATACTTAGAAATTCTCCAAAGAACCAAAAGTAGAGAATAATCTCACAAGTAGAATAAATCTGATTAATATTGAAATCGATGATGAATAATTGAATTACATCCATGAGTCTTAAATAACAATAATTAAAACCCTAGAAATCCGTAATGGAATCAATAAGTGTTTTTGGAATCAAAATCTAATCTAACATCCTGGTTATAATAAAAATTTGATAATATATAGTAAATACTAAGTTTAGAAAACAAATACACGCTCAAAATCTGTCAAAATGCGTTCGTTTAGAAAAAGTGCCAACCAAATCTGGGCCAATCCGTCGGGGAGGATTTATTGGCCTGTGAAGTCCGCCGGGGTGGATTGAGGCAGAGAGCAACTGGTCGGGACGGGGTCAGAGCTCGCTGGGGGCACATTCGGCCAGAGAGTTCTCTGTTGGGGCGGAGTCAACTAGGCTTGGAAATCTGCCGGGGCAGATTTATTGTGTTTTCCAATTCTGAAATCTGCTTTACATGCTTGCATCAGATTGAGTTGAAACACATCCTTGGACCATATTGATCAACTTGGGATTCTCATCCTCCCTGGACCAAGTTAACATGTCATTCTCATTCCACATTGCTTGCACCAAATGTGACGCCCCCAAAATAGGTATACAACACCCATTCTGAGTCGTCAAAATACATGGTACAGAAACAACTACAACTTTATTAATACAACATAAAAACTGTGAGTTTAAATACAAATATTGTCATCTAGACAATATCCACACTCAAATAAGTCCTCAGTACAATTATTGATACATTACTTTATAAAAATAGTGAGGACTACTAAAACGACTTTCTAGAACCTTCATTCCATACCCCGATTAAGTACTTCAGCCACATTCTCGCCTCCTCGAAGAAAAAAATGGAACAAAAAGGAAAAGGGTGAGCTCAACTAGCCCGATAAAGAATATTATGACCAAGATAATATAGAACAAATTATCGTTAGTCTTCAACAGGAAAAATCTAATATAAAACAATAGACAACAAGTTTTAAATCAATATTCATGAATGAAATAATAATTCATTAGAAGAGTTAAATAGAGAATAAAATCTACTATCTTCTATATATGAATTTAAAAGTCCATCGTCAATATTTTATCCTCAGTAACATCAATCAACATATATCCGAATCAAATATTCATCTTTGCACTACATGCCAAAGATATTCATCACCGTCATGTTCATCTAAACACTGCTCATCTTTGCACTATGGGCCAAAGATATTCATCGAAATCATTCATCTTTGCACTACAGGCCAAAGATATTCAGTAATATCATCATTTAGGACTGAGGATGATGAAATATATTTTAAAGAAAAACGAATCCAATGAAGCAAAAGAACAAATATTAGGGATTCGTATTTCAGCTATTCCATGCCCAAAAATACCTCATAAATAATCATAGTGGAGTAAAATTCAAGAATGATCAAAACATGGATACAATCAAAGCTAGTATCCATAATAGATATTTTGGATAAAAAGAAAAAAAATTTATTTTTCGGTGAATAGTTTAAAGATAAATGAATAAGAACAATAAACTAAAAAGATAGAAATTTCACAAAAAAAATATCATGCTTCGTGAATAGTACTTGTGAATAGTAACTCATGAATAGTAACCCCGACATGAAAAAGTTTCAAATTTGATAAAAAGTTCCAACCAATGTTTCAGCATAATGATATTGAAGAAATAATATCATTTAAGAAGAAAATAACATCCACCCTCAAAAAGGATAAGTACTTACATTTGGAATCTTTGGATATAGTCTTTGAAAGAACTTGCACCGTATGGCAATACTCAAAGTACTAAAATACTCACAAGAATACGCTCGATAATATATAGAGAGAGAAAAAAAACTTTAGTTTTTGGTGTGATTTTCAATTCTAACCTAAGCACCCTATTTATAGGAAAATGCTTAGAACACCAAAGCAGAAAATTTAATATAATATTAATATTATTTTTCTAAATCTCCCTACGCACACCAATTGAGTCCAACATTAGCCACACATGTAGCCCACCTCTCAAAAAATGTTTTTCTCACATAAATCATTTAAAAACTCCAAAAAATCAAAATCAATTAATCCAAAACTTCAATAATTCACAATAAATAGCTCTTTTATCAGAAAAATTTGAACCTCGTGTCTTTTCCATAGGAAATTTCATTATGGACAACTTTGCAGAAGAAAGTTTTTCAAAATTCCAAATGTAATTGACCAAAAATCAACAAACCAAGCGATTCTACAAAAAATAATCAAATTTCAAATCAAGAAATGGGCCCATGAGACATGTTTAACATGTTTTAAACAACTTTTGCAACAAAAATACTCTTCCTCCTCATATACTCATATATCCCACATTCATTGTAAAAATATCATCATTATTATATTATAATAATATAATAAAATATTATTTTATCAGAAAAGATAAAATATCGATTTTCAACAATTGTCACTTTAAAAATTTTCTCCATCTATATCCACATAAAATGAATATTTTCCTCATCATATAAATCAATAATTAATTATTCACAAATAATATTACAGAATCACAATCTCGGCAACCGGTAGTTCCTGGAAAGAGGGGCTTTCCATAAGGATTTCTCTTACTTGGCAAGCAATGATTAGGTGACCAAACCTCTCCTTAGATGTAACTTTCTAGACATTGCCAATAATGTTATCTAATAATATTATTCAGATAATATGAATTATTGCTTCGATAATGGAAAATACTGTGTAGTGACAATTATTGAAACAACAGTAATATAAAATATCAACGCAGCAATTATTGAATCAATAAAATAAAATATTGAACGAAGAATTATTGTAACAATTATTGAGTAGTGCCTTCTTACGTAAGAATCAATAATTGGTGCAATACTGTCAGGTATGCTATTTGTGCAACAACGCCAGACATCGTGTTTTAACCATCTATATTCCAACAAAGATAATCTGTGAATAACTACGCCATTATTTATAAACAACTTATACTTGTCGTTTTCTTCATCCAATCGCTTTTCGTTATGGGGCCCACAAAAGACTGCGCCGTCGTATGAATATTCCCCGACAACAAGAATATTCCACGACCAAATGAATATTCCCCGACAACAATGAATATTTTATAACCACCTGCTTATTTTGAAATATTTGGGCATTTTACCCATAACTAACCACATTAATCAATTCAACCCTTACTATTTCAAAATAATAAATAGAGGAAATTAAATTTCATTTATAAAAAGTTGGGGTCTTACACTAAAGTTATAAGCCCTTCCTTGAACCGCTTAACTCGTCCTCTCATCACGGGTCCAACTGCATTGTACTTGTACTGGATCTGATCCACGACCTCCATTTGAGTCCAAGCTCATCATGTCCTCATCATTCCTCTCCTCTTGAAAATGATTTGTCCTCAAATCGTTACCTACATGAAACAGACTTAGATCAGAAACATTGAAGGTTGTACTAAAATTATACTCACCCGGTAAATCTAATTTGTAAGCATTGTCAGTAATGCATTCTAGCACTTGGAATGGATGATCTCCTATTTGAAGCAATTTTTACCATCTTTGAACCTGAAATCGTTCTTTCCTCATATGTAACCACACACAATCTCCCAGTTCAAAGATAACTTGACGCCGATCCTTGTTGGCTTGTCTAGCATATTGCTCCATTCTCCTTTCAATGTTAAGCCTTGCCTTCTCATGTATCTGCTTAACAAATTCAGACATTTTCTTTCCATCCATGTTAGTAAACTCAGAAACAGGTAATTGTGACAAATCCAATAGAGTTAAACGATTAAAACATAAACAATTTCAAATGGCAAAAATTTAGTAGCAGAATGAACTAAACAATTATAAGCAAACTCAACATGTGGTAAATATTCTTCCCAATGACTGATATTTTTTTAATGATAGCCCTTAACAAAGTAGACAAAGTCCTATTTACTACTTCATTTTGACCATCAGTTTGTGGGTGACAAGTAGTAGAAAATAATAGTTTAGTTCCCAGTTTACACCATAAGTTTTTCCAAAAATAGCTTAAAAACTTAGCATCTCTATCAGAAACAATGGTTCTAGGCATACCATGCAAACGCACAATTTCTCTAAAGAACAAATTAGCTATATGGGATGCATCATCAGTTCTATGACATGGAATAAAATGTGCCATCTTTGAAAATCGATCCACAATCACAAATATAGAATCATTACCATGCTTAGACCTAGGTAATTAACTTAACACAAAATCCATTGATATGTCAGTCCAAGGTTCAGCAGGTATAGGTAATGGTATATAAAATCCATGGGGTTGAACACTAGACTTAACTTGTTTACAAATAATACATCTATCACAAATTTGATCGACGTCTAGTCTTATGTGAGGCTAATAAAAATGTTCTTTCAAAACAGCCAAAAAATTTTCCACACCAAAGTGTCCCATCAAACCACCCCATGTGATTCCCTAACCAATAACTCACACAAAGAACTTGTAAGTATACACAATTTATTCTCATGAAACAAAAATCCATCCATTTTAAAGTATTTACCTACAACATTCTTTTCACAAGTTTTAAACTCTTCTCCGAAATCAAGGTCGTTAATATATAATTCTTTGATTCGCTCAAAACCAAGTAATTTCGTATCAAGAGTATTCATCAACACATACCTTCGAGACAACGCATCTGCAACAACATTTTCCTTACACTGCTTGTATCGAATGAAATATGAAAATGGCTTGATAAACTTCATCCATCGCACATTCCTTTTGTTCACCTCGTGTGTCCCTTCAAATACTTTAATGACTTATGATCGGTATGAATCACGAACTCCTTGGGCCACAAGTACTATTGCCATGTCTCCAATGTTCTCACCAACGCGTACATCTCCTTGTCGTAAGTAGGATAGTTCAAAGTTGCTCCACTCAATTTTTCACTGTAATACACCATTGGTTTCCTTTCTGGCATCAACATAACTCCAATCCCTAAACCTAGAGCATCATGATGTGTTAAAATTATGTATTGCAAGTGCACATTGTCGAATTGAAGAACTGACAAGTACAGGTCGAATCCACAGAGACTAGATTAATTTTAATATTTCCTTAATATCAATTTTAAGCGAATTAGAAATAAAAATTGAGAATAATTAATTAACTAGAATATGAAAACAAATAATGAGGAAACAATCTAGGAATCTGAATCCACTATATAATAAACATAACATATAATTCAATCTCTTCTATTTTTATAACTCAAATTATGATTTTGATCTCCCTTCCTTTTAATTTAGTAATTTACAATTAACGTGGGCAAGCATAGACTATGAAAAACTCATATCTTAACAATAATCTATCAAAACCTCTTAATTAATTTAAAATCACATAAGAACTATAAAACGAAGGTATTTCAATAACGAAACATGAAGGCGAAATCAATTAAACATAAAAGCATAAATAATAGAAGAGATAAAAAACATTATCACGAATAATTATTTAATTTCATCTTCATCCTAGATGGAAGAATTTAGCTAGACATGGAAAATAAATAAATTAACTAAAATAAAGAAGAAGTAGAAGATTGAAAATAAATAAGAAAGCTCCCTTTATTCACGATCCTCCAACAAGCGTACAATGAAACGTAATTTAATTTACTCCTACTCCTAACCTAAAGTAATACAATCCCTAATGCCTTTCTCTCTAAAATAAGAGACCTTTTTATAGGAAAAATAACTTTAAAACCTAATTTAGATTCATTAAACTTGGACAATTTTGTTCCCTTTCCATGTAGGTTTCAACTTCCTAATAGCAATCAACTTCTCAAAAAGATCTTCTAGATAAACTTTCCTTTCTCTTGTTGAATTTGACTTGCGCACTAAGATTGTTCCACCTCTTTCCATCTCCTTGTAGGATTCTTCTTGGATATTCCTTACATGAATAAAAGCATTAAATATCGCTTGATCACCAAGATTTTGACTTTATTGCAACAAATATTAAATCCTACAAAATAAAATAAAACATATAAACTAATATAATTAAAAGGACAAAATTAAGGATAATAAAATGTATGAATTACGTGTCTATCAAATACCCCCATAACTAGCTTTTGCTCGTCCTCGAGTAAAATAAAAATAAAAATAAATCAAAAATTATACTAGCCCATTTTTCGTAGGAAACACGATTGCACTTAGCATTTGCAACAAGCCTTTAAACCCCAAGGTTACCCAAGTGGACGAGTTGTGTCTCGTGAGGGTTTGCAGTGAATATACCCACAAAATTCAAAAAATATTTTTGGGTTCAACAAATTATGAAATTGAAAGAAAACTTCTAAATATCTATGGGCATTATACATAAGCAAGATTAATTTCAAAATCACACTTTTACTTTATCAAAAAGACTCAATCTTTATTTTAGACACCATCCTTCATTAAATCAATTCCATGTGATGCATGCATGTATATATGATGTAACTCTTAGTAGGGATTTTTACCATGAAAATCAAGCAAGCTCATTTTTCTTTTCTTTTTTTTCTTTTTTTTTCTTTTTTGATTCTTGACTTGTGCAATGTTTCATTTTCTTAGGCTTTTCAGAGTTACCCATGTAGAGCGAGCGTTGGACCAATGACTCCCAAACCAGATGATTTTAGGGCACTAGGTGTAGAGACACCCCTAAGGGCTTACTTACTCGAGTAACAAAGGCCACAAAATTAGACTAGTCAAGCTGCTTTTATCCATCACACTTTTCAGCGTGAATATCGATGCTTCCCGAAGCTTGGATACCCAGTTATTTCGTTTAATGGACATTGAAGCAGTTATTTATTCCTTCTTCTCTTCTCTTTTTTTCAACTTTTCTCAACTTCATTTTTTTTTCATTCTTTTTTTTTTTCTTTTTTGTTTTTGAAATTACTCGACTCATGGTTTATACTCCACAACTAAGAATTAGTGCAAACGTGAAGTGCAAAAATGCTTGTCAAATTAATTTTAAATCCAGATGGTGTTTTGAACTAAGATTTCGTATTTTTATCAAAAATTCAAGAGTTCTAAATCTTTCAATCTCACTCATGAGTTTTGCTCCACAAACACTTATTAGAATTAATTCAATTCATAAAAAGTCAAACAAAATTTTTAATTTTTATTTTTTTTGGTGTTTTTTACTATTCTTTCCTAAAAGAAAAAAAATCTAATACAATAATATACAAACAAACTCCCCCATACCTAAATCATGCATTGTCCTCAATGTATGCAAATGAAGAAAAGAGAACAAAGATATGAAAGAATTGTACCTTGTATGCAGGACATTTGTTCTGCAAGAAGATGTGGTGAGAAAGAAAACAAATGTACATATCTACAAATTTTATAAATCTTAAAAATTATGTGACTAAAAATGAATGTTACAAATGGATAAGTGAGTGTGAGCTTTTCATTATTTTCAGGAGGTCTACAAAATTGGAAATAGTCAGAATTTTCATCACAGTTATGCTTCAAGTTTACCTCAAGAAAACTTTCATTAACATGTTCAAATAATGAAAGAATTGGTTCAAATACATGTTCTAGTTTAGTTGACTTATTTGTTGTGGATCTCAACGGCTCATTGAACTTATCTAAATATTCAGATTCATTCCAATTTTGGTCAAGGTGATTTAAGAAAAAATCACTTGGATCTTTTTCAATTAAGAGTCTATTTTCAATTATCTCTTGGGTCAATGACAACTCATGGATCATGTTTACTTTAATGGGTTGGTCCAAAAAATCAGTGAGTGATTTTTTAGGAATAAGTCTTTCGGGTATGGAACTTTAGGCTTATAGACTTTTCAATGAGACTCCATCAACTATGAATATGATCAATTTTAGGCATAGACTCATAATTTGTAGACTCCTCAAATACGCTTGACTCAAATTGTGTAGAATTGAATATAAAATTTTCACTTTCCTCATTATTTCCACAACCATCAAGATTTTTAAAACCAACCTCAGAGTTACTAGAAAATTCACCCACCTCTTGTTCATTTATTATGGTGGCTAATCGACTCATTTGAATTTCTAGATGAGATATAATACTAAATTGCTTTTCCATTAAAACTTTCGTAGTTTTCTCCAAGGCACTAAGTCTTTCCTCTACTTCATTTGATATTTCTTGTGGATATTGAGGTTCTGGATCCGAATATAGATATGAATATGGATATGGATATGAACTTAGATAAGAATTTTCATAACTTGGAGAAAATTGATTTACTTGGTGTGCATTAAAATTTTCATAGGGTTCTTGATTCCAAGCAAAGTTATTATTCCAACTATAATAAGAATCCATTTTCCACAAATAACAAAACAAAGAGACAACTAACCACGAAAGTCGCAAAAATAAAATATATAAAAACAAAAAACTAAACTACTATATTTTTTTTATCTTTTTTAAAAAAATATGGAGATATGAAGTACCGAAGAAAGCGCAACAATAAAATCTTTATCTTTTTGCTCATTCGATCCGCTTCAATAATCCTGAAAAAAATAATTAGAAGAGAAAAAAAAAACTAATTCGAATAAATAAAAATTAAGGAATATAAAATTAAGTCTAGTCCCTGGCAACGACACATAAAACTTGATGTGTTAAAATTATGTACTGCAAGTGTACATTGTCGAATTGAAGAACTGACAAGTACAGGTCGAATCTACATAGACTAGATTTATTTTAATATTTTCTTAATATCTATTTTAGGCGAATTAGAAATAAAAATTGAGAATTAATTAACTAGAATATGAAAACAAATAACGAGGAAACAATCTAGGAATCTGAATCCACTAAATAATAAACATAACATATAATTCAATCTCTTCTATTTTTATAACTCAAATTATGATTTTGATCTCCCTTCCTTTTAATTTAGTAATTTACAATTAACGTGGGCAATCATAGACTATGAAAAATTCATATCTTAACAATAATCTATCAAAACCTCTTAATTAATTTGAAATCACATAAGAACTATAAAACGAAGTTATTTCAATAACGAAACATGAAGGCGAAATCAATTAAACATAAAATCATAAATAATAGAAGAGATAAAAAATATTATCACGAATAATTATTTAATTTCATCTTCATCCTAGATGAAAGAATTTAGCTAGACATGGAAAATAAATAAATAAACTAAAATAAAGAAGAAGTAGAAGATTGAAAATAAATAAGAAAACTCCCTTTATTCACGATCCTCCAACAAGCGTACAATGAAACGTAATTTAATTTACTCCTACTCCTAACCTAAAGTAATACAATCCCTAATGCCTTTCTCTCTAAAACAAGAGACCTCTTTATAGGAAAAATAACTTTAAAACCTAATTTAGATTCATTGAACATGGACAATTTTGTTCCATTTCCATGTAGGTTTCAACTTCCTAATAGCAATCAACTTCTCAAAAAGATCTTCTAGATAAACTTTCCTTTATCTTGTTGAATTTGACTTGCGCACTAAGATTGTTCTACCTCTTTCCATCTCCTTGTAGGATTCTTCTTGGATATTCTTTACATGAATAAGAGCATTAAATATCGCTTGATCACCAAGATTTTGATTTTATTACAACAAATATTAAATCCTACAAATTAAAATAAAACATATTAATTTAATAAACTAATATAATTAAAAGGACAAAATTAGGGATAATAAAATGTATGAATTACGTGTCTATCACATCACATTCAATTTCAAAAGTTTTAGCAAAGTTTGGAAAAATAAGTAAATTAATGAGCATTTGTCAATGTATCCTTAATCAACTTAAATGCTTATTTCTGTTCATCACCCCACTTAAAGCCCACTTTTCTTGATGACCTCAGTCAATGATGCTGTAATTTCACTAAAATTCCGAACAAAGCGTCGGTAGAAACTTGTGAGTCCATGAAAGTTTCGTACTTGACTCATATTTGTTGGACTCGACCAATCCCGGGTTGCACGGATTTTCTTCTCATCAACTTGAACTTCCTGTGAACTCACAACAAAACCAAGAAAAATAATTCTATCCGAACAAAACGGGCACTTTTTCATGTTAGCAAATAACTTTTCTATCGGGTTAAATGCAAAGTCGACCACTGAACTTTTCCGATATTTGGGTATTGAGCCCCTTTCTTCCGGTCAACGCAAACTGAGCCCCTTTCTATTTAAAAATTTGGACTTTGAACCCCAGCGCCACATATCGTTGACTTTTCTTGACGTGACGTGACACACGTGGCGCTTCGTGGCACATCGTACGCGACATTTTATATTTTAATTTGACACGTGGCGAGATGTGATAAAAAACTTTTAAATTTTTCCAAAATTTGTCACTCCCAGTTTGAACTTCATGACCTAAGTGTGAAACTTTAATTATCTAGCCACTAGACCATCACATGTTAGCTATTAATATGTTGCAGGACTAATCTTTATATCACAATATTTTATTTTCCCCAAAAAATTAAAATACTACACGGTTGCTACAATTATAAAATAATAATAATTATAATAATAGTCATAATAATAATAATAGTAATATGAATCGTAATAATACTACACTTACTACTACAATTTCAAGTCTACTTGTGAAACTCCGTAAAAATAATAGTACTAATAATAATAATAATAATAATAATAATAATAATAATAATAATAATACTAATAAAAAAATAATAGTACTAATAAAATAATAATAATAATAATAATAGTACTAATAAAAATAATAATAATAATAATAACAATAATAACAATAATACTACTAGTATTATTGTTACTACTAATACTACTAGTAACTAGTAACTACTACTACTAATAATAAAAATAATGGGTTTTGTTAATTAGTATGTCAAAATTAATATCAATTTATTCAACGGACTTTGATAAAGAGGGTGGACAAAAGGACTAGAACTAACAAAATGGACTTCAACAGCCACGGAATATTATAATGGGTTTTGTTAATTATTATTATTATTATTATTATTATTATTATTATTATTATTATTATTGTTATTGTTATTTTATTTTATTATTATTTTTTTTATTATTATTATTATTGTTATTATTATTATTATTATTATTATTATTATTATTATTATTATTATTATTATTATTATTATTATTATTATTATTATTATTGTTGTTGTTGTTGTTGTTGTTGTTATTATTATTATTATTTTATTAGTACTATTATTTTTTATTAGTACTATTATTATTATTATTATTATTATTATTATTATTATTATTATTATATTATTATTATTATTATTATTATTATTATTATTATAATTATAATAATAGTATTATAATTATTACTATTACGATTAATATTACTATTTTTTATAACATATTATAATTATTATTATTACAATTAATATTACTATTATTATTATTACTATTACTATTACTATTATTATAATTATTATTATATTAAAATTGTAGTAACCATGTAGTATTTTAATTTTTTTGGGGGAAAATGAAATGTTGTGATATAAAGATTAGTCCTTACAAAATATTAATAGTTAACATGTGGTGGTGGTCTAGTGGTTAGATACTTCAAGTTTCACACTTGAGGTTGCAAGTTCAAATCTTAGGAGAGACAAATTTTTGAAAAAAATTCTAAAGAAACCCTATCACATCTGCCACATGTCAAATTAAAATATAAAATGTCGCGTCAGCTGTGCCACGTGTGCCACATCAGCAGGTCAACGCACATGTTGTGCCACGTCAGCAAGTCAACGCACATGTGGCGTCTAGGGGTTCAAACTCCAAATTTTTGAATAGAAAGGGGCTCAGTTTGCGTTGACTAGAAGAAAGAGGCTCAATACCCAAATATCAGAAAAGTTCAGTGGTCGACTTTGCATTTAACCCCTTTTCTATCATAAATACATCTAAAACATATTTTAAATGTAATGCATGCTGACCCTAGTTTTTGTTATAAATGAGAATATCATTAAAATAAACAACAACAAATTTGTTAATGAATGGACGCAACACATGATTCATTAACCACAAGAAAGTACTAGATGCATTAGTTAAACCAAAAGGTAACACTAACCACTCATACAAAACATATTTCGTTTTAAACGCAGTTTTCCATTCATCACCCTTTTGCATTCTTATTTGATGATAACCACTTTTCAAGTCAATTTTAGAAAATATGCAAGTCCCATGCAATTCATCCAATATGTCATCTAAACGAGGAATGGGGTGTCGATATTTTATCGTAATATTATTTACCGCTCGACAATCGATGCACATCCGCCATTTTCCATCCTTTTTGGGTATTAGGATCACCGGAACTGCACACAGACTCATATTTTCTCTCACGAACCCTTTCCCCATCAGCTCGTCAACTTGTCTTTGTAACTCCTTCATCTCATCGAGATTACTCCGATAAGCCGGACGATTTAGAATGGTCGCACCGGGAACAAAATCAATTTGATGCTCAATTCCCCGAATAGGTGGTAGTCCTTGAGGAAGCTCCTCGGGAATGCATTTTTGAAATCCTGCAAAAGAGAAAAAAAAACACTAGGCAAATAATCATTAGCGTTAGTATTCAAAAGCCCCTCTTTATACCGATGTAAAATTATAGGCTATTTCGAAACTAAAGTTCTTCTCACATGACTCTTTTTTGCCAATATATTTGTTTTTTTCTTAGCTTACTTTCTCTCTCTTTCTTTTTCTCTCTTATTTTTTTCTTCTTGATTTTTCTTTTCTTCATTCTCTTTTCTTTGTACATGATTTTTCTGCAAATGAATTTGATCCTCATGCACTTATTGTGGTGACATAGGACGCAAAGTGATTTTCTTCTTGTCGTGAAGAAAAGAATATTAATTGGTAAACCCATTATGTTTAACCCTCCTATAAAACTGCCATGGTCTACCCAATAACATATGACCCGCATTAATGTTCGGCCAATAGTAAATGAAACTAACATCTGTTTGGTTACCTTAATATCCACATTATCATTGAGCCATTACAAACGATACGACTGTGGATGTTTGGTGGTAGTCATCCCTAATTTCTCTACCATCGTAGTGCTTGCCACATTTGTACAACTGCTTCCATCTATGACTACACAACATATTTTTGATCCCATTCACAAGACATCGGGTATGAAAAAGATTTTCCCGCTGTTCATTACTCTCCTCCTTAACCTACGTACTAAGTGCCCTCCTCGTAACCAGAATGTCACCATGTATAGCAACTTCATCTATCTCCTCTAATGGTGGCATAAAATCAGTGTCACTCTCTTCTCCCTCGGTTTCTACCTCTCCATTGTCAAGCAACAATATAGTTCTCTAATTTAGGCATTGAGTAGAAATATGTCCCCTGCCTTGACTCTTGAAGCATACAATATCCCGATTACGACTAAAAGAAGGTTGCTCATTTTTACCTTGTATCCCTTGGTTAGTCATCCCTTGATTCGGTTCCACCTTTTGTTTGATCACATTTGGTTTTTCTTCGCGCTTTGTAAAATTAGGTTTCCATGATGAACCGACATTAGAATTTCCTCGTTGACCTTCTCTCCTCTTAAGCTGCTTATCTATCTTGATAGCCATATGGACCAGTTCTTCTAAATCCAGATAATGTTGTCGTTCAACTAAGTCCACAATCTCCTAATTCAACCCTACTGTAAACCTAGCCTTCAACATTTCCATCTCCTTGTAGTTGTCATCCACACACCGACTTCCTTGCTTTAGAGTTTACAAACTATGAATTATCTACCGTTGATAGTATGTTGGTATGAACCTCTTTTTTATTATAATTTTCATTTCTACCCAAGTTGTAATCGGCTGCTCATCACACCTTCTTCGATTGGCTATCAATTGATCACACCATGTTAATGTATCCAGAAAACTCGGTAACTACCAGCTTAACTCTCTTAAAGTCTGAGTATTTATAACAATCAAATATCGGCTTCATCTTGGTCACCCATTCTAAATATGCCTCAGGGTCAACTGTACCTTGGAAAGATGGAATCTTTATCTTTATGGTGTCCAAGTTACCATCTTCCCTATTTTGACCTCCTCTTTCCCTAGCACCTCATTGCTTTTGATGGTTGAAATTAGAATCACAATCCTTCTGTTCACTAATCCCAACATCACCGTAAGTTTCTTCATTCCTAGCATCATTTTTGTTGTGCTCTCCTTTTCCTATGTGTTCTATGCGTGTTTTGAGACGTTTCTCCCCAGGTCTCACTTAACTGATCAAGACGTTTAATCATCCTTTCCCATTTTCTGCTCCAATATCTGTGTATGGCTTCTATCATAAGTTTCATATCAAAGGTTGTAGAAGAATGATCTTCACACGTTCCTTTATCCTTAATTTGAAGCTCGACATTTTCCCTGCAAAATAAGGGTTAGTAGAAAACAGTTTCCTCACCACTCTTACATGTTTCGCTCGAATCAATGATTTCACTCGTGTATGCACTCAATAATGGCTTTTACCCTCAATTAATCTCACTACTGAGCCTTTTTACCTCTAAATATTCTCTTTAATAGGTTCTTCTTGAATTCACATAACAAAATTCTTGTTTTTACTAATCAATTCAAAAGTAACTTATCACAAAACAAAATATAGAATGTAGGAATCCTCACAGTAGCATACAATCGACAAATTTTTGAAATGAAAGATTTTCTATATTTTTTTTACCCAACAATCTCAAATAGAAAATTAACGGATAAGTAACTTGCTAGAGGACTTAGCTTTGATACCAAATGATAGACTCCACGGCACACTTTTGTGAGGTGGTCGTCGCCCCGATCGTTTCTAGCAAAGTTGTAAGATGGATTGTTTGCAACACATTAACCCTTCGCCTATATGTAGACGGTAATCTTGGTACAATTACTCGTGTTTTGGAAATATGCGTTGAATGGATACCAACGACAACTTGACCCCCTCGCTTATATTGAAGCGTTAATCTCGGTATAATCGATGGTTGATGCAGTAGAAGACGCCACACATGCACAACTATAAATTGTTGTATGATAAGTAAAATTGAATCTCAAAGAATTAATTAAGAAAATATTTATAAATTCTTCAAAGAACCAAAAGTAGAGAATAATCTCATAAATAGAATAAATCTGATTAATATTGAATGATGAATAATTGAATTACATCCATGAGTCTTAAATAGCAATAATTGAAACCCTAGAAATCCTAAAAGGAATCAATAAGTGTTTTTGGAATCAAAATCTAATCTAACATCTTAGTTATAATAGAAATTTGATATTATATAGTAAATACTAAGTTTAGGAAACAAATTAATCCACGCTCAAAATATGTCAAAACGCGTCTGTCTCAAAAAACACGCCAACCAAATATGGGTTAATTCATCGGGGCGAATTTATTGGCCTGTGAAGTCCACTGGGGCAGATTGAGACAGAGAGCAACGGGCCGTGGAGGGATCAGAGCTCACTGGGGCGCATTCGGCCAGAGAGTTCTTCGCCGGGGCGGAGTCAACTAGGCTTGGAAATCCATCGGGGCAGATTTGCTTTTTTTTTCCAATTTTGAAATTTGCTTTCCAGGCTTGCATCAGATTGAACTGAAACGCATCCTTGGACCATATTGATGAACTTGGGATTCTCATCCTCCCTGGTATTTGCACCAGATCTGATCCACGACCTCCATTTGAGTCCAAGCTCATCATGTCCTCATCATATCTTGTATTCAATTATTTAGTTGTTGTAGTATTACTATGAGTAAATCTTGACATATTAACAATTTACAAATAAAATTATAATTAGTGAAAGATGACTAGATTAATTATTTACGTGTATTATTATAAATTAATATTTTTTAATAATAATTTAATTCTAATTCTTTTTTCGGTGCATTGTAACATTAATAATTGAAGGGAGAGATAGGTATTAAGTGGAGCTCACGTGTAATTCTATCTAATTTTATGTATTAATAAGTTTCACAACTGAAATTCAACTCAAATTTATTGTAGTACATATCAGCACTCTCAATAATTTGTCCATGTAATGTAGTTTTATAGTGTCCATATTCATATCTTTTGGATTTGACACTCATGAAAATATTTTGGTTTTAATGAATTTTATTTTGCTAATAAGAAGAAAAAAATTTAATAATTTGTTTATGAATTTTTAGATCTTATCAAGTGACAAGTTCAAAAGCTCGTAACTACCATAACTTCTCAGTCGGAAAGGATTTTTGAACCGATCAAGGAATTCTGATGAGAATCCCCCAAAGTATTGAGCTATTACGGCTAAAGAATTTGTAGATGAGTACTATGTAAGAAGATTTGATGGCATACCAGCCCGGTTACATTTAAAGCTTTAAACGTAACTTAATCATGCATCCATGCATCTCAAAATTTCACTCAATACAGCCCATTATGTTGTTATGCAGTGACTACAATTATGTAGTGCACATAGTATTAATTACTTGTGTTTATTTATTTTTTCGGAATAATTAATTGTGGCTGTACAAGTGTGATTCATATAATTATAGTATGGTGTTAAATTTGTTTTTTTTCCTCTCAATAATTAGTGCATGCTCCATCGATCTTGTATGTTATTGCATCTAGGATTTTAAATGTTCAGTTGCAATATTTTCAAAATATATTATATTGGGGCAAGTTAAAATACAATGATCTTGAATCACTTTAATTTGAAACTATAATGAGGGAAAAATAAATAAATTCAAAAGTGAGAAAACCTTTTTGCGAGACAAAAATAGTATTTAAAAATAAAAATAAAAGACTCCCTTTCTACTACCCTTTGGTTGTCGTCTGAACAATTGAAAAGTAACCTAGATTTCAGAAGAGAAAAAATGAAAATGAGAACCGATTACATTAGAATGAACTAGATTACAATCAAAGTAGTTATATATATATATATATATATATATATATATATATATATATATATATATATATATATATAATTTAAAAGTGTTCGAAAAGTCGGCCTAGTCGGCGACTAGATCGGGGTCTTTGCCTCAACGAGTCGACTAGGGCCTAGTCCTTTGATTTAGTCACTGGCCGACTTAGTCGGGCTCGAGTCGGCGATAAAGTCACCCAATCGAAAAAAGTCATCCAGTCGGAGTAAATCAAAAAATCGGAACAAGTCGTCAAAAATCGGAAGAAGTTGGAGAAAATCGAAAAAAATGGGAGCAGATGAGGTCCTTCTACCTAGAAGAAGTGGTAGAAATGTGCGAGAATTAGATGAAGACGAGTTTGTGTCGGAAGATGATGACAACGAAGAGGAAGATGAGGAATGAGTTTGAGTCTGATGGAGAGCAAGTCTTGGAGGGATATAGAGAAGAGGAGGAGGAGGAGTGATTGACTATTGATTTTGTGCTACTAATTAGTTTCATTTGATTATTTGGTTTTTAACTTAGAGCGTCGAATTATTTGATTTTATTTAGTTTCCATGTTTTTATTTGATAATTTGTGTTACTTATGTTATTTTACTTACTTAAAACTTATGAAGGAGGAAGGAGAATATATATTTAAAAATAAAAAATAAAAATCCGACTAGCTGATTAATCCCCGACTAATCTTTTAGTCTCTAGTTGGTAACCAACCGACTTGGAATCAACTAGCGACTTTTAGAACACTGAAATTTAACCTTCTGGTCATAATTGCTAGTTAATGTATAACCAAATTTTCTAACCTAATCACGGTTACAATAAGTAACCAGTCATAAGAATATAATATTATCAGAATATATATATACATCCAAAAAAAAGTTAATTTAAGAATATATGGCTCGCGTGCACATTGCAATGAAGATGTTTGCTGCTGAAGTACTGAACCTTCGTAGAGGTACTTAGGATGAAGTAGCCCTTCAAGAATTTTTTATATTGACAAAATGACAATCAAATTTAAGAAATTGATATTTTCACATGCTAAAAGAATATTTCTACATTAGTTTCTCTCATATAAAAATGAGACTTAGTCATTATTCATATGAAACGAATCATGTGGAAATATCAATTTTTTTATGTAAAAATATCAATTATCTCCAATTTAATGTGTTTTGTTTGTCTTGAAAAGTGACAACCTCATTAATTATCAACCACAGTCACATTAAAAACAATATAAGTATTTAATATATTTTATCAAAAAGCAAAGTGATTTTATTGCATAAAAGAATTAAATATAGAGTAATACTAGACACACAACTTATTTTACAACTATTTTATAATTTGCTGATGTGACATACTCCACCTCTGCATATTAATGAAAAAATTGCTTCAATTTAGTCTTCGACCCCACATAAAAGCTGAGGTGGAATATGCCACATCAGAAAATTATAAAATAGTTGTAGAATAAGTTGTGTATCTAGCATTTTTCTTTAATATATTTATTGGAGTAGGTATGCTTACTTATTTTTATTAGCAGACATCTCAATCAATTAATATCAAAATATAATAAGATAAATGCTGAGTCATTTTTCGTTAGTCTTAATACAACTTAGCTGTGACGCCCCCCAAATTCAGGTACTTGAAACCCCTAGTTAAAATAAATAAAGTTATTACATCAAAGTTCTACTAATCCCAGGTACGTAGACCTTTAAGTGCTTATTACATGATAGTTTAATATTAATTTACAAACATGAAAACTATCTATTACATCAAATTTCAGCTATTCCGTTGCTTTTCCTTTCCCCTTGTCTCTACTAGATCCTTCTACTTGAGTCCGCTCAGCTGAAAACATTTATAATAAAGAAAGTATGAGCATTCAATTGCTCAGCAAGTAATAGCATTCTTTAATGGCTTAACAATCAATAAATGTTTTCTTTGAAGCATGCCTTGACAGTGAATCAAAACTGTAAGCAAATAAATCTTGAATCATTCACATTTCTAGAATATCATAACAATATTGAATAACTGAGAGGTCATAAGACCATGAACATGCTTTTTCTTTTCTTGAAAAGGTTCAGCCAGAAATTTATCTGCGTACCGTGTTATCTTATGGGCACGAAGGGTGATCATCCCTTTATGCCCTGTATTGATCAATAAAAATATCCCATTTCAGGGTTTGTTCATTCTCAGTTTGAAATCCAAACTACAACAATATAGTTGGATAGCTTATAAATCATGGCACAATAATATTTCAAGACTTATTATAAAGAAATTGAAATATTTTACATATGTGTCTGGCCAGAAGGAATGGCTCAGATTTCTTTGTAATCTGCTCATGCATATTGAATTTCATTTGATATACATGAAAATACATCACCTAATCTTTTGAAGTTGATTGGAATAAAAAGGTTATTTAAACTTATATTTTTCATAAATAATGAAAGACAGTTCAAAATGTAGAGAACCTGTCCATATATGAATAATCTTAGAATACTTGCTCAATAAAGAGTAAGATTTAGATACTTGCCTTGTTCGTAGACTATTGATACAAATTCAGTGTAACTTGTGTGTTCTCACAGATCCTACACAAATATTTGCATTTACAAGCATATTAATTAGCCAAATAGCCAAGTCATATAGCTTTTATGTTCACATATCACATAATCACAATGATCATGTTTTTAGTTTATATTCCCATACTTGATGTGACACCCCCAAATCTGGGTACTTCAATTTTCACGGGATTTGGTGTTCACTATACAAACATCATAAGTCTATCTACCCATAATAAATGAAAACCAGAATGTAAATACATCAATCCCAGGTCATACTAACCTTAAATCTCAAATGCGGAAGCGTAAACAAATAATAAGTCTTACACAACTTTATCATAAGTCTGAAATGTAAATATATTAAATAAACAGCAAGTCTTCATCACTTGTTGACCTTGCCCTTGACTTTGCTAGTAGAAGGCTCATCAGACCTTTCGTTTTTAACTGCAATATTATTATTACTCAAGAGTGAGCACGATTTCCCACAAGTATAATAACATAACAACAATATAATAACATGCGAGTGAATCAAAGAGTTCTGAAATAAGGAAACTCAGCTTTTGAATCAAGAGTTTATAACAAGAAACAAAAGAACTTCTGAGGGTCATAAGACCTTGAACTATGTCTCAGGTCATTTAAGTGTTTATACTTGAAACCTTTAACAGTCATAAGAGTATAGACTCTACTTCTCCTACTCAGGGGGATCAACCCTTAGTACCATACTATGCACAATATCTTAACGCTAAAATATCATTAATCCCTTATAACAGGGACGTTGTTCATCTTAGTTTGACATTAGAGTTTACACCAAAGGAAGTTTTGTTTGGATAAGCTCAACAGTGGTTCTGGAATTTAGAACGTTCATCAACTATGGACTAGTCGAGTCAATAAGGGTTCGCTACTCTTACAAGGTTCAACAATAAATGATATTCAATTTGAATAATAAAACTCAAGAGGTATACAATCGAATAAGTATTGTATAACGGAAATCATGCTTTAAAAGAATGATAACATCTAATACGAAATCTTGAATTTGAACAATTAATAACAAGAACTTACTCAACATAGAATATAAGTCTAGGACTTGCTCAATTGAAGAATTTAGAATTTAAAGAACTTATTTCATAAAAGTAAAGTTTTGAGTAAGGAAACTTGTTCAATGTAAAGAGGTAATGTTTAGAAACTTGCCTCGTTCGTATGATAACTGATTACTACCCACGTTCACCACAAGTCCTACACATACCATATGCATTCACAACATTCATTAGTTACATTCATATTAACCTTACAGGTTTAGTTCCTTCTTTTAGTACAACTTGTCAACTTAGTTTAAGTTCTGCTAATTACCTAGCCTGAAGTCTCACATTTTAAGTTTGATCATCAATATATCTTCTCATTGACATAACGTTTAGCCCTTATACAACTTATCAATTTACCACACCATTTCATCACATGTAAGTTAACAATCTGATATGACATCTTATTACATGTCCAACACATTATTATGTTCATTAAACTAGGTTGGATCGACATGTAATGTGAATTTATACCACACACAAAAGCTGAAATCGTCTAATCTCGCCACCACTTCCGGGGGGTTTTTATATAGAAAGAGGCCTTCCGGGGAGGGATGCTCACGTATGGCGGAGAATATAAGATGGTGACACCACACGAAGTGAGTCTCCTGTGTTTAGTTTCGCGTTTCATGATTGCCTTGTTCATCGGACCCCAAATTCGTGAATTATGCATGAAATCAGTAAATTTAACAAATCCAGAAGATATAGACTTCACATAATTGTTACCAAGCATGCATACATCGATTTTAAATAATAAAACAACCATATTCATCAGATTTAACCCCTTTAATTTCATGTTCTTACTAAAAACTTCATTTTAGACATTCTTAGCGAATCATCACACCACTGATTCGTTTCTTGACCAAATTAGTTCATATAACATGCATTTTTTTCGTATTTAAACATATTAACACAATCAATCGTCAATTTACAGATTACAACATGGATTGAACACAAATTTTGGTTCTAAAATCAGCCATTTTGTACTTTTATAACAAAACTCAAACTTCTTTTGTAAAAAATAGTTTCATGAATCAATTCATACCAAAAATCATTTTCAATCCTCATATAGCATATTATATCTATCTAACAACATAAACATCCATTATTCTAACAAATCATCAAACAAAGCTCATATTTTGACTTCAAAATCATATATTGTTACTATAAACTTAAAAAAAAAACCCTTTTAACCAAAGTTCATGGATTAATTCACCCAAAATCGTTTATAAACATCATATATTAGATTATTCATGAATATAAACAATTTATAACAACTTTTCAGCAATTACTCATAAGAATTCCAATTATAGAAAACTAAAAATATATTTTCATGAAAAACTCAAGAACATAGAAAACAAGGATTATGAATTGAGTTCTCACCCCTTAATTTTTTTTTTAGATGATAGGAATTCCTCCTATGATTCTCCAAGTCTTCTTCCCTAACTCAATTCTCTCAAACTCTCTCTTTTCTCTTAATTTGTAATTCCATTCTCAGACTTAACCAAATGAACTGATATAAGCATGTTATACGTAATACGTAATAACTGATATAACATGGGTGTCAGTTAATGCCATTACGCAATTAACTACTCCCACATTCATAAGGCCATGTTTGGCTAGCCTTTAAAAGGCTCTTTCTCCATTTATTTAAATTAACTTGTTTATTATATAGCTTATTCGTCACACTTTAATAAATCAAATAATATTATTTAAATTCAATTAAATTAAAGACGATATTACCCATTAAGTCACATCATCACAGAACTAAAATTCTCATTTATTAAATATAGCACATAATTTATATTCTCAATAAATCTCTAATTAATTAGAACAACATTAAAATTATTAAACAACTCATTTAATTTAATACTTCCAAATAAATTATAACTTTGCACTATAAAATTATTCTTCATCAATTTAATCAATGTAGCACATTTAATTAAATTAATCTACCACAATTCCATCAAATATTTATTCAACTTGACAAATAAATCAATAAAATATTTATTTAATTCAATAAATATTTAATAATATTTACAAAAGTCTCGATCGTCACACTTGAAATATTTTTATACATTTTTCAAATATCTCATCCATGTTTTTAGAATAATCATTTCTTTCTTTTATAGGGTTTGACATAATCCCAGTTCTTAACCCTTATATGATTTTAGTTCGTATTCCTTTTCTTCTTTCTTGCTATAGATATACTTTGTAATCTTCGTAACCTAGCTAGGTATTCAGGGTGAATACGTAAGGTATTTCATGAATTGAGTATGATCGTATATCATAGGGTAGAACTTTAGTTTTCATTCTGCTTGGTAACTCATATTGACCAACTTTTCACTTAAACTTATTTCATTTCTAAGTTATGCCAAGATAGCTTTCTTGTAGTATTAATAACTCTTTATGGTACTAATAACTCCAACTTGGCTTAGTAGTTCCAAATTAAAAGTTGAATTATGCCAACCGCTATCAAATAGATTACAACCCATTTTTAGTGAATTACATGTTTTGGGTGTAACTAAAACTTGTTTTCATGTCTTGAAAGTACTTTTCCTTTGTCCAATTAACTTTCAATATACTAATGCATTAACTGTTCTTGTTTTCCTTTATATAATTAAAACAGCCCTCTGAGGCTTACTTAAACTCAATTTGGTTTAATAATCCCAGTATAAGATACTCATTCATACTAGCTCTATTTCAGAGTTTGCTAACTCATTTGTACAACATTTGAATATCTTGAAGATTTATTCATATCAACTAGTATGCTAAGGCTAACATGTTTTAACATTATACCAAAACTGTCCCTTTCTATGATCTTTTATGCTTTGGGATATTCACAACTTGGTTGAGTAATTTATAGTTCTCATAACACTTTGTAGCTTTATTTTTTTTTTTGTATACAAAAGTGTTAAATACTCTTGTTTTTCTGTTATAGCCAAAATAGTCTCCTTGTTGATCAAGTGTGTCTAGCTACCCTCTTTGTTGCACTAACAGTTTCCTAGCATTGCCTATTTTGGCTTAACAGCTTTCATAACTAGCCATGCCGGCAACCAAGCTTGGCTTGGCCCCATGATCGGCTTGACCAAGCTTGGTGTGGCCTCACGTGGCCCCGCGACCCCAAACACAACTTATCAGCCCCAACAACCCCTTAATAGGCTTTAATGGTTCAACTTAGTTTAATAATTTCATGTTTGCTATTTATTTATTTTTAAGCTATTAAACTAAATTTGGAAGCAGGTTCCGCAGTGCTACAGTAGCAACTTCTTGTTGCTGATTTTAGCTCACTGCTATTGCTAATGACAGCAGCTCCTGTCCTTGTTTTGAGGAATTTATTTTACTAATTTAGTGTGAAGTTTTGACATGCTACTCGTGATACAACCCTTGATATTCTTACCTACCAGCTAGGCTAAAAGAAAAGCTTGCTAATGCCAATCAAGGCCACTGCTTCTGCTACTGCGACACACTTCCTGCTGCTGTTTGCAGCGAAATGCTGCTACCAATGGGCAGTAGCTGTGCTCCTCATCTCATGCCATTTTTGGCTTCGATTTAGGTAGCTTATTTACGACTTATTTTAATTTCTGATGATATACCCACCTTCTAAGTTAACCCACAAATCACAGTCATTGTAGTACATTTATAAACCGGGCTCGCGACCGACTGACTGTCGGGCTCTGCAGTGCAACGCGGCACATCGCTGGGGGCGCTGGCTACTACTGCCTCGACAGTCTCTTTTTCCAATCTCAGCCCTCCCCTTTTCAATACCCTGTAACCTTTGATACCTATATTCGTTTAGGCCCAAATTTGGAAATGGTGAAGGTACCATATTAGGTTATCTAGAAACATATTAGACTTAATCTTTTAAGTTCCTTTAACTGTCCAATTGGGACTCGTGGAGGCTCCTCCTCGATCTCAGGCTTCAAAGCTCTTGTTGCTCAAATAATGCTTTCTTCCTCTTCCTTCTTTATTTGAGAATCTCGTCGTCGGAAATCCTCGAAAAAACTTTGCATATGATATGGGAAGCCACACCCTAGGGGACCGAACCCTAAGGGGGCCTTTTTTTGATTTTTTTTCCTATTCATTTCAACATTTCCTGGTCGGTTTTCATCTCTTTCTCATAATTTTTGGTCCTTTAAGAAGCTCTTCTTGTCATAGAGATTATAAGGCTAATTATTGGAGCTTCACAAGATTTTAGCTTATTTCTGTAGTCTGGACTTATTGCTTTGTCATTACAACGATCAAATCCCTTCTAGCATGCCAATCGAGAAAATGAGATAGTGTGCGCCCTATGGGGGCCGAACCCTTGGGTTTTTCTCTTTTTGCTCATTTAATGTTTCGTTCATTAATTGCGATCTTGTTCATTCATTTTTCGTCTTTTCTGTCATTCATTTAATTATAGTGTGAACTTTAATTTGTGTAATTAATTCATGTGAATCTTAATTTGCTCTTGGAGCCACATACTTATTGTACGTACTAACATGTGTAATTCTATGTATGTGCACACCTAGAGGGTAGGTGGTTAAGCTAAAAGTGATAAACGGTGAAAACTTTTTGGAATTTTACTTTACGGTATAATTCGAGAATACCTACGCTGTCTGCGCTTTAGCTTATGTTCTTCGTTTACGATTATCGATAGCTACACTTTCTGCACTTTGAGTGTGCGGATAGTGGCGTGAATAACAAAAAAAGCGCGAACGTGAATGACGATTAAAGAGAGAAAGCGAAAAAATCACACCAAGATTTTTACGTGGTTCAAATTTCTATCCTCTAATCTAGTGGCCTAATCCACGTCCAATCCCAACTAGGATTGGAGACTCTTTTATTAAACTTATTATTCAATTAAATACATAAAAGAACTCCCTGTTACAAAGAAGCTTCAATTCTGATGATGGACACCAATGCCCCATTTGCACCTCTGCAACTTGTACACCTCTGCACTTGTTCTCACCTCTGAGACCTTTGAAGCCTTCTATGAACAAACTAACTAACACAGAAAATCTCAAGCAAAAACTATGCTTACTTTCGGTTTACAAGGAATGAAATTTCCAGCACTAACGAATATAATAGATAAGAATGTATGGCTGGAATAAAATAATTGATAAGCTCTGAAATAATCTCTCAATTTGATTGCCCGTTCTCTGTTGCCTATTGTTTAGCCGAAGAGAAGGAGTATATATAACGAGAATGTGCAACGGCTATAAAATCTGTTAGCTAAGACATCTCTGTCCCGTTGACAACCAACCATGATCTCAGCAGCTTTGATTCACAAGCAGATATGCGCCAACTATTAAGTTTTGAAGAGCTGAAATCAAGGAGTGAAACTCTACCCACAATCAACTATGTTAAACCGGAACAAAAGGAGATAAAATAAAGATAATACTCAAAAGCTTCAGTAAGTAGGACTCCTTTTTAAAATAGACTACTAAATAATGTGGGCTCCACTAAGCAGGATAACATCCTTAATTAAATTATCACCCACGAGATACACTGATGAAACAGAGGAGCCAATTTGGGCTAGCAACAAATCTTCCTTGATAATATCAGTTATTATAAATACCAACAACATACCTTAATAAACTCTAATCCCAAAACTTCCTTGATATCCTCCAAAACAAATAGATCATGCAATAACCATAACTTATGCATATCAATTATAATATTATAACCCATTTATAATCCATGCATATTAATTATAATATTATAAACCTTTTATAAACCATAATCCATGCATATTTAATAATATAATAACAAATTATGAACCATGCACATGTCTAATATACTTAAATTAGTCATCATTCAAAATATCATAAAATCAAAAACCAACAACATGGATCAAACATGTTTATTTGTATAAAATGCATTTTTCATCTCATAGTGCTAAAAATTAACAAGGCTAGACGGTCACTTAATGTGTACTTAGCGGATTAATAAATGAATCAGGTGGTGGCACAATATTTTCAAAAACACCAAATATAGATGGACCACCAAGTCCCGACATGAATCTCTCTTTATGCTAGTGCACATGATACACTAAAGCTCTACATTGTTTTTTAATACAGTGGCTGCAGTATTCTAGAGTTTAAGCAATGCATTTTCTTATCATTTTTTCACCCAACTTTAAGAATTTAAAAATGTGACTTCAAAATTAATCATATATTTTAAAACGAAAGGTAATATAATTATTTAATACAGTGGCACATGTTTGCTGACTGAAGTACTGAACATTCGTAGAGGTACTTGGGATGAAGTAGCCCTTCAAGAATTTTTTTATATCGACAAAATGACAATCAAATTAAATTAGCAAAAATAAAATAAAAATCCAATTCAATATGCTTTGTTTGTCTTGAAGTGATGACAACCTCACTACCAACCAGTCACATTAAAAATAATATAATTATTTAATATATATTTTTGTCAAAAAGCAAAGTGATTTTATTGCATAAAAGAAATTAATATATTTATTGGAGTAGGTATGTTTATTTAATTTTATTAGCAGACATCTAATCAATCAATCAACATTAAAATATAACAAAATAAATACCGATTTATTTTCGTTAGTCTCGATTCAACTCATGGTCTAAAGAAGAATTTTTTTGGGTGACTCAGCAGTTCAAAAGTTTTTTAATTTTTCTATTTTTATGTGTCATATAAATATTTACAATAATTTCTCAAATTCATAAATCAATTGCATTGTATCCATTTTTTCTTAGTCTTATTCATATTAAAATGACATTATAATGACTATATTTAAAATTATTATTATTATTATAATTACAAATATTGTCGCTCATAAATTATTTCAAAACTTACCCGTACTATGCACGTTATTAAGTTTGTGATGCTAAAACTTAATTGATTGACACCAGTCATATTAATTAGTTTTTGATTTCACTAATTAATTTATAGCTTTCATATTTTTATTACTTCTTGGCATTTCAACGTTTAAAAGAAGAAAAGTACTTATTGTACTAACATGGATCAAACATGTTTATTTGTATAAAATGCACTTTTCATCTCATAGTGCTAAAAATTAATAAGACTAGACGGTCACTTAATGTGGTACTTAGCGGATTATTAAATGAATCTGGTGGTGGCACATCATTTTCAAAAACAACATATACAGATGGACAACCAAGTCATGACATGAATCTCTGTTTATGCTAGTGCACATGATACACTAAAGCTCTTCATTGTTTTTTAATACAGTGGCTGCAGTCTTCTAGAGTTTAAGCAAGGCATTTTCTTATCATTTTTCACCCAACTTTAACTTATGTACTTTGAATTTGAAAAAATCTCAAACCGATTATAAATTAACAGGCTCCTCTTGTGCTGCTACCTACCCTACCTTTCATTTGCATATCAACCCATTTATATCTTAAAGTTTTCCTAAGAACTATAGGAACTATATATTTTCCTTGCAAAAGATGACAATAGTTACCAATGGCACAAATAATATTCAGGCTGCAACTGAACAGAACTACGACCGCCTTAGTGAATTAAAAGCTTTCGATGAGAGCAAAGCCGGTGTTAAAGGACTCGTCGATGCTGGAATCACCAAGGTTCCTCGTATGTTCTTTCGAACACCACAAAATTATGACAACTTTAATCATGATTCCAACATTACTAAATTTAGTATTCCAATAATAGACCTTATTGGCATTGATAAAGATCCTATTCTGTACAAGGAGACTGTTGATAAAGTCCGTGATGCATCGGGGACATGGGGTTTCTTTCAAGTGCTTAATCATGGAATTCCAGTTAGGGTTATGGAGGAGATGAAGGATGGGGTACGTAGGTTTTTTGAGCAAGATACGGAGGTAAAGAAGCAGTGGTATACGCGAGACAGCACGAAAGCTGCGGTGTACAATAGCAATTTTGATCTATATAGGGCACCAGCAGCAACTGGAGGGATTCAATCTATTGCACTATGGCTCCTAACCCTCCAAGTCCAGAGGAGTTTCCTCCTGTGTGCAGGTATATTTTTAATTTTCCACTTCCAAAAATATGACTGGTTATGGCAGTCACGTAATTTTAGAGAAGTATTGACTATAATAACTTTTGTATTCTGCAACCCATATCTGGAAACAAGAATAAAAACCTTAACTAGATACCAAACAAAAAATCAAAGCATACAATTAAAAAGTAAATTGAGAGGAAAATCATTCTCAAAATGAATTGCAATTGATTTTCCCGAAAGAACGGTACAAAAGTTTCTTTATTGAGGAATGTGTTTACTAATCAAATGCCTAATTCTTACCCAATCAAATTTATGCACTCTTTAATTATGTAAGATTTTAAATTGAAGATAAAAATGATGATTACTAATTAAACAAAGCTAATGGGATGAATTTACTCTCAATAAGGTGATTGAATCAATTACAATTCAAAGTTCCAGCCATGGCCAAAAAATAGAGAAGTGTTTCTAAACTGCATGTGACTTGAACGGTAATGAAGCCCTGTGGGTAATCAACTTAATTTGAAGGGTTTTGGATGGTTTTAGGAGGAGTTTCATCACATTTTTTGGGTCACAAAATTAGATCCCAACCTGTTTTGTGCTTGTTGGGTTCTTTAATCTTCTCGCCACGAGTTCATTCCGCTTTCTCCGAGGTACAACAGCTGCTCGATCACTGGTTGTTTAAGGTTCTTCCCCGCATATTAATTAAATTAGTTATTTTTATTTTGATTTCTGGTATGTAGTTATTACTTTATCATTAATTGATTTTGATTTGTTTTTAATTTATATGAACTGTTGGGTAGATGCCTTAAAACAGAACAGAGCAGCTCGTTTTAGAGAGAAACATAAAAAAAACTACAAATTCAATAAAATAAACCGTAAGTCTACTATCACATAAAATAAAATACATATATCATTTCGCATCTGTTTCACATCGTATTTTGATAAATTTCGCGTGCGAGAAGCAAGTCACGTGAACCACATGCATAGCAAGTCATGTGGACCACATGCATATGCATGTTAGTGTATATGGGCGGTATGTGATCGATTTTATGTGATAGTAGACTTAATTATTTTAAAATAAAAGGAGTCGTATTCCTCATTTCTCTTTTCTTTGATCATTATATGATTTTCAATGATTATGTTATGATGGAGGAAGACAATCTTAATTAATAGGTAACGATGAATTTGTTGATTGAATTTTTAATTAGGACGAAAGAGATGGGAAGACACTCATGGTTATGATTAGGGTTACAATTAGAGTTCGAGTTTAAATTTCTTAAATATTATTTAATGAATATTTATAATGATTTACCTATTTTACCTTTGAAAAATTGGAGTGCCCGGTGCTGTCAACTACTTTTGACTAGACTTGGCAAAAAGTGGATTTGGGTTGCTTATGAATTATAAAATATGGTTATAATTTCGTTAAAAATTAAAATCATATATTACCTATTTTTAATATGAGTTATGTGCGTTAAAATCAAATAGTTATAATTAAATTGTGGGCAAGAAAATGGTGTCTTGCTAGTTAGGGTTTCGTGTTGGTTGAGGATCGAAAGAGAGAAATTCACGAAAGAGCACGTAATTGGTTGATTGATTGAAGAGGGGAGAAGAACATGTGGTCGATTACTCCAATGACACGTAGCAGAACTCTTAGAATTCGGAAACCGTGTTAGGGTAACAGGGATTCCAAGAGCCTTCTTGAGTGCTTCGAGTTAAGAGAATATCCAAGCATTTAGTGCTTTTAGATGGAATGTCCAAGTCTTAAGTCACCAAAAGCCTCCCCTCCCTCCTTCATGCAATGAAAGGGGTATTTATAGAGTCTCCTGAAATTAGGTAGTCACGTGTCAGACACATGTTTTCAGAAAAAATCCAGAAATACCTTTTAGTCATTAGAATATTGTCCATATCGCTCTGTCCTTCTAACCACCAATCCAAGCCCTCAATCAATTCTCAAAACGAGCCGCCTTCACGAGCCTTTTGTCTCGGGACACGTGGAGGCTTCTCTCGAGTCTAACACTTTTATTTCTGACTTCTCCGTCTTAATTTAATTAGGTTATGCGAACCCTAATTTGAACATTTAATGATGTCGTGGAACCCTAATTGTGTATTTATTTAATTAGGTCATGTGAATCCTAATTTGCACTTGGACCCACACAAATAAAATAAATTACTTAATATATTAATTTTTTATATTTATTTAATTAACTTCTCTATTTATTTTGTTTTATACATATTCTCTCACTAAAATATTTATACACTCATTTTTTACTCTCTAAAATTTTTACTCTCTCTCTCTCAAACTGTTTTACTCTCTAAAACTTTAGGGGGCCAATTTTAAGAGCAAATTCAAAAAATTAAAGTTAATTGTCTTCTTTTTCTTTTGAAAATTTAAAATGTGTTAGAAGAAGCAATGAGGGAGATCAGAGTGAATTAGACTAGTTATATGAAATATTACATGTTTTCAGATTTTACATGCTGTGTATATATACATACGTAAGGTTGAATTATTAAGCGACATTTTTATACTTTTTCAGCAACACTAAGGGCTTTCAGTGATATTTATTGTTCTGAGAACATAACTATTGCTCTAGTATTATTAACGGCCTAATATTAAAGATAATACCTATTGTTATTATCTTGATTGAAATAATCTGATTATTGTAATTGCCATATATTATAAACCCTGCAGAGACATTTTAATGGAGTACTCCAAGCACGTAACAAAGTTAGGCCTTTCTTTGTTAGAATTGTTATCGGAGGCTCTTGGTCTTAACAGAGATTTCCTCAAAGGCATTGATTGTGCCGAGGGGCATGCCATTATCTGCCATTATTATCCTCCATGCCCGCAGCCAGAATTAACTGTCGGCACTACCAAGCATTCCGACAATAACTTCATCACTGTCCTTTTGCAAGACCTTATAGGTGGCCTCCAAATTCTTCATCAGGACCAGTGGGTTGATGTACCTCCTTTGCCAGGAGCTCTTGTGGTCAATATTGGAGATCTTTTGCAGGTAAAGTCTCTAATTCCCTTCCTATATTTTCATAGTTCACTTAAAATATATGCAAAACTTTTTGTTTGTGACTGTGTCGTTTTCGTCCTTAAGTTTGACTAAATAAATATTATTCCTCACTTAAAACATAAATATTATTACAAAATCGTACCTTTTAAGCCTTAATTAGCAGTGCAAACATATCTTTTGCACCTACTTATTGTACCACCAGATAACAATTTTGCTATATTGTAAAATCAGATACTATATCTTTACAAAGTGATAAACTCTGGGTACTGTTTTACATTTTAGTCGTCTTCCATGGTATGATCAAATATTTTATTTGTTTAGGTATTTATTAAATTTAGTTTTGTATTTTTGTTTTTTGAAATTTTAGCTTATTTCAAATGACAAATTTATAAGCGTAGAACATAGAGTAGCAGCAAACAATGTTGGTCCAAGAGTATCAGTGGCAGGCTTCTTTAGCACAGGATTGTACCAATCCTCAAAACTGTACGAACCCATCAAGGAGTTGTTATCGGAGGAATGTCCCCCCAAGTATAGGGCAACAACAGTGAAAGAATTGGTGCAACACTTCCGCGATAAAGGCCTTGATGGGACTCCTACCCTGTTGCACTTCAAGATCTAACTTGGAAATGCCATTCTATCTATGTATTACGTGTAATATTTCTGAACTTGCATGACTGAATCCTGTTGTTTTCTGTTCTGTCTTTCGGGTTCTATGTTTATGGCCTCAATATCGATTCTGAATTCTCAATAAAGCTATTATTAGACTCCTTGGCAAAACATAATTAATTCCACTTTGTATAAATGACGAAGGCTGCATGTATGAGCTTACTCGGTGACTGTTTGCATACGCTTCAAATGTTGGAGAAAAGATGCTAATGTACATGGGGATCGAAATGGAGGAAATTTATTAGGATAAGAAGATTGTTCTCTTTAACATATATATATAATATAGGGAATTGATATTTCCACAAATAAAAGTGATAGTTCCACAAGTTCGCTCTAATGAATAGGATCGGGCAGGTTAGTGTCTCCCGATGAGGACTTTCCACAAACATGCATGCTTAGTTCAACAAAAGAAATTAAAGAAGCTAGCGCGCTTTAATGTTGTTTCTTCTTAGCACCGCAATGATGCTTGTGAGTTTAGTCGATTCTTTGGTCAAATCCTCAACTACTAACTGAGTAAGCTTATCATACACTTGCTCAACAACTTCCTCTCCAAAATGGTACGAAATCATTGATTCCGATACGCACCTGATATTATAAGAAATCTTTTCGCCCTTAGCCTGTATATCATTCTCGTTCTCATCCGAAGCATCAACTGTTAAAGACTTTAGGAGCTCAATTGTGAACGATCCTTCACTTTCCACTACATCTTGGATTTCCTCAATTGTCGGTGTGTAGTAGGGCACATCGAAGGAGTCTAGTTTCTCTTCGTCAACCAAGCCCTATGAAAAAAATAAAATTCATTTTAACTCAACTACCGATCGAGCCTTTAACCTAAATTAATTAAGATAGACTCAAATTGAAATATTTTTACCTGTGAAACCATTGCAGCTATGGCATCAGCTAGTAATTCCCACTGGTAGCAGCTTTCCTTACTTGTGGGATCCGAGGACGGCCTACCTTGAAGCGTCAACATTAGATGTCCATCTTGTACCATCTCTTTCGCACGACATTCAAGAAAGAAGGTGAAGTCGTGCTTGAATTGAGCAAGGTAAACTTCTCTTACAACTAGAGGACTTGTTTTGGATATGTAAATTTTCCCCTTGTTCAATGGCATGCCATCTTTGCTTCCGAGTCCTACTGGTGCCTTATTATTTATCATTCAGCACGTAAATTTTTATCAGTAATTGATACTAATCATGTCTCCAATGTTCCAGAATAATAGTCTTATTTACCAATTCTTGTTTTTTTGTTTCAAATTAAAATAGAGTACTCTTCTATATTTCCTTTGATGGTAGTATAGAATGACTTAATGTTGATCAGTTTATTACTATAGTTTCATTATCTTAGGGTTAAACATGGAACATAAATATATACTTGAAATTTGAAATTGCAAATTAGAGTAGTAGCAAAACTAAAATGCAAATCAATCCCCTCAATTTATTCACTTGTGACGTTTTCAGATATAAGTTTGGGTATTAGTTAAAAGTTAAAACCCTCCATAGAGGTACAATTAGTGTGAAATCGTTCATTTTTGCGTTACTAATTATAACTTAAAGAAACAATAATATATATGCACTAATAATTGTATCTTACTTAGAGAGAAATTTGCTAATTAGTTACTTAAAGGTCTTAATTAAGGATAAAAACATCACTTGATCGAACACATATATAATTAAGGGGCAATTATGCATTCTAGCTAGTAGCAAGTAATAACAATAAAATTGACTGAGATATTAATTAGTGTACAAACCTGAGAGAGAAAATGAAGACTGTAGGAAGCATGAACAAGATGCAAACTCTCTCGAGGAAAAAGTCGGCCATAGAAAGAACCAGGAGTTCCCATAACAAAGCACAAAGAAGCCTCATTTTGAGTACAAATAGTAGACACTCTTTTAAAGAGGGAATTAAAATCATTCCCCGGAAGATCGTTCAAGTAAAACTGAAGTTCCGGCACTGAGCAATTTAGTTCTTTGCATTTCTTCTCCACGCCCATTTTGACAGTTGAAATCACTGATACTGTGGTTGGGCCCCCGGAACAGCCTAAGTCGGCTACGTTTATCACTTTTTGAAGATGAAAGTCTTTCAAGAATAGGGATTGTACTGTATTTTCTAGCACAGGTTTACTCAAAGAAGCTGTCTTTTGCTGCATATGCATATATATACATGAGAAACTAAGACAAATTAAGTAATTCTTCCAAGAAAAAAATTGAAGTTGAATTTTTTTTAAATTCAAAATTGATAAGATTCATCACGTAAAAAACAATAAATATTATAATTAGTAGAATTTTTTGGATAGTTTACATTACTAATCGTTAGTGATTAAAATTAAATGAATGTGTCAATTTTGAGTTTGAAAATATTTTAAGTTGATTTCAAAAGGCAATAATTATCTTATTTTTTTGAAACTGAGGGAGTATTAATTTAGATTTCTAATTTCCAAAACTGGCAGGAAAAAATTGGCAACCAAATAGTGATAAATCTTGATGAAATTAATACTCTATCTGTTGCAAAATTAATTAGAGATATAATTTGATTTTTGATGTCAAACGAGAAATTAGTGTTAAATTTTAAAATTGATATCGATTCATAGAAGTTTAGAATGAAATAAATTTTTTAATTAATAATTTTTATTATATATTATACAATTATAATAAGTGTATCCACTAAAACTAAATAAATTGATAACTTCAATTTAAAATTTAATATATCGTGATTTGATCTCAAAAACAAATGGTGCATGGAACTAGGACATACCGCAAGTTTGGAATTTTGAGCATAACTAGCATCTCCTTCCCCTCCATTCATAAAAAGCGCTAAATTCATGTCCATCTTCCCGTGTGTGAGAGAGAGTGTGTGTGAGACAGAGAGAGAGTTTGTGTTTGGTGAGTCTGTAATTATTTAGGCATGGTAGAACTGCATTTTATAGTGGCATCATCACTTGTACTTCCTGCTACGTTCCTTTTTAGTGTCGTTTTAAAGACTAGGGCAAATATTATTTTTGAGTCATGGATTACCACATACAAAATATCAATATAATATTTTAAATTTATTAGAAAGATGAGAGAGAAAATAAGAAATATTATCTCGGTGGCATAAATCTAGTCGGAAAGATGAAATGCAAAACAAATATGTATTTAATGTTTAGGAAAATTAGAGAAAATTAATTGCATTTAGATTTTAAGGACTTGGGAGAAATTTATATATATTTTGTAGTGCCAAAGTTTAAATAAGGGAAAAAAACTCTTCATAAAAAGGACTCTAGGTAGTAATTAATATGAAAACAAATCCTTGGTACTTTTGAGACATTTTTCTTGACTACTATATCAAATGGAAGATTTTGGGTGATGGGGAGGGGTCAGTTAGTTGTATCCGTTCACAATTTGCAATTTTGCATGGTTGCTTTGAATGACTAATTCGACTATTCAGCGCAGAGGATAATTGTAAGTTCTGAAGGACTTTAATTTGATTGAGACCGAAGAATATAATTTTCTAATTAAACTGAATATCCAAATTGATGTTTGTCTAAAAAATAATTTAATTAATTTAGAGAATTAATATTTTCAGAAGAAAATTGAAAGATTACTCATCTGGATAGTTTCGTGGTTTATGAACAATATCAGAGTCCTTCCTTTTTCGTGGTTTATGAACAATACCTTAGCAATCATTTGTCTCCCTGCCCTGCTATCCTTTGTGTCTCTACCTTACCCAACCACCTCAATCTAATTCCCACATGTTATTAGACTACGGGGTGTTTGATAAAACTGAACGAAATAGTTCTGAATATTTAAATAATTTAAATAGAGCTGAATAGTTGAATACTGAATAAAAAAAATTATTTAATAATTGACATGTTTGAAACATCTGAATAACAGATTTTTATTATTTTACCCCTCTGAAAAAATTCAAAATTGTTATAACTTTATTTAATATTACTTAATATAATAATTTATATTGAAAAAAATATTAAATATAAAATACTTCATTCAACAGTTATTCAGCCAAAAAAAGTACACTTGATCATTCGGTTTAAAAATCTGACCGATTCAGCCATTCAGATAATTTTTATTCAAAAAAACACACTGAATGACTAATCAATTCAGCCATTTAATTATTTAACTCTAAATAAACACTTCCCATACGTGTCCTTTCCCGGATGGTCCCCTTACTTCCTCTCCTTAGGCCGGGTCCCTTTTTGGCATTGCCTTAAAATTTAGATAAGGATACAAGATCCCCTTACCTTTCATTAAGAAATTTGTCAATATCCTCCCTCTGGGCTCTGGATGTCTTACGTCTCAATAAACCCACAAGTATGTAAACTTAGGGGACAAATTTGGAGGTTACTACTGTGGCTGGGGAAAGGACAATTGTCATTATTTCATACGTCAACATTCAACCCGTCTTTCTTCCCTTTGAAATCTTCAGGTAGGACTGAACAAGTAATCAAATTAGAACCAAAATCGCACTAAAAATCGTAGGAATCGCACCAATTAAAACCGCACCAACGGTTCTGGTGTATGTGACGGTTTTAGGTGGGTTGAATAACCAAATTTACGGTTTCGATTTGGTTACTAGCCAAAACCGCACGCATAAAACCAAAACCGCACCATGTGTGTGTATGTATGTATTATCTCTAGTAAATTATAAAATTACTTTTCATTTGAACACGCTCAGAGAAAACCCCAGTCTTGCATTGTCATTTTTTCACCAATTGAAAGAAAATTGTTAGAGGTTATAGAGTCAAAAATTAAGCAATTGAGTTTTGAAATTTTGAATTTGTTTGATGCGTTATTAGAGGGGCTTATAGCTGAGGGGCCAAATTCGTTGGTTCGAGCACTTGATGCATTGGTTAAGGTCAATGATATAATAGTAATAGTCTAATAGATTATTTTTTAAATTAGGTATAGTTAGGATTATATTCTACAAGTCTTCCCTGCAATATATAAGATAGAATTTTATTCTATCTCTAGTATATACTTTTAATTTTTGAAAACTAGATAAACATTTGTTATTGAATATATGGTCTCCGTTGTTTTATATAGTGTATGTTTTAGTTTTAAAGCATCATTCCTTTATTATAAACTAAAACTATTTGACGTGTCTCACTGTTCTATGATTTGATGGTGAATTTGACATATTTGGTAGAAGGAACTTTGGTTCTATGCTTGATATAATTCTCATTGCCGACTCTCTCACTAAGTTAATTGCTCGATGTAAGTTCTATGTTAAATTTTATTGAAGTCTTCTTTTGTTGTTGTTTCAATTGGTTTTGGGCAAAGCACACCAATTAAAATCGCATCATTACACTTTAAAAAACACATCGCACCAATCACATGCGGTTTCGTGTGCGGTTTTGAATTTTTCAAACCGCACCTAAGTGGTTTCAGGTGCGGTTTGAAGTCCAAACCGCTCCATGCTCACCCCTGCCTTCAGATGTGCCTTTAAAATTAGAATTCTTATTTAGAGTGATGAAACATTTAATTCAAAATTAATTAAATATTCAAATAATTTGTCCATCATAATAAATATTCGAGGGTTCAACACCCTTTGGAAGTTTCGACAATTAACAATATATGAAAAAAAATTAAATATTCAAATAATTAGTCCATCAAAATAAATATTCAAGGGTTCAAACACCCTTTCGAAGTTATTAACAATATATGAAAAAAAATGAGAGAGTAAGCGATAGCATAGCATACCTTGCATTGAATATTAATTTTCACAATGTTGTCAAAGAAGAAGAGGAAGAAAATATATAAATTAAGGAAGTTCATAGTATACATTGCATCGAATATATATTTTCTTAATCTGGTAGTATTAAAATTTGCTTAGTGGTCCAATTTTGTCAAAGAAAATAAATTTCGTACTAATTACAGTGGAATATTTTCCTAATCTGGTACTAAATTTTGCTTAGTTGTCCAAGAAGAAGACTAGAAAATAAATTCCCTACCAAGTATAGTAGGCGTATATTTCGTTCTCATAGACAGTCGTGTTAGGATTTGGATTTGGTCCACAGAGCTATTTTGATTTTCTCTTCTTCATTTCCTAAATCAACAGAGAAAGAAATTAAAGAAAATAGAAAATCAGGCAGCCATTAGGTCAGGTGTGATTCAAAATATTAATTGTTGATAAATTAGGTGTGATTCAAACTTTGAGTTGATTAGATATTTGATTTTATGCAGATCGAGCAGCCATCTTTATTAGTATCATGTTAATATTAATTCCATAAAAAGTAGTACCTCAAGTTTGAACAAAATATTTGTAAAGCTGGATATACTAGTTGGTAGCCCATGCGTTCGGGCTAGTTTGAATAACAAATTATATAATTTATTAAAATTATAATGAGAAAAATATTTTTTTTTATAATACATTATTTTTATATCTACATGTAAAATCTTTTGATAATGTATACGTTGTCTTCGTTCAATCTTTTGATGTATTGTACTCGTTGGTTGAATCTTAAAATGAGCATTACGTGATTATCCTGCACATAATATATATAAGATAAATAATCTATTTATAAGATAACAACTTTTAATTCTTGGTAATATTTATTTATGAAGTAATATAAAATTTAGAATACTACCTCTTCATCAAGCAATATAGTTGTAGTGTTGACAATCTGTCCAGTGTTCAAATTGATCCCATCCCACTTTCTTGTTAATCTGACCTTTAAGTGTAGAAACAAATGTAGATGTAGAGTACTTTTGTGTGTAGTATGAGGTTTTTATAGGGTGAAGTACTATGATAAGTAGTATTTTTATTAAATGTATTTAAATTTTCATTTGAACTGTTTTTATAGGGTAATTTTATTAAAGATTTTTTTAATGTTCATGACTTCCTTTTGTAGATTTTTAATTATTTTTTTAATGATGTTTTAAATGTTCATGAATGTTAATAAATATATTTTAAATGTTAATGTTCATGACTCTTCCTTTTCATAACTTACATGTATGACTAACTCTGTTAAAAATCAAATCGATTTCAATTAATTAAAATTGGGTGTGTTTAGAAGCTAGATTAATTGATTTGAAAATGATTTTAAAGGATAGGTTGTGATGTATTTATATATAAGTATTGATTACGTGGGCGGCTTATTGCTACGACGTTTTTAGTATGTCAGAATATTTGTAAAGCTGGATCTAAGTAATTTAACTTCTTCGCACAAAATAAAACAACTCCAATTTGGAAAACAACTCACTCTGTTAATACAGCTACAACTCACTCTGTTAATATAGCTACCAGCCTACCACTATTGATAGTCAACGTTTAAAAGAAGAAAATCACTTATTGTACTAACGTGGATCAAACATGTTTATTTGTAAAAAATGCACTTGTCAGCTCATATATAGTGCTAAAAATTAATTAAGGCTAGACGGTCACTTAATGTGTACTTAGCGGATTAATAAATGAATCAGGTGGTGGCACATCATTTCCAAAAACACCAAATACAGATGGACCACCAAGTCATGACATGAATCTCTCTTTATGCTTAGTGCACATGATACAATAAATCTCTTCATTGTTTTTTAATACAGTGGCTGCAGTCTTCTAGAGTTTAAGCAATGTGTTTTCTTATCATTTTTTCACCCAACTTTAACTTATTAATTTTAAATTTAAAAATTTCTCAAATTAACTTTAAAATTATTAGGATCCCCTTGGCTGCTACCTACCCTAGCTTTCATTTACATATCAACCCATTTATACCTTAAAATTTTCCTTAGAACTTTAGGAACTATTTAGGAACTTTAGTATTTATAAGGTCGAGTGTTCGATCCTTGGTGACGGTAAAGAGTGTGTGTTAATATAACAAAAAAAAAAAGGCTAGCAATTAACAGGTTTCTGCATGAAGATGAGGACATAGAACTAACAAATACATATAAAAATCAGGTCTGTACAGATCTGTTTTGTTATATATATTCAAATAATACCCAAAATACTGTATTATGTAAAAATTTCAGTTTCAAACATTAAACCTTTTTTTTGTTGTTTTAAAAAAAAGCAAAAAAAAAATTAAAAAAAAATCCGTAACTTAAAAAAGTTTGGACTCCCGAACTGGATCCCCATCCTAAAATTTAAGAATAGAAACCTAAAATATAGGAAAAGAAATTACTTTTTCATCTTTTATTTCATTTCAAAATCTTTTTATTTATATTTTACTATCATATAATTATATATATAGTACTTTTAAGCTATCTCATATTTCACATTTTAAATTTAATTAGTTAGTATTCTTTAAAATTCATATTCTTGATAAAAAATAATATGTACTAATATTATAATTAATATATTAGTATATAGTATAATATAGAAACCTAAAGTATAGGAAAAGAAATTATTTTTCATCTTTTATTCAATTTCTAAATCTTTTTATCTCATATAATTATATACTTATTGGCTATCGCTATCTTTTACTCCCATATATTTTTTTAAATTTAATTAGTATATATTACTTCAAATTCATATTCTTGATAAAAATAATATTTAATAATAATATAATTAATATATTAGTATAGTATAATATAGAAAAATATATAAAAAAAAAATTATAACAAAACTCGTGGTTCACACAGGATTATGAGCTAATTAATATAAACTAATTAAATATTGCCACCAATTACAAAATTATTTTTTCTAAAATTTAAACAAGTTCACATGTACATAATTTTAACTTTAAAATTTCACAAATTAATTAAATTGAAAATGCAAATCTTATTGTGGAATTACCACTAATGAGAGAGACTTTTTCCTCTGTGTGACTGATCAGTTCTGCTACAGGAACATGCACGAAGCAACCATTTTTTTTAATGACTCATAATAAAACAAAATATTATTCCATCCGTCCCGAGATAAAAATTCTGGTGAATTTTTTACGTATATTAAGAAGATGAATGAAATGATAAAGTTGTCCATAATAATTTAATTAAATATGGAGAGAGAATTAGAATAAGAAAAGTATGAAATATTTAATGTTACGGGTATAATAGGAAAATATGTGTAAAAGTTTACTTATTAAAAAAATAGATATTTAACATGGGACTACCCAAAATAATAATAAAGACTTTTATCATGGGATGGAGGGAGTATATCACTAGTAAATGGTTCATGTACCGACTCTCTTTTTCATCTACCATTTGCCTTATAAACAGGCTACACATGCGAAGCACTAAAAAATTGAAGTGGTTAGTATGAAGTTTATTTTTTGGGGTAAGTTGGTCAATTAAACAATAGAATCTTGACACATGAGGGCAGGATTGTATGTGTGATGTCACATTCATCACCAACTTACCAAAAAAATAACTTCGTGATAACCGAATTCCTAAAAAACATATAACTGATCAGCTCTGCTACAGGAACATGCACGAAGCAACCATTTTTTTTATGACTCATAATAAAATAAAATATTATATCACTAGTAAATGGTTCATGTACCGACTCTCTTTTTCATGTACCATTTGCCTTATAAAAAGGCTACACATGCGAAGCACTAAAAAGTATACAAACTCCAGTTTCTTCTCTTCTTGTTGCTTCAAAAAAAAAAACACAAAATCTTAATCTTGTCTAATTAAGTACCCTAGATCATAAATGGCATTCTCATTCACAGTGAGACGAAAAGAACCACAACTCTTAGCTCCAGCAGAGCCTACACCACGCGAAAAAAAGAAACTTTCGGATTTAGATGATCGAAAGGACCTTCGATCTCATTTTCCGATCATAATATATTACCCTAGTAACCCTCTGATGGAAGGGAGAAACCAAGTTAGGGTTTTAAGAGAAGCAATAAGTAGGGCACTTGTGTTTTACTACCCCTTTGCTGGTAGGCTTATTCAAGGCCCTAACAATAAGCTTGAAGTTGAATGTAGTGGCCAAGGGATCTTGTTCATTGAAGCGGATGCAGAAATCTCAGTTGACATGCTTGGAGACACAATCCAGCCTCCATGCTCGTTTGCACATGAGCTTCTATATGATGTTCCTGGCTCTCGAGGGATCTTAGGTTGCCCGTTGATGCTTATTCAGGTAAGTGGCCGAGTTATAATTAATATATAGGAATTGATGCCAATAAATTGTTTTGGATTTACATTTTACCATTTACTACCTCCATCCCTAAATAACTACGTTTTGAAAGTTTTCACACTTATTAAGGAAGTCATTTATTACTCCAATTTTGTCATTAAGATTGATATATATTACCACAATTACCCTTGCATTAATTAAGAAAAGATGCACTTCATATAGTTGTCTAGATAAATTAAATACTCCATATAGTTGAGGGCAATAGAGGAAAAATTATAATTAATGCTTCCTAAAAACTTGTAACGTCAAATATATTGGGAAATTTTGAACTCTCTATAACGTTAATTATTTAGGGATGGAGGGAGTATCTTGATTGCAACCCACTAACAAAAGAATATTAGGCCAGGTAATAGATAATCATAATAGAAACTTCTCCTTAGATATGTAGATACCAAAATACCAAACAATTGTAGAAATGGTCTGAACTCCATGTATATATTCCCTCCTTTCTAAAAAAATATCCGATTTCGACTTTGTTTATACATAATTTGCAAAATCCTCAAATTCAAATCGCAATGTGAATAATTTAAAATTTCAAAATAACATTTGGCCTTCATTCTCTTTAACTTCATGTATTACCAAATTCTCTATATGGCAATTCAGTGTTATTATATTTTTAAATAGTTTATAATTGAGATTTGGTTCATTCTCTTTAACTTTGTGAACTAATTCATTCCTTTTGTCAAAATTAGGTAACCCGGTTTATCTGTGGAGGATTTGCATTTGCCATACGCTTAAACCACATAATGGGAGACGGAATTGGCTTAGTCCAATTTTTGAGCTGCATTGCAGAACTTGCACGAGGTGCAACCAAACCTACAATTCTACCTGTTTGGAAAAGAGAGCTCGTAATTGCACGAAGTCCACCACAGGTTACATGCAAACATCACGAATACGAAGAGGAAGGGAACAATCTTATCGAAACCATGGACGAAAGCAACTTAATCCGCCGATCTTTCTTTTTCAGCAGTAACCAAATTAAAGCCCTACGTAAAAATCTACCCCCACACCTTCAAAAACGTTCGACATTCGATATAATATCTGCATGTATATGGAAAGCTCGCACAATTGCACTTCAAGTAGGTAAAAATGAGATTGTTAGGCTCACATGCGTTGTCAATGTGCGCGGTAAGGACCACTTAAACTTGCCTAGTGGATATTATGGCAATGCACTTGTATTCCCAGCTGCAATTTCTAAAGCTGGAGTTTTGTATAACAAACCACTTGGATATGCACTTGAGAAAATAAGACATGCAGCAGTGGCTCAAGTGAACGAGGAGTACGTACGATCCGTCATGGATCTTCTGGCGATAAGAGGGCAGCCTTGTTTATCGAATTCATGGAATTTTATTGTTTCAGATACATCGCGACTCGGGTTTACAGAAGTGGATTTTGGATGGGGGAAGCCTATATATGGAGGGCCTACTGTTGGGGCTATTTCATTTTCAACTAGTGTTTATGCCCGGTTTAAGAACAGTAAAGGAGAGGATGGGATGGTTGTACCAGTATGTTTACCTATTAAAGTAATGGTTAGGTTTCAGGAGGAAATCCAGAAAATGATTCAAGCCCAACAGCCTGAGCTAGCTCGGATTGTTTCTATGCTCTGAATCAAATGATCCGTTTGAAGAGTTGTTACAATATATATGCTGCAGCTCATTAGAAACTTGTATCTACATACTACATTATTATTTGTAATAAAAATTTCTGCTTTGGAAAAGTGCATCAATTTGAGAAATAGTTAAAAAAAAAATACTCCATCCCTTTCATTTTATTTGATCATTCTTAACTTTTTAAAATCAGTTTTAGAGATTTTTAAACTCAAAATTGACATAGATTTTTTTAATTTAATCAATAATAAATGTTGTAAACTATTTAAAAGTATTACTCATCGTAAATTTATTGTTTTATAATTTTTATTGAGTCATCTCAATTTGAATTTGAAAGTATTTCAAATTGACATTCAAAAATAAAGTGAAAAAATAAATGGAGTACTACATTACTAACTAGTAAAATATAATTTGAGAAAAAAATTTATATGGGTAAGAACTTAAAAAATAATAAATAAATAAATAAGAAAAAAGAATTGAGTCCAACACACTCCCTTGGACACATATTATAATAAAGTAATTGTACTACAAGAAAAAAGGCCATCTGCGATCAATGATATCAGCGACCGTCCTATGCGGTCGCTGATATTAGTAATAGTGACTGCCATCTGCGACCGGGACTGGTTTTAATCGCTAGTTTCCATCAGCGACCACATGCGGTCGCTGAGCGGTCGCTGGTATAAATTTCCCTCCCAAAAATTTAGTGCGAAACCCTGGCGCGATTTTGTTTGCGACTAATCTCTATCAGCGACCGACTGACGGTCGCTGACACGTCCATGTCATTAAAAATCAGTGACCGCATGCGGTCGCTAATGACGGTCGCTGATCGTCTTAAACTTAATCAGTCTCGGGCATTCGTTCGTTCAGCAGACGAGAAAGAAAAAGAGGGAGACAGAAGAGGGAGAAGGGGGAGAAGAGAAGAGGGAGGCCGGTTGGTTCATTACGTTCGTGTGTTCATTCTTCTCCAAATCAGAGACTAATTTTAGAGGTAAGAAATACTTTTTACTTATGCAATACCCTACTACAAATTAAGCCCACTAAAATTCATAATAAACTATGTTCTGAGTGATCCCAAATAAGTAAGTTCATTATATTGGTGAAATATTAAATGCATTTTGAAAGGTACTTATCATTAAATTCACTACTACTAATTTTGTGTAAGAATTACTACAACGTATCATCTTCAACCTATATTATTCAATACTACTAGTGCTGGATGATATTGTCGGGCAAGTTTTTCCTAGTTCAGATCCATAACTTTGTTGTTTAATCTTGACTTGTTCAGTCTGCTGCCATCATGGTGATGGTGACCAAGGCTGACTATTGGATGTTATGCTAAAGCTGGCATTCAACAAAAGCCACGCTACATTATTATTCACACAAGGAGTTTAGACTGATGACTAAAAATCAAATTACGTAAAGTCGAGTCATAATTAATTCCAATTATAAGGCAAACTAAATAAAAAAATTAACAAACAAGGCTGCTACAAGTGACACAAGTCAGAAAGCGCAAACAAGGCTGCTGCGTTCAAGCAACAAACTCACAGCAACTTGAGCTACAAATTGTTCAGTCTTTGCAATTAATGCATTAATGCTGCTACTAGCAAATATGGTCATGTGCAATGGACTTAACACAAGTCAGCAACTGGCAATACAAGAAGCTTATAAAATATCCCAAGTAGTTAGTCCCATGTGTTACCTTGGTAAAGTAAGTCAGGCAGAAGATTGTAAAAAGTTACATGAGTTGTATTAATAGAGTTGCAAATTTTCATTTTTATATATAATCAGAAATTTCAGCTTTATACACAGGACAAAGAAAGAATGGATATTTCAAGCTCCAAAATGCAGCCCGGGACTCCAGCTGAAACAGCTGTAAATTATGACCGAGTTAAAGAGCTCAAGGCTTTCGATGATACAAAAGCTGGTGTTAAAGGACTAGTTGATGCAGGGATCATGAATATCCCTAAAATCTTTGTTAGACCATCCGATGAACTTGCTGGTGAGGAGTTAAATGCTTGCTCACTGAGACAACTACAAGTACCTATCATTGATCTCAGTGGCAGTGACAGAGGAAATCGACTACGTGAGGAGATAGTTGAGAAAGTCAAGCATGCATCAAAGAAGTGGGGTTTCTTCCAGGTGGTGAATCATGGGATCTCTGTTAATGTGATGGATAAGATGATTGATGGAGTACGCTTGTTTCATGAGCAAGATCTTGAGGTAAAGAAAGAGTATTATTCGCATGATCGGAAGAAAAATGTAAGATATGATAGCAGTATTGATTTGTATCGATCTAGATTTGCTAAATGGAGAGACACTTTGAATATATCTATGTTGGTTCCTGATCATTTTGACCCTGATGAACTGCCACCAGTTTGCAGGTATATTTATTTTTTTGTCTGCATATGCTTTGATTATTGACATTTGTAGCCGTAGTGTTTGTATTGTTTGTTGTATTTTATACAAAATAATATATTATAAAATTAAATAAAAATAAATATATTATTTGATGATGTACCATTAAAAGAATTTAATGTGTAAATTTAATGAGTTATAATTAATATATTTATGGAGATTTGTAACTGTTCAATATATATTAATTTTATGACTGTTGGGGAAAAAAATAAAAATTTACCGTAGCTATCTATTTTTATGACTGTTGAAAAAAATGTTACCGTTGCTTTCTATACTTATATAAAGGATAGGAAAGGCTCTTCATTTTTTTCATATATAGCAGATCATCTTTAGCAGATAGAAAAGGTGATATACTAAGTTGCTTTCATATAGTATACTGTACTTAGTGCTAATATATATATATATGGTACAATTTTTGATTTTGAATAAGAAAAATTAGAAATTGTTCTTGGGTCATTCAACTATTTCAAGTGCCGATTAGTCGAGTGAAGAGTCATTGAATCCTGGAGTAGGATTTCGTCAGTGACCTTAGCACCGAGAAAATTTCTCCGAACGCAAAATTTCTATTTAAGGACAGTGCACTGCACTCCTCTACTCAACATAATTCACTCTGAATCGATAAGTTCTATTTTTGCCCTTCTTTTATTTGATAGTTGAATCCTATATTTTATTCGTATTTCTCCAACAATCTTAAGTAGAAATTATAGATTCTGCTATGTTTACTGCCACTAATTAAATCTGTCTCTGATTTAACCAAAGTTGAGCCTTTTGATGGATCCAATTTTTAACGTTGGCAAACCAAATTACTTTTGATTATGGACATTGCTAAAGTTGACCATGTTTTAACCAAACCAAAACCAGTTGAACCCCCTTATGATGCTACCGATGAACAAAAGAAAGAATATGATTCTTCTATTAGTACTTGGTCTTCTGCTGATAAAATTTGTAAGGCTATCATTCTCAACTCTTTGTCAAATGAACTTTTTGATAATTATTGTCTATATAAACATGCTGCTGAAATTTGGGATGCTTTAGTTTTGAAATATGTTGTGGAAGATGTTGATGTCAAGAAGTATGCGATTGGAAATTTTCTTTACATGACCGATGAAAAAGATGTCTCTTCTCAAATTCATGCTTTTCATCTTGTCGTAGCCGAACTTAATAATGAAGTCATGTCTTTACCTGCTTCTTTTATTTTTGGCTCCCTTATAGAGAAGTTGTCTGATTCTTGGAAAGATTACAAGAATACTATGAAACATAAAAGGAAAAACAAGACCTTAGAGGAGTTAATTATTGAGGAAAAGAACAGAAATTTAGATAAAACTGCCAAAGCCAAAGAGATGTCTTCCAAAGCAAATTGGGTTGGTGATCGCAAACCTCGTCACCCGTTCAACAAACATCCTAAACATGTGAATAAGTATAACACCGGTCCGAAGGCAAAACCAAATCAGTTCAAACACAAAACCTCAAAACATAAAGGTGATTGTTTCGTGTGTGGAAGGCCAGGTCATCATGCTTCTCAATACAAGTTCAAAAAGGGAAATAACCAGTCTATTCCTCCGAGAGCTAATTTAGCTGAGGCAGACAATACTATTGTAGCGGTTGTCTCCGAGGTGAATATGGTGACTGACAAAGAGGCATGAGTAGTGGATTCTGGTGCTACCAAACACATTTGTGTGAATCGTGGTGCATTCATCTCTTACACTCCCCTTGAGGAAAAAGATAAACATGTGTTCATGGGCGATTCGAGCTAGGCATACACTAGTGTTGGGTAAAGGGAAAGTAAATTTAAAATTGACTTCTGGGAAGATCCTTTCTCTTATTGATGTTCTTCATATTCCTGAGATTCGCTACAATCTCGTATCTGTTGGGATACTTGAGAAAGTTGGGGTTAAGGTTATGTTTGAATCTGATAAGGTCGTATTAACCAAAAATGGGGTGTTTGTGGGAAAAGGGTATCTTAATGCTGGTTTATTTCATTTGAATGTACTTGAACTCATGAATAATAATGCTAGTACTTAACTGTAGAACACATTTGATGAAAACACCTATATGAGGGTAGAGGTGGGGCCGCCTCTTATGAAAACAAGACAGGTTTCTAGAGCGCTCATGAATTCCAGGTATGGCGCAAGGCCAAAATGTGCCAAATCGTGTAGAAAAACTTCTATTAAAGTTTGTAGTGTGAGTAATATGATTACTGATTCATAATAAGGAAGAATGTTCATAGAAATTTTCATTTCACCAAATATTTGTGAATCAAGTCCTATTTACTATATACATTGATTCATAGTCCAAAAGACACTAGTGTTAACGCGCTACATTTTTATATTCCTTATTCGTTTATCTAATTTTTATATTTTACTTTGTAATATGTGGAGGATTGTTGTATTTTATACAAAATAATATATTACAAAGTTAAATAAAAAAATATATTATTTGGTGATGTACCATTAAAAGAGTTTAATGTGTAAATTGAATGAGTTATAATTAATATATTTATGGAGATTTGTAACTGTTCAATATATATTAATTTTATATTGTTGGGAAAAAATCTTTATTATATCTATTTTTATGACTGTTGAATGATATGTTACCGTTGCTTTCTATACTTATATAAAGGAGAGGAAAGGCTCATTATTTTTTTCATATATATACAGATCATCTTTAGCAGATAGAAAAGGTGATATACTAAGTTGCTTTTATATATATATATATATATATATATATATATATATATATATCTGGTCAGGATCTTAAGCTCACCCCTTGTCTAGCTCACCTTGCTCACCTCCCTTTAGCGACGGAACGAACAACGATTCGGTCCGTCGCTATATGTTGTCCGTTGCTCTATGTTGTCCGTCGCTAAAAGCTAAGACGACAGTTCTATATATAGCGACGGACCGAATCGTCGCCCGGTCCGTCGCTAAAAGAGGGTGAACAAGTTGAGCTAGATAAAAGGTGAGCTTAAGATTCGGACCGTATATATATATATATATGGTACAATTTTTGAGTTTGAGTAAGGAAAATTAGTTGTTCCTGGGTCATTCAACTATTCCAAGTGCTGATTAGTTAGGTGAAGAGCCGTTGAATCCTAGAGTAGAATTTCGTCAATGACCTTAGCATCGAGAAAAGTTCTCCGAATGGGCGAAAGTTCTACTTAAGGACAGTGCACTGCACGCCTTTGCTCAACATATATAATTCGCTCTGAATTGATAAATTCTATTTCTGCCCTTCTTTTATTTGATAGTTGAATCCTATATTTTATTCGTATTTCTCTAACAGTGTTTACTGCGTCTAGGTCCAAATACACCGCAACCTAAAGCTAAGCTGTATATGAGTTAACTAAGCTGCATTTGGACCTCCTAACGCACGAAACACCCCATGTAGAGAAAGAAGCACTTAATTAATTGGTTTTTAGACTTTCTCCTGTCGGGAAAAATTACCTCCCAAATACTGTTATCTTTGATAAATTAAATGGCCAAAATATCAGTATATGCAAAACAGATTAAATTTACAGTTTCACCAAAATAATAACCACTGCAGAAAATAATGAAATAGAAATAACCAAGCACAAGACACCAATATTTTTACGTAGAAAACCCTTTAAAACTAAGAGGTAAAAACCACAGAACGATCTCCGAAAAATTCATTATAATAAACTGAGAGAATATAAAGATATCTTAAATTGAGTAACACTCAAATTACCTCACCACAATAACTGTACATGATAGAACCCAAACAATACACCCAGTTGTTTAATCTATCTCTCTCTATTTTTCTGTCTTGGCTTTCTCGGATTTTCTTTCTGTCCCACCCTTTCTCTTTTCTCTCTCGGATGGGTTATGTCTCACTTTGCAAATAATGTTGGTATGATTATATAGAAGAAGTCAGTGTCCATTTAATAAGCAAGGAGACAAACATAATAGAAGTTGTTTTATTAACTTTGTCTCCTCAATATTGAGACTCCTACTAACTTTGTCCAACAAACTTTGTATCCTTAATAATGGGTGAGACCACAAAAGCCTAACATCTCCCCTAACTGTAAGTCTTTGTGTCAGAGTATTCCTGTTAAAGTTGAAGTGTTTTTATGATCTCATCACTAATTACCTAGAAAAACAGATACGATTTTACATTGATCAGATGATAATAATAGTTTCACCTAAACTGCAGAGATGCAATACTTGAATATATAAAGGATGCTACAAAGTTGGGAGATACTCTTTTTGAGTTATTATCAGAAGCTCTTGGACTCGGAGTAGACCACCTAAAAGCAATGGAATGTGCAAGTGGCCGCAAATTTATCGGTCACTATTATCCCCCATGTCCAGAACCAGAGCTTACTTTGGGAGCTAACAAGCACACAGATCCTTCCTTCCTCACTATTATTCTACAAGACAATATTGGTGGCCTCCAATTCTTGCATGAAAATCAATGGGTTGATGTTCCACCACTTGCAGGAGCTTTGGTTGTCAATATTGGGGACCTTCTCCAGGTTTGTTTCTACTTCAAGCAATGCTACTTAACAATATGTTGTATCCCGCTTTATAATTTGATATAGAATAACAAAATTACCGTCTGAATCGAATGGTTAACCATTTTTTTCTTAAGACTATATTCGCCTTTAACTTTTGCTACACAAGATTCTTGCGAATTAGTCTCCCGTCCCATGATAAGACAAACACAAATTTTACTCTATACTAGAATTTGTTGTATATAAATAAATCTAGAACAAAACTATAAATGAGAAAGAAGAAATTTATAGTAAGAAAAAATATTAGTTCCAAAGAACTAATTGAGAATGATTTGGAATAATTGATGTACTTGTTTTGGATAGATTTGCAACCTACGTTTGTTCTATCTTTTACAATGTTAGTTGACATCTTGACATCTTCAATGTTAGTTGGCATCTTGGCATCTTTAAAAAATAAAATTGTAAGAACACTATTGCCATGACTTGAACATTACAACTCCTTTCTCTTAATTAACTGAATCATTTCATTTGTTAACTATATAGACAACATATAATATATTTATTCTATACTTTTTAGATTTAAAAATTTCCAACACAATATACTCTCCCAGGTTCCACAAAAAGTGTCGCATTGTAAAATTGTTACAAACATTAAACCGTTTGCCCTTAAATTTTTTCTTTTGTGCTAGTTTATTAGTGATGACATGATAACGAAATTCTGATAGCAAATTTGAGAACATTATGTGATTTTATACTAGTATCAAAAGAAATAAGACTTCTGGAACATAAAAAAGGCAAATTAGACTCTTTTTGTGTAACTGAAGAGGCTTCATTCATTTTAATTAACCACTGAATGATGATATCATTTTTATTCAGATTATATCAAACAACAATTTTACCAGTGTCGACCACAGAGTGCTTGCCAACCGAGTCGGACCAAGAATTTCCGTGGCATCCTTTTTCACCGGTGGTGTTGTGCCGGAAAAATTGTACAGTCCAATCAAAGAGTTGATATCAGAAGAGAGCCCTGCCATATACAAAGAATTTGTAGTAGGTGACTATATCAAGAAGTTCTACTCTAGGTCACAGGACATGTCTGGTGTTGACCATTTCAAGCTATGAGTCCTAGGAAATCTAAGCAATTTTGTATGTTGTGGTCTTTCAGAAAAAAAAAAGAACACTGTAATTTCGTATCTGTATTTTACGTTTACACAGAAACACGGTGATGTGGGTCAATTTACCCACCAATGAGGGACTGCCAGATGTAAGTCTAGTAAGCCCGTTAATGAAGGGCAGAATCATAATTACGTCCAAAGAACATTATGGAGTGAGTATATTATGGGCATAATCATTCTGTATATTGTCTTTAGACTTCATCCGTGAATTATGGGTAAATTATTGGGTAGATGTTGGAGTTTGTTTCGATTTGATTTTTTGTTTGGTTGGTGTTGATTTTGACCAAATACTGGCCTTTTTTTCGATTTGTAGTTGATTTGAGGAAAGTGAGATAATTTGTCAATGTTATTATTGTTATGCGAATGAGTAATGATATTGGTTAAAAATCGTAAAATTGGATTATTAAGAAAAATAAAGCTATATTTGTACTATTAAAAAAATGATGATATATGTAATGTGATTATGATATAAGTATTTGTATTAACAAATATTTGATTTTGGAGAATTAATTGTTAGAGTGCTTTTTGGTAAGAATCTATTATGATCTTAGAATTCAGGGATTTAATATGGGTTATGCTTTGATTTTTGTTAAGTTTGTGGATTCTATGAGGTATGTGTATTGATGGGATAATTCGATAAAATGAAAACTATTAAGTATATATGATTTCTTATAAACTTGAATGGAAGATATTTGAGGTAATTAGATTAATCATTTGAAGTTGATAAATTTTGCGGATATTTTTTAGTAAAATATTGGAGTTATGTTATATGAAGTTTCTTTGTGATCATAGTAAGAGAATATCTCTGAATTTGTGATCATATTTTTTAGTAAAATTTTGAGAGATCTTAACATATATAGTTTTCTTATACAGATAGTAGAGTATGTGTTTTGAAGTTTGATATAGTGATAAAGAGGTCTTAGTGGTATATTCTTTGGAAAATATAACAATATTTGAGAACTAATTCAAATTGAGGTTAGGATGTTTTGAAGCTCTTGAGGTGTTGGAAAGAGTTGATAATATAGTTTATAGAGTTTTTTTTGTTTATCCGATGTCCTTTGAGTTTTGCACAAAATTATGTAAAATAAATAAGTATAAATATAAATAATTTGTTAGATCCTAGTCATGTATGGAACATAAATATTTTACGAATTAAAGATAATTTTAAATATTTTGGGTATTTGAATCGTATTTAGATGAAGAGAAAATTTTGTGTTTTCGAATTATGTTCCGAAGAGTACGTTTGCATGAATGAAAGTCAAAGAAATGATCGGGACTCGCACAAGTTATAGAGCATGTTGTTTAATTCGATGCAAAGCGAAGAACCTTACCAGAGTTTGACGCGGTAGCTGTCAAATCATGTACAAATACATAGACAAACTGTATGGACCGATGGACTTACCAGCATTGATCATTTCAAAAGGATTCATTGTTACGTCTTAACTAAAATTTATGAATATTTATGCAATTTAAATAAAAATAAAATTTTATGTAACTTATTTAAATTTCGAGTACAAAATTCTTTTTAAGAGGAGAATAATGTAATAACCATATTTTGAAATTAATTAAATGTTGGTGAAATTATCTGAATTTTCTTTTTAATAATTAAGTGTTGATTTAAATTTTTCTAAAAAGCACAATTGTAAGTTACTAATATTTTTTCCTTCCTTATTTTGTTTGGAAAATTAAATTATTTTAGTTGATAATTTAATAACTAACTTTATTAAAATTAAAGAGCCAATTAGTGTTTTGTAATTTTTTTATTGCATGTTTCCTATTTATATTTAAAGAGCGGAGGTGTAAATCTAATCTTATTATAATTTGATTAGTTGAATTTCTTAGTAGAATATTTATACGCACTGCAGCCCATTAAAAAAATCATAAGTAATTCATCCGATGTCAAACTTGAGTAAATCCAGAGCATACTTCTTTAATTTTTTGTCCTCTACAATTGTTAAGAAGAAAGAAAAGTTATTTGACATCACATTCATGCCTTAAATTATTGAAAACAACAACTTGTCCTGATTCCCGTTGTCGCTATTTTCAGCCTTAATTTTGAAAAATTGTAACTCAGACATATTAATTTTCGAATCAAGTAATTCTTGAGCCTATTTTGTGTATCTTTTAGAGAGCTACAATTTTAGTGAAGACGTGAAGAGATTTGGAAGACTTTAAATTGAAAAAAGATGAACAATGAAGGTAAATATTATTTTGTATTTTTATTTTAAGTTTAGTTATGATGGTTTTTCAATTATAGATTATTTTTAAATAAAATATAGTCATGAAATTAGATATCATGATAATCGGAAAAATGAGATAAATTTATATTAAGGAATATAATTTGATTGAATGTAAACGTTAAAATATGAAAATTAGTTTTTATATTTTAAGGTCTATTTCGTGGGTTATCTCTCTTAATTAATCCGATTGTTGGATCATTATAATTTTTGGATATATTATGCATATATAAGCTGAGAATATGTTCACCAATTTTGAACCGTTAAAGATTAACGTATGAGTTTTTATGAATTTTAAAAAAAAGGTTGATATGAAATTTTTGTAGCAGAATTTTCAACAACAAGTTCTAATATTTCAAACTATATAACTTAATGATTTTAAATCTGATTTGAGTGTTTCTTGAGGTTAAATTGGAGTATTTGAAGTTTAGGTTCTGTTAAAATTAATTTATTTGAAAAATAAGTTAATTAATGGTGGTAAAACTATAATAGTAGACTGACGTTTTAAGAATAATTTGTCATATTAAGGTTTTAAGATTTCTTAAGTTTTATTAATGACTTTTACGTTTTGGAGTAATAATAGTAATCTAGGGCGATAATTAAAAGCATCTTGAATGGATTACGAATTATTTGGAAGAATTAGTTTGGATTATATTTAATTCGAGATAAATATGTGTAGGTGGTGAATAACATTTCATATTTGATATCATTGGCATTTGATGAGGACAAGATCAATTTTGTGGAGTGTGCTACAAGTGGTTTAACTATCAAGCATGAATTTTGTACTCCACTCATCTGATTATTGATTCTTTATATCTCGTGATATATCATCATTCGTTATATTTTTCTTATAATTTTGTTAACACTCTTAAATAGAAGTTTGATCTCTGATACCATCTCTGCAACACTCCTTTTTTTTATTCGGGAAGGGGATGTTATATCCAATCTAATACATGATAGAATCCCAATTTGTAGGAGGTTAGTAACCCACAAGGAATCTGAGACATCGTAGGGTTCTGATTTCTATCCTTAGAAGGAGAGGACTCTCATACTATAAAAAAGGGATACTCCAACACAATTGAGATACACAATTAACCCCCCCAATAATAATCTTCTCTCCTTAAATTAGTGCTCTCACTTAAGTATCGAAAAGTCTTTCATGTAAGACCCCAACTTTTTATGAATAAAAATTTAATTTCTCTAATTATTATTTTGAATAATAAGGTGTTGATTTGATATAATACTTTAGTTATGGGTGAAATGTGTAAATTTTGCAAAGTAAGTGGTCATAAAATATTCATTTGGTCGGGGAATATTCTTTTTGCAGGGAATATCCGTACGATGACGCAATCATTGGTGGGACACATAACGGAATAACTATCGGATATAGAAAGCGACAGAAATAACATTTTTATAAAAAATAACGACAAAACTTTTATCATTAACTGTTAAAATACCCGATGATAAAAATACAGCAATACGCGTGGTTGCACAGTAGCACACGGTATTGCATAGTATTTCTGATTATTGATTCTTACGTAAAAAGTCACTCAATTTTATTCAATAATTGCCACAGTAATTATTGCACGGTATCTCATATAATTGATTCAATTATTATCACAATATACAATAATTTATATTAATTGACACGACACAATTATTCATATTATTAGTTAGCATTATTGGCAATGTCCAGAAAATTCTGTCGAGAAAAGGGGTTAGGTTATATAATGCCAATAAGGATAAATCCTTATCGGAAAGCCCCCTCTTTCCTGGGAATAATCTGGTTGTTAATATTGTGATGCTTATAATATTAATTGTGAATAATTATAATGTGCTAGATATTGGTTCAATTTTGATATAAATGAAGGAAATTAACCTGAGATATTTGTTGAAAGTTTGTCATATTTTTCTGTGGAATTTCAATTATTTTCTCCGATAAAATATTCATTCAAATATATTATTATAATATATTATAATTGTTTAAATAGTAATATTATTATAATATATATATATATATATGTGTGTGTGTGTGTGTGTGTATGTGTGTGTGATAAAAATGGACGGAAGTGGGCAAAAGTATTTGAATGCTTTGTTTTTTTTCCTAAGAATGGTTGGTGGAGAAATTGCATAGCTGGAAAGCTTGTTTTTCAAATAGTGTGGACACTAACCATTGTAAAATGTGAGAATTGCCTGCAAGCTTGATTTCAAAGGGTGGGCCTCAACCTTGAAAAATAAGAGTTAGGCAGAAGTTTGGCAGGAAAAGTTGGCAGGAAAATTAGGTAGATCCATTTATCCTTTCCTAAATAGGTATACATCACCCATTACGAGTTGTCAATACATGAGTGCGAAACAACTACAACTTTATTATTACAACGATGTAAAAAAGCGTGAGTTTTGAATACAAATATTATCTTACAGACAATATCTATACCCAAATAAATCCTCATCACATTTATTGATACATTATTTTACAAAAATGGTGAGGACTACTAAACAACTCTCTCTATAACCATCATTAGTACCCAGAGCTAAATACTAGTACATTCTAGCCTCTCGAGAAGAAAAATGGAACAAAAAGGAAAAGGGTGAGCTCAACTAGCCCGATAAAAAATATTATGACTAAGATAATATACACAAAAAAATTATCGTTAGTCTTCAGACGAGGAAAAATCTAATAGAATACAATAGAAAAGCAACAAGTTTTAAATCAATATTACATGAACGAAAATAATAATTCATTAGAAGAGTTAAGTAGAGAATGCAAATCTACTATCTTACATGTATGAATTTAAAAGTTCATCGTCTATCTTTTATCCTGTAACATCAATCAATATATATACGGAATCAAATATTCATCTTTTGCTTTCTGAGGCCAAAGATATTCATCGATTAATTCATGTTCATCTAAACACACCATTCATCTTTTTTCTTCTGGGCCAAAGATATTCATCGAAAATCATTCATCTTTGCCTTCTGGGCCAAAGATATTCCATAATATCATCATTTAAGGCGAGGATGATGAAAAATATTTTTAAAAAAGCGAATCCGATGAAACAAAATGACAAGGATTAAGGATTAAGGATTAAGTACTTTGTTTTATCCACGTCCAAAATACCTCAAAAATAATCATAGTGGTGTAAAATTCAAGAATGATCAAAACATGGATCTGATCAAAGCTAGTATCCACAATAGATATTTTTGGACGAAAAGGAAAATTTTTATTTTTTGATGAATAGTCTTGAAATATTAAATGAATAATCTAGTATCGTGAATAGTCTAATCTATATCGTGAATAGTAACTCAGACACCAAAAGTTCCAAATTTGATAAAAACTTGGATCAATATTTGACATAATGATATTGAAGAAATAATATCATTCTGAAAAAATAATATCCACTTACCTCGAAAGATTTATACTTACAAGTTGAAACAGGATATATAGGGCTATGACTTGAACTTGCACCATATATAGCATACTCAAAGTATACTCAAAATACTCACAAGAATAAACTCGATAATATAGAGAGAAAACTTGATTTACGGTGTAATTTTCAATTCTAACCTAAGCTCTCTATTTATAGGAAAATGCTTAGAACACCAAAGAAAAAAATTTAATAAATTAATAATATATATATATATATATTAATTATCAAGCCCACTTTTACCAAGCTGATTCAGATCATTTCTAACACATATAAGCACTCAATTGCAACAAAAAAAAAATTTTCTTACAAAAAAATATTTTAAACTCAAAAAATCAATTATTTGAACTACGAAACTTCAATAATTCATGATAAATAGCTCTTTTGTCAGAAAATTTGAATCTCATGAGTTTTTATAGGAAATTCAATTCTCTACAACTTTGCGGAAGAAAGTTTTCCAAATTCCAAACAAATTGGCCAAAAATCCATAAGCAGAAGCGATTTTACAAGTATAATCAAATTTCGATCGAGAAATGGGGTCCATGAACATGTTTAACATGTTTTAAACATTTATTGCAACAAAAATACTCTTCCTCCTCGTATACTCATATATCCCACATTAGTTGTAAAAATATCACCATTATTATATTATTAAAATATAATAATATATTTAAATAATTATTTTATCGGAAAAAGATAAAATTTCAATTTTTCAACAATTGTCACATTAAAAATTTTCTCCATCTATATCCACATAAAATCAATATTTTCCTCATCATATGAATCAATAATTAATTATTCACAAATAATATTACGAAATCACAATATTGTGACGAGGCGGTTCCCGGAAGAGGGGCTTTCGATAAAATTTCTCCTTCTTGGCGGCGCAATTAGGTGACCAAACCTCTCCTTAGGCGAGAACTTTCTAGACATTGCCAATAATGTTATCTAATAATATTATTAGGATAATATGAATTATTAGCCGATAATGAAAAATCTTGTGTAATGACAATTATTGAAACAACGACAATATAAAATATCAACCTGACAATTATTGAATCAATAAAATAAAATCTTGAGCGATAATTCTTTGTAACCATTATTGAGTAGTGCCTTCTTACGTAAGAATCAATAATTGGTGCAATCTGGTATCTTCTTGTGTTTTAACCACTAGAGTATTTTAACGATATTACTTGATAACAACTTCTGTAGTTATTTTTTAAACAACTTATATTTGTCGTTTTCTTCATCGATCGCTTTTCGTTATGGGGCCCACACATGGGCTTTTGCGCCGTAAATACGAATATTCCCAAACGATCTGAATATTCCACGACCAACGAATATTCCCAAACAACAATGAATATTTTATAACCACTTGCTTATTTTGAAATATTTGCGTATTTTACCCATAACTATCCACATTAATCACATCAACCTTACTATTTCAAAATAATAATTAGAGGAAATTAAATTTCATTTATTAATTATTTGAGGGTCTTACTGACCTCCCTCCTTATGAAATTTAGTCCTCGAAATTGACATACGTACACAGTGTTTGAAAAGGTGAGGATACCTCGCTTTCATTTCGTTTCAATTCCCGGTCATTTCCTCTATAGCATGGTTCCTCCACAAAACTTTAACTTGTGGTATGACCTTCGTCGTAGGGACATGCTCCTTCTATCCAAGATCTTGGCGGTACCTCCTCATACGTTAAGTCTTGGTATCTCGTCTGGTTCTAACTTCGATAACGTGGTTGGGGTCTTTCACATATTCTGAAATGCGAGATATGTGAAACACATTATGAACACGAGACATACTTGGAGAATAGCAGCAGTCTATAGGCTACATTTCCTACTCGGTCAGAAATTTGAAATGGACCAATAAATGCGTGGATTGAGCTTTCCTCTCTTCCCAAATCTTGTAACTCCCTTCCATGGAGCAACTTCATGACAATACATGATCCCCATACTAAATTCCCGTCCTTTCGATGAAGATCCATATAACTCTTTTGTCGATCTTGTGCCATTTTTATATCGTTGTCCGAATCATTTGGATCTTTTCGGTGAGTCATACGTCTTAACTTCGGGTCCCAACAATGTTGCTTCACCCACCTCATCCCAACATATTGGAAGCGACACTTTCGTCCATATAATGCTTGAAATGGAGCCACACCTATACTTGCACGATAAGCTTTTGTGTTGTAGGAGAATTCCACCAATGGTAAATACTTATCCCAAGCGCCCTTGAAATCTAGGACCACGAGTCTTAATAAATCTTCAAGAGTTTGAATAGTCCTCTCGATTTGTCCGTCCGTTTGAGGATGGTATCTTAGAAGCCCAGATAAATAAATCCGTGCCCTAGCTTTTTGCAAGCTAACCCAAAATCTTGAAGTGAATCTTGGGTCACGATCCGAAACTATGGATCTTGGCATGCCATGCAACCTCACAATCTCATTTACATATATACTAGCAAGATGTTCAAGGAATAAGTCTCCGTGTCGGCAAAAAATGAAGCGGAACTTGGTTAATCTATCAACAATAACCCAAATAGCATTGATGCCTTGAAAGCCGTAGGAAGACCCGTAACAAAATCCATGGTAATGTGTTCCCACTTCCATTTGGAATCTCAAGTGGTTGCAATGGACCCTTAGGTACTAGATGCTCGCCTTTACGTTGACAAGTTAAACACGTTGAGATAAACTTTGCAATCTCTCTCTTCATATTGTTCCACCAAAATGTATGTGAAGATCACGATACATTTGGTACTTCGAGATGGATTGCAAATGGTGTATTGTGTGCCTCCATCATAATCTTGTACTTCAAATCGAGTCGTTAGGAACACAAAGTGCAGTGGACTCAAAGTATTCCTTCTTCATCAATTCTAAACTTAGGAATAGCACCTTCTTGTACTTTCTTCTTCATACGCATCGACTCAAGATTGGTGGCTTGAGCAACCTTAACTTTTCTATTAAAGTTGGCTCTGTCGTATACTTGACATCATCGCTTTTCGTTCTGCATATGATCTTCTACTCAACGCGTCGGCTACCGTTCGCTTTTCGGGGATGGTATTGAATAGTGTGGTGCGTAGTCTTTCAATAGCTCGAGCCAGCGTCATTGCCGCGTGTTGAGTTCTTTTTGAGTGAAGAAATATTTAAGGCTTTTATGGTGCGAATATATCTCCACTTTCTCCCCATATAGATAGTGCCTCCAGGATCTTTAAGCGCGAAAACAAGCTGCTTGCCTGACTCTAGATCATGAGTAGGATAATTCCTCTCATATTCTTTAAGTTGTCGCGAGCGCATAGGCTATGACTTTCCCACGTTGCATGAGAACACATCCTAACCCTTTGCACGAAGCATCGTTGTAGATAACAAATCCATCCGTACCGGATGGTATTGTTAGAAACAGTTAGAAATAAGTCTCTCTTAAGCTCTTGGAAACTCTTCTTGCATTCTTGGCTCCAAAAAATTTTGTATCCTTAGGGTTAGGCGGGTTAATGGAGTAGCGATTAGAAAACCCTTCCACGAATCTCAGATAATAACCGGTAAGCCCAAAAACTACGTCTTGATCCATGACTTGGTTGCTCCCAACTTTGTATTGCTTGATCTTGGCGGGATCAGCGGATACTCCATGTTTTGACACCACGTGCCCAAGAATGAATGCTACTTCCTCGAGCGAACTTCGCATTTCTTCAACTTGGCATAAAGCTTGTTTTCCACGAAGCCTTTGGAGTACCGACTTCAAATGGTGCTCATGATCTTCACGACTTTTGGAATATATGAGGATGTCATCAATAAAGACAACAACGAATGATCCAAATATTCCTTGAATACTCGGTTCATCATATCCATGAAAGCCCGGGGAGCATTAGTCGATCAAAAAGACATGACTAAAATTCATAATGCCGTCTGCAGGAGTTACGAAGGCGGTCTTTGGAATATCCTCGATTCTAATCTTGGTGATGATATCGAGCGAAGATCGATTTTTGAAAAGAATTGTGCTCCTTGCAAGTTGGTCAAACAAGTCATCAATACGAGGTAGAGGATACCTATTCTTGATAGTGACATGGTTCAATTCCAGATAGTCGATACAAATCGCATACTCCGTCTTTCTTCTTTACAAATAAAGCAGGAGCACCCCGAGGAGATGTCTTGGGGCCAATGAAAAACAGATGTCCAACAACTCACGTAGTTGGACCTTTAACTCTGAAGTTCAATAGGAGCCATTCGATATGGGGTTTTAGAAATGGGCTTTGTGCGGGTTCAAGATCAATAAAATTCAACTTCACGTTACGGGGTGAGGCAGGAAGTTCTTGAAATCGTCGGAAAATCGATAACAACGGGAATATTATTCAAATTTGGCGTGTCTTTATTCAAATCCATAACATGGGCTAAGAAAGCTTGACATCCGTTTTTTAATAAGCGAATAGCTTTATGATTAGATATGATAGTGGTGATTTTAATGGTTTAGTTGCTTGAATTAAATACAACGAGTTGTTTAGGAATATGAAAGCTAACAACCTTACGAAAACAATCAATTTTGGCATGATGAGTAGTTAACCAATCAATCCCTAAAATTACATCAAAAGCAAGTATCTTTAAAGAGATAAGGTTAACGGTAAAAGTGATGGTGCCAACTTGAATCAAACAAGATTTATAAGCGATGGATGTGATGAAAGTTTCTCTAGCGGAGTTTCCACGAGATAGGTCAAAGTCTAATTTCTCGGGAGTCAAGTTTAAGCGTTGAGCACAAGCGGGAGAGATAAATGAATGGGTATGCCGGTATCAAGTAAAGGTATAAACTTGCAGAATTTATAAATAGCTTACCGTGATCACCTCGTTTGGGTTCCTCGCATTTTGACCGATCCACAACAAAGCGCTCTTCCGAGGCAGATTGACTTTGACTTTTACGGGGACGATCTTTTGAGTCACCGTCCCCCATTGAACTAGGTTTATTCTGCGTGCAATCTCGGCGATATGTCCTTCCTTTCCACAATTATAGCATACCTTGAGCTGTTGTGGGCGGTTTGGTGATATATGTCCCTCTTTTTCGCATTTATAGCATATAATGGGTGGTCTTTCTCCTCCCTTAGAACGATTCTTTGTTGAAGCCTTTGTCGTCTTCACATAGTCGTTGTTAAATCTCCTCTTTTAAAATCTCCTCTGACTCGCTTCTTCTATTTTCATGGCCATGATTACCACGGAGTGGTTACCATTTTGTCCGTCTTTTTCTTTCTCCATTTGGTTATCGTTGTTTTGTTGGTTGCTATCTCGGGTATGATCCACATTGTGGTCCCTCGGTTGGTAGTACTCGTTATCTCGCTCTAATAATTGAGCCACATTTACAACATCTGAATAGAGAGAAAATTTATGAGAAATGAGATCTTGGCGTATCTGGGTTTTGAAACTCTCTAAAAATCCAGCGTCATCGTTCCTCATTCTCCACTGAAATGAGGTGCAAACACTGGATAACTCTGCAAACTTTGCCTCGTCTTTGAGACAAAATCGTGTTATTACTGCTCTAATCTAATAAACTCCACTTCCTTCATATAGCGAACACTTTTAGGAAAGTATTTGTCATTAAATAGTTCTGAAATGTCTCCCAAGACATCTTGAGTCTGCGGTGGATGGAGTGCAACTTCACAGACTCCCACCGGTGATCGCCTTTCCATGGAACATAAAGGTGGCGAATGGAACCTTCTGTTCTCCGTGCATCCCAAGACATCGAATATCTTGGTAATTTGCTTGACCCATGTTTCGCCATGATGATCGGATCTGGCTTTCCCTTAAATTACAGGTGGTCCCGACTCTTTGAGCTGCTTGCATTTGTGACAACGTGTGAATTCTATCATTTCCTCTGTATTTTGAACACGAGTCTCCCTAAATGCGATTTTTGCATGAGCTATGCAAAAAGCTTACAAACATCCCTCGTTCATCATCTGCTTTCGGTGGTGTTGTTCACGGGAGGAACATTACCCGACTGTTGCACGTTCTCCTCGTTGGTGAAATCTGAGGCGTCTCCACGGTCTCATTTCCTTTATTAATATTCTCGATCGACATTCTCAAATCTTGTCATAAAACAAGGGTTAATTAAAGAAATCAATATATCACATAATATCCTATATCTTGACCCAACTAACAAATAAGCTTAGGTAGGACACCTTTAGCGAAGGATTTACTCGTCTCTCCCCTCTAGTTTACATTCCCCAGATCTCATGAAGATCATATCCTAAGCTACGATACAAGCTGTGGCGCCCCCAAAAAATAGGTATACATCACCCATTACGAGTTGTCGATACATGGTATAAAACAACTACAACTTTATTATTACAACGATAAAAGCTGTGAGTTTGAATACAAATATTATCTTACAGACAATATCTATACAAATAAATCCTCATCACATTTATTGATACATTATTTTACAAAATGGTGAGGACTACTAAACAACTCTCTCTATAACCATCATTACATCCCCAGAGCTTCGTACTACTACATACATTACTAGCCTCTGAGAAGAAAAATGGAACAAAAAGGAAAAGGGTGAGCTCAACTAGCCCGATAAAAATATTATGACTAAGATAATATACAACAAATTATCGTTAGTCTTCAACGGAAAAAAATCTAATAGAATACAATAGACAACAAGTTTTAAATCAATATTACATGGCGGAAATAATAATTCATTAGAAGAGTTAAGTAGAGAATGCAATCTACTATCTTACATGTATGAATTTAAAAGTTCATCGTCTATCTTTTATCCTGTAACATCAATCAATATATATACGGAATCAAATATTCATCTTTGCACTTTCTGAGGCGAAGATATTCATCGATTAGTCATGTTTAATCTAAACACACATTCATCTTTTGCACTCTGGGCCAAAGATATTCATCGAAAATCATTCATCTTTTTACTACTGGGCCAAAGATATTCATAATAATATCATCATTTAAGGCGAGGATGATGAAAAATATTTTTAAAAAAGCGAATCCGGTGAAACAAAATGACAAGGATTAAGGATTAAGGATTAGTACTTTGTTTTATCCGTCCAAAAATACCTCAAAAATAATCATAGTGGTGTAAAATTCAAGAATGATCAAAACATGGATACAATCAAAGCTAGTATCCACAATAGATATTTTGAGACGAAAAGAAAAATTTTTATTTTTTGATGAATAGTCTTAAATATTAAGTGAATAATATAGTATCGTGAATAGTGTTAGTATCGTGAATAGTAACTCAGACACCAAAAGTTCCAAATTTGATAAAAACTTGAGATCAATATTTGACATAATGATATTGAAGAAATAATATCATTCTGAAAAAAATAATATCCTTACCTCGAAAGATTTATACTTCTATTTGAAACACGGATATATAGCTATGACTTGAACTTGCCTTAGTATAGCAATACTCAAAGTATACTCAAAATACTCACAAGAATAAACTCGATAATATAGAGAGAAAACTTGATTTACGGTGTAATTTTCAATTCTAACCTAAGCTCTCTATTTATAGGAAAATGCTTAGAACACAAAAGCGAAAAATTTAATAAATTAATAATATATATATATATATATATATAATTATCAAGCCCACTTTTACCAATTTTAACTGATTCAGATCATTTCTAACACATATACGCCACTCAATTGCAACAAAAAAAATGTTTTCTTACAAAAAAAATTTTAAACTCAAAAATCAATTATTTGAACTCTGAAACTTCAATAATTCATGATAAATAGCTCTTTTGTCAGAAAAATTGAATCTCATGAGTTTTTATAGGAAATTCAATTCTCTACAACTTTGCGAGAAAAAGTTTTTTCAAATTCCAAGCGAAAATTGGCCAAAAATCCATAAGCAGGCGATTTTATAAATTTATAATCAAATTTCGATCAAGAAATGGGGTCCGCAAACATGTTTAACATGTTTTAAACATTTATTGCAACAAAAATACTCTTCCTCCTCGTATACTCATATATCCCACATTAGATTGTAAAAATATCACCATTATTATATTATTAAAATATAATAATATATTTAAATAATTATTTTATCGAGAAAAAGATAAAATTTCAATTTTCAACAATTGTCACATTAAAAATTTTCTCCATCTATATCCACATAAAATCAATATTTTCCTCATCATATGAATCAATAATTAATTATTCACAAATAATATTACGAGAATCACATTATTGTGACCGGTGGTTCCCGAGAAAGAGGGGCTTTCGATAAAATTTCTCCTTCTTGGCGGCATGATTAGGTGACCAAACCTCTCCTTAGACAGAGAACTTTCTAGACATTGCCAATAATGTTATCTAATAATATTATTAGGATAATATGAATTATTGCTTCGATAATGAAAAATCTTTGTGTAATGACAATTATTGAAACAACAACAATATAAAATATCAACGCGACAATTATTGAATCAATAAAATAAAATATTGAGCGATAATTCACGTAACCATTATTGAGTAGTGCCTTCTTTACGTAAGAATCAATAATTGGTGCAATCTGGTGTCTTCTTGTGTTTTAACCATAGAGTATTTTAACGGTATTAACAATTATGTTGATAACAACTTCGTATTATTTTAAACAACTTATATTTGTCGTTTTCTTCATCCATCGCTTTTTAGTTATGGGGCCCACACATGGGCTGCTTGCGTCGTCGCGAATATTCCAAACGATCTGAATATTCCACGACCAAGCGAATATTCCCAAACAACAATGAATATTTTATAACCACTTGCTTATTTTGAAATATTTGCGTATTTTACCCATAACTATCCACATTAATCACATCAACCCTTACTATTTCAAAATAATAATTAGAAAAATTAAATTTCATTTATTAATTATTTGAGGTCTTTGTAGGAGAATTCCACCAATGGTAAATACTTATCCCCACTTTGCCCTTGAAGTCTAGGACACGAGTCTTAATAAATCTTCAAGAGTTTGAATAGTCCTCTCGATTGTCCGTCCGTTTGAGGATGGTATGCTTAGAATCCCAATAAATAAATCCGTACCCATAGCTTTTTGCAAGCTAACCCAAAATCTTGAAGTGAATCTTGGGTCACGATCTGAAACTATGGATCTTGGCATGCCATGCAACCTCACAATCTCATTTACATATACATACTAGCAAGGCGTTCAAGAGAATAAGTCTCCGTGTCGGCAAAAAATGTGCGAGACTTGGTTAATCTATCAACAATAACCCAAATAGCATTTATGCCTTGAGAAGCCGTGGGGAAGACCCGTAACAAAATCCATGGTAATGTGTTCCCACTTCCATTTCGGATCTCAAGTGGTTGCAATGGTCCCTTAGGCACTTGATGCTCACGCCTTTACGTTGACAAGTTAAACACGTTGAGATAAACTTTGCAATCTTTCTCTTCATATTGTTCCACAAAAATGTATGTCGAAGATCACGATACATTTAGTACTTCGAGATGGATTACAAATGGTGTATTGTGTGCCTCCATCATGATCTTGTACTTCAAATTAGAATCGTTAGGAACACAAAGTGCAGGTGGACTCAAGTATTCCTTCTTCATCAATTCTCGCTTAGGAATAGCACCTTCTTGTACTTTCTTCTTCATATGCATCATTCAAGATTCGGTGGCTTGAGCAACCTTAACTTTTCTATTAAAGTTGGCTCTGTCGTATACTTGACATCATCGCTTTTCGTTCACGCATATGATCTTCTACTTAACGCGTCATTTACCACGTTCGCTTTTCGGGATGGTATTGAATAGTGTGGTCGTAGTCTTTCAATAGCTCGAGCTAACGTCATTGCCCGCGTGTTGAGTTCTTTTTGAGTGAAGAAATATTTAAGGCTTTTATAGTGCGAATATATCTCCACTTTCTCCCCATATAGATAGTGCCTCCATATCTTTAAGCGTAACTTATTTACTTTGCGCTAACTCTAGATCATGAGTAGGATAATTCCTCTCATATTCTTTAAGTTTTCACGAGGCATAGGCAATGACTTTCCCATGTTGCATGAGAACACATCCTAACCCTTTTGCACGAAGCATCATCAGTAGATAACAAATCCATCCATGTACGGATGGTATTGTTAGAAACAGTCTTAAAATAAGTCTTCTCTTAGCTCTTGGAAACTCTTCTCGCATCCTTCGCTCCAAACGAATTTTGTATCCTTCCGAGTTAACTGAGTTAACGGAGTAGCGATTCGAGAAAAACCCTTCCACGAATATCCGATAATAACCAATTAAGCCCGAAAGCTTCGTCTTGATCCACCGTCTTGGTTGCTCCCAACTTTGTATTGCTTGAATCTTCACCGGGTCAACAGATACTCCATGTTTTGACACCACGTGCCCAAGAAATGCTACTTCCTCAAGCCAGAACTCGCATTTCTTCAACTTAGCATATAGCTTGTTTTCACGAAGCCTTTGTAGTACCAACTTCAAATGGTGCTCATGATCTTCACGACTTTTGGAATATATGAGGATGTCATCAATAAAGACAACAACGAATTTATCCAAATATTCTTTGAATACTCGATTCATCATATCCATGAAAGCCGCAGGAGCATTAGTCAATCCGAAAGACATAACTAAGAATTCATAATGCCCGTACCGAGTTCTAAAGGCAGTCTTTGGAATATCCTCAGTTCTAATCTTCAGCTGATGATATCCAGAACGAAGATCGATTTTTGAAAAGAATTGTGCTCCTTGTAACTGGTCAAACAAGTCATCAATACGAGGTAAAGGATACCTATTCTTGATGGTGACATGGTTCAATTCCGATAGTCGATACAAAATCGCATACTCCGTCTTTCTTCTTTACTGAATAAAAAAGGGAGCACCCAAAGGAGATGTCTTAGGGCCAGATGAAACCGATGTCCAACAATTCACGTAGTTGGACCTTTAACTCTGAAGTTCAATAGGAGCCATTCGATATGGGGTTTTAGAAATGGGCTTTGTACCGGGTTCAAGGTCGATAAAGAATTCAACTTCACGTTAAGGGGTAGGCCAGGAAGTTCTTGAAAATATATCGAAAAGTCAATAACAACAGGAATATTATTCAAATTTGACGTGTCTTTATTCAAATCCATAACATGGGCTAAGAAAGCTTGACATCCATTTTTTAATAAATGAATAGCTTTATGATTAGATATGACAGTGATTGATTTTAATGGTTTAGTTGCTTGAATTTGTACAACAGGTTGTTTAGGAATATGAAAGCTAACAACCTTACGAAAACAATCAATTTTGGCATGATGAGTAGTTAACCAATCAATCCCTAAAATCACATCAAAAGCAAGTATCTTTAAAGAGATAAGGTTAACAGGTAAGGTGATGGTGCCAACTTGAATCAAACAAGATTTATAAGCGATTGGATGTGATGAAAGTTTCTCTAACGGAGTTTCCACAGATAGGTCAAAGTCTAATTTCTCCTAGTCAAGTTTAAGCGTTGAGCACAAGCGGAGAGATAAATGAATGGGTAACTAGCTTAGGTATCTAGTAAAGTATAAACTTCACAAGAATTTTTAAATAGCTTACCGTGATCACCTCGTTTAGGTTCCTCGTATTTTGACCGATCACAACAAATGCTCTTCCGAGGCACCGTTGACTTTGACTTTTACAGGGACGATCTTTTGAGTCACCGTCCCATTGAACTAGGTTTCGATCTGCGTGCAATCTCGGCGATATGTCCTTCCTTTCCACAATTATAGCATACACAGAACTGTTGTGGGCGGTTTGGTGATATGTCCCTCTTTCCGCATTTATAGCATATGGCCAATGGTGGCCGAGTTCTCCTTGGAACCCGATTCTTCTTTGCCGCTTTGTCGTCTTCACATGGTCGTTGTTGAATCTCCTCTTTTAAAATCTCCTCTGACTTTCGCTTTCTTCTATTTTCATGGCCATGATTACCACCGAGTGGTTACCATTTTGTCCGTCTTTTTCTTTCTCCACTTTGGTTATTGTTGTTTTGTTGATTGCTATCTCCTATGTATGATCCTGATTGTGGTACCTCGGTTGGCCAGTACTTTCGTTATCTCGCTCTAACAATTGAGCCCTATTAACAACATCTCGAATAGAGAAAAATTTATGAGAGATGAGATCTTGGCGTATGCGGGTTTCAAACCTCTCGAAACATCCGCGTCATCGTTCCTCATTCTCCACTAAATGAGGTGCAAACACAGATAACTCTGCAAACTTAGCCTCGTCTTTGAGACAAAATCATGTTGTTCTGCTCCGGTCTAATAAACTCCACTTCCTTCATATAGCCGAACACTTTCGGGAAAGTATTTGTCATTAAATAGTTCTGAAACGTCTCCCAAGACATCTTTGAGTCTTGGTGGATGGAGTGCAACTTCATGTACTCCCACCGATGATCTGCCTCGCCACGGAACATAAAGGTGGCGAATGGAACCTTTTGTTCCTCTGTGCATCCCAAGACATCGAATATCTTGGTAATTTGCTTGACCCATGTTTCTGCCATGATCGGATCTGGCTTTCCTTTAAATTCTGGTGGTCCCAACTCTTTGAAGCTTGCCATTGTGACAACCCGTGTGAATTACTATCATTTCTCCTATGTTTTGAACACGAGTCTCCTCGTGCGATTTTGCATGAACTGCAAAAAGCTTCTAAATATCCCCTCGTTCATCATCTCGCTTTCGGTGGTGTTGTTCATGGGAGAAACATTGCCACTGTTGCCGTTCTCTCCTCATTGGTGAGTCTGAGCGTCTCCACGGTCTCATTTCCATTGTTAATATTCTCGATCGACATTCTCAAATCTTCGTCATAAAACAAGGGTTAATTAAGGAAATCAATATATCACATAATATCCCTATATCTTGACAAACTATCAAATAAGCTTAGGTAGGACACACTAGCGAAGGATTTACTCGTCTCTCTCTCCCCTCTAGTTTTATTCCCCATCTCATGGAGATCATATCCCTAAGCTACGATACCAACCTGTGACACCCCAAAATAGAACTACATCACTCATTACGAGTTATCAATACCGCAGTCTGAAACAACTACAACTTTATTATTACAATAGTAAAGCGTGAGTTTAAATACGAGATATTGCCATCTAGACAATATCCACATACAAATAAATCCTCATCATAATTATTGATACATTATTTTACAACAATGGTGAGGACTACTAAACAACTCTCCCTAGAACTTTCATTCCATACCCCGACTAAATACTCGCTATATTCTCGCCTCTCACGAGAAGAAAAATGGAACAAAAAGGAAAAGGGTGAGCTCGACTAGCCCATAAAAGAATATTATGACTAAGATAATATACAACAAAATTATCGTTAGTCTTCAACATGGAAAAATATAATAGAATACAATAGACAACAAGTTTTAAATCAATATTACATGCGGTGAAATAATAATTCATTAGAAGAGTTAAGTAGAGAATGCAAACTACTATCTTCTATGTATGAATTTTAAAGTTCATCGTCTATTTTTTTATCCTGTAACATCAATCAATATATATACGGGATCAAATATTCATCCTTGCACTACATGCCAAGGACATTCACCGATTGGTCATGTTCATCTAAACACATTATTCATCTTTTTTCTTTCGGGCCAAAGATATTCATCGAAAATCATTCATCTTTTTCACTACGGGCCAAAGATATTCATCATAAATCATTCATTTAAGGCCGAGGATGATGAAAATATTTTTTTTAAAAAAGCGAATCCGATGAAACAAAATGACAAGGATTAAGGATTAAGGATTAAGTACTTTGTTTTATCCACGTCCAAAAATACCTCAAAAATAATCATAGTGGTGTAAAATTCAAGAATGATCAAAACATGGATACAATCAAAGCTAGTATCCACAATAGATATTTTGGACAAAATGAAAATTTTTTATTTTTTCGATGAATAGTCTAAGTATTAAGTGAATAATCTGAGTATCGTGAATAGTCTTGATATCGTGAATAGTAACTCGACACCAAAAAGTTCCAAATTTGATAAAAACTTGATCAATATTTTAGCATAATGATATTGAAGAAATAATATCATTACAAAAAATAATATCCACTTACCTCGAAAGATCGATCTTACAAATTTGGAATCTTTGGATATAAAATTATAACTTGAACTTTCACCGTATATAGCAATACTCAAAGTATACTCAAAATACTCACAAGAATACGCTCGATAATATAGAGAGAAAACTTGATTTACGGTGTGATTTTCAATTCTAACCTAAGCACCTATTTATAGGAAAATGCTTAGAACACCAAAGCGAAAATTTAATATAATATATATATATATATATATATATATCAAAATTCTCTCGCCATTCTTGAATCTGAAAATCTAGAATTCAACCCATTCAAATCACATGTTAGACCCAAAAAACGTTTTTCTTATTTTAAATATTTTAAACTTCCAAAAATCAATTATTTGAACTTGAACTTCAATAATTCATAATAAATAGCCCTTTTATCGGAAAATTTGAATCTCACGAGTTTTTATAGAAAATTCAATTCTCTACAACTTTGCGAAAGAAAGTTTTTCCAAATTCCAAATGTAAATTGGCGAAATCCACAAGCAGACGATTTTAGAAGGTTATAATCAAATTTGATCGATAAATGGGGTCCACAGACATGTTTAACATGTTTTAAACATTTATTGCAACAAAAAAATATCTTCCTCCTCGTATACTCATATATCCGATATTAGTTGTAAAAATATCACCATTATTATATTATTAAAATATAATAATATATATATTTAAATGAATTATTTTATCGAGAAAAGATAAAATTTCAATTTTCAACAATTGTCACATTAAAAATTTTCTCCATCTATATCCACATAAAATCAATATTTTTCTCATCATATGAATCAATAATTAATTATTCACAAATAATAATCTGAGAATCACAATATTGATGATCGAGCGGGTTCAGGAAGAGGGCTTTCCATAAGAATTTCTCCTTCTTGGCCGCAATTAGATGACCAAACCTCTCCTTAGAGCGAGAACTTTCTAGACATTGCCAATAATGTTATCTAATAATATTATTCGGATAATATGAATTATTGCTTCGATAATGAAAAATCTTGTGTAATGACAATTATTGAAACAACAATAGTATAAAATATCAACGCAACAATTATTGAACCAATAAAATAAAATCTTTGAGCGATAATTCTTTACTGTAACCATTATTGAGTAGTGCCTTCTTACGTAAGAGTCAATAATTGGTGCAATACTGTAGTGTCTTCTTGTGTAAGAACGCCATTCATCGTGTTTTACCACCAACGGAGTATTCCAACGATTAAAGCGGTAACAACTACGCCATTATTTTTTAAACAACTTATATTTGTCGTTTTCTTCCTCCAATCGCTTTCCGTTATGGGGCCCACACATGGGCTGCTGCTGGCCGCATTTAATATTCCCAAGATGATCTGAATATTCCACGACCAAACGAATATTCCCCGACAACAATGAATATTTTATAACCACTTGCTTATTTTGAAATATTTGCGTATTTTACCCATAACTATCCACATTAATCACATCAACCCTTACTATTTCAAAATAATAATTAGAGGAAATTAAATTTTATTTATTAATTATTTGGGGTCTTACATATTATATATAAATAAATATTATATATATATATGTGTGTGTGTGTGACGTGTGTGTAATGGTGTGTATGTGTGGGTGACTGATAAGTGTGGTGATGGTGGAAGATATATAAAGTAAGAGGTGTGACTTGCCGTGTGTGGTGGTGGGTGAATGATGAATGAGTGGTGGTAATATATATATATATATATATATATATGTGTGTGTGTGTGTGTGTGTGTGTGTGTGTGTGTGTGTAAAACTCCGACTTTTATAAATTAATAAAAGTCTAATTTAATTTATGATTATTATTTTAAAATTATAAAATGTTAAATTGATAATTGATCAAACGAACATTTAGTCGGATAAATGAGCAAATAAAGAGGAAAAGAAATATTTGTTAGCCATGTGGGTGGCTGATTGAATGAATATCACGGGAGGGACAAGGAGACAATGGTAGGGAAAAGAAAGAAAGAAAAGAGAAAGGAAGAAAAGAAAGGAGAGAGAAAAGGAATAAAGGGAAAGAAAAAGAAGGCTACACTCATATATTTTTTTCTACACTTCATTCTCCCGGATGAAACCAAAGAGGGAGAGAGGGAATCCTTGCTGAAGAATGAAGAGGAGGAAAATAAGTTTAAGATGAAGAGATGTATAATAAATAAAGAAGAAATGAGGAATAAATCATGAAGGTAATTCTTAAATCTTGATTTATACTTTGATTTTTATATATGAAGTTAAGATTTATAAATTTAATATTGAAAGGATATATTTATGTATGTATTGAATGATTTAAATTTGCATAAACATGAATCAAAGGAAAGAAATCAAGAAATCAAAAGAAGAACAAACTATGGAGATTTTCAGAAAAATTAGTAAAATGCATAAGTGTTTGTGTATAATGAGTTAGGAGTTGAGCCATATATAAAAAAGAAAGCCCTGGAAGTAAGCTAAACGCAGAAATTTGAATCACCCAAAAGTTCTTTGTAGATTTTTCGTGATGACAGTTTGAGTGAAACTGGTCTGAAGGACTTATAGTCCGAAAAATCAGTTTTATTAAGCTCTATTGCGTGAGTTATACTTTTTAATCCGACCGTTGGATCGTTGTAATGTTTGGATATGTTATGCATATATAAGTTGAGTATTTGTCCACAAATTTTGAACCGTTAAAGATTAATGAATGATTTGTTATGAATTTAAGAAGGTGACTGATCCAGAAATTGTTGTAGCAGAAATTTCGGTAAGCCTTTCTCTCTATGTTAGAGTCAGAATTTGGGAAAATTTTCTTCTACAAAGTTTTAGTGAATCAAATTTTACATGGAAGGACATAAGATCTGTATTTTTCTGATAAAAGTGCTAATTATTGAAATTTCTGATTGGACTTTATAATTAATTTATCAGAAAAATTATTTGAATTTTGAAATATTTTTACGGAAGCTTATTATATCATCTTAGAATTTACAGAAAATTTTGATGAATTATTGAAAAGCGAAGTAATTATTATATTTTTAAACTATTTATAGTTAGTTTGAAAATAGAAGAAATTAAATGAAAATTCTATGAATTATGAAAAATTATGAAACTTGGTGAAAAATCTTATAATATTATTTTATAATTTTGGGCGATTTTGATAAATTATTGAATAACGAAAATATTTATTGTATTTTTAAGCTATTTATGGTTAGTTTAAAAATAGAGAAAATTAATAGAAAATTCTATGAATGGTGGAAAATTATGAATTTTCTTTGAAAAATATTATAATAATGTAAGATTAATATTGATGATGTTTTAAAGATATAAAAGTATGTGGAGTTAGTATTTCTATTTTGAAGCTATTAAATGATAGTTTTTATAAATAGAAATAATTATTGAAAATTGTTGGATAATCCGAAAAATGTGAAAACTGTTTAGAAAGTTCAGAATACTATTTTAAATATTTTAGAAGTGTTAATAAGCTCATGATGTGTCGAGATGTAAATGCACAAGTAACGAATGAGTTATGATAAAAACAAAAATAATATTTTTGTTAAAATAAAAATGGTAATAATACCAGAATAGTGGATTTTCATATATGAGGTTTTAGATTTCTCAAGTTTTATTATTCACTTCTAAAGTTTTGGAATATGAATAATGATTTTATGCGATAAATAAAGATAACTTGAATGAATAATGAATTGTTAGTTGGTTTATGTGTTATTCGAGATAAATATAGGTTGGTGTTGATCCCTACTTTTAATAGAATTTAAATTGGTTATAGCAATGTATTGATTTGATTCTTACGTAAGTAGCCACTCAGTATTTTATTCAATAATTGTCACAGTAATTATTGCACAGTGATTTATATTATTGATTACGTAAGAAGTCACTCGGTATTTATTTCAATAATTGCCACAGTAGTTATTGCACAGTAACTCATATTATTTGATATAATTAAACCAGTTGGCAGTATTGTGAGTCTTTTTTAATAATTATGAATAATTGTTGAAAAATTAAATATGTGTAAATAATTGATGAATAAAAGGTTTTGATTAAAGATAAGTATGATATACAGATGTCTGTTCAATTATTTTCTTTTTACAAAAGTAAGTTTAGCAGGACTTGTCGACACTCTACTTTTTCTAAAGTAGTATGAACCACAACTCTATTATTGAACAAATTTTGTTAAAACGTGTACAAGTTGGTTTAATTTTCTCGATGGGACCATAAATTCCACTACCATTATTATATACCTCATTTGGATATTTTGTCAAAGCGGGTGTGCTAGTTGTTTACTAAATTTTCAGTATAAATAGGTTGCTCGGGTGAGTAACTAAACACACACCATCACTACACTAAAAATATAGAATTCTTTTACTTCAATATTGTGAGTATAATATTGTGAGTATTTCTATTGAGTGCAATGTTACTCCAAGTGTAGATAAGGAATGCAAGCATTGTTTAAGTTAATCAATTTCACAGAAAGCAGAATCAAGTCACATGTCAAGGTAAGGGATATCATTATTGTGGTAAGAGGGTATCATTTTTATGGTAAAAAGAATATCATTTTCTTTCATACTCCATATTATGGTAAGATATTATTATTCGTTTATTCAGTTTATCATTAAATGGTAAAAAGTCCTGAAAGGATTAGAATATCCTTATTAATAGTTTGTGCTTCATCTATTATTATGTTATCAATTTGGATTCTGAATAATTAAGTTGAAAATCACTAAGATCTATGTTATCTTATTATTCTGATTATTTATGTTTATTCATTATATATCATTGTCATCATTCTCATACTTATATTGTGTTGAAAGTCATTTTTGGCCAGTTGTGCATAGATGGACTTGGTATGATTATGACCAGGGATTTTTCGATATAATCACGACCGTAATGTTACAAATGATGTGGTAAAAGTCATCTTTGGCCGTAGTGCATAGATGGACTTGGTATGATTATGACCAGCGATTATTCGGTATAATCATGACCGTAATGTTACAAATGATGTGGTAAAAGTCATCTTTGGCCAGTTGTGCAGAGATAGACTGTTGAGTGGCATGATAATGACCAGGGATTATTCGGTATAATCATGACCATTGTTGAAAACACGAATATCATTGGCCCGTAGTACATGGATAATTCGTGGTCGTGATACTATTGAGCTGAGTCTCAACGTTATTGATTTTACAGTTGTATGTCTTGAAGCTTATTGCAAAGATGTCTTTGTTGATTTACGATTATAAATATGAATTGTGATTTAATTATAATCTGTGGTGGTCCAGGTGAAGACAGGTGATGAGAGTTCTCTTTGTCTTGGGTATAACAAAGAACTGTTGACATATTAACGAAATATTAACAAAGAACTGTTGAACTGAAATATTAACAATGAACTTTTAATCTAGAGGAGATAGTAGACATTATGATCTACTTGACTCTTCTAATGGATTGTTGATTCCACTGCTATTATGGTTGAAAACTTGTATCTTCTACCATATGTTCTAAATATCTGAATTATTTTGATAATTTAATTATCTTAAGTCATGATATTCTTTACTGGGCTATTTGTGCTCACCCTTTTACTTCACTACCCCTTTCAGGTAATAAAAGTGTAGCTGAAACTAGCAGAGAGAACATGGGTATAAAGTGGTGATACGAATTAGTCACAAGCCTAATCAAATTATGAAACGGTGGGGCATGATAATTGTATTGAGAATTTAAAATATGCGTGACATATTTTATACATCATTTAATAGTTATATTTGATGAACTAAATAGGGTGATGCGAACTCGAATTTGAAAGCGTCAAAATGCACTACAATAGAATGAGGAGGACAAAAATCTTCTAGTATTCTTTTGGAGACTTGAAATATTTGTTGTTGTACTTTATATGGCATTGTAATAATTTGAGTATGAATATTTTCGTATTATATACATTACAATATTTGTATTGAAACTAACAGTATATGAGTCGTCGTATTTTGAACGACAGTTGTATAAATAGAGTTGTCAATAGTGTTATTTCTGGCGACCCAAGATGGGTGATGTATACCTATTTTGGGGGCGTCACAATATATATATATAAGTTTTGTTTTATTAGATTATAAATAGAACATATTATATTTTATTTAAAAGTTTTCATTTTATTAGAATATTTTATTGCATAATCTTTTAAAAGTAAAATCGTAAAATCAAACATTTCAAATTTAATTACATCTTGCGCGTGATTGTCCATTTAATGCGGTCAAGTGATTTTCTAAATTCAAATAGTATCCTTACATTCTCCTATAAATATGATGCTTAGTTTAGAAATGAAAATACATCAGAATTAGAGAATTCTTCTTCTATAATATTGAGTGTATTTTTTTTGAGTTTAAGGAAGCTTTGAGTGTAGAAAATAGTGAAAGTTTTCTTCAAGAATATCCCCGCTATACCAGTCAAAAGTACTTTCCTTTTAAGGAAAGGGGTATTATTTTTTTCATATTCGTTTATGATATTATTTTTCGTATTCGTAAGAAATTTTATTTCGTTCAATATTCGCAAGAAATATTATTTTCGTTTAATATTCGTAAGGAATATTATCTTCGTTCAATATTCGTAAGGAATATTATTTTCGTTTAATAGTTGTAATGGATAATATTTTTGTTCAGTATTCGTAAGAAATAATATTTTATTCCATACCATGTAGTATGTGAGTAATATTATTTCGTTTTAGATTCTGAATTCTACACTCATTTTGTAAAGTATTGCTTCTATATTCCTTGAAATTAGTAGAATATCCTTGAAATTTGCGTTTCATCTAGTATTGTTTCACAATGATATTTTTCTAAACATTCTTGTTAAATTCTGACTCGAAAAGATACAAAATTCGGTTGGAGCGAGGAATGTGAGACGAGTTTTCAAGAACTCAAGAGGAGACTCATTTCAGCATCTGTTCTGAAAATAGCATCTGGTTCGGAGGGATATGTCATCTACAATGATGCTTCAGGCAGAGGTTTAGGATGTGTTCTCATGCAACATGGGAAAGTCATAGCCTATGCCTCGCGACAACTCAAAGAATATGAGAGGAATTATCCTACTCATGATCTAGAGTTGGCAGCTGTCATTTTCGCACTTAAAATCTGGAGGCATTACCTGTATAGGGAGGAAGTGGAGATCTATACATATCATAAAAGCCTCAAATATTTCTTCACCCAAAAGGAACTCAACATGCGGCAACGAAGTTGGCTCGAGCTGTTGAAAGATTATGATCATACCATTCAATACCATCCTAGAAAAGCGAACGTGGTAGCTGACGCATTGAGTAGTAGATCATATGCGGGTACGAGTGCGATATTGTCAATGCAAAGGCCCATTTGATATGACTTACAAAGGATAGAGATAGAGATAAAGACTCAAGGGACCCACGTGATAATGGCAAATAAATGAGTAGAATTGACTTTAATCGATAAAGTTAAAGTTGCTCAAGCTACGGACCTAGAGCTGATGCGTATGAAAAAAAAAGTGCAAGAAGGTGCTATTCCAGAAGCAAGAATTGATGAAGAAGGAATACTTTGAGTCAACTCCAGACTTTGTGTTCCTAATGACCCTGATTTAAAGTATAAAATCATGATGGAGGCGCACAACACACCGTTTGCAATCCATCCTGGAGTACCAAAATGTATCATGATATTCAACATACATTTTGGTGGAGCAATATGAAGAGAGAGATAACAGAGTTTATCTCAAGGTGTTTAATGTGTCAACGTGTCAAGGCGGAGCATCAAGTGCCAAAAGTGTTAGAGTTTATGCCTTAGAGGCCAATTATTTGATATAATTGCTTAACATTTTGATATTATATTTGATTGAATAAATGAATGATTTTATTATGGTTTTATTTACTGCGTTATATAAATGTTAACATAATAAAATTCCTTAGAATAGTGATACAATTTATATAGTTTCAAGTATGTGACTTGAACATGAGATTATATAATTACAATTAGTATCATTGCTCTTAAATGTCCCTAGTCGAGTACCATTGTTGATAGGACAACAATGATGCATTGAAACTAGTATGTGGATTGACTGATGACCAAATCTCATTGGTCATAAATATATGAGATATTAAGTCAATGAATAGGTATGTGTTAGAGAACGATGTACTGGACATACCCACCATGAGAATTCTATGTGGAGCATTATGCGAAGTGTCATTAGCAATTCTCATAGTGACAATGATGTAATGGTCCTCCGACACAAAATCACTATATTACTACACGAGAATTTATGTACTTTGATATCATCAAATGTCACCTTTAATGGGGTGGACTATAAAGATGATTATTGGGTACATCATGAATCGTGTGAGAATATGAGTGATCTAGATGGAATTTAATCCTCCTATATATTAGGGGTGATATCCATAGGCCTCTTGATTGAGTAGGACTATGAAATGCATGGCCATGCTCAAATATTGATTTGTTTCATATAGTCTACTCATTGATCAAGAAAACTCAGATTAAATTATGAAGAGTATGACACATTCCATGACTCGAGTTTAATCTAGGATATTAAGGTTAAAAGGATTAAATTACATTGAAACATTGGTCACTAAAAGGTTGCATCGAATCATCGATCTTATTATTACTTGGTTAGCAGTGATGCATTACTAGATGCCGCTCACTGTTTATAATTTTATAATATGATTTTAAAATTATTGTCAACGTAATAATAACCTATAGGGTCACACACATAGAACGTAATTTAAAAGGGAATTAATTTAAATTTTAAGGATTTAAATATATTAATATGATTAATAGTATTTAAATCACGAATTTAAATTAAAAGGATAAATTGTATATATGTATATTAATTAAGTAAGACTTAATTAAGATATATATATATATATAAATTTGGATTTTATGAAATTAGGTTTTGATTTGATTAATTCCTTTTAACTACTATATATATGATATATAGCACTACTTGGGTTAGATCATAATTGAAAAACCTAGCAGCCATTTTAGAGAGAGACTAGAGAAAAGCAGCTTTTATAATCGTTCCTTTGGTGGCTAGTACATGAAGTCCCTTTTATTGCGAATCATTCGACGGTTAAATGCGGCGTTAGGTGTGGATACCGTAGAGGCGTAGTTCTAATTGGATTGCGTAAAGGATTTGACCGCATCGTTTAATCATTTTCATAATCGGTATAATATCTAAACCACTGAATTAATTTCAGTTTCGCATGGATCCTGTTTTGGGTTTCGGAATTGCTTTGATTATTTTTAAATTTTCGCTGCGTTTTTGTGTCGAAAACCCAACAAAAAGGTCCATTGAAACCACTTGAAATTCCAGAATGGAAGTGGGGGCACATTACCATGGATTTCGTTACTGGTCTTCCCAAGGTTTCTAAAGCCATAGATGCGATTTGGGTCATTGTTGATAGATTGACCAAGTCTGCTCATTTCTTACCTATACGAGAAACTTATTTACTTGAACGTCTTGCTCGTATTTACATAAATGAGATTGTAAGACTGCATGGTATGCTAGTATCCATAGTTTTTGATCGAGACCCAAGATTCAGTTCACAATTTTGGGTTAGTTTGTAAAAAGCTATGGGCACGGATTTACGATTTAGTTCTGCATATCATCCTCAAACGAACGGGCAGTCGGAGAGGACTATTCAAACTCTTGAAGATCTATTAAGACTTTATGTCCTTGACTTCAAAGGAAGTTGGGACAAGTTTTTGCCATTTGTGGAATTTTCCTACAACAACAGTTATCAAGGAAGTATTGGCATGACTCTATTCGAGGCGTTGTATGGACGCAAGTGTCGTTCTCTAATATGCTGGGACGAGGTGGGTGAAGCAATGTTGTAGGGACCAGAATTGGTACGTATGACAACAGAAAAGATTCAAATGATCAGACAACGTATAAAAACCTCACAAGATCGACAAAAGAGTTATGCTGATCTTCATCGAAATGACGTGGAATTCAATGTTGGAGATCATGTGTTGTTACGGGTTGCTCCATGGAAAGGAGTTACAAGATTTTAAAGAGAGAAAAGCTCAATCCTCGATTCATTGGCCCATTCGAAATCCTCGATCGAGTGGGAACTGTGGCTTATAGACTCGTCTTACCGCCAAGTATGTCTCGTGTTCATAACGTTTTTCACATATCTATGTTACGTAAATATGTGGAAGACCCGAACCACATTATTGAGTTAGAACCGGACGAAATAGAGGAAGATTTAACGTATGAAGAGGTACATGTTAAAATCTTAGATAAGAAGGAACATATTCTACGCTCCAAGGTTATACCTGAAATCAAAGTTTTGTGGAGAAACCACGATGTTGAGGAAGTGACCTAGGAGTTAGAATCTGAAATGAAATCAAGGCATCCTCACTCTTCAACATACCAGGTACGTACCCCAATTTCGAGGACGAAATTTCATAAGAAGGGGAGGTTGTAACACCCCAACTTTCATAAATAAAGATTATTTTTCTCTAAATATCATTTTGAATATTATGGTGTAGATTTAATATAAAGTTATAGTTTTGGATAATATTTATAAATTTTGCAAAGTAAGCAAGTTGTTATAAAATATTCGTTTGGTTGAGGAATTTTCTTTTTTTCGGGGAATATTCGTACGATGTCACAATCATTGGTAGACCCCACAACAGAATTATTTTTAGAGTTAGAAAACGACAGAATTAACTTTTTATAAAAATAACGGCGAAAGTTTTACCATTAACTGTTGAAATACCCGGTGATAAAAGTATAGTAATACGTGTGGTTGCATAGTAGCACACGGTATTGATTATTGATGTTTACGTGAAAAGTCTCTCAGTTATACTCAATTATTGCTACAGTAATTGCTGCATAGTATCTCACGTTATTGATTCAATTATTGTCACAGTATCATCTGCACAATATTTTATATTATTAAATCAATATTTGAGACGATAAAGTTATTCATATTATTATTTGCATTATTGACGATGTCTAGAAAGTTTTGTCGAGGAAAGGGTTTTGGTCACCTAATTGCGCGCCAATAAGGAGAAGTCCTTATCGGAAAGTCCCCTCTTTCTTGGGAATGATATGGTTGTCAATATTGTGAGTTATAACACTACAAAAAAATGGGCCTTTAGCAACGATTTTTTGGGCAACGACTTTATAAGTCGTTGCTAAAAGTATATGTTTAGCGACAAAATTTGTCCTTCTTGCAGATTGTGTGTGGGCTTTCACTTTTGCAACGAAATTCATAAGTCGTTGCAAAATTTCGTTATTAATTCATTGGCGGAAAAAATTTCGTTAGAAATTGTTTTAAAATTTTCTACCACTTGATTTTCCTACGTAAGTCGTGGGCAACGAAAGTTTTTTTGTTGCTAAAAATGGAGCTTTAGCAACGATTTTTTAAAAACAAATGACTTTATAAGTCGTTACTAAAAAGTGTATGTTTAGCAAATCGAAACTTGTCTTTCGTTGCTTGATTGTGTATAGCTTTCACTTTTTGGAACGAAATTCATAAGTCGTTGCAAAATTTGAAAACAAAATTCGTTGCAAAATTTCTAACCACTTGATTTCTCCTCATCGTGGGCAACGAAAAAAATTTTGTTGCTATATTTCGTTGCCTAATATGGACCACATTCATTGGCAACAATTTTTATTTTTGTTGCATATCTTATACAACTTTTTGCAACGACTATTAAAATGTTACCTTAAATTAAGATAACCCAATAAACATATTTTTATAAGACAATATTCGTTATTCGGAGAATTGTCAAAAAATATTCATATTTAGTATTTAAAAATTATATCCAAATGCGAAACATATTCAACATGTGTGACCTATCATTTGTTACTTTGGTCATTTGATCATTTGGAAAAACACAAGTTATCTCGTTAATATCTTGCAAGGATTAATATTTATATCAAAACATGAGATTTCCCCATATATTCCTTTCTTCTCCTTCTACTACATACCATTAATATAATCTCAAGAAGTTATATACTACAATAATAATAATAATAATAATAATAATAACAATAATAACAATAATAATAATAATAATAATAATAAAATAATAATAATAATAATAATAATAATAATAATAATAATAATAATAATAATAATAATAATAATAATAATAATAGTACTAATAATAATAATGAAAATAATAATAATAACAATAACAATAATAATAAAGTTGCACCAATGGTGTGTAAGTTTTTTTTAACTCCCATTTTTCAAACTCTCTTTTTTCTTGACTTGTAATTTTTTTTATAATCAAATATTAATTTCTATTTATATCTTGTATTAGAGGGTGTTTGGCAATGACTTATAAGTTGGTTAAACTAAGTTATAAGTCATTTGTTATTATTTAGTGTTTGACAATAACTTAAATTTTAACTTTTTTTACTTATAAGTCATTATTAATTTTTTTTTCATGCTTATGTATCTATATTTTTTATTATTATTACTATTACTATTACTATTATTATAATTATTATTATATTTACTATTATTATTATTATTATTATTTCTATTATTAAAGACCAAAATTTTTTTAAATAAAAAGGAATTTCCTTTATTTATTATTTTGAAATAGTAAGGGTGGATTTGATTAATGTGGTTAGTTATTATGGGTAAAATGCTTAAATATTTTAAATAAGCAAGTGGTGATATAATATTCATTATTGTTTGGAGAATATTGTTTGGTCGTGGAATATTCAGATGCTTTGTCGGAAATGACCATGTGTGGGCCCCATAACTGAAAGCGATTGGAGAAAGAAAACGACAAAAATAAGTTGTTTAAAAATAATTGGTAGTAGTTATTCTGGTTTACCTTTCGTTGGAATACCCGGTTGGTTAAAACACGATGTCTGGCGTTATTGCACAAAGAGAAGATACGGTATTGCACCAATTATTGATTCTTACGTGAAGAAGGCACTACTCAATAATGGTTACATGAATTAATTGCTCAAAGATTTTATTTTATTGATTCAATAATTGCTGCGTTGATATTTTATATTCATTGTTTTTGATAATTGTCATTACACGATTTTTTATTATCGAGCAATAATTCATATTATCTGAATAATATTATTAGATAACATTATTGGCAATGTCTAGAAAGTTACGTCTAAGGAGAGGTTTGGTCACCTAATTGCGCTACCAAAGAGTGAGAGAAATTCTTATTGAAAGCCCCTCTTCTCCTGAACCGCACTCGTTTGTCAATATTGTGTTTCGTAATATTATTTGTGAATAATTAATTATTGATTCATATGATGAGGAAAATATTGATTTTATGTGGATATAGATGGAGAAAATTTTATAGTGACAATTGTTGAAAATTAATATTTTATCTTTTTCTCGATAAAATAATTCATTTAAATATATTATTTTAATAATATATTAACGATGATATTTTTACGATGAATGTGGGATTTATTAGTATAGGTGGAGGAGGAGTATTTTTGTTACCAAAATGTTTAAAACATATTAAACATGTCGGTGGACCCCATTTATTATTTGAAATTTGATTATAGCACTGTAAAATCGCCCATTTGTGGATTTCTCAAATTTCTGCTTTGGAATTTGGAAAAAATTTCTTCAGTAAAGTTGTAGAGAATTGAATTTCCTATAAAAACTTGCGAGATTTGAATTTTCCGGCAAAAGGGCTATTTATTATGAATTATTGAAGTTCGAAGCTCAAAAATAATTGATTTTTGGAAGTTTAAATTATTTTAAATTAGAAAAACGTTTTTTTTTTTTTTTTTCTAGAAGGTTGGCATGTGTGAATTGCTTTGATTAAGATTTCAAGGAATACGTATAATATTTTTATATATATTAATATTATATTAAATTTTTTTGCTTTGGTGTTCTAAAGCAATTTCTATAAATAGTTCTTAGGTTAAATTGAAAATCACACTAAATCAAGTTTTCTCTCTATATTATCGGTTTATTCTTTTAGTATTTTGAGTATACTTTGAGTATTGCTATACTGGTGCAAGTTCAAGTCATAGCCTATATCCTGTTTCAACTAGTAAGTCTTGTCTTTCGAGGTAAGGGATGTTATTTTCTTCTCAAATGATATTATTTCTTCAATATCATTATCTTTGAAATATTGGTTGGAACTTTTATCAAATTTGGAACTTTTTCATGTCGGGTTACTATTCATGAGTTACTATTCATGAGTTCTTATTCACGAGTTATTATTCATGAGTTCTTATTCACGAGTACTATTCACGAAGCGTGAAGATGTTTTTTGTGAAATTTCTATCTTTTGGTGTCGAGTTACTATTCACGTGTACTCGGCCTATTCACGATATCTGACACTATTCACGAATCGACCTATTCATCGAAAAATGAAATTTTTCCTTTTCGTCAAAATATCTATTCGGATACTAGCTTTGATTGTATCCATGTTTTTTGATCATTCTTGAATTTTACACCACTATGATTATTTTTGAGGTATTTTTGGACTTGGATAAAATAAAGTACGAATCCTTAATCCTTAATCCTTGTCATTTTGTTTCACTGGATTCGTTTCTTTAAAAAAATATTTTTCATCATCCTCAGTCTTAAAAGATGAATGATTTATGATGAATATCTTTGGCCCAGAAAGGCAAAGATGAATGATTTCGATGAATATCTTTGGCCCGTAGTGCAAAGATGAATGATTTCTGATGAATATCTTTGCCCCGTGTGCAAAGATGAACAGGTGTTTAGATGAACATGACCAACCGGTAAATGTCCTTGGCCTGTAGTGCAAGGATGAATATTTGATCTCGGATATATATTGATTGATGTTACAGGGGATAAAAATAGACGATGAACTTTAAAATTCATACATAGAAGATAGTAGTTTGCATTCTCTACTTAACTCTTCTAATGAATTATTATTCACTACCGCGAATATTGATTTAAAACTTGTTGTCTATTGTATTCTATTATATTTTTCCTGTTGAAGACTAACGATAATTTTGTTGTATATTATCTTAGTCATAATATTCTTTATCTGGGCTAATCGAGCTCACCCTTTTCCTTTTTGTTCCATTTTTCTTCTCGGGAGGAGAATGTAAGCGAGTACTAGTCGGGGTATGGAATGAAGGTTCTAGAGAGAGTTGTTTAATAGTCCTCACCATTTTTGTAAAATAATGTATAAATAATTGTGATGAGGATTTATTTGGGTATGTATATTGTCTAGAAGACAATAATTGTTTTTTTAAACTCACAGTATATATGTTGTCGTATTTTGCACGACAAAGGTATTAATAAAGTTGTAGTTATTTTTGTACCATGTATTTGGCGACTCAGAATGGGTTGGATGGAATGGACCTATTTTGGGGGTGTCACAGTTGGTATCAGAGCTTAGGGATATGATCTCCCATGAGATCGGGGAATAGAACTAGGAGGGGAGAGACGAGTAAATCCTTCGCTAGTGTGTCCTACCTAAGCTTATTTGTTAGTTGGTTAGTATATAGGGATATTATGTGATATATTGATTTCCTTAATTAACCCTTGTTTTATGACAGTATTTGAGAATGTCGACTGAGAATATTAATGATGGAGTGAATGAGGACCGTGGAGATGCTGTCTTTTACCAACCAACGAGGAGAACGTGCAAGAGGTCGGCAATGTACCTCCCATGGAAAACACCACCGAAGCGGATGATGAACGAGGGGATGTTTAGAAGTTTTTGCAATTCATGCAAAAAAATCGAGAGAGGAGACTTCGTGTTCAAAACATAAGAGAAATGATAGCAATTCACGGGTTGTCACGACCAAGCGCCTCAAAGAGTTGGGACCACCGTAATTTAAGGGAAAGCCCGATCCGATCATGGCGGAAACATGGGTCAAGCAAATCACCAAGATATTCGATGTCTTGGGATGCACGGAGGAAACAGAAGGTTCCATTCGCCACCTTTATGTTCCGTGGCGAAGCAGGACTCATGGTGGGAGTCTCAGTAAGCGTACCCATCCGGTATTTCTTCTCGGCATGTCTTGGGAGAGCGTTTGAGAACTATTTAATGACAAATACTTTCACGAAAGTGTTCGTCATATGAAGGAAGTGGAGTTTATTAGACCGAGCGAGAAACAACATGATTGTGTCTCAAATGATGAGGCGAAGTTTGGAGTTGTCCAGTTTGCACCTCATTTGGTGGAAAATGAGGAACGAATGACGCGTATGTTTCTCGAGGGTCTAAAACCCGAGATTCGACAATATCTTATCTCTCATAAATTTTCTTTATATTCGGATGTTGTAAACATGGCTCAATTATTAGGCGTGATAATAACTAGTATGTTCAACCGAGGACCACAACCGAGGTCATATCGGTGATGTTATCATCAAAACGATGAAAACCAAATGAGGAGGAAAGAATACGGACAAAAGGCGGTAACCACTCGGGTGGTAATCGTGGCCATGATAATAGGAGAGGTGACTCAGTGGACATTTCAAGAAGAGAGGTTCAACAATAACCATGTGAAGACGTCGGCACAAAGAAGAATCGGTTCCAGGGAGTAGAACGACCACCCATTATATATCTATAAATGCGGGAAAGAGGGACATATCATCCAAACGCCCCACAACAGTTCGGTATGCTATAATTGTGGAAAGGAAGGACATATAGCTCGAGAATGTACCAGAGCGAAACCAAGTCCAAATGGGATGGTGACTCAAAAGGATGTCCCGAAAAAAGTCAAAGTCAATCGGTTCTGAAGAAGCGTTTGTCGTGACTTCCAATTCAAATGCGAGGAACCCGAACGAGTTTAGCACTTGTTAGTTAATTATAAATTCTTGCGAAGTTTATACCTTACTAGATATCCTGGGATTCTACCCATTCTTTTATCTTTTTGCTTGCGCCAACATTTGAATTTGACTACGGAGAAATTAGACTTTGACCTATCTGTGGAGACTCAAGTTAAGAGAAACTTTTATTACATCCGTTGTTTAGAAATCTTGCTTGATTCAGTTGGCACTATCACATTACACTGTTAACCTTATTTCTATAGAGATATTTGTTTTTGATGTGATTTTAAGGTTAACTACTCATCATGCCAAAATTGATTGTTTTCGTAAGGTTGTTAGTTTTCATATTCTTAAGCAACTGTTATTCAATTCAAGCAACCAAACCATTGAAGTCAAACTCTTTCATATTAAATTATAAAGCCATTTGTTTATTGAAAACGAATGTCAAGCTTTCTTAGTCTATGTTATGGATTTGAATAAAGACACGCCGATTTGAATAATATTCTGTTGTTATTGATTTTTCCCGACGTATTTCTGAAGAATTTCTTGGCCTACTCCCGAGAGCGTGATATTGAATTTGTATCGACTTTAAATCCGGACAAAACCCATTTCTAAAATCTCATATCGAATGGCTCTATTGAACTTCGAGAGTTAAAAACCCAATCTAGTAGAAGTTGATACCCGAGCCTCTATCTGGTGACTTCCTTTGTGGAATACAAAAGCCGGACTCTCCATGGGGGCGCCATATTCGTCGCGATAGTAAACCGATAGGTGTCATTGTGATGTACTATCCAAGGTTGGGATATGAGTCACGATTGAGAACAACCTAAGTCGGAAATCGAAATATGTAGCTTTCTAGGCTTAATTGGTTATTATCGGAGATTCGTTGAAGGATATTCTCGAATCGTTATTTCATTAACGCAGCTGACTCGTAGAGATACAAAATTCAAATGGAGCAAGGAATGTGGGAAGAACATCGAAGAACTCAAGAAGAGACTCATTTCAAACACATGTTACGACCATACCGTCTTGGAAAAGCGAGCGTGGTAGTGACGTGTTGAGTGAAGATCGATATACAAATCAGAGTACGATATTGTCAAAACTAATTTTCATTATAATTTACAAATAATAGAGATGGAGATGAAAACTCTAGGTACCCACGTGATGATATCTGAGTATAATCGACTTTAATCGATAAAGTTAAAGTTGTTCAAGCTACACACCGGAGCTGATGAATTTGAAGAAGGAGGTGCAAGAAGTTGTTATTTCAAAAGCGAGAATCGGTGAGGTGAGGAAAACTCAAACCTTCGATTTATTAATCAATTTGAAATTCTCGATCGAATAGGAACTGTGGCCTATAGACTCGTTTTACCGCCAAGTATGACTTCGTGTTCATAACGCTTTTCACGTGTCGATGTTACGTAAATATGTGGACGACCGAACCACGTCATTGAGTTAGAACCCAGACAAGATAGTGAAGACTTAACGTCACGAGGAGGTACTGTCAAGATCTTGGATAGGAAAGAACATGTCCTATGTCTTGAGGTTATACCACAAGTTAAAGTTTTGTGGAGAAAGCATCTTTATTGAGGAAATAGCACAGGAGTTGGAAACGAAAATGAAAGCGAGGTATTTTCATCTTTTCGAAACACCAGGTACGTACGTCAATTTCGAGGACGAAATTTCATAAGGAGGGGAGGTTGTAAGACCCCGAAATTTTTTTAAATAAAAAGGAATTTCCTTTATTTATTATTTTGAAATAGTAAGGGTGGATTTGATTAATGTGGTTAGTTATGGGTAAAATGCGCAAATATTTTAAATAAGCAAGTGGTGATATAATATTCATTATTGTCGGAGAATATTCGTTTGGTCGTGGAATATTCGTACTGTCGGGGAATATTCGTACGACGGCGCAGCCATGTGTGGGCCCCATAACGGAAAGCGATTGGAGGAAGAAAACGACAAAAATAAGTTGTTTAAAAATAACGGCGTAGTTGTTACCGTTTACACTGTTGGAATACCCGGTGGTTAAAACACGAGATGTCGGCGTTATTGCACAAGATGACACTTGCGGTATTGCACCAATTATTGATTCTTACGTGAAGAAGGCACTACTCAATAATGGTTACGATAATTAATGCTCGAAGATTTTATTTTATTGATTCAATAATTCTTTGCGTTGATATTTTATATTCATTGTTGTTTCAATAATTGTCATTACATAGTATTTTTCATTATCTAGACAATAATTCATATTATCTGAATAATATTATTAGATAACATTATTGGCAATGTGTAGAAAGTTCTGTCTAAGGAGAGGTTTGGTCACCTAATTTACTTGCCAAGTAGAGAGAAATTCTTATTGAAAGCCCCTCTTTCTCTGAACCGCACGGTTGTCAATATTGTGATTACATAATATTATTTGTAAATAATTAATTATTGATTCATATGATGAGGAAAATATTGATTTTATGTGGATATAGATGGAGAAAATTTTTATAGTGACAATTGTTAAAAATTAATATTTTATCTTTTTACGATAAAATAATTCATTTAAATATATTATTTTAATAATATATTAACGATGATATTTTTATACGATGAATGTGGGATATATGAGTATAGGTGGAGGAGGAGTATTTACATTACCAAAAATGTTTAAAACATGTTAAACATGTCTCATGGACCCCATTTATTGAGTGAAATTTGATTATAGCTTTGTAAAATCGCCCATTTGTGGATTTCTTCAATTTCTGCTTGGAATTTGGAAAAACTTTCTTCCAGTAAAGTTGTAGAGAATTGAATTTCCTATAAAAACTTACGAGATTTGAATTTTTTTGCAAAAAGGCTATTTATTATGAATTATTGAAGTTCAAGTCTCAAAATAATTGATTTTTGGAAGTTTAAATTATTTTAAATTAGAAAAACGTTTTTTTTATTTTTTTCTAGAAGGTTGACATGTGTGAATTGCTGAGATTAAGATTTCAAGGAATATGTATAATATTTTTATATATATTAATATTATATTAAATTTTCTGCTTTGGTGTTCTAAGCAATTTCCTATAAATAGGTGTTTAGGTTAGAATTAAAAATCACACCAGAAACTGAAGTTTTCTCTCTCTATATTATCGAGCGTATTCTTGTGAGTATTTTGAGTATACTTTGAGTATTGCTATACGATGCAAGTTCAAGTCATAGCCTATATCCTGTTTTTACTAGAAATCTTGTCTTTTCGAGGTAAGGGATGTTATTTTCTTCTCGAATGATATTATTTCTTCAATATCATTATCTTTGAAATATTGGTTGGAACTTTTTATCAAATTTGGAACTTTTTCATGTCGGGGTTACTATTCATGAGTTACTATTCAGGAGTTACTATTCATGAGTTACTATTCACGAGTTACTATTCATGAGTTACTATTCACAAGTTACTATTCGCGAGTACTATTCACGAAGCGTGAAGATGTTTTTTGTGAAATTTCTATCTTTTGGTGTTAGAGTTACTATTCACGTATACGACACTATTCACGTGATCTGGCCTATTCACGAATCATTTACATTATTCATCGAAAAATGAAATTTTTCCTTTTCGTCTCAAAATATCTATTCGGATACTAGCTTTGATTGTATCCATGTTTTGATCATTCTTGAATTTTACACCACTATGATTATTTTTGAGGTATTTTTGACGTGGATAAAATAAAAGTACGAATCCTTAATCCTTAATCCTTGTCATTTTGTTTCACCGGATTCGCTTTCTTTAAAAAAATATTTTCATCATCCTCGGTCTTAAAAGATGAATGATTTATGATGAATATCTTTGGCCCGTAGTAGTCAAAGATGAATGATTTCGATGAATATCTTTGGCCCTTAGTGCAAAGATGAATGATTTCGATGAATATCTTTGGCCCGTAGTGCAAAGATGAAATGATGTTTAGATGAACATGACCAATCGGTGAATGTCCTCGGCTTTTGTAGTCTGAAGGATGAATATTTGATCCCGATATATATTGATTGATGTTACAGGGGATAAAAATAGGCGATGAACTTTAAAATTCATACATAGAAGATAGTAGTTTGCATTCTCTACTTAACTCTTCTAATGAATTATTATTATTCCTTGCGAATATTGATTTAAAACTTGTTGTCTATTGTATTCTATTATATTTTTCCTGTTGAAGACTAACGATAATTTTGTTGTATATTATCTTAGTCATAATATTCTTTCTTTGAAATTAATCGAGCTCACCCTTTTCCTTTTTGTTCCATTTTTCTTCTCGTGAGACGAGAATGTAGCGAGTACTACTAGTCGGGGTATGGAATGAAGGTTCTAGAGAGAGTTGTTTAATAGTCCTCACAATTTTGTAAAATAATATATAAATAATTGTGATGAGGATTTATTTGGTATGTATATTGTCTGAAGACAATAATTGTTTTTTTAACTCACAAGATATATGTTGTCGTATTTTGCACGACAAAGGTATTAATAAAGTTGTAGTTATTTCTGTACCATGTATTTGGCGACTCAGAATGGGTTGGATGGAATGGACCTATTTTGGGGGTGTCACAATTATTATTATTATTGTTATTGTTGTTATTATTATTATTATTTTTATTATTATTGTTACTATTATTATAATAATTATTATTGTTACTGTTATTATTGTTGTTATTATTATTACTATAATAATTATTATTATTATAATTGTTAGTATTAATTATAATTATTATTACTATTATTATAACTACTATTATTATTATTATTAATTATTATTATAATTACTATTATTATTATTATTATTATTATTATTATTATAATAATAATAAATACAATAATTATAATACTACTAATAATAAAAAAGCCTGGCCCAATCTGTGGGCTTTTTTAAAAATAAAATAAAATAATGCTCTACTTGAAAATTGAACTCTAAACCTCCCACTCTCCTTAAACAAATGCTCAAACCAACTAAGCTATAAGGATTTTTTATTATAAAGTCAGTAACTCGACACTAAAATACTAAAAATACTAATTACATATTTACATCAAATACTAAAAATACTAATTAAAAAAAAACTAAAATACTAAAAAAAATCAAATTAAAAAATAATAAAATTCAAAAAAAATACTAAAATACTAAAATTCAAATTATTTTGTTAATTAATCAAAAGAACAAAAATTCAAATTATGTCATTAAAATACTAAAATCATAACATATTTACATCATTTACATCATAACATAACATATTATCATATTTACATCATTTAGTATAATTGATATAATATGTATGTTATGATGTAAATATAAATATGTAAATATGTAAATATGATAATTAATTATTATCTTTATTATTATTATTATTATTATTATTATTATTATTATTAGTAGTAGTAGTAGTAGTAGTAGTAGTAGTAGTTATTATTATTATTATTATATATAAATTTATAAATATATAAATATATATATATAAATATTAAAATATTCATAGTTACGTTATATAAATATTCATAGTTACTTTATATATATTCAGTTTAATGTGAAGATTTAATATGGGTATATATATATAGATGGTAATAAAATTTATCTAATATACAAAAAATATAACATAAGAAGCAAAGATATCACAACTAGGTTTCGAATCTAAGACCTATGAGTTATTAGGTCATTAAGCTACCATTGAGTCATTCTAATTTATTAGTTAAGTAAACTATCGCTATAACTTGTAGCGATAGACAGTGTAGCACATGAGCAAATGAGTAATTTTTCATGTCGCTATAGCCTGTAGCGGCTGGGGAAAATTCATTTCAATCCGTGTCATCCAATGTTGCGATCAACGGTATTATACATGACTAGTGATATTATATAAATATTTATAAATAATAAAAATATGACATTTAATACTAAGGATATTACGCATAAATTATTGTAAAAAATAGATTATTTAATATAAGTAAATATTTAACTTGAGATTACATAAAATAATAAGAACTTTTATCCTTGTATCAAGGAGTAACTTAAATCATGAACTTTTATTTGAGTTTTTCAAATTAATTATTTAAATCTAAACTACGTTTAATTTTATTTAATTATTTTTTTTGCAATAGAGAGAATATTTTTTTAAAAGAATTATAATAAGAGCAATATATATTTTGTGAAGTGCATATGCAATAAGTTATTTTTTATTAATTTAATGATATTAGGTATGTATGTATAGTACTAATGCCCAATCATGGAAGCTGTGAATAAAAATTAATATCGAAGTTTTTGTAGTTTCCACAACAAAAGTTCAACAGTTTGAATGTCCATAATTAATGATCAAAAGTTGTTTTTAGCCCTTTATGTCCCTCAGTTGGTGTTGCGCTGAATCAACCGTAGAAAGTCTGGATTGTCGACTTACTTGTTCATTATATTATCAAGATTGTCAAATAAAAAAAATATTTTCCCTTTGATGAAAAATTCATTTCTAAAATAAAGACTTTTATAAATAATTATATATTTTTATATATACTCTGAGTATTAATTAAGAATTTGGTATGATTTTAGATATTATAGTAAATTATATTTCGTCCATAATATTATGTGTTAACGCTAAGTTTCATTTAAGTAAGTCCAATCACATAATCCACGCTAGAAACACCGACATGTGGATCACACTTGAAGCTTGACGGCTTATGCCACGGGGATAACTCAGGTGTGAGAATGAGTCTGTGAATTCTGAGGTTTAACAATGGAGGATAAGTATTTAGTGCTCAAAATAGGTATTACCTCATAATGATAACCTAGGCCTCATATTTATAGTACTCACCACCTTAGAATCCTTCTCCCAATCGGATTAGGACTCCTAGTATATGGTAATTACCATAACTTGGGTCCAACGCCATCTCCTTAAAAGGTGCAAGTAGAGTCCAATCTCATCACCACCTTTAGAGTTACCTTATATGCATATGAATAGGTACCCGGACTCTGCACGCAGGAGAGCCCACTGTCGCAGCCCAAACGGTCCTATAATCTAACACAGGCTTCGGCCCAAAGAACTCAAGACCAGGCCCCGAACATCATAAGACCAAGTTCGGCTATGGTCCCGGGGGCTCAAATGCCGAATTCAACACCTCCAACACCTTTATGGGCTTTCACCCATCTGGCCTCTCCAAATTCTTACGGTATTGAATCTTCTACCAATGGAGGGGGGTCGGAGAACGCCCCGAACATTGCCCCAATCTCTAATCATAACATATTTATGATTGGAGACTTGAAAGTCGGGACTTGAGCAGTCATGGCGACAGATAATGATGAACTATCTCGTGGAAGCCGTGACAATCACTTCTTGATATTTAAAACGTTGCCTTGCTTTTTTCACGCCTGGGCCCACCTTAAGTATTTAATAGCCACCTTGGGGTTCCGTGCCGTGCTCCTTATAAAAACTCCCCTTCCCCCCTCATTATCACTTTTACTGATTCTTTGCTTTTAAATTCTCCGGCGAGGCGATTTCCGGCAAGCTTATCTCTTACCCAATCTGCACCATTTTCCTCAACTGTACTGTCATTTGAGTGCTATTTTTGCTTATCTCCCTTCCAAAACTTCTTATTTGCATCACATTCTTTTTAAAATGGCCAAATCCAACACTATTCCTACCCTTCGAGCCTATCATCGCTTACCTCCACCGTCACCACCGGGCGACCTTCTAGAGGTCGTCTTCACGGGATGCCCTACCGACACCACTCCTTCGATCCCGCCTTAGTCCTGAGCGCCGAGGCTAGGATTCGAAATGCATACTATTCCTCGGAGGAGTTTTCTCACCTTCATACTCCTTCCACCATCACCCCCTCACAGATTTCTGACATCCGGTCCCTTTTTAAGATCCCTGAAGAATACCAACTTCGAGTGCCTATGCCCGATGAGAAGATGTTTTGCGTCCGGCGCGGGTGGTCGTCCCCTCAGACGTTCTAAAGTACGGGGTTCGGTTCCCACTTCACGATTTCATTTCTTCCTTCTTGAGCTTTGTGGGAGTCGGGTTCGCGCAGCTCGTGCCGAACGCGTACATCCACTTAGTCTCTTTCATAGCCGTCTGCCAAGAGGTGGGTCTCAATCCCGGGCTCGATCTATTCTTTGCCCTGTTCACCGTTAGTGGTTCGAAAGAGCCCGGTCTTCGGCAACTCAACAAACGCCCCAACCGCACCGTCCCGATCAAGACCCCTTCAAGCAACAAGGGGTGGCATGAACAGTGGTTTTTTGCCAAGGGAACCGACCTCCAACTCCTTCCCCCCTGGGCCCATCCAGCCGACCAGGCGGCGAAGATTTCAAAGTTCCCGAAGGGCCGAGCCGATGCCTTCAAGACATTCTACAAGCAATGGCAAAGGACCCAATGGAATCTGGGGCTTCTGATGAACGAAGCCTTGGTTGTACAAACACGGCTGTGAGTATCCTTCTGTTTTTCATTATTTTTCCTCCTATTTTCTGAAGCTTTCCATTCCTTAACCCATTTGTCCCCGTGCAGTGACCATTTTCAAGCCAGAGGGCGTTGTCGACGCCTTCATCTCTGCCACCGTCACCCCCGGGTTCATCTGACCCCCAGTGACCGACGATGCTCCCCGAGGAGGATACGGCCCGATCAATGACCGTCATTGGGTCCACTTTCAGGGCCGAGCCCCCACCACACAAAGAGGGCGAAAGATGAGCCAGCGGAGAAAGCGGGCTTCTTGAAAAAAAGTCCAAGAAGCCCTCCAAGCCGACCGTCAAAGCGCCTACAAAGTCGCTCCGCCTTCTCTGCCGAAGCCGACTCTCCCGCTGCCCCCTCCATCAACCGAGGCGATCGAGGATTCGGAGGACACCGAAGAGGTTCCTCCCGAACCCCGATCAAAAAGACCTCGGTTGTCGGAAGGTTCCGATCAGCCGACAGGAGAGATGGTGGTCCCCGATGCAGGCCGACTGCTCCGCTTCTCCTTCTTCCTATCCCCAGCTCTTCTCGGGGATCACCGACCACCTGTTGGCCCAAGAGCCCGTCGGAGGTCTTCCCTTTTACCCTATTCGATCACTTCAAACTACCTGGTGACGACGACCGGTTTAAAGGGTACTCTCCCGATCAGTTCTTGGTGGCTTATGTTCGAGCTCAGACCCAGGTAATTCCCTTTGTCAATCTGATTGCTGCTATTAACTTTGACATTTCCTTCTTGTACTGATGTATGTGTTTACTGCAGGCCAACGCTATACTTGCCCGAGCCATCCCTCCCCTCGCCCGATCCACAAAGAAAGAAGTTCAGCTTGGGACGGAGGTGGAGTTCTTTGGAGGTCAAGTTCGGTCTGCAATCGGACTGAAGAAGGAACGGATTCTCATCTTTGAGACCCGACGCCAGGTGATCCGAAGTGAGGGCCGGTCGAAGAGCTGGAGCATGAACCTGATGCTTTCTTCCGGCGGAGAGGGTCGTCTGCTCCAAGATGTCAAGGATCGGGAGAGCGCTATTGACAAGATATACACAAGTTTCTCAAGATGCATGACAAGATGATATTTTTTGATCAAGGAGAACAACACTTGATCTAGCATCACAACGCCTTTCCCGAGAAGATAATCGAAGCCAGACAGCAAGCCATCGCCGAGTGTGAGGAATCTGAAGCCTTGAACGATAAGGTCATAGCCCAATTTGGTGAAGGGTATGAGACTCATCGGGAAAAGGCTAAAGCAAAGTTGATGGTCATTGGGCTTGATGTCTCCTCCCGACTCTTCGGATGACGAGTCCGACGTGAAGATGACCCTCCCGCCGAGGTAGATATATAGGATTTGTAATAAAGAAAATTTTCCTTCTTCTTTTTTTTTTTACTTGCTTAGAATCGTAAGCGGCCGTGGGTTTGTAAAGTAGAAATTTTCTAAGTATAAATATGATATACTCTTTGCCCATGAATGCTTATTATCGGTTTCACTTATGGTGATCTCGATCGATTATGTCCACCGAACCTTCCGGTGGGATCGTCCTTAGGGTTTATCTCGATTTTAGAGGGTCAATAGTTATACGAGACTTATCTCGATCGATGGTGTCCGCCTCAACCTCTTGATCGGATAGTGCTCGAGATCTCGTATTTTAAGCATTTATTAAACTCTTGGTCGATTATGCTCGGGACTTATCTCGATCATGGAGTTTTTCCAAAGCTCTTGATCGAGATAGTGCTGAAGCATGTCTGCTCAAGTAATGTGAAATATATGAATATAGATGAGGTTAAACATTGACAGGAATGGAAACTTTCATTTATATCATTTGAATTGAAATGATTACATGGATAAAACAAGAACGACATAACTATTACTGGTAAAATTTTCTAAGTCTTCCAGCATGCCATGTATTCTTTACCTCCGAACCGTCCATTGCTCGAAGCCGGTAGGTTCTTGGCTTCGGCACTCCTACCACCTCATAAGGCCCCTCCCAGTTGGGCATTAGCTTGCCAGTGTTTTGGGGGGTTGATGCCTCCGACTCCGGAGGACCAAATCTCCTATTGCAAACCTCCTTGTCTTCACCTTCCGATTATAGTGTGTCGGGCTATTCGGCTTGATAGATCGCTAACCTCATCATGGAGGAATCCAGAACTTCATCTAACAAATCTAAATTTGTTCTCAAACCTCTCGTCATTATATAGCTCTTTGTATTGGTGACTCGAAGAGTTGGAGATCCGATCTCAACAGAATGAGTGCATCGGTCGGTCCGTATGCCAACTGAATGGGGAGTCTCGGTTGTAGTCCTTGGGGTAGTTCGATATGCCCACAAAGCAGATAAGCGATTCTTGAACACGCAAACCCTTTAATGCATCTAATCTGCGTTTAATCCCATTGAGTAGGGTTCGATTGGTCACTTCCACTGGCCGTTTGGTGAGGATGGGCAACCAAGTCTTGCGATCTTTGGATCCCTAATTCTTTCAAAAAGCCTTCAAATTTAGATCCCACAAACCGCTATCGCCATTGTCCGAGACCACTCGCCATCGGGATACCGAACCCCGGTAGACTACCCCTTCTTTAAAAAACTTCAAACACTCTTGTTCGGTGATCTTTTGCAGTGGTTTGACTTCGACCCACTTCATCATGTAATCAATAGCCACGATCACAAAGCTAACTTGTCCCTTAGATTTTGGCAGAGGCCCCAGAATGTCGATTCCCCACAGAGCAAAGGGGATCGGGGACAAGACGGAATATAGTTCCTCGGGGGGTTGGTGCGGGATATTGTTGTTCAACTGGCACTTGGGACACCTCCTAACGAATTCCTTTGCTTCAGTGTAGATAGTTGGCGATGTACTCTCCTCGCCTCAAAATCTTATCGCGCCAATGACTTTGCTCCCATGTGATCCCCATAGATTCCTCATGCATCTCCCGGCGTGTAGTGCGCCTCTGAAGAAGTCAAGCATTTGAAGCGATGGAGAGCTAAAGGCCTTCGGTATAGATCTCCATCTATGAGGGTGAAGTTCAAACTTGATGTTTGACTTGTCAGCTAGGATTCGGTCCAGAAGGAGGGTCCCATCGGCCAAGTATGAGATATAAGGTGTGAGCCAGCAATTGAGCCGGTCCAAAGCCAAGATTTCTGTCTTTGGGACACTGGGTTTTTCCAGAACCTCCAAGTACACTGATCCATTGAAAGAGCTTGCTTGATTGTTGCCCGGCCTTGCCAAGGCATCTGCTATCGTATTCTCTCGAATTTACCACCCTTGACAATTGTATGAAGTGAAGTACATAAGCTTATCCTTTAGCTCGGCCAAATATTTGGTCATCCTTGCCCCGGGCCAGTACTTCGCCGATAATCGCTTGACCACCAAATTGTGAATCACTGTAGATGATCAACCGCTGTACTTCTAGGCTTCGGGCCAATCGTATCCCTGCTAAGATGGCCTCATACTCTGCTTCGTTATTTGTGGCCTTGAAACCAAACCGAATAGCTTGCTTTGCTTGAACCCTTCGGGGCTTGTTAGGATGACCCTGCTCGCCGACATCCATAGTTGACGATCCGTCCCACGTATAGAGTCCATGAGGTCTGGATTGGTTGTGTTTAAGCTACTATATTACATCTCCGGTTCGGTGAAAAAACACTCAACCACCACGAAGTCGACCAATATACGCCTTTTGATTGCCGTTAGGGACGATACTCTATAACAAATTGTGTCGATTCCATTGCCCAAGCGGCTGCCAACCTTGATTGATACTTCAGGGCTTGTGCAAAATCTTCTTCAAAGGTTGGTCTGTAGACCACTATCAACCGAAACCACAGAAATAGTTCTGAGTTTCGCTAGCAATTATGAGGCGTAAGCAAATTTTTCCGAGTTTGGGTATCTCGTTTCTGCGTCTCGAAAAACATAGGTGACATAGTACAATCGGAATTGTTTATCTCCTCATCCTTACCAAAGGCCCTCTTCATCGCCATTGGGCTCGCAGACCAAGTATAAGTATAAAGGTTACGTGGGGATCGGTTTCATTAATAATGGTGTCGAACCCAAATATCTTTTGATCTCTCGAGGCAACGTCTTCGCATTAAAAGTCCACTTGGAAACTCTTGTCATTTTTCGGGCCTTTCGAGTGTCGAAAAAGGGTAGACATCTCTCAGCTGACCTTGACATGAATCTCCGAAGGGCAGCAATTCGACCCGTCATCCGTTGGACATCTTTATATGTCTTTGGAGATTTCATGTCTAAGATCGCCGAGATTTTTTCTGGATTGGCCTCGATTCCCCGTTTACTGACCAGATATCCTAGGAATTTTCCTGAACCCAATCCGAAGGTGCATTTGGTCGGGTTTAGTCTCAGTTTGTGTTGCATCACCGTTTTGAAGCAGTCTTCTAAGTCCTCCAGATGATCTAGGACTGACATGCTCTTGACGATCATGTCGTCTACATACACTTCCATACTTCGCCCCAGCTGCTTTCGGAACACGAAGTTCATCATTCATTGGTAGGTTGCTCCTGCATTTAGTAGTCCGAAGGTCATCTTCCGATATGCATATATAGCCCGATGAGTGATGAAGCTAGTCTTCGGGGTATCCTCCTTGTGCATCGAGATTTGGTGATATCCTGAGAAAGCGTCCATGAAACTCAGCATTCCATACCCCGAAGTGGCATCAATTAGCTGGTCTATGTTGGGTAAGGGGTAGAAGTCTTTTGGGCAGGCCTTGTTCAGGTCTGTGTAGTCAATGCACATCCTCCACTTCCCATTTTGCTTCTGTACCAATACCACATTCGCCAGCCATTCGGGATAGTCAATTTCAAAGATGAACCCCGCCTCTAACAATTTGGTAACCTCTTCGTCTATAATCTTCTGTCTTTCCGGGGCAAAGATCCTTCTTTTCTGTATCACTGGCTTCCTTTTCGGGTCGGTATGAAGTTTATGTAATGCGATTGATTCACTTACACCGGGCATGTCACTAGGTTCCCAGGCGAAGATGTCGGCATACACCCGAAGTAATTCCACTGCACTGCGATTCGCGGTGCTTGGATAATCCCGCCCCGATCTTGACCAATTTGTCTGGATTTCCCGGTACCAACTCAACATCCTCTGTTTCTTTTGCTGGTAGAGCCATGGGTTCAGTACTGCCTTACGTGAACGGCTCGATCTCGATGGTCATCGTCTGCATTTACAACTTCTTAACCCCGACTCACGAAATCAAGGTATTCCGATAACATCTTGAGCGATGTCGAGATCTCCGTTTACTTCCCTATCTCGTTCGATTATCCGGAAACTTGATTTTGAAGTGGGGTATAGATGTTACCGCTTGCAGTGCCGATAAGGTGGGCCTTCCCAAAATGGCGTTGTAAGCCGAATCCACTTGTACGACAAAATTTTTTACCATGATTTACATCTGCTTTGTGGTAAGTCATAGAACTTATTTGATAACGTGATTGTGCCCGTCACATGAACCGGATCGCCACTGAAGCCATATAACGGGCCTTCTCCTCCTAATTCTATCTTCTTTCCTCCCAGATTCATCCGTTGATATGCATGTGTGTAGAGTATGTCAACCGAAGACCCGTTGTCGATCATCATCCTCTTCATGTCCATCGGCCCGACTGGCCGTTATTACCGGTGCCCGTCATGCGGTTCGATCTGATACAGGGGTAGTGGCCGTCGTGGAGAAGGAGATGGTCGTGCTCTGAATATGGCTTTATCCTTTACGGGCGAGGACCCGACCGAATGATAATCTGACTTGAGATGTCCATTCCTTTTCTGCCAATCGCATACGCCCTACACTTTGATATCACATCAATAACTCCTCGAGCTTGTGGGTTTGGTTGCGGCTGTGCTTATCGGGTGGGCTCGGTGTTGTTCTCTCCTTGGGCTTCCGACCCTTCCTCGGCCAACTACGTACTGTCCCAACTTCCCATTCTGGACATTCTTTTCTATTAAGTCTTTCAAGTTGGTGCAATCTTCTGTCGTGTGACCCCGACTCTGGTGGTACGCACAATACTTGTTCCGACCCCTCTTCCCTAGCTTCGGGATCGTTTGACATGGTTCGAAAAAGGGCTTGCTTCGCATCTCTTCCAGTATCTTGGCCCGATCTGTATTGAGTGCGGTGTACACCTTGTTGACCCCTTTATTTGGGAAGGGTGGCCTTCCACCGCCCCCCCCCGTTGTAGTTTTTCTTGTAGCTATCCGACCTCCCCTGATTGTCAGACTTCTGATAGCTCTGTTTGTCCCGATCTCGGTACTTCTCGTGGGATTGAGGTTTGAAGTTCCTCATCGCTTCCTCGATTGCTATGTGATCTTCGGCCCTATGAAAGGCCTCTGTCAGGTCGGCCGGGGGGTTGATCACCAGGTCCTTCATCAGCTTCTTTGATTTTCCGATGTCAAGCCCCCATTGTGAAGAATCCCAAAGCTTGTGGGGAATTAGCACTCCACCAAACCCTGACCTCAAAATCTCTTAACATCTTGCCCAGACTCTCATCGATCTCTGCTGACTGCATGAGGGATGCCGTGATCTTCCCGTCTCTTATTACTCCCAAACCGTGCATGAAATTTTTCCCAAGATCTTTCCATGAATTTATCGATCCGACGCCTTGAGGTTCCCATCCATTCCGGTAGCTTTTCTTGAGGGTAATAGTGAACATGTGGCACTTGGTCGCATCGTGAGTGGCCATAATACATCATCAACTGTCATACCCATCGAATGGTCGTAAGGGTCCCCCATCCCGTCATAAGTCTCCATCGGGGCATCTTCCTTTTAAGGTCCGCTATCTCTGATTAATTTTTCGGAGAAGGGTGACCCTATATAGGTCGGGGAACTCCGATCGGACTCTTGACAACAACGACTTCTCGATTCAAAGAACCCTTGAGCGAGGGGTGGATTCTCCTTTGTGAGGGGACGAACGAGTCCAGTACTTCTCATGTTCGGAATCTCCTCTTTCTCCTCTGCCCAGGCCGGCCGGGTGCTCGGAGCGTCGTCCTGCTTGGCCGGCTTCTTCTCCGCCGGCCATCCCTGAAACGACTTCGATACCAACTTTTCTCCTTTCCCCCTTCCTTCGGGGTGGCCAAGGAGACGGTATGGTGCTTGGCTCTCTTTTAGAGGACGCCTCTTCCTCACCGAAGGCGTTGGCCATCTGTAGATTCGAGCTCTTCCTCTTTGAAGACGTAGGTCATTATGGCATCTTTGTTTCTTTGCATCTTTTTATGCGGGATGAATTCTCTCGATCTCGACTACACTTTAGCTCGACTCTTTTCCGCGCCTCCGGTATTTCATGAATTAACCCAATCCACCCGTGGCGGCTGGTTCTTGGTATCTTGGCTCTCATGGAAGAGTCTGCGTCGGGGAGCCAAAATAGGCTCCATCGATCGTCTGGGTTACTGGAGCCCGGTCATCTTTCACCAATCCTCTCACCCGAGTGGTCTCGGTGTGTTTAGCCTTTTCACGGTTTAAAGCGCATCGCCACACTCGCCATAGTTCCTTCCACGAAAAGTGTTCGATTGTAATTGTTATTTAAGCCTTTGCCTCTCCTACAGCGCCAATGTTAACGCTTGAAGTTTAGCATTAGGCGCGTCCAATCCACGAAATCCACGCTAGAACACCGCGATGTGGATCACACAGAAGCTTGACGGCTTATGCCGCCGGGGGATAGCTCCGGTGTGAGAATGAGTACAGGCCGTTACAAGGTTTAACAATGGAGGATAAGTATTTAGTGCTCAAAATAGGTATTACCTCATAATGATAACCTAGGCCTCATATTTATAAGACTCACCACCTTAGAATCCTTCTCCCAGGTCGGATTAGGACTCCTAGTATATGGTAATTACCATAACTTGGGTCCAACGCCATCTCCTTAAAAGGTGCAAGTAGAGTCCAATCTCATCACCACCTTTGGAGTTACCTATATATGCATATGAATAGGTACCCAGACTCTTGACGCAGAGAGCCCAATTGTCAGCGAGCCCAAACGGTCCTATAATCTAACACAGGCTTCACCCAAAGAACTCAAGACCCGACCCGAACATCATAAGACCAAGTTCGGCTTATGGTCCCGGGGCTCAAATGCTGAATTCAACACCTCCAACACCTTCATGGGCTTGGCCCATCTTCTCTCCACCCTCCGGTATTGAATCTTGACCATGGAGGGTCAGAAAAAAGCCTCCGAACATTATGTTTTATAAATGAGTAAAATTCGAATAACATATTAGAACACGTTTAAAAGTCCGACTCAACTCGAGCTAGTTTAAATTTGAAGAGAGCTCGAATTCGATAAACTAAAACTCAACATGACTTGTTCATAACCTTACTCCACGTGTGACGTATTAAAAGTTATTCCCTCCGTCCCACAAAAGATTCACATTTATCGTTTATTTTTATTCTACAAAAAGAGTGCTCTTTTTATAAATAACAATATAAATAATATAATATATTAAGTTTATTATTATATTTTAAGAGTCTTCTACATATGACAAGAGATAGATTGGAATTAAAAATGACAATGCTTTAAATTATTCTATTTTATCATATAAAATTTCACATTAATTATAATTCAACTTCGTTATAAATTATTCTATTTTATCACATAAAACTTCACATTAATTATAATTTAACTCCATCATAAATTTATCAACTTATAAATATCATGTCACTACCAACTACTAAGTTACCAATTTATAAGAATAACATATACCGTAATACATAGATGTTCTTAAAATTTATAAAGTTTTCAAATTATATTCTTTTTAAATAAATAAAATAAGTTTTTGGCTAAAATAAGTTGGCCGGAAAAATGTCCCTCAGTTTAGAAAATACAGTCGAGCCCTATCTCCCTCAATCGCCATATCTCCTTCAAAACCCTCATCATCTGGTCCACCGAAACCCTCTCCAAAATCTCCACCCGTCGGCCACTCCGAAGGCATCAACGACCTCGCCTGGTCCTCTGCCTCCCACTATATCTGCTCCGCCTCCGACGACAAAACCCTCCGTATCTGGGACGCATTCACTTCCGAGTGCGTTAAAACCCTACGCGGCCACACCAATTTCGTATTCTGCGTCAATTTCAGCCCCCAATCCAATCTCATCGTCTCCGGTTCTTTTGATGAGACTATTAGGGTTTGGGATGTCAAAAGTGGTCGGCCCGTCCACGTTATCCAGGCGCACTCGATGCCGGTAACTTCCGTCCACTTCAATCGAGATGGATCGCTGATTATTTCCGGCAGTCACGACGGGTCTTGTAAAATTTGGGATGCGGCTTCGGGCGCCTGCTTGAAGACTCTTATTGAGATAAGGTTCCGACCGTTTCATTTGCCAAATTCTCGCCCAACGGTAAATTACGTTTCGTTAGATCTTATTGTCATATATGCTTATTTTCTTATTTATATGCTTATTTGCTTCTAATTTATATTGAGATTGATAGATTGTGGATGCATCATACGATGAATGGATAACTTATTATTATGTAATTTAGTATGCTTAATATTACTGTCGTATTTCAAATCTAAGTTAGTATTGACAACAGTCTCATACTGATAGATATAGGAAGACTGTGATTGAATTCTTAATTTGCGAGTCTTAATTTGTTTCCTTTTTAAAAATCTAATTTCTGTTAAAATGTCTTCTATCAACTAAAATTTTCTGTTTAAGAAATCCAACATTATTGTAACCGTATCTACTGATTTCAACAGTAGAATTATTTTGTTTTGTTTAGAGATGTTTGTTATCCTTGTTAAAATGAGAATGCTTTCTTTGTATAGTTTACTTTGGGATATGTTTAAAAGCAAGACAACCCTGTGGAATATGTGCCTTTTAAAATTATTAAAGTAGTTAATCTCTCTAGATTTTTTTTGCATCCTCTTCTTTCTCGGCGAAGCTTTGCTTCAATTCCAACTGCAAACATCTTTCAACTTTAGTGCGCTGCTTTAGTCACATCTTGCAAACATCTTGAATTTCCAAAGGAAAAGGTAAATAAAGAAGAAGAAAAACGCTTACTTTAGTCACACCCTTTATTTTTGTTTATCCCCAATTTAGGGTTTAATTTAATTTATTTACATACCTGATTGTATCCATATCTAATGAGTTGTGGGGATGAAATTGTTCTAGTGCGGAAGGGCTGAATTTCGATTTTGTCGTGCTGAATTTGACCAAGCACTCCACTTATCTCATCTACAATGCCTCACTCTTCTTTAGCTCTGTTGTTCAGGCTCAGTATCGCAACAAATATGGCCGTGACGAGGTTTGTTTCTTTGTTTTTCTATCATTACCCTTCCATATTCAGCTTTTTCTTGCACTTTTAATTTGCTCTCTACTGAGTAGGCTAGCAAAAGTAAATAAATTGAATTTGGTGTTTGGAAAGCTAAAGTTTACTTCGGTGTATGCTTTTCATATATTTGGAATAGGAATCTCAGGCTTATCTTTTTGAATATACTTCTACTAAGTCACAAATAAAGAAAAAGGCTACAAAAAACCCATGTATACTGATTTATTGCATTTTCTATAATTCAATCGTAGGGTTGTGGGAAGTTAGTTCTTCAAAAATGATCCTACAAAGTTTTTAGCTTTGGAATGTAAAATCACTTTCAGACGAATTAATGGTGTGTTGGGTCTTCATCAATTAGGTTAATATGTTAATAGATAATTTGTCATTGTATGACATTTGATTTGAATTTACTGAAATGCAGTCAGCTATCCAGAAAGATGCATCAGTGTCAGTTTGTCGCGTAAGATGGAACCACGAGGGGACTTTATTTGGTGATCTCAAATATCCTTCTTTTCCCCTTTGAATAAAGAAAAACATAGCTAATTGTAGTAGTATGTGTAGTACTAACTTGATAGAAGCTGAATCCCTGTTTTGGAAGTTTGCTATAAAAAAATCCTGACATTTATTTTTTAATTTTTTTGCAGGAGTTGCATACGCTAAGCACATAGTGCAGCTCTTCTCTTATCATGGTAGAGATGAAATTATAAAACACAGAGAGGTTACTATAACTCTATTGATACAGTCTTTAAGTTTCAGAGTTTTACTTTTTTTAAATTTGTTCCTTTCCTTGGTTTTGGTTCAATCATTAGATTTTCATGTCTATATCAAGTAGATGTAGCTTTTCCACGGGGGTGGAGGGATCCAAGTAGATGTTTTTGTTGGAAATACATTTCTATTTAAGATTAGAGTATCAAAAGAACGAACAAAGAGCTCCATCCACAAACTTATACTTTAGTGTGGACATTTTTGGTTATGCATGCACTCAAGATTCTTTTTTTCTCTAGATGAGATTCTATAACTCCATGAATCAAGTTTATTTTTTCCAGCAGTTTCTACTTAAAGATATTAAGTTAATTTCTTCTGACATCAACTTCTTCTTTCTAGATTGATGCTCATATTGGAAGTGTTAATGATCTTGGATTTGCTAATAACCGACTTGTTACTTGTGGCGATGACAAAACAATTAAGGTGTGTTAAAAAAAATTTGGACATTTTTATGTTAAATCTGCAAACCAGTGATTTATGTAGTAACTTCCTGTAATTCTAGATTTGGGAAGTGGCTACTAGCACTCAGCTGCTTACTACCCTTGAAGGTCATGAGGCACATGTTCACTCTGTGTGTCCTCATGTTTGGAATAACATTCATGTAAGAATTAATCAAGTAGCATATATATTCTACCCCAATACATATACATTTCTCCCATGGATTATGTATTTATCTAAAATTTACTTTCGCGTTTTCTATTTTCCCCAGTTTCTCCTTAATTTCAACCTCGTTGGATGGAAAGATAAAGGCATGGCTATATGAGCAGCCGCCCATGGCTAAGTTTACCTTTGATGCTCCTGGTAGACAGTGCATTACGATGGCTTATAGTGCTGATGGTACAAGGTAATAGATCTATTAACTTCAGAATTTCAGTTATTTTCCATCCTTTTAAAAATGCATCTATGACCATTAAATTCTCTTTTCAAGGCTGTTTTCCTATGGTACAAATCAACATGGTGAGAAATACCTTGTCGAGTGGGAATGGGAAGATGGCCAAAGAATGGTTAAAAGGACTTACCAGGGGCTTCATAAACAGTACGGGGGAAATGTGCATTTCGATATGAACAAGAACCAAATCTTAGCTGCTGGAGACCAGTACCATATAAAATTTTGGGATATGGATAATGCAAGTCTTCTAGATATTTGTAATGCCAAGGGAGGCCTACCTGTAAGTATTTGTCAGCACTAGATAATACAACACTAGATATTGACCTAGATAGAATTTAACATGAAAAGTTGATGGGTGTTTGACTATTGCACAAAGATCACATTTACATCTTTGTGAGTTTAAATACAAATATTGTCTTACTAGACAATATCCACACTCAAATAAGTCCTCGTTACAATTATTCAAACACTATTTTACGAAAATAGTGAGGGCTACTAAAACATCTTTCTAGAACCATCACTCCATTACCCAGAGAAAAGCGTTTCTGCTTATGTTCTCTCCTCTCACGAGAAAAATGGAACAAAAAGGAAAAGGTGAGAGCTCAACTAGCCCGATAAAGAATATTATGACTAAGATAATATACAACAAATTATCGTTAGTCTTGACGAGGAAAAAAAATCGATAAAATATAATAGCCAACAAGTTTTAGATCAACAAGCTGCGGTGAAAACAACAATCCATTAGAAGAGGAGTAGAGAATGAGTTCTACTATCTTACAAGATTTAAAAGTCCATCATCAATATTTTATCCTGTAACAACAATCAATATACATCTTTAATCAAATATTCATCTTTTTTTTCTACGAGGCCAAAGATATTCATTTTATATCACCGATTGGTCGTATTCATCTCAACACTTTTCATCATCTTTTTTTTTTCTGGGCCAAAAGATATTCATCGATTAATCATTTATCTTTTTTTACTTTCTGGTAGAAGATATTTAGTAATATCATCATTTAGGGTGAGGATGATGAAAAATATTTTAAAAAAAAGCGAATCGATGAAAGCGGAAGGACAAATAGTAGGGATTAGTATAACGGTTTATCGAATCAATAATACTTCATAAATACCAATTTTGAAGCGAAATTCAAAAATAAAGATCAAAACATGGATCTGATCAAAGATAGTAACCATAATAGACATCTTGGACAAAAGAAGAAAATTTCATTTTTTGGTGAATAGTGTAAGTATTAAGTGAATAGTCTTGTATCGTGAATAGTGATAGTATATTGATCGTGAATAGTAACCCAAACCCAGAGCACAAAAAAGTCCAAATTTGATAAAAATTGGATCGATACTTGGCGTAATGATATTGAAGAAATAATATCATATATGAAGAAAATAACATCCACTTACCTCAAAATATCGATTACTTACGATCGAATATCGGTATATAAAATTTGAAGGAAACTTGCAGCGATGAATAGAAACTCACAAAAGTATCTAAATACTCACAAAATACACTCGATAATCTAGAGAAAAGAGAAAACTTGTTTACGGTGTGATTTTCAATTCTAACTTAGCCCTCTATTTATAGGAAAATGTTAGCGAGACTTGACTTGACTGCAACTTTGATGGCTTTACTTTACTACTATTTCCCCACCACATTTTTGAAATAAATTCAGCACATTTCTTCACCAACCACAAGTGGGGCCCTCTCAATTCTAAATTTTCCACCAAAATCATTTATAAACCAATTTACGAATCGGTCACCTCTTAAAATTCATAACAAATCATCGTTCATTTTAACGGTTCAAAATTTGTGGACATATACTCAACTTATATATATATAACATATCCAAAAATTACAACGATCAACGGTCGGATTAAAAATTATAACTCACACAATATATCTCAAAAACTTTGGTTTAATTTTTAATACCTTCATTCAAACAAAAATCTTGATAAAACACCTCAACATTAACTCCTTCATTTTAACCACAATAAATATATCCAACATTTATATCCACATAAAATAAATATTTCCTTATCATATGAATCGATAATTAATTATTCACAAATAATATTACGAATCACATTTATGACAACGGTAGTTCCGGAAAGAGGGGCTTTCGATAAAAATTCTCTCTTATTGGCGCATGATTAGGTGACCAACCTCTCCTTGTGAGAACTTTCTAGACATTGCCAATAATCTTATCTAATAATATTATTCAAATAATATGAATTATTGATCGATAATGGGAAATCTTTGTGCGATGACAATTATTGAAACAACAATAATATAAAATATCAATATGACAATTATTGAATCAATAAAATAAAATATTGAGCGATAACTCTTTGTAAAATTATTGAGTAGTGCCTTACTTACGTAAGGATCGATAATTCATCAATCTTGTGCATCCACGCGTATTCTTATATTTTAACCACGGGTATTCCAACGATGTTAGCGGTAACAACTTCTGTAGTTATTTATAAAAACTTCAAACTTGTCGTTTTCTTCATCAAGCGATTATTACATTATGGGGCCCCTGAAATGATTTGCGTCAAATCGTACGAATATTCCCAAACAACAAATATTCCCACGACCAAAATGCGAATATTCCCAAACAATGATGATTATTTTATAACCACTTGCATATTTTGCAAAATTTGCACATTTCACCCATAACGAAGAATTATATCAAATTAATACCTTATTATTCACAAATATAATTAGAAAAATTTGATTTTATTTATAATAAGTTGAGGTCTTACAACCTCCCTCCTTATGAAATTTAAGTCCTCGAAATTGACATACGTACGTACAGTGTTTGAAAAGGTGAGGATACCTCGCTTTCATTTACGATTCAACTCCCGGTCATTTCTTGATAGCATGGTTTCTCCATAAAACCTTAACTTGTGGTATAACCTTGGTGCGTGGGACATGCTTTTTCTATCCAAGATCTTAACAATTTGTTACTTCTTAATCGTTAAATCTTGACTATCTCGTCTGGTTCTAACTAATAATATATGTTGGGTCTTTCACATATTTACGAAGCATGGATATGTGAAAAACATTATGAACACGAGACATACTTGGAGGTAATCTTGAGTCTATAGGCCACATTTCCTATTAGGTCAAAGAATCTCAAATGGACCAACAAATGCGTGGATTGAGCTTTCCTCTCTTCCCAAATCTTGTAACTCCCTTCCATGGTGCAACACGTAACAATACATGATCCCCGATATTAAATTCCGTCTTTTCGATGAAGATCCGCATAACTCTTTTTTCGATCTTGTGCCATTTGTATCGTTGTCGAATCATTTGGATCTTTTACGTAGTCATGCGTACTAATTACGGTCCCAACAACGTTTGCTTCTCCCACCTCGTCCCGGCATCTTTTTGAGAGCGACACTTTAAATCCATCTGGCGCCTCAAATGGAGCCATTACTATACTTGCTTGATAAGCTTTGTTGTTGTAGGAGAATTCCACCGATGGCAAGTACTTATCCCAACTTCCTTTAAAATCTAGGACACAAAGTCTTAATAGATCTTGAGGGTTTGAATAGTCCTCTCGATTGTCCGTCCGTTTGAGGATGGTATCTTGCGAAGATAATCGTAAATCCGTCCGTGCCCATAGCTTTACTAAGAAGCTAACCCAAAATCGTGAAGTGAATCTTGGGTCACGATCCGAAACTATGGATCTTGGCATGCCATGCAATCTCACAATCTCATTCACGTACATGCGAGCAAGGCGTTCAGGGGAATAAGTCTCACGTATCGGTAAAAATGGGCGGACTTGGTTAATCTATCAACAATAACCCAAATCGCATCTATGCCTTGAGAAACTTTGGGAAGACACATAACAAATCCATAGTAATGTGTTCCCACTTCCATTTGAATCTCAGTGGTTGTAATGGACCCTTTGGCACTTGATGCTCGCCTTTACGTTGACAAGTTAAACACCTCGAGATAAACTCGCGATCTCTCTCTTCATATTGTTCCACCAAAATGTATGTCGAATATCATGATACATTTTGGTACTCCCGAGATGGATTACAAGCGGGGTGTTGTGTGCCCTCCATCATGATTCTATGCTTCAAGTCGAGAATCGTTAGGAACACAAAGTGCAGGAGTTGAATCTAAGTATTCCTTCTTCATCGATTCTCTACTTACGGAATAGCTCCTTCTTGCACTTTCTTCTTCATACGTATCGGCTCGGTCTCGGTCAGTAGCTTGGCGACTTTAACTTTATCGATTAAAATCGGTTCTACTTTCGTATATTTCGCCATCATCATGTGGGGTCCACAGGTCTTTAATTCTACCTCCATCCTTTGCAAGTCATCACAGAATGGGCCTTTGCATTAACAATATCGCTTTTCGTACTTTCGCGTATGATCTTTACTTTCGATGCGTCGACTTTCTACGTTAAACTTTTCGGGATGATATTGAATAGTGTGATCGTAATCTTTCAATAGTTCAAGCCAGCGTCGTTCTTGCATGTTGAGTTCTTTTTGGGTGAAGAAATATTTGAGGCTTTTATGGTCAAGTATAAATCTCCACTTTCTCCCCATCTGAAGTAGTGTCTCCAAATTTTCAACGCGAATCAATCATTTGCTTGTTGACTCTAGATCATGAGTAGGATAATTCCTCTCATATTCTTTGAGTTATCGTGAGGCATAAGCTATGACTTTCCCATGTTGCATGAGAACATCCTAACCCTTTGCACGAAGCATCGTTGTATATAACAAATCCATCAAGTACGGATGGTATTGCGAGCAGTCTTAAAATGAGTCTCCTCTTGAGCTCTTGGAAACTCTTCTCGCATTCCTCGCTCCATACAAATTTTGTATCTTTCAAAGTCAAGCGAGTTAGCGGAGTAGCGATTCGAGAAAATCCTTCCACGAATCTCCGATAATAACCGGTTAAGCCCGAGAAAAGCTACGCACTTGATCCATGAGACTTTGGTTGCTCCCAACTTTGTCTTGCTTGATCTTGGCGGGTTGAGCGGATACTCCATGTTTTGACACCACGTGCCCAAGGAATGCTACTTCCTCGAAGCGAACTCGCATTTCTTGACTTGGCATAAAGTTTGTTTTCACGAAGCCTTTCAAGTATCGACTTCAAATGGTGCTCATGATCTTCCACGGCTTTTGGAATAGATGAGGATGTCATCAATAAAGACAACAACAACAAATGATCCAAATATTCCTTGAATACGGGTTCATCATATCCATGAAAGCGGCGGGGAGCATTAGTCGATCAAAGACATGACTAAAATTCATAATGCCGTCTGGGGAGTACGAAGGCGGTCTTTGGAATATCCTCGGTTTTAATCTTGGTGATGATATCGAGCGAAGATCGATCTTTGAAAAGAATTGTGCTCCTTGCAGCTGGTCGAGCAGGTCATCAATGCGAGTGGCGGATACCTATTCTTGATGGTGACATGGTTTAATTCTCGGTTAGTCGATACAAAATCGCATACTCCGTCTTTCTTCTTTTTCTGAATAAAGCAGGAGCACCCCAGGAGATGTACTTAGGGGCCAATGAAACCTATGTCTAACAATTCTGTGTAGTTGGACTTTTAACTCACGAAGTTCAATAGGAGCCATTCGATATGGGGTTTTAGAAATGGGTTTTGTGCGGCTCAAGGTCGATAAAGAATTCAACATCACGTTACGGGGTGGGCAGGGAAGTTCTTGAAATACATCGAAAAATCTCTAACTACAACGAAATATTATTCAAATCGACTTGTCTTTGTTCAAATCCATAACATGGGCTAAGAAAGCTTGACATCCAGTTTTTTCATAAGCGAATAGCTTTATGGCTTGATATGATAGTGGTGATTTTAGTGGTTTAGTTGTTTGAATTAAGTATGACGGGTTGGTTAGGAATATGAAAACTAACACCTTACGAAAATAATCAATTTTGGCATGATGGTGGTTAACCATCAATTCCTAAAATCACATCAAAAGCAAGTATCTTTAAAGATATAAGATCAACGGGTAATGTGATAGTGCCAACTTGGATCATGCAAGATTTATAAGCGTAGATGTAACGAAGGTTTCACCCACGGAGTTTCAACGAGATAAATCAAGTCCAATTTCTCGGTCAAGTTTAAGCGTTGAGCACAAGCGGGAGATAAAAGAATGGGTAGAACCGGTATCTAGTAAGGTATAAACTTACGCAAGAGTTCAAGATTAGCTTACGTAATCACCTCGTTCGGGTTCCTCGCGTTTTGGCGATCGCGACAAAGCGCTTTCTTCCGAGAACCGATTTTTGACTTATCAGGACGACCCTTGGAGTCACCATCCAGTTGAACTTGGTTTTGCTCTGAGAACAATCCAGAGCTATGTGGCCTTCCTTTCCACAGTTGTAACATACCTTGGATTGTTGTGGACGGTTTGGTGATATGTCCCTCTTTCCGCATTTGTAACATCTAGCGGGCGGTCGTTCTCCTCCCCTAGAATTTGTTGTTGGTCTTTGGTCTTTGGTTTGTTGATGTCTTCCGTCATTGTTGAATCTCCTCTTTCTGAAATTTCCACTTGACTCACCTCTCCTATTATCATGGCCGATGATGACCACAGAGTGGTTCTGCCCTTTGTTAAATATTTTTCCTCCTCGTTGGTTATCATCGCTCGATGATATTTCATCCTTAGGTATGACCACAGGTTGTGGTCCCTCGGTTGAACATACTCATTATCTCTCGCTCTAATAATTGAGCCACATTTACAACATCTGAATATAAAAAGAAAATTTATGAGATATAAGATATTAGAATCTAGGGCTTTAGACCTCTCGAAACATCCTCGTCATTCGTTCCTCATTTTCGACCAAATGAGGTGCAAACACAGATAACTCTGCAAACTTACGCCTCGTCTTTGACACACCGTCATGTTGTTTTGTTCGGTCGATAAACTCCACCTCCTTCCATATAGCCGAATACTTTTTGGAAAGTACTTGTCATTGAATAGTTCTGAAATGTTTCCCAAGACATCTTTGAGTGCGGTTTGGTGGAGTGCAACTTCACAGAGACTCCCACCGATGATCGCCTCATGCATGGAACATAAAGGTGGCGAATGGAACCTTCTGTTCCTCCGTGCATCCCAAGACATCGAATATCTTGGTAATTTGCTTGACCCACGTTTTTGCCCATGATCGGATCCGGCTTTCCCTTAAATTACGTGGTCCCAACTCCTTGAAGCCTTGGCATTTGTGACAAATGCGCGCATTCTATCATTTCCACCGTATTTTGTGCACGAGTCTCCCTCGTGCGGTTTTGCATGAGCTACAAAAAAGCTCTAAACATTCCATCATTCATCGTTTGCTCGGTAGTGTTGTTTACGGGAGGAATATTGCCTTCTGTTGCACGTTCTCTGGTTTGTAACTAAAGGTTGTTCCACGATCTCATACACTCCATTGTTAACGTTCTCGGTGACCCATCTTAAATCTTGCCATAAAACAAGGGTTAATTAAACAAATTAACATATCACATAATATCCTATATTATGGTGACCAACAAATAAGCTTAGATAAGACACACTTAGCGAAGGATTTACTCATCTCTCCCCTCTGAGTTCTATTCCCGATCTCATTGGAGACCATATCCTAAGCTTTGATACCAAGCTGTGGCGCCCCCCAAAATAGGTATACAACACCCATTACGAGTGCGCCAAATACATGATGCAGAAAAAGCAAACTACAACTTCAATAATACAATTGTGCGTGCAAAAATCGACAACACATCTTTGTGAGTTTAAATACAAATATTGTCTTACAGACAATATCCACACTCAAATAAGTCCTCGTTACAATTATTCAAACACTATTTTACGAAATAAATAGTGAGGGCTTGCTAAAACATCTTTTTCTAGAACCATCACTCCTCCATTACCCAGACTAGTTCTGCTTTATATTTCTCACCTCCTCAGAAGAAAAAAATGGAACAAAAAGGAAAAGGGTGAGCTCAACTAGCCCGATAAAGAATATTATGACTAAGATAATATACAACAAATTATCGTTAGTCTTCAACGAGGAAAAATCGATAAAATATAATAGCCAACAAGTTTTAGATCAACAATTGCGGTGAAAACAACAATCCATTAGAAGAGTCAGTAGAGAATGAGTTCTACTATCTTACAGATTTAAAAATCCATCATCAATATTTTATCCTGTAACAACAATCAATATACATCTTTAATCAAATATTCATCTTTGCACTTTCTGAGGCCAAAGATATTCATTTTATATCACCGATTGGTCATGTTTCATCTCAACACTGTTCATCTTTTGCTTTACGGGCCAAAGATATTCATCGATTAATCATTTATCTTTTACCTTTCTGGTAGAAGATATTTAGTAATATCATCATTTAGGGTGAGGATGATGAAAAATATTTTAAAGAAAAGCGAATCCGATTGAAGCGGAAGGACAAATAGTAGGGATTAGTATAACGGTTTATCGAAGATCAATAATACTTCATAAATACCAATTTTGAAGCGAATTCAAAATAAAGATCAAAACATGGATCTGATCAAAGATAGTAACCATAATAGACATCTTGGACAAAAAGAAGAAAATTTCATTTTTAGGTGAATAGTCTAGTATTAAGTGAATAGTGTAAATTATCGTGAATAGTCTAATAGTATACGTGAATAGTAACCCAGACACAAAAAAGTTCCAAATTTGATAAAAATTCAGATCAATACTTGGCGTAATGATATTGAAGAAATAATATCATATATGAAGAAAATAACATCCTTACCTCAAAATATCGATTACTTACGATCGAATATCGGTATAAAATTTGAAGGAAACTTGCAGCGATGAATAAAACTCACAAAGTATCTAAATACTCACAAAATACACTCGATAATCTAGAGAGAAAGAGAAAAACTTGTTTACGGTGTGATTTTCAATTCTAACAGCCCTCTATTTATAGGAAAATGTTAGCGAGACTTGACTGCTGACTTGATGGCTTTACTTGCTTTACACTATTCCACCCACCACATTTGAAATAAATTCAGACACATTTCTTCACCAACCACAAGTGGGGCCCTCAATTCTAAATTTTCCACCAAAATCATTTATAAACCTAATTTACGAATCGAGTCACCTCTTAAAATTCATAACAAATCATAATCATCGTTCATTTTAACGGTTCAAAATTTGTGGACATATACTCAACTTATATATATATAACATATCCAAAAATTACAACGATCCAGCGGTCGGATTAAAAATTATAACTCACACATATATCTAAAAAACCTTTGGTTTAATTTTAATACCTTCATTCAAACAAAAATCTTGATAAAACACCTCAACATTAACTCCTTCATTTTTTAACCACAATAAATATATCCAACATTTATATCCACATAAAATAAATATTTCCTTATCATATGAATCAATAATTAATTATTCACAAATAATATTACGAGAATCACATTTATAATGACAACCAGTAGTTCCCGGAAAGGGGGCTTTCGATAAAATTTCTCCTTATTGGCGGCGCAATTAGGTGACCAAACCTCTCCTTGTGAACTTTCTAGACATTGCCAATAATGCTATCTAATAATATTATTCAAATAATATGAATTATTGATCGATAATGGGAAATCTTGTGCGATGACAATTATTGAAACAACAATAATATAAAATATCAACGCAACAATTATTGAATCAATAAAATAAAATATTGAGCGATAACTCTTTGTAACAATTATTGAGTAGTGCCTTCTTACGTAAGGATCAATAATTCATCAATCTTTGTGCATCCACGCGTATTCTTCGTATTTTAACCACGGGTATTCAACGATGTTAATTAGCGGTAACAACTTCTGTAGATTATTTATAAAAACTCAAACTTGTCGTTTTCTTCATCCGATAGCTATTATTGTTTTTATTCTCCACAACAAGGGGCCAAACGAATATTCCCTGACAACAATGATTATTTTATAACCACTTGAATATTCCCCATAACAACAAGAATATTCCAATTACCATTATTCACAAATATAATTAGAGAAAATATTCATAAGTTGGGGTCAATGATGATTTTTTATAACCACTTGCATATTTTGCAAAATTTGCACATTTACCCCCTTATAACGATCAAATTATATCAAATTAATACCTTATTATTCACATATATATTATTAAGAAATTTTATTTATAATAAGTTGGTTAGCAACAAATTTTCGCTTTGTTAAAGGCATTAAAAACTTTATATTTGGCAAATCGAAAAATTAACCTAATAACAACGGAGAGAGGATATTGTTGCTAATACTAAAATAAAAGGCAACATTTTTTATCGTTGCAAATCATGTTAACTTTCGTTCCACATATAAAGAAACGACAACATATAATGTCGTTGCTAATCGATTTACGTTCGCTATTGAAAAAAATATCCAAAGAACAAATATATTTTCGTCATTGATTCAAAGATAATGTCGCTAAATAATATATATCAAGAACGAAAATCGTTGCTAAAAAGTTTATATTCCGCAACGAAAACAAGCTTAGGCAACGATTTTCATAATTTACTGCAACGAAAAATTTCGTTGCAAAATGGTGTCAATTGTAACGAAAATGCATTGTCGTTGCCAAAACACAGAGTTTATTTCGTTGCCAATTAGCAGGCTTTTGCAACGAAATGGGGTTTTTAGCAACAAAATTTTAATTATTTTGCAACAATACATTTTGTTGCTAAAGGATCGATGTCTCTGTACAAAAGCCAAATTTTGTTGCAAAATGTATTACTTTTGGCAACGAAAAAAATATGTTCGTTGCGGACAATTAGCAACGCTCATTGCGCAACGAAAGATGCAACGACAGTAAAGTCATTGCCAAAACCCTTTAACAACGAAATTTGGCACCTTTAGCAACGAAAATCAGTTGTTGCTGAAGCCCCATTTTTTTGTAGTGTAATATTAATGATGGATAATTGTTGAAAGATTAAAAAATGTGTTGATTGAAGATAAAATGATTTGTCGTAAATATTTATTCAATCTTTGATATAAATAAGAAGTCTGTTATGAGACGTTTGTTGTAAGTTTGGTTTATTCTATGGGGGCCCATATGTCATCATCTTAGAGTCACTTTCACCAATAGTACTTGCCTTTACCAGACATCGAACCAATTATCGTTTCACATTACAGGCGTCAAACCACTTGTCGTTTCACATTACAGGCGTCGAACTAATTATCGTTTCACGTTACAAGCGTCGAACCAATTGTCGTTTCACATTACAGGCGTCAAACCACTTGTTGTTTCACATTACAGGCGTCAAACCACTTGTTGTTTCACATTACAGGCGTCAAACCTCTTTTCTTTTCACATCACCAGTCGTCAAGCCTCTTGCCTTTTCACATTGCAAGGGCTAAGCTAGAAATCTTCTATAAATAGAAACTTATTTCTTCTTTCGTTCTAACCAATTCACTACGACTCACAAGAGAATTCTATAGAGAGAATCAGAAAGAAAAAAGAAGAGTATTTGTTACTACACTATTGCAGTATCCAATGTCCTACTAAGGTAAGGGGTATTATTTCTTTCGTATTCGTAAGGGGTATTATTTCTTTCGTATTCGTAAGTGATATTATTCTTGTTCAATATTCGTAAGAAATAATATTTTCTTCCATACTATGTAGTATGTAAGTAATATTATTTCGTTTCATATTCCTAATTCTACACTTATGTTGATAAGTATTGCTTCAATACTCCATGAAATTAATAGAATATCATTGATATTTGCGCTTCATCCAGTATCTTTTCATGGAAATATTATTCTGAGCATTCTTGATAAGTTTTAATATTTTCATGCTGGAGTACTATTCATGGGATACTATTCTCGAAGTACTATTCACTCGAGTACTATTCACCCGGGGTACTATTTATGATAAAAATTGATTTCTTTTCAGTTCAAATCATTTTTGATACATTATTATTCTTGAATTTTACTCCACAAAGCAGTATCATGTTGACAATTTGAACATTATTGAATTCTGGATAAATTAAATTATAAATCTTTAAAATTTATCATTTGCTTTCATTTAATTGAATTCTTATATCATTGTCATCATCCTCATGCTTATATTGTGATGAAAGTCATATTTTGCACATTGTGCATAGATGGACTGTTGATTGATATGATTATGACCAGAGATTATTCAGTATAATCATAACCATTAGTGAAAACACGAATATCCTTGGCCCGTAGTGCATGGATAATTCGTGGTCGTGATACTAATGAATATCATTGGCCTGTAGTGCAGGGATGATTTAATGATGTGGTTTATTTATTTGGCTGAGTCTCAGCGATAAATTGATGATAAACTTTTAAATCATAGAAGATAGTAGATATCATGCTCTACTTGACTCTTCTAATGGATTGCTTGTTCCGTTGCAGTTAAACTTGATGTGACGCCCCCAAAATTAGGTATACATCACCCATCTTGGGTCGCCAGATACATGGTACAGAATTCAAATACAACTTACTAATACAACTGTCGTGTACAATACGACAAAACATAAACTATGAGTTTGAATACAAATATTATCTACTAGAGATTATACAAACTCAAAAGGAGTCCTCATTACAATTATTATCACACTATTTCACGTATAGTGAGGACTACTAATGCTATCCTCCGGACCATCACTCCGCTCTCCGACTCGTCCCAAATTTATATTCTCATTTCACGAGAAACAAAGAAAGGAAGGGTGAGCTCAACTAGCCCAAAGAAGAAATATTATGACTAAGATAATGCAGAATAAATTATCATTTGTCTCCAACAATGTTAAAGCGATAAAATATAATTGACATCAAGTTTAACTCTAGCGGTAAACAAGAAATCCATTAAAAAAGTCAAGTAGAAAATAAAATCTACTATCTTTTATGATTAAAAAGGTTTTTCATCATCATCATTATCGCCGAGACTCAAATTTTAATAAATATTCCACATTATCGAATCACCCCTACACTACTACCAAGGATATTCTTTAGTATCACGACCACAATTATCCATGCACTACGGGCCAAGAATATTTGTGTATTCATTAATGGTCATGATCATCGCCAACAATCATCCATCAATGCACTACGGGCAATGAGGACTTTTACCACATCACTTGTAACATTACTACCATGATTACAATCGAATAATTCCCGAGGTATAATCATACCAAGTCCATCTATGCACTACAAAGCACATATGACTTTCAACAAAATATAAACATGAGGATGATGACAATGATATAAGAATTCAATAAAACAAGTTCAAGAATTATTTTATCCGTGAATTATTAACGTCCAAATTGTCAACATGATACTTGTTTTGTAGAGTAAAATTCAAGAATGATCGTAAGAATATTTCCATGAAAAGATATCGATGAAGCGCAAATATCAAGGATATTCTACTAATTTCATGGAGTATAGAAGTCAAAACTTTAACCAACCGAGTATAATAAAGAATGGAATAACAAAAGAAATCACCATGCATGTCTTTGTGCAGATATATAAAAGTTATTCCAATGAATAATAATAATTAACTAGGTCGTGCAAAATTTGCACTCAAGGAAGTTCCAATGAATAATAAAGAATGGAATAACAAATGAAATCACCATGTATGCGGTGCTTAGATATATGTGTTATTCCAATAGAATACTAATAAGGATGGAATCAGTCCGACGAAACGCATGCATGTGATATTCCAATGTAATAATAATAAAAGATGGAACCAGTCCCACAGAAAACGCATGCATGTGATATTCCAATGTAATAATAATAAAGAAGCGGAATCAGTCCCATAAAACGCATGCATAAGATATTCCAATGTAATAATAAGGAAGGAATAATAGAAGAATGTCACCAAGTATAGGGTAGACATGCGTATACAAGTTATTCCAATGTAATAATAAGAAATGGAGTCACAACAGCTTCTCTTCATGAATAAGAAAGAATAACACCCCTCACCGTAAAAGAACCTAATATAAGAGTAGTTAAGTAGCATAAATCTTTTCTTCTTTCTCTATAATTTTCTCTCTAGAGTTTCAAAGAATTCGTAAGAAAATAATGAAGGAATGAGTTTCTATTTATAGAAAATGGATCAGATAAGAATTAACTCATGAACGGTCCCGATTGATTTACTTTAATCTGACGGTCCATATTTAAAAGCAAAATCTTTTAAATAAAATATAATATATTATATTTATAATCTAATAAAATGAATAACTTTATAAAAATTTTACTATGCAAACACTATGCAGTAACTATGCAAATACTATGCATAATAAAATATAATATATTCTAATTATTGTCTAATAAAATGATAGCTTTATAAAAGTATTCTGCTTTTATATAAAAAAGATTTTACTATGCAAAACACTACGCAGACATTATGCATAATAGAATATAATATATTCTATTTATAGAATAACTTTATAAAAGTATTCATTTTATATAAAAGATTTTCGTATTATTACATTAATAATACCAACAAAACCGAGTGACTTATCACGTAAGCATCAATAATCAATACCGTGTGCTACTTACATGCAACCACGCCAGATTCATCGCATTTCTTTAACACCGGGTGTTTCAACAGCTTAACAGTAAAACTTCCGCCGTTATTTTCATAAAGTATTTTGTCGCTTTCTCAATCCGGCTACAATAATTCCGCTAGGGGTCCACCAATGATTGTGTCGTTGTACTAATATTCCTGTTAAAACGAATATTCCCCACCAATTGAATATTATATAACAACTCATGCATTTTGCAAAATTTATAAATATTACCCACAACTATTATATCAATTTCACTCCATAATATTCAAAAATAATACTTATAAAAAATTCATCTTTATTCAAAAAGTTGGGGTTTTACACTTGATGTTTATTGTATTTTATCAGTTTAACACTGTTGAAGGCTAACGATAATTTATTCTGCATTATCTTAGTCATAATATTTCTTACTGGGCTAATTGAGCTCACCCTTTTGCTTTCATTGTTCTCTTCAGAAAATGAGAACGTAGCCGAGACTAGTCGGGGAATGGAGTGACAGTCCGTGATGGTTGTTTTAGTAGTCTTCACTATTTAGTGTGATAATAAATGTAATGAGGACTCCTTTTTGAGTTTGAATACTGTCTATTGGATAATATTCGTGTAAACACTCTCAGCTACGCTTTGTCGTATTGTATAAATAAAATTTGTATTTGTATTTTATACCATGTATTTGGCGACTCAGAATGAGTGATATATACCTATTTTAGGGGCGTCACATTATTGAATTCTAGATAAATTGAATTATAAATCTTTAAAATTTATCCTTGCTCTCGTTTAATTGAATTCTTATATCATTGTCATCATCTTCATGCTTATATTGTGATGAAAGTCATCTTTGGCCCGTAGTGCATAGATAAACTGTTTATTGGTATGATTATGACCAGGGATTATTCGGTATAATCATGACCTGTAATGTTATAAATGATGTGGTAAAAGTCATCATTGGCACGTAGTGCATTGATGGACAATTGCTGGCATGATCATGACCATTGGTGATAACACGAATATCCTTGGCCCGTAGTGCATGGATAATTCGTGGATGTGATACTAATGAATATCCTCGCCCGTAGTGTATGGATAATTCAAAGATGTGGATTATTTATTGAAATGAGTCTCAAATGATAAAATTGATGATAAACTTTTAAATCATAGAAGATAGTAAATATCATGCTCTACTTGATTCTTCTAATGGATTGTTTGTTCCGCTGCTGTTAAACTTGTTGTCTATTGTATTCTATCAGTTTAACACTATTAAAGGCTAACGATAATTTATTCTGCATTTTCTTAGTCATAATATTCTTTACTGGGCTAGTTGAGCTCATCCTTTTCTTTCATTGTTCTCTTCAGAAAATGAGAATATAACTGGGACTAGTCAGGGAATGGAGTGATGGTCCAAGATGATTGCTATAGTAGTCCTCACTATTCTATAAGAATAGTGTGATAATAATTGTATTTAGGACTTATTTTGAGTTTGGATATTGTCTAGGAGACAATATTTGTATTAAAACTCACAGCTTATGTTTTGTCGTATTCTGTATGACACTTAATAATTGTATAAATTAAGTTTGTATTTGAATTATGTACCATGTATTTAATTGGCGACTCAGAATGAGTGATGTATACCTATTTTGGGGGCGTCACACTTCAGATATGAGTAACATGAATACTCCTGTTGGACACACACTACCTTTCAGGCACAATCGTGGCATGCCACCAAATAGGTATTCTCCAAAAATTAGGGAATGGAGATCGAAATATGCAAATGCCAACTACGTGTGTAAGATCCCAACTTTTATAAATAAAGATGAATTTTCTATAAATATCATTTTTGAATATTATGGAGTAAATTTGATATAATGTTATAGTTGTGGGTAATATTTATATTCGATTGGTCCGGGAATATTCGTTTTAACAGGGAATATTCGTACAACGGCACAATCATTGGTGGACCCCACAACGGAATTATTGTCGGATTGAGAAAATGACAAAAATACTTTATGAAAATAACGGTGAAGTATTACTGTTAATCTGTTGAAACACCCTTGTTAAAAATATGAGAATACGCTGTGGTTGCATAAGAAGACACTGCAAGATTGATTATTGATGCTTACGTGAGAAGTCACTCGCTTTTACTTATTTTTGGACCCCCACCTACTTATTTTTTAAAATAGTGTTATATATATATATATATATATATATATATATATATATATATATATATATATAGTCTTTGGAAGCTTTCAAGTGGGTTTTGGTGGGGGGATTCATGGGTGTGTTATATTAGTATATATTATATTAATGGTATAATGACTTGGTTGCTTATTTCTTGTAAAAGTTGGTTTCATTGTATATGATAAACTCGACTTATGTTATATGGAATCTAAACTTGGTAATATGCCATATCCTTATTACTTAGTAAATGGCGTGTATTATATATATATATATATATATATATATATATATATATATATATAAGTTTTGTTTTACTTGAATAATATATTCTTAATTTTTTTAAGAGGACGTCTGTGAATTGCAAGAGATCGAGTAGCCCGTTAAAATTTTCAAATGTTCGTCCGTGAAATTCCTTACACAGTGCCCTTCTATTCTCCTATAAATAGAAGCTCATTCCTTCATTATTTTCTTACGAATTCACTGAAACTCTAGAGAGAGAAAATTATAGAGAGAAAAGAAAGAAAGTCTCGTTAACTTTCTTTTCCTATATCCAGCTTTTACTTAAGTGGGTATTATTTCTTTTGTATTCATAAAGAGAACTTTTGTTATTCCATTATTTATTATTCGGTTGGAATAACCTATGTGACGATCCCAAAATAGGTCCATTCCATCCAACCCATTCTGAGTCGCCAAATACATGGTATAGAAAACAACTACAACTTTATTAATACAATTATCGTGCAAGATACGACAACACTTAAACTGTGAGTTTAAATACAAATATATACCAACTGTGACTCATGTCCCAACCTTGGACATCACCTCATAATGACACCTTACATAAAGGTATAGTCGAAAACTGTTTTAGAAATTAAAATCTTTGGGAAGTGCTCAAGAAAACCTTCGTACATGGGAGGCCATGCGTCTAGGTTATGATAGATATCATATGGCCACATAATTATCCTTGGTTAACCCAATAGACCCCAAAGAAAAACGAGAAGATTACTATCATCTTCTTTCCAATGGTAAGTCTTCTCTTGACATATAACTATCTCCACCGTCTCGAATTAGGAATTATACTCCAAACAAACACCAAGATTATATAGGTAGTGCTTGTAAATATACTCAGCAGGTGGATGAGCACATCCCTGTCTTATGATGACACGAGGTTGTATGTCATTAGACATCTTGTATGATAGTGGCAAAACACTGCTCCAAGTTAAATTCACCTCACCTCAACATCTATAGACCATCGCTCTATTCCCTCATTATTCTCCTCGTGTCCCAAATACACTTTTATTACACGAAAGGAATTGTGAAGCAAAAGGGTGAAAGACAACTAGCTCTAAGAAAGAATATCATGACTAAAGATAAATAAATTATCAATAGCCTTCAATAGTAATAAATCAGAGATTTAGAACATATGGTAGATGATAAAACTTTTCAACCATAGTTGCAGCGGAACGAAAAATCCATTAAAAGAGTCAAATAGACCATAAAGTCTATTATCTTCTCCATGTTAAAAGTCCATCAACAATGTTTTATCCCTGTAATATCAATCAACAATTCCTGTCCACAATCACATGTATAACTCATAATCGTAATTGTAGTTCTAAATTCCTTTTCTCATCCAGGACAAAGTTAATTTTCATCACCAAACATCAAAGATCATGGTTATACCAAATCACGCGATTCATGTTCATAATCATACTAATAAATTCATCTTTGCACTACGGGCCAAAGATATTCATCAACATACCATCCTTGCACTACATGCCAAAGATATTAATCAATAATTCATCTTTGCACTACGGGCCAAAGATATTCATCAATAAGTCATCTTTGCACTACGGACCAAAGATATTCATATCTCAAACAAATATATAATCATTCCAGAATTTATATAAACAATAATTATAACCATGTTGATCAATTCACCTTTGCACTTAAGCTAAAGATATTCAATTATAAATTCAATGGTCATGATCATACCAAATACAATTCAACTTTTCACCATCGCCAAAGAGAACCCTAGTCATGATCATACCAATAATCTACCCATCTTTACACTCCAAAGGAAAGAGAATTTTAACATCGTGGTTATAAAAATATTATATATGATAATAAAATCAATATAATCAATATATAGTTTTAATCTCCAGAGTAATATTCATAAATCAACTATAATTTGGTTAGAAAAAAGAAACTAATTTTGTAGTGAATAGTACCTATGAATAGTAACTCGTGAATAGTAACTCATGAATAGTAACTCATGAATAGTAACCCTGACACAAAAAGGTAGAAATTCCACAATAAAATTCATACCAATATTTCGATATAATGATATTGAAAGAATAACATTTCTTAAACTTATAAACAATTTATTTTAATTGTTTACACTTTACTAAATAATGCATTTAATCATCATAAAATGCCAAACTTATAAGATTTCATCACCAATAACCAAAACCCTCATCAAAAATCTGCATATACAACATATATGATTCTCAAGCCATAAAATCATATTTTCCAATTTTCTTCTTTCACATAACATATTTAACTCATTTATTCATAACTAGTCCATTTTCATAAAAAATACCAAATCAGTTCCAAAATATTTCTTTTCTGGGATTTAGCGTAATATAGTCCCATATTGAACATATATTTTTCTTAGAATTTTTAAAATTCATTTACTATTTTTCATATGGCCAAAACCGTCGAATATTTAGACATTTATCATAAATTGTACTTTTATCCAAAAATTCCAAAATTCACAGAGTACACTGATATTATATAGATGTACTCCCAATAAAAATTTCATCAATTTTGGAGTTAACCATAAGGAGTTATAAGGCGTTACTTTTAAAATAGTCTTTTCTCATAAAATTCATAACTCTTAATCTATACATCCAAAAATCACTATTTTTGGACACAATCAATAAAACTCATCAACATATCATTTCAAAATTTTCCAGAATTTTCTGAAGGTCAGAAGAAGTATGAACTGAAAAACATAATAACCCTTAAAATCCCTTACTATCCCTTACCTCAAAAGAAGCGAAAGACTTCGATTTGGATATCGGATATGACGCTGAAGGAAACTTGCACTGATGAATATCAACTCACCAAATATCTTAATACTCATAAAATACACTCAATAATCTAGATAGAGAAAGAGAGAAAGCTTATGTTTATGGTGTGATTTTTAATTCTAACTTAGCCCTCTATTTATAGGAAAATTTTAGCAGACTTGACTTGCAACCTGATGGCTTTACCTGCTACTATTCGCACCCACCACATTTAAAATAAAATTCAGCACATTTCTTCACCAACCACAAGTGGGGTCCACTCAATTCTAAAATTTTCCACCAAAATCATTTATAAACCTAATTTCTGAATCAGTCACCTCTTAAAATTCATAACAAATCATTCGTTCATTTTTAACGGTTCAAAATTTGTGGACATATACTCAACTTATATATGTATAACATATCCAAAAATTACAACGATCCAACGGTCGGATTAAAAATTATAACTCACACAATAGAGATGTAAGAACACCGATATGATCTTTTAATACCTCCAATCCGACAAAATACTGATAAAACACCTCAACATTAACTCCTTCATTTTTAACCACAATAAATATATCCAACATTTATACCCACATCAAATAAATATTTCCTTATCATATAAATCAATAATTAATTATTCACAAATAATATTACAGAATCACAATTATGACAACGGTAGTTTCCCTGAAGAGGGGCTTTCCAATAAGAATTTCTCCTTCTTCTTGCCAAGCATTAGGTGACCAAACCTCTCCTTGACAAAACTTTCTAGACATTGCCAATAATGCTATCTAATAATATTATTCAAATAATATGAATTATTGATCCGATAATGAGAAATATTGTGCGGTGATAATTATTGAAACAACAATAATATAAAATATCAACGCAAAGAATTATTGAATCAATAAAATAAAATATTGAGCGAATAAGAATTCACCGTAATTTATTGAGTAGTGTCTTCTTACGTAAGGATCAATAATTCATCAATCACATGTGCATCCACGCCAGACATCGTATTTTAACCACCGGGTATTCCAACAAAGGTGTTAATTCAGAATAACTACGCCAATTATTTATAAAAACTTAATTTTGTCGTTTTCTTCATCCGACAGCTTATTCTACATTATGGGGCCCACAAATGGTTTAACGCTAAATGCGATTTAATATTCCCCGACGTAAAAGAATATTCCCTGAAAACAATAAGTATTTTATAGCCACTTGCTTATTTTGAAAAAATTTCATATATCACCCTTAACTTTAACCTTTTATCAATTTAACCATTTACTGAATAGAAAAATTGAATACTTTTATTTCATAAAATTCGGGGTCTTACAACCTATATACGCATGGCTACCCTATACTTGGTAAAATTCTTCATTATTCCATTCATTATTATTACATTGGAATATCCTGTCATGCGTTTTTACTGGGACTGATTCCGCCTTTTTATTATTCTCGTTGGAATATCCTCGTCGGTCGCTTTCTGGCCGGACTTCGATTCCGCTTTTTATTATTCTCATTGGAATATCCTCACATGCATGCGTTTTACACCTTTAATTCGATTCCGTCTTTATTATTCTCGTTGGAATATCCTCGTCTGTGCATGCGTTTTACGCTTTGACTGGGTCCGTTAATTATTATTCCGTTGGAATAACCTTGATCGTCTTGATCTATCGCATGCTTGGTGATTTCTTTTGTTATTCCATTCCTTATTATACTCGGTTGGTTAAAGTTTTGACTTCTATATTCCATGAAATTAGTGGAATATCCTTGATATTCGCACTTCATCCAAAGATCTTTTCATGGAAATATTCTTACGAGCATTCTTGAATTTTACTCTACAAAGCGATTATCATGTTGACAATTTGGACGTTATTGGTTCCTGAATAAATTAATTCTTGAACTTGTTTTATTGAATTCTTATATCATTGTCATCATCCTCATGTTTATATTTTGTTAAACGTCATCTGTGGCATATAGTGCATATATGGACTTGGTATGATTATGACCAGGGATTATTCGGTGCAATCATGACCGTAATGTTATAAATGATGTGAAAAAAGTCTCCATTGGCCCGTAGTGCATTGATGGACAGTTGTTGGCATGATCATGACCATTAATGAATACACGAATGTCCTTGGCCCGTAGTGCATGGATAATTTGTGGTCGTGATACTAAAGAATATCCTTGGCCGTAGTGCAGGGGTGCTTCGATGATGTGGATTATTTATTAAGCTGAGTCTCAGCGATAACAGTGATGAAAAACCTTTTAAATCATAAAAGATAGTAGATTTTATTTTCTACTTGACTCTTTTAATGGATTGCTTGTTTCATTGCGCAGCTTAAACTTGATGGTTGTTATATTGTATCGCTTTAACACATTATTGAAGACTAATGATAATTTATTCTGCATTATCTTAGTCATAATATTTTTATCTTGGGCTAGTTGAGCTCACCCTTCTTTCACTTTTTTCTCTTGAAATTAGAATATAAATTGGGATGAGTCGGGGAACGGAGTGATGGTCCGAGGATATCATTAGTAGTCCTCACTATTCGTGAAATAGTGTGTTAATAAATGTATTGAGGACTTATATTTTGAGTTAATACTCTGTCTAGAAGACAATGTTTGTATTGAAACTCACAGCTTATGTTGTATATTTAAAGATTGTATTTGTATTCTGTACCATGTATTTGGCGACTCAGAATAGGTGATGTATACTTGTTTTGGGGGCGTCACAACGTGTCTACTAAAGAGCTATCCAGACCTCTAAAAGAATTTGTACATGTAATCTCCTCAAGTCATGTTCCAACAAGTGTTTAGGAAGCTCTATGTGATTCAAAGTGGACTCAGGCGATGAAAGAAGAAATGGAGGCTTCACTAAAGAATGACACGTGGACCTTTGTCACTTTACCTAAAGGAAAAAAGTCAGTAGGATGTAAGGGGGTGTTCTCTATCAAACATAAAAAAGATGGAACGATTGAGCGGTACAAAGCAAGACTGGTAGCAAAAGGATATACCAAGACATATGGGGTGGACTATCAGGAAATTTTTCGCCAGTTGCTAAACTAAACACTGTTAGAATATTGCTATCTCTTGCAGTTAATCATGAATGGTCACTACATCAATTTGATGTCAAAAATGCCTTCTCTATAGCAAACTTGAAGAGGAAGTCTACATAGACATACCTCCAGGTTATACGACATCTTCAAACATGGAGGTCGTATGCAAGCTACAACGAGCTTTATATGACCTGAAACAATCACCAAGAGAGTGGTTTGGGCGATTCAGCTTGGCAAAGAAGTATGGCTTCCGACAAAGTAATTCAGATCATACCTTATTTCTGAAGCATAGACGGGGCAAGGTAGCAGCTTTGATAGTCTATGTAGATGACATGATTATCACATGAGATGATCCAAAAGAAATATTGAGACTCCAAAAGTAATTGACAACTGAATTCGACATGAAGAAACTGGGAGGACTTAAATATTTTTTGGGAATTGAAGTTATTAGATCAAAGCAAGGTATATTTCTTTCCCAACGAAAATATATCCTAGACTTATTATCAGAGATAGGACTATTAGAGTGTAAACCTGCAGACACACCAAGTGTCTGAAACCACAAACTTGGAGAATATCCAGATCAAGTGCCAACAGACAAGGAGAAGTACCAAAGACTGGTTGGAAAGCTCATTTATCTCTCACATACCTGCCCAGATATCACTTATGTTGTAAGTGTAGTAAGTCAATTCATGAATTGTCCGAATAAAGATCACATGGATGCAGTAACGCAAATTCTTAGATACTTAAAGTCCTCTCCTGGAAAAGGACTTATGTTTTCGAAGAATAATCACCTAAGGTTGGAGATGCAGATTGGGCAGGGAATATTTCAGACATAAAATCTACTTCTGGTCATTTCATGTTTGTTGGAGGGAATCTTGTTACATGGAGACGTAAGAAACAAAATGTAGTGGCACTTTCTAGTCATAGAATCCCTTCTATTAAGGATCTTCCGTAATATTAGCCATAATTGGTGTACAGTAAAATCTCTATTTAAGAATACTCTATATAAGAATAACCTCTATAATATTATAAAAAAAATTTGGTCCCAATTTGGGCCAGTTATAAATAAGAATAACCTCTAAATTGTAATATGTTATATACTTTTTAAGTCCCGTATTAAGAAATTATACATCTATATAGTAATAATTTCATATATATATATATATATATATGAGAGGGAGAGAGAGAGACAATATTAATTTTAAAAAACTACATTTCCTATAAAGAACTACATTTTCTTATAAAAGACTATATTTCTTATAAAAGACCACATTTTTCTATAAAAGACTACATTTCCTATAAAAGACTATATTTTCTTAGTTTAAAAATCTAAATAATTTATGTTTTCTTTAAAATATTTTTCATTGAATATTCTATAAATACCATGTACACAACTCACTATTATTATGGAGTTCTTATTGATAGTTTTGTTAACATGAATATTTTTGGGTGTTCGAAATATATTTTGTACCAATACCTCTATTTAGTAATAACCTCTTAATTAAAATACAAATAATTTGATTTCAAGTCTATTCCTAAATAGAGGTTTTATTGTATAACCGTAAAGACATACATACAACTCCTTACTATACAAACGCAACTCAGTTCTATATAAACTTCACCAACTTTAAGGAATGTTAACTCCATCAAATCCAAATCGGTCTTACTAGCTTGCACTAATTAATGGATCCTAATTAAGGAACACAAGGAGTAGGAATTACTAACAAATCATTTCTTCTCTTGGCTGTCACCAAATAGATTTCATTCATGTCAAGCTCTTCCGATTTGATTCCATTGGGGAGTTTCCAATCAAAATGATGTAGCAATTGAGCAAGTGGAAGCTCCACAGAAGAAATTCCTAATGACACGCCCGGGCACATCCTCCTGCCACCCCCAAAAGGGATATACTCATAATTTGAATCTTGAAAACCTATTGAACAATCAAGAAACCTCTCCGGGCGAAAAAAATTCGGGTCAACCCAATATTTTGGATCTCTACCAATCGCCCACGCATTAATGATATAATATTTCATATCCTTGAATTTCAAAACGATCTCTCGATTCTCTTATCATTGCAGGAAGGGGTGGGTGTAACCTTAGTGTTTCTTTAATAACGGATTTTAAGTATTTTAGTTCTTGAATATCTGTCTCTTCGATCGTTTTCTTTTTCTTGATCGCTTGTCGGACTTCAGCTTGTGCCTTTTCCATAGCTCTAGGATTTTTCAACAGTTCTGCCATTGCCCATTCTATAGTTATTGATGGATTATCGATTCCTGCAAGGAGCATGTCCTGCACAATATGTACCTAGAATGAGTAATCCTTTTTGTCGGGAAAAGTACGCCAAAAATAATCTATATTCTAGGAATTATTTTTCTGTCTTTGTGCAATTAAATATGAAATCAACAAAACCAATTATGAGAACAAAAATAACAAATAACCATCCACAAGCAAGACACCAAATTTACGTGAAAAACCCTCTAAAATTAAGAGGTAAAAACCACGGGTCAAACTCTGAATCTCCACTATATCACTAATAATGGGCTTACAATAATCCTCTCAAGTTTTATGCCCTAAAACTTGAGGTTACATAATAAATTGAGAAAATACAAATTTACCTTTAATTAAGTTGAGAAACCTAATTAACTTAACCACCAAAAAACACCCCAAGCAATAAAGTCTTCAAGCTTTCAATTGAACGAAAATGATGACGGATACCCACAAACAACAAATAATAATTCTCTCAATTTATTCTTTTGGTATCTTCTTACTACCAAGTTTCTCTATCTCATGTATCAAATAAGACTCCATCATAGCCTTATTTATAGTACTATTCTTAATCCATTCCTAATATGGATTAGAAACAATTTATTCTCCTAATCAAATTAGGAATCACATCTCCTTGTCTTGGTCACCAACCAATCTAACGAGTAAATCCTTTATCAACTTGGATTCCTTTCATGGAATCTCCAATTCCAATATTGCTTCCATTAACCCAATTTTTAATTGGATTAATATCAAGTAAACTCACTTACTTGCTCACAAAAAAAATCAATTCTTTTATATCTTAGATTCTATCTCATGGGTGAGGACCCACACCCAACACTTTTAGAAAGGGATTATGTATAGATAGCTCAAAAGCCTAGGGTCATTATATTTATCGATATAATGGACTATATGATACTATGGCGAGAAAAACACTACCCTTTTTAGAGTATTATGTTATCTTACCACTAATAGTCCATGGCGCAAATTGAGAACCTCAAAATATGCTAATCCTAGCCCTAGGTTTAGTATTTAGTTATCATTTTACTTTTGGTAAAATTCAATTATCATTTGCTTATACATATGTACGTACCAGAATTACAGCTTTGATGGCATCCGTTGTAACAGGAAACTGGAGATCCACACAAGCCTGCAGTTCCAGAAGCACGTCAACCAAATTTTCCCCTCCTAATTCACTATCAATACCAAAGCTAGATATTCCAGCAGCTTCCCTTTTCGCCTTATGCTCATCGAGTATGTTTTGAAGGATCTTGTCCATTGGACTATGAATATTCTCCGATGCAGCTCTTAGGCCAGTTAAACCATGAACAAATTTAAGTGAAGGGAATATTTGATACACCAAATATGGTTGACCAAGTTCCATTAGTTTGTTAAGCAATGAAACAAACTCGTCGTCTAGATAATCTTTGCTAATCCTTTTCCCAAATGTTGCCCTAGAAATAATACAATTGTTCAACCCTAAAAGCTTGCTAGTAAGATTGATAGCGCCATCATGTCTTGAGGACGACGAAATGGAGTTGATAAAATTGTACACCTCTTCTTCTCTAATGGATTTGAACGATTGGACGTGCTTTGGATTTAGTAGTTTGGCAATACAAATTTTGCGAAGAATTTTCCAGTGAGTTCCATAGGGAGACAAGGCAACACCAGAGTTGTTATAGGTCATGTTGTCTAAGAAAATATTTTGTGGCCTTTGTGCTAAGGTAAGGTCATGGGTAGTAAAGGCTTCTTGAGCTGCTTCTGGGGAGGAAATGACTATAGTGGACATTTCACCTATTTGTAGGTGCATGATAGGTCCATGCTTCTTGGCTAATTTGGCTAGAATGTGGTGTGGTATTGATGAGCCTGAAAGGATCATTTGGAGTAAATTGCCGATAAGGGGCAATTTCCATGGCCCCGGTGGCATTTTCTTTTGGTCTAAATTTGTTTTTCCAGCTTTGATCATCTTGTGTTTCACAAATAGGGCAAGGGAGAAATGGAAAGGAAAGAGGAAAAGAAAAGTAGGAGGGAGTTGAGTCATTTTTCTCTAATTCTGTCCATATAATAATGTACATGTGCACTTCTTTGTGTTTGATGATAATATATATATAGGCACCAAGGGTGGATATTCAAGGCAATGATCAAAGGAGCTAGGAGATTGTGTGACGCAATATCAAAAATAAAACATATATATTACGTGAACACTTGCGTATGCTTATGTATGTAAGATCTGTATGTTAATAAATTTATGTTTTATGAAAAGGAATCACTCCAATCATACATTATTTAATTTTTCAGACAGTATATATTGCATTGTAAACTTGAATGTAAGCACACCCAAAAAATTTAATTAGACTCGTTGATTTTGTTCATTGAGAAGGACATTAATGTCAAGATTTTATTTTTATTTTATTTCAGAACCTATATTATACTCCCTCAATTCCTAAATAAATGACGTTTTAAAAAAAAAAAATTGTTCCAATTTATTTGTCGTTTACAACTTTGTAGGAGAATAAATTATTTACTTTTCTATATCACCACTACCTTTTCTCATTGTTCCAAGAAATTCGCACCCTTAGAATTAATAGTTTTCAACTTCCCATAAAGGGGTAGTGATGAAATTTCACACATATTTTAATTATTAAATTATAATATTAAATGACTTTCTTAATCCGTGGGCAAAAACTTTAAACGACACTTATTTAGGAATGGAGGGAGTATTTAGGATCTGATTACCATATATAAAATTAACTCCATGATAAGTTTGTCAATTGACTAATAGACACGCAAAGAGAGATCACATCTCAACCTGCATGTATCGAAGTTAACTTCATACTAACCACTCCCTTATATAAATTTCAATTCCAAACATGTGGTCTTGCATGGTAAAAAAGAGAAAGATTTTAATACTAGACTATCACTTTTATTACAATTCAACTATAAGAGGTTTTATGTATATTAATCATTTAATCTTTTATTATTTTTTTGACTCCAATTAATATATTTTGTAGATTTCTAAAAACTAAATGAAACATATTAATTTTCAATTTAAAAATATCTCAATTTAATCTTATAATTTAAAATTGAAGGAGTAATTAGGTATATTCAGTTATCGCCATCTCTTTAAGTATAAAAGTTTTATTGGTTAATAGTTACTGACATGCATGCTTAATGTTTCTAATCGGAACAAGATACATTCTATTGCATCAAGTTAAGTTGTGTTATGTTCAATTAAGTATTAATTTTGTTGTGTTATTTTCAGATAATACTTGTTGATATTTCTGTAGTACGTTGACATTGCGTATATAACTAAACCGTAAAGATTATGGTTAGTTTAATTAGTTTTGTACGACATTTGGCTGGAATATATATATATATATATATATATAGATTTCATCCACGAATTCGATTGTTGAGGAAGCGATTCATTTTGGCCACCGCTACTACCTGCACTCTACCTTAGACAATTTTTTTTTTTTTATAATGTAAGTGCATGTAGTAGCGGTACCGGCCAAATATAGTCGCTCCCTACCAACCTGTTTAACATGGATGAAATCTCATATATATATATATATATATATATATATATATATATATATATATATATATATAAAGTCGGTCATACAGCACATTGCTTTTCAATAATGATGTAAGACGTATATTAAAATCACTGGATTATTTATCACCAAAAAAAGAAATTAAAAAAAAATCAGAGAATTCTTATTGAAGTTCCGAGATACATGGGGGCAATACGTGTTAAAATATAGATTAGATTAGACTGAGATTTGCACTTTATCTAATATTATTTTATTAGAATATTCATCTGAATTTTTTATTAAATTTTAATTTTTTTATTTTGAAGTACTATTCATCTCGGGTACTATTCATACTGGAGTACTATTCATCCAGGGTACTATTCATGCCGGAGTACTATTCACGACGAAATTTAGTTTTTTTTTCTTTGTCTAAATTATCTTTGAAATATGAATCTTAAATATCATTCTTGAATTTTACTTCACAATTGGTGATCATGTTGACAATTTGGATATTCTTGAACTCTGGATAAATTAAATTATAAATCTCTAATTTTTATCATTGATCTCACTTGATTCATTCTTTTTATCATTGTCATCATCCTCATGCGTATATTGTGGTGAAAGTCATCTTTGACACGTAGTGTAAAGATGGAATATTGATTGGTATGATTATGACCTGAAATTATGTATTGGTATAATCATAACTTTTAATGTTACAGATAAAGGTTTGTGGTGAAAGTCCTCTTTGGCCCGTAGTGCATAGATGGACAGGTGTTTGACATGATCATGACCACTGGTAATATAAATAAATATCTTTGGCCCGTAGGGTAAAGATAAAATGTTGATTTGCATAATTATTTATTTGTGTTACAAGGATAAAATATTAATGATGGACCCTTAAATCGTAGAAGATAGTAGATATCATTCTCTACTTGACTATTCTAATGGATTGTTTGTTCCGCTGCAGTTGTTGATATAAAATTTGTTGTCCATTATATTTTATCTGATTTATCATTGTTGGAGACTAAAGATAATTTATTCCTCATTATCTTAGTTATAATATTCTTTATTGGGTTAGTTGAGCTCACTCTTTTTCTTTTTGTTCCATTGTTCGAAAATAAAAGTGTAGTTGAGACTAGTTGGGGAGTGGAGTAATGGTCCGAGATAGTTACTATAGAAGTTTTCACTATGTTGTGAAATAGTGTGATAATAACTGTAATAAAGACTTAATTTAAGTTTGGATATTTCCGTATTATGTATGGTGCAATATTTGTATTCAAACTCATAGTATGTGTGATCGTATTTTGAACGGCAGTTTAATAGTTGTAAATAGGGAAGTTTGTATTAAAATTTTGTATTATGTATTTGGCGACTCAAAATGGGTTGTGTGAACCTATTTTTGGGGGTGTCACACCTAATAGAGTTTTATTTGTCTGTCAATAGGAATTCTTATTGTGATAGTAGTACAAGTGATCTTTAGACTTGAGATCATCATATATAGTATCTTGTGTATGATGAGATATACTTTGACATGTCCCTTAAGACTCTTATGGTATATCAAAGGGTATGCTTGAGTATAATAAATTGTACATGGAGATAATGAATGGTCAATAAAGAATCAACCGCTTCTAGTAAAATGATAGAATGTCCTATGTGATTCGATAAATGACAACCCGGGAATCCTTGGCCAAGGTAGAATGTAATTAAAAAGAAGTATCTAAATTGCATTATTTGGAGTTGTGCATTTGAGAATCGAAATACATTTAATTAAATAAAATAAGACTTGACAATAATTTTATGTCTTATATTTAATTGGGACATTGTATGGTGGAAGGATTAAATTGTACGGTAACTATATATTTACTCAAAGGTTCTTTCACAACAAGAAAAAGGTCTAACAAATGACCATCATACTATCATCGATCAAGACATTTGGTCGTTGATATTAGTAATAATGAATCGATATCTCTGCTACTGTTATTTAATCTAATCATTATTTAATATCAACAACGCATCACGATCATAAAAGCACTACTAAAAAAAATGGTCATTTGTGATGACCAAAATCCATCACAAAAACTAAAAAAACCATCACGAAAGGTTTACGTGATGGCTTTAATTAAGCATCACAATGACCATCTTGTATACGCCCATCATGAAAGGTTTTACGTGATGGTTTTAGCAATCACGCAAATTCTTAGTGCTTTTGGAACGTGAATCTCTATTTACGGATAATTTATTTCACTATATTAATTGTATCAAATGATACTTGTAGGATTCGAACCCTCCCCCCATTTGCGAACTAAATAACGAGTATTGCCACTACATCAAAGCCCAGATCATGATTATAATTTTAAAATAAAATATAAAAGGAAATTTATGTGAGTTGACTTACTAAATAAAATTACATCCACATAAGATTTTGTGATTGCAATGGCAGTCACAAATACTCTCTAATGATGGTAAAATTAGTTATCACTGAGAGCCATCATATATTTTATTATTTTGTGATGACTTGAAAATTCCATCACAAATATCTTCTTTTTGTAATTGCAAATAAAAATTGTCACAAAAATCTATCTTTTTTAATGATTGTCATGACCGTCATAAAATATTTTTTTTGATTATTTCTTATATTAAAATATTAGTGATAATTTAAATGCAATCACGAAAAGGATTTATCTATAAGTGATGACTTAGTCCGTCACAAAAAGAAAGTTTGGTGATTTGACACGACCATCACAATTATAATACATTGATGACAAAATTAGTCATCACTAAGAGCCATCACATATACTATTATTTTGTGATTGCTTAAAAAGTCTATCACAAATTACTATCTTTTGTGATTATTTTTAAAAACTGTCACAAAGTTCCGTCATGTATTCTTTTCTTTTTTTTTTCTAGTAGTGGAGGTCGCTAGCACAAATTTGCCCCGTAAAATTTGGCACGAAATGTTGGCACCAAGGTTTTGTGCGACCACTTACAATCAAATGACCGCTGATCATTGATAAATCCATGTCATTAAAATTAGCGATAGCGTCGTGTCATGATCAAACTTACTTTATCGATAATAATTATTAAACTCGACCACGTAACACGGAAGGAAAAAGAAATTAGAGAGGTCAGAAATAGAGAGAAGAGGGAGAAAGGGGGGAGGTATTTTTATGATTAATGTTAAAATCTATATTATTTGAAAAGTTGTTGATCTCTAAGGGGGCTTATCCTTATTGTAGAATAAATTTTATTTATTTAAATAAATTAAATAGTTTAATTAATTTATTTAAATAAGATTAGAATTGTTCTAATTAATTTATTCACAATCGGTTTAATATGGAGAACCTAAAGGGTCACACCATAAAAAAAATTATTTAAGAAGTAAATAGTATAATTGTAATAATAAGTTAAGTGTATTTGATTTAATCTATAGTGATAGAATAAATTAAATAACTTAATATTTATTCTTTAATATTTTGAAAATATTAAATATAAATTAATAAGAGGAGTCTTATTATTATTATTATTATTATTATTATTATTATTATTATTATTATTATTATTATTACTATTATTATTAGTTTAATTCCTAAAAGAGTTTGGGAATTAATTAATAAGAGTCCTCTTATTTATTCCTAATTGAATTAGGAGCATAATTAATTAAAGAAGTTTAATTGATTAAAATAAAACCCTATTCCTAAATGGTTTAGGAGGGTTTCCTACATCTATAAATAAGAAATTCTTATTATGGATTAGGGTTACACAAGTTACACACTTAATTCCGAGAGTTGGGAGAGTAATTACATATTCTATAGAGATAGAATCTAGGATTTTGCCAAACACCCATCTTCTTGAATACTTGTTCTTCCTTGGTGGATCAGCTCTAGAGGCCAAACACTTGGGTGGCTAACATTGATCAAAAGAAAGAATCCAACCCGTTGAACATCGGTTTCAATCGTCCTAGTACATCTCCTTGGGGTGCTCCTATTTTGTTTGTAAAGAAGAAAGACGGGAGTATGCGACTTTGTATCGATTACCGAGAATTAAACCATGTCACTATCAAGAATAGGTATCCGCTACCTCGTATTGATGACCTGTTTGACCAGTTACAAGGAGCGCAATTCTTTTCAAAGATCGATCTTCGTTCTGGATATCATCAGCTGAAGGTTAAAACTGAGGATATTCCAAAGACCGCTTCGAACTCGATGCAGGCATTATGAATTCTTAGTCATGTCTTTTGGATTGACTAATGCTCCTGCTGCTTTCAAGGATATGATGAACCGAGTATTCAAGGAATATTTGGATCAGTTCGTTGTTGTCTTTATTGATGACATCCTCATCTATTCCAAAAGCCGTGAAGATCATGAGTGCCATTTGAAGCTGGTACTGCAAAGGCTTTGTGATAACAAGCTATATGCCAAGCTGAAGAAATGCGAGTTCTGGCTTGAGGAAGTAGCATTCCTTGGGCACATGGTGTCAAAACATGGAGTGTCTGTTGACCCGGCGAAGATTGAAGCAATATAAAGTTGGGAACAATCGAAGACGGTGACTGAAGTACGTAGCTTTCTGGGCTTAGCTGGTTATTATCGAAGATTCGTGGAAGGATTTTCTCGAATCGCTACTCTGTTAACTCAGCTGACTCGTAAAGATACAAAATTCTTATGGAGGGAGGAATGCGAGAAGAGTTTCCAAGATCTCAAGAGGAGACTCATTTTGGCACCTGTTTTGACAATACCATCTAGTTCGGATGGATTTGTTATCTACAGTGATGCTTCAGGCAAAGGGTTAGGGTGTGTTCTCATGTAACGTGGGAAAGTCATAGCCTATGCCTCGCGACAACTTAAAGAATATGAGAGGAATTATCCTACTCATGATCTAGAGTTGGCGGTAGTCATTTTCGCGCTAAATATCTGGAGGCACTATCTATATGGGGAGAAAGTGGAGATATATTCAGACCATAAAAGCCTCAAATATTTCTTCACCCAAAAGGAACTCAACATGCGGCAACGACGTTGGCTCGAGTTGTTGAAAGACTACGACCACACCATTCAATACCATCTTGGAAAAGCGAACGTGGTAGCTGACGCGTTGAATAGATGATCATATGCGGGAACGAGTGCGATGTTGTTAAAACAAAGGCCTATTTTATGTGATTTACAAAAGATGAAGATATAATTCAAGACTCCGGGGACCCATGCAATGATGTCCAATATACGTATAGAACCAACTTTAATCGAAAAAGTTAAAGTTGCTCAAGCCACAGATCCGGAGCTGATGCGTATGAAGAAGAAAGTACAAGAAGGTATTATTCCAGAAGCAAGAATCGATGAAGAAGAAATACTTCGAGTCCACTCTAGACTTTGTGTTCCTAACGATTCTGACTTGAAGCATAGAATCAAGATGGAGGCACACAACACACCATTTGCAATCCATCCTGGAAGTACCAAAATGTATCGTGATCTTCGACATACATTTTGGTGGAACAATATGAAGAGAGAGATTGCAAAGTTTATCTCGAGGTGTTTAACTTGTCAACGTGTAAAGGCGGAGCATCAAGTGCCTAAGGGTTCATTGTAACCACTTGATATTTCGAAATGGAAGTGGGAACACATTACCATGGATTTCGTTATGGGTCTTCCCACGGTTTCTCAAGGCATAAATGCTATTTGGGTTATTGTTGATAGATTAACCAAGTCTTCAAATTTCTTGCCGATACGGGAGACTTATTCCCTTGAACGTCTTGCTCATATGTATGTAAATGAGATTGTGAGATTGCATGGCATGCCAGTATCCATAGTTTCGGATCGTGGCCCAAGATTCACTTCAAGATTTTGGGTTAGCTTGTAAAAAGCTATGGGGACGGATTTACGATTTAGTTCGGCATACCATCCTCAAACGGACGGGAAATCAGAGAGAACTATTCAAACTCTTAAAGATCTATTAAGACTATGTGTCCTAAACTTCAAAGGGAGTTGGGATAAGTATTTACCATTGGTGGAATTCTCCTACAACAACAGTTATTAGGCAAGTATAGGTGTGGCTCCATTCGAAGCATTGTATGGACGAAAGTGTCGCTCTCCAATATGTTGGGATGAGGTGGGTGAAGCAACATTATTGGGACCCGAGTTGGTACGTATGACTACGAAAAATATCCAAATGATTCGATAACGTATACAAATGGCACAGGATCGACAAAAGAGTTATGCGGATCTTCATCGAAAGGACGTGGAATATAGTATTGGGGATCATGTATTGTTGCGTGTGGCTCCATGGAAGGGAATTACAAGATTCGGAAAGAGAGGAAAGCTCAATCCATGATTTATTGGTCTATTTCAGATTCTTGAATGAGTAGGAAATGTGGCCTATAGACTCGCGTTACCTCCAAGCATGTCTCGTGTTCATAACATTTTTCACATATTTGTGCTTTGTAAATATGTGAAGGACCCGAACCACATTATTGAGTTAGAACCGGGGCATTTGACACAAGAAGATTTAACGTCTGAGGAGGTACTGTCAAGATCTTGGATAGGAAAGAGCATGTCCTACGACTAAGGTTATACCACAAGTTAAGGTTTTGTGGAGAAACCATGCTATTGAAAAAATAACACGGAGTTAGAATCGAAAATGAAAAGAGGTATCCTCACCTTTTCGAAACACCAGGTACGTACGTCAATTTCGAGGACAAAATTTCATAAGAAGGGAATGTTGTAAGACCCCAACTTTTTATAAATGAAATTTAATTTCCTCTATTTATTATTTTGAAATAGTAAGGGTTGAATTGATTAATGTGGTTAGTTATGGGTAAAATGCGCAAATATTTCAAATAAGCAGGTGATTATAAAATATTCATTGTTGTCGGGGAATATTCATTTGGTCGTGGAATATTCTTGTTATCGGGGAATATTTGTGCTGACGACGCTTGACCTTGTGTGGGCCCCCATAACTTGAAAGCGATTGGATGAAAAAATGATAAGTATAAGTTGTTTATAAATAACGGCTTAGTTATTCTGAATTATCTTTGTTGGAATACCCTATGGTTAAAACACGATGTACTGCGTTGTTGCTTGATAGACACTGCACGGTATTGCACCATTTATTGATTCTTATGTAAGAAGGCACTACTCAATAATTGTTACGATAATTCTTTATTCGGTATTTTTATTTTATTGATTCAATAATTGCGGCGTTGATATTTTATATTACCGTTGTTTCAATAATTGTCACTACACAATATTTTCCATTATCGACAATAATTCATATTATCCTAATAATATTATTAGATAACATTATTGGCAATGTCTAGAAAGTTACATCTAAGGAGATGTTTGGTCACCTAATTGCGCCGCCAAGAAGAAGGAGAAACCCTTATTGAAAGCCCCTCTTCCAGGAACTACCTAGTTATCGATGATTGTGATTCTATAATATTATTTGTGAATAATTAATTATTGATTTATATGATGAGAAAAATATTCATTTTATGTGGATATAGATGGAGAATTTTTTTAAAGTGGCAATTGTTGAAAATCGATATTTTATCTTTTCTGATAAAATAATATTTTATTATATTATTATAATATAATAATGATGATATTTTTACAATGAATGTGAGATATATGAGTATATGAGTATATGAGGAGGAAGAGTATTTTTATTGTAAAAGTTGTTTAAAACATGTTAAACATGTCTGTGGGCCCATTTCTTGACTAAAATTTGATTATAGCCTGTAAAATCGTTTGTATGTGGATTTTGATCAATTTTTGTTTGGAATTTGGAAAAACTTTCTTCTGCAAAGTTGTAGAGAATTGAATTTCCTATAGAGAAACACAATATTCAATTTTTTCTGATAAAATGGCTATTTATTATGAATTATTGAAGTTCCGAAATTCTGAAATAATTAATTTTTGGAAGATTTAATTATTTTAATTAAGAAAAACGTTTTTTTTAATTTTTTGTGAGTTGATGGCTGATGCTTGGGTCTGGTGTAGTGTGCGTAGGAAAATTTAATATATATATTAATATTTTATTAAATTTTCTGCTTTGGTGTTCTAAGCATTTTCCTATAAATAGGGTGCTTAGGTTAGAATTGAAAATCACACCAGAAACTAAAGATTTCTCTCTCTTTCTCTCTCTATAATATCTAGCGTATTTTGTGAGTATTTTAGTACTTTGAGTATTGCTATACGGTGCAAGTTCTTTCAGCACTATATCCAGTATTCCAGTCAGATGTACTATTCTTTCTGAGGTAAGGGATGTTATTTCTTCGTAGTGATATTATTTCTTCAATATCATTATGCTGAAATATTAGTTGGAACTTTTTATCAAATTTAGAACTTTTTCATGTCGGGGTTACTATTCACGAGTTATTATTCACGAGTACTATTCACGAAGCATGATGATTTTTTTTGTGAAAATTCAATCTTTTAGTGTCGGAGTTACTATTCACGTATACGACACTATTCACGTATACGACACTATTCATGAATACGGCACTATTCAGCGAAAAATAAAATTTTCTTCTTTTTGTCCAAAATATCTATTCTGGATACTAGCTTTGATTGTATCCATGTTTTGATCATTCTTGAATTTTACTCCACTATGATTATTTATGAGGTATTTTTGAACATGGAATAGCTGAAATACGAATCCTTAATATTTATTCTTTTGTTTCACTGGATTCGTTTTCTTTAAAATATATTTAATCATTCTCAGTCCTAAATGATGATATAATTGAATATCTTTGGCCTGTAGTACAAAGATGAATGATTTCTGATGAATATCTTTGGCCCGTAGTGCAAAGATGAACATGACCAACTAATGAATATCTTTGGCCTGTAGTGCAAAGATGAATATTTAATTTCAGATATATATTGATTGATGTTACAGGGATAAAATATCGACGATGAACTTTAAATTCATATATAGAAGATAGTAGTTTGCATTCTCTACTTAACTCTTCTAATGAATTATTATTTCCACTGCGAAGATTGATTTAAAACTTGTTGTCTATTGTATTCTATTAGATTTTTTCATGTTGAACACTAACGATAATTTGTTCTATATTATCTTGGTTATAATGTTCTTTACTGGGCTAGTTGAGCTCACCCTTTTCCTTGTTGTTCCATTTTTCTTCTCAGGAGGCGAGAATGTAGCGAAATTTAGTAAAGGTGTGGAATGATGGTTCTAGAAGTGGTTCTAGTAGTCCTCACTATTCTGTAAAATAATGTATTAATAATTATAATGAGGACTTATTTGAGTGTGGATATTGTCTAGATGACAATATTTGTATTTAAACACACAGTTTAAGTGTTGTCGTATTTTGCACGACAATTGTATTAATAAAGTTGTAGTTGTTTCTGTACCATGTATTTGGCGACTCAGAATGGGTGTTGTATACCTATTTTGGGGGCGTCACATATTTGATTTAACAAATTTATACATATTCGATCTAGCTAATACAACTAGCATAGATCTATCTCATAAACAGTTCAAGAATGAAAGAAGTTATTTAATTAATTCACAATTCAATAATAATTGAACAGGAATTTGATTACACAAGATGCGATTTACAATAATCGTTAAGGATGTGGAGTAATCAATAATTATCCACTAATATGCTTTGAAAATAATAACTCAAGTTTGAGTTAGAGAACTTGCATGTTCGATGAGCTACAGCTAACTAGCTTTAATTAAAACTCTTTGAACGACCTAACATTGACAATGTTGGTCTATTAATTAGTAATGCGTATAATTGTATGTCTATACGCTTACTTATGCAATTAACAAATAATTCAATCACAAGGTACACATAATATAATATACTATCATTAGTCCTATAAGATATTGAATAAATCTTAGGTTAATGATTTAATTAATTTATAAGGTTTTCTTAAGTAATAAACACTTATTAGATCTTTAAACAATTTATTATAATTGTTTAATTAATGAGTTATTTAAACTCTCTTCATTTATTAACTTTATCTTTATTTAATTACCATTTAATATTAGTTAAATAGTAATTAACTAATTACCTTTAGTTATTATTTAATAATAAATAATAGCTAATTACATCTACTTATTATTTAATATTAATTAAATAATAAATAATTAAACTATTAATATTATTTATCTTTAATTATTATTTAATATTAATTAAATAAAATTAATTAATCATTATCCATGAATAATAAATAATTTATTTATTTACTTCATTAATCTTTAATTATTCATTACTATTAATAAATGAATAATTAATTAATATTTGTCATTATTTATTATTTAATAAATAATAATTAATTATTTATTTATTTATCCTTGAATAACAAACAATTAATTTACTTCATAAGTCTTTAATTATTCTTTCTTGTTAATCTAAGAATAATTAATATTCACTTTATTCTTATTTATTATTTAATATTAATTAAACAATAAATAATTATTTTTTAAATTTTATGTTAATGTAAGTAATTAATTACATTATTATTACATAATCTTACTTAAATATTCTTTAATCATTATTTAATATTAATTAAATAATAATTAATCAATGGTTTAACTCTATTTATTATTTAATCTTAATTAAATAATAAATAGTTAGTTTATACCACTAACTCTACTTAATTATCACTTAAATAATAATTAAATAGTTAATTATATTTAAATTATATGTAATTTATTTAATAATCATTTAGTGGCATTAATAATTATTAATTAGTAAGTTTTAAATGATTTAAATGAGTTTAAATCATTAATTACTTAATAGTTATGTAACTGTTCAGAAAAATTATGAATTAAATATTTTAATATTCTTTACACTTTTAGAAAATTTTTGGTCCCGGACCCAGCACCAGAACCGGCCGGAAACTGGGTGAACTGGTCTCCGGAAAGTTCGTCCGGTTCACCGAAAACTGAACCGGCAGTTAATAGATATATATATTCTCTGATTTTTCAGATTTGGGGTTCTTTACTAAAACTTGAATAAAATAAAATCTACAACTCCGATTTAGGTCCAGTCGGTCTCGTTGGATTCGTATCTTCATGACTACAATTTTCATTTATCAAAAATTAAATTTGGACATGTTTTGGTTACTGAAAATGGCCAAAAACCAGACTGTTTTGCACAACTATTCAATAATGAGGTGTTTTTAGAAAAAAATTCATATCTTGTTCATTTTAAACATTTTCGCATGCTTCAAAAGTAATTTTGTTCTTAACTTACATATCTAGCATAACAAGAAAGAAATCACAAAAACTATTAGTAAGTTTCAAAATGAAAAAAACTTCAATCACATCTTTCGATTAAGTTTTCCGATAAAACTCATTTTCATGCATTTTACCAAACTTTTCTACACAAACGCATATCAATACACAAGTTAAATCCATTAAACTTTATATCTATCATTCTAGCATGCTTCTAGCCATTAAAGCTGGAACTCCATGTATCTAACATAAAAATACACTAAGCATACAACATTAGGATTTTTCTTAAACTTTTGCACAGAGTTTCTTTTCTTTCCTTTTTGAGCAACTTTTAAACACCCAAAAATGTAAGATCTAAACATGATGCACTAAAAACAAGTAAATCAAGAGTTTTGAAAGTTCATGAGCATATGGTCTTTATTTTTGTAAAACCAACAAAATATATGAAATTAAAGCTTGTAACATACCTTGATCTTAATGCTACTTTTCTTGTTTTTTCAAAGTATGTGATAACTCTTGGTGGCATCAAGGAATTTTTTTTTTCTCCCCTCCAAAGTTTCCCACGTTTTCTTCACTCTCTATTTCTTTCTTATGCTTTTCTTTTTGCTTTTGCTAGATAACTTGTAAGAATAAATGAAAAGTTTCTTTATAAAAATTAAGGGAGTATTTATAGGCAATTAGAATATATAGATATAACTTGTGTATTTCTCTTAATCTTCCAATATCTTGCTTGCCTTGGTGGATAATAATTTATTAAGCTAAAATAAAATTAGGGGACAATTTAGGTGTGTTGGTAAAAAACCCATTGACCAAAAAAAATGGAAGCTAAATGAAATGAATCATGTGCTTCCCTTACTCCTTGATTTGCCGGATCCATACTCCATCTTGGCCAATTTTATTTATTGATTTATTTTGTAAATTAACCATCTAGAAGGTCCATAAAAATTGGGCCATTTGATTTCTTGTTTGGGCTCACTAATTACATTGTTTGGACTATGTAAAAATAGCATGATCTAATAGATAAATTTTATCTCACCCTAATTCTTTAATTAGGGTTTGCATTCCACTCATTTTGGAATTTAAATAATTATTTATGTACATTTAATTTTATAACCCAATTAGACTTACTTTAATTAGGTTAAATTAAATAATAAATTGAGATAATAAAATTAATCTCTTAAGTTAGTATAATTTTAAATACTATTATTCTTCAGCACCATAACCCTTAGGTTATTTAATTTACATACCTAATGTATAATTAGGTTATATAACTTTTTTTTTCTTTTAATTCTCTTTATATATAATTCATACATACATATATATTTAGAATATATATTTATTTAACCATAAATATTTTCCACATAAATAATAACATATTCATTCACTATATGTCACAAAGTTTTTAATATCATTAATATTTAATTAATATATTTAATTACCGCTTGACGTAAAATTCTTGGTTATTACACGGACTTCACACTTCTGCCAGAATAGTGTCTGAATAACTGATGTTTGCGCGTCATCCCATCTATACCTTTTTTGCAAATAAAACAACAATAATAATACTAAAACGATGATATTACCATAATCCAACATTACTAAACAATATTATTTGATTAACTATATATTATCTATCATAGTGATAAAAAAAAATATACCTGAATATTTAGCCCAAACTGCATCCTTATGGGCGAGAGGTGTGTTCGCCCACGTAATCACTGGCGTAGGCCAGTTCTGTAAGCATGCATAATTGTGAAATACACTTCACAATTTTACTATCTTGAAAAACACTAAAATATACAATAATTTACATTAAAGATAACTAATTTTATTATAATATGAAAAATAATTTACATTAGTATATATCTATAACAATGGAAATATAAAATGGTTATATATACACGATGTTTAACTTACGTGCTCTCCGGAGGAGGACGAATCTGTATGAGAATCCGATCATACGGATTAGACGGGGCCTTCGGCACATGATTATGGCCCCGACCAAACCTGCGCTTTCGTTGCGCTGGTTCAGAAGACATCTATAATGACAAGTAATGACAAATAATGTTATTATGAGTTATATGATTTACATATATAAATAAAATGACAATAATGTCAAGTAATTGTATGAAATAATTAACTATGACAACTATAAATGAAAGGTACATAAACATGTCAAGGATATAGAGAACTTGTATATATATATATATATATATATGTGTGTGTGTGTGTGTGTGTATAATTGTATGTAATAGAATTAAAACTAAACATACATTTTAATGAAAATCATTGTCTAAGTCAGAATCATTTTGTATAAGTATCGAAGATTCATAACCATCTTCTTCTTCAGATTCAGTGTCAGTATCAGTCAATAACTCTTCCTCAGTATCAATGTCATCTGGCACAATAATTGTCTCGGGATCCAATTCATCATGTTCATCTCCACCCCTAACTAGATTAATTCATTCCTCCATATTTATTATAGGAGGGCTATGAAGCATATTCTCTTGGTAGAAATCCCCGTCTACTACTTGGACGACTGTGTGCCGTAGTATGAATTATAATTTACCAATATACAGGCAGTCTATCCCGTTTCCTAACAGGACTAGGAGTGTAATATACTTGTATTGTTTGAGTTGGCAACACAAATGGTGCGTTGACGTACGTGGACCTATGTGAAAGTAGTATGCACACAAGCCAATCATGTTTGATGATAAAGCTTATACTTTGTAACAATCTTATTCATTTATTAATAAAAAGTATTAATTTATTAAAGGCTTTTAATTATCTACATGATGTTGCTTTATAATATATGATAACCTCATAGTTTTAAGTAATGCTTTTAGAATAATGATGATGATCATTCTAATGAGATTTAAATTCTTAGAAAGCTTAAAACTAAAATAGTTCTCAATCGTTGGATTACCAAATTGGGGATTAGTGAATCCGGATAGATTGGTACATACTTTGCTTGCTCATTGGATGAGAATGATTGATCTCATGATCATTTGCGTGGAGACATTAGATCAAGTATGTAGGTGCTTATTAGAGAATAAGTTCACTGAACGTGGCTCGCTAAGGAATACCTAATGGAGTTTTACTTGTCTGTCAATAGGAATTCATGTAGTGATAATATATAGTACAAGTGATCCTTGGACTTGAGATCATCATAGTATCTTGTGTATGATGAATTATACTTTGACTTATTCCTTAAGACCCTTAGGGTATATCAAAGGGTATGCTTGGGTATAATAAGTCGTAAATGGAGATAATGTATGATCAATAAAGAATCTACCACTTCTAGTAAAAGAAGAGAAATTTCCTATGTGATTCGATAAATGACAACCCAAAGAGTCCTTGGCAAAGCGAAATAAAATTAGAAAGGAGTTTCTAATTTGCATTATTTGAAGTTGTGCATTTAAGAGTGAAATACATATAATTAAATAAAATAAGACTTGATGATGAATTACATGTCTTATATTTAATTGGGACATTGTATGGTGGAAGGATTGAATTGTCAGATGAATTATTTACTCAAAGGTTCTTATCCCTATTGTAGAATAAATATTATTTATTTAAATAAATAAATTATTTAATTTATTTATTTAAATAAGATTAGAATTGTTCTAATTGATTTATTCATAACCGGTTTAATATGGAGAACCTAAAGGGTCAAACCATAAAAGGAAGAATAATTATTTAAGAAGTAAATGGCATAATCGTAATAATAAGTTAAGTATATTTTATTTAATCTATGGTGATGGAATAAATTAAATAGTTTAATATTTATTATTTAATATTTTAGAAATATTAAATATAAATTAATAAGAGTAGTCTTATTATTATTAATACTATTATTATTATTTAATTCCTAAAGAGTTTTCGAATTAATTAATAAAAGTACTTTCATAAATCCTAATAAGATTAGGAGGCTAATTAATTAAAAGAGTTTAATTAATTATTCCTAATAAGATTGGGAGCCTAATTAATTAAAGGAGTTTAATTAATTAAAATAAAATAAAATTCCTTAATTGTTAAGGAGGGTTGTCTACATCTATAAAGAAGATAATTCTTATTATGGGTGTAGAGTTCTTGTTGACTTTTTAACAACAGACGTAATTCCAATAGTTGGGAGAGTATATCTTTTCTATGAGTGATAAAAAAACTAGGGTTTTGCCAAAAACCCATCTTCTTGAATCTTTCTTCTTCCTTGGTGGATTACCTCTAGAGGCCAAACACTTGGGTGGCTAACGTTGATCAAAGGAAGGAACCAAACCCGGTGGATTCAAGTTGAACGCGAAAAGGATTTGGAGTTGAACTTGTACCTGAGTATATAAGCTCGAATCTTCAAGGGTATGATTCTTATTCTTTATCTTTTCGTTTAATTAATAATTGTGCATAAATGATTATCCGGGTATATGGTTTATAAAAATTTTAAACTCTGATTTTCCATGCTTCCGCTTAAATATTTATGCAATTTGATTGCGTTCATAATTATTACAATCCTAACAGTGGTATCAGAGCCAAACCTTTATGCGAATTATTACTTGTCAAATTTGATATATATATATATATATATATATATATATATATATATATATATATTGATATGTGTTTAGAATAATTTAATTGGGCATAATTTTGTTGTATAAAATTAATTTTAAAAAATGTGAAAACATTATTTTTTCGCTGCTGATTCGCGTGGGTGTTATAACGCAATCATAAGAATCTGTCACTAATGTTTCAGGATCTTAAAGTGTATGATATGTTCCTGATTAGTATTATATATATATATATATATATATTATTCATAATTATTTTATAATTAAAATAAAAGTTTATTTTAATTTTAAAATTAGATTTTATCTAACTAATTAGAGTTGGAATTGGATTCCATGATAACTAATTTGAGTTGAAATTGGATTCTATGTTTCCTTAAATAAAGAAGTTTATTTAGATATGGAATAAAATTTTATATTATTTAAAATAAAAGAGTTTATTTAGATATGGAATAAGATTTCATATTATTCAAAATAAAGGAGTTTATTTGTGAATAGGAAAGAGAATCCGTGTTTCCTTTAATAAAAGAGTTTTTTTTACTTGGAATTGGATTCCATAATTAATTAAAATAAATGAGTTTATTTTGATTAAAATAAAATAGTTTATTTTATTTAAAATTGGATAAATTAAAATAAAAGAAGTTTATTTTAATTTAAATTTGGATTAAAATAAAGGAGTTTATTTTGATTCAAAATTTAGATTTTATGCTAACTAAATTTGCCCATTAAATGATATCAATATATATATTGAATGTTTATTCACTACCACAAAATGATAAATAAATAGACAACGCGAAAAAAGCGTTGTGGTTTACATCGAGGAAAAAGCGCCGTGGTTAAGGGTGTTGTCTATTTGACACTTTACACAACGCTTTAAAAAGCGTTAGAAGTTAAAGATAATACACAACGCTTTTTAGGAAAAAACGTTGTGTATTTGTTTTCAAAAAATTAACAGATGCTTAAAAACGTTGTAGAAAGTATGATTCCACAACGTTTTTTGGTTAAAATGTTGTTGTTTAGTATATAAGACAACGTTTTTTAAATGTTGTAGATTAAAAAAAAAGAAATTTTTTTTTGTGATTTACCTATATTACCAATGCACCTTCAATATGCTAATGCCAATGATATATAGCCAAAATGTATCAACCATTCAAAATACATCCCAATAATACAATTCATTTATAATTTTAAATTACTACATCCACAAAAAATATACCAAACTATCTATATATATATATATCTCAAATTCACATCACACAGAAGAATCACTCAACCAAACGAGTACTGCCCAAAAAATGTAATTCTTGGATACTGACTATACAACCTAGAAATCCTACACAAAAAAACAAGTAAATACAGGACCTTCAAGAGTTTTTTTGGTTTGTTTGCTATAATATAATCGCTCTGTTGGCTCAGTAGTATAAAGACAACATCCATCACTAGCGCCAATCGCCGCTCATTGTTGCATTGCGACCTCGTGATCTCTGCCCCCTTTAACAATGCATTTCCATATGCAATGATAATTGCGTATGCATGCAATCTATGAACGAAAACTCATCAATATGAGCTTAAGGAAAAGAATAACAAGTTATAAATAATGAAATAACAAATAAATTGCATGTTGAAAACCAAGGTAGTATACATGCCTCCATGTATGAAGTATGGCATCGCAAGATCCCACCACAAATATCGGCACACACAAAGATATGCAGTATGAAGACCATAGCTATTATCCACAACACTTGGAAGAAATTACAGGACCCCAAATGAATTGCACCTTCCATAGCGGTTTAAAAGCATTCTTCCAACAAACAACAAAGAATGAAGCGCAAACCATACCGCAAATGTAAAGACAAACAAAAAGTTAACCATAAGTGCCTTCACCATGTAGTTTCTAGCATATGTACCAAAGATAATTAACAACTCATAAGTAAATATTATTCTTCGTGATATTGGAAAATGAATTTTGATAATTTTAACACGATTCAAAGGCCAAGATTTACCATTCTTACAAACAAAAGGTGTTCACAAACTCAAATAGAGAGCCAATTGTTGTCAAACATTTAACATGCCAAGTTTAGGATTACCATCATTTATCACTAATAATAACAATATTCATTTATTTACTTAGCAAAAAAAATAAAATAAATTCATTTCTTTAATAAAGGAGTATTGTCGTTTTGAAACCAATGAGTTAAGTGTTTGCCACGATGACTCGGGCCACGAGTGTTGGGTTCAGTGAGTCGCAGTTGACTAAATAAACAATCTTTTAAAGTGCATAAAATTAAGTAACCAAGTTACCTGAATAACATGATTCTTGAAGTTGACATTCTCTTTCTCCTTTCTGGTTCTGTACTCGACGTAAAGAACACTAATGAGGTAAGCTTTCCAACTACCAACAAGTCCGTAGAATATCTGGAGCAATATGCCTGATAGCATACCCAGCTGAAAGAATGAATATGGCAGTGTCAAAAGCACTTGAGCTACCTGTAATACATATGATCCAATATGGTGAAAAATGAAACCATATTTTGGGACAAATTAAATTGAAAAGAAAAAAAAAGAATCTTGAAATGGGTATTGTAAACATGGGTATAATAATATAGTATATATTTTTGCTTAATTTTCACATACTTGATTGGAAGCACAACTGAACCAAGCATCCCAAACCGAACCGCCATGCCAGAGGAAGCTCTTAACACTGAACATGGAGTGATCTTCTGATTCTCTATCTTCCTCCCTTGTTCCTTCATGTTCTATTTCATTGAAATTCGAGACAATTGCTTCCTCTGCTTGCTTCTGAACCAACATTGTCTTGGATGGATATCCACTAAATAGAATTGTCTAAATACTGATGCAGATCTAAAACACAAAAAAGACACTCAATGAGACAAAAGCAAGTAAAGTAGTACATCAATCCCCTTCCCCATAAAACAAAAGCCAATGAGTCTTCTCAGTCCCCAGATCTAAACAAAACAAAACAAAACAAAAATAAAATAAAGAAAAGAAAACAACCCATTACTCTACTTTCCAATATACCTTGTTTGAGATGTCTTTTTCTTGTGTCCAGATCTCAAATTCTCAACACTGACTTTGTTTACGCAAGTGTATATTTGTCTTGTGACTTTTTGGGTATGTGATTAAGTAGTACAATGAAAACCGAGGACTTGACGATTCAAGCGAGAGAGTTTAAGAATTCTTCATTCCAAGATTTGACAGAGCTTAAATAAAACAGAGGAAAAAAATAAACAACTATACTTTGAAATCGATGAAACACTCGACGAAGCGAGTTTGCAAAAGCTAGTAAGTCGATCACGATCTCTCTCACAAAACAACTCGATCCCCAACTCGACATGGACTCCCCAACTCGAGCAAACTCTTCACGCACTCTACCGTGCCATGACTCATCGAACCCAACACTCATGGCACCTAGTATACCTAGTTAGCTACCAATGTTTAGCTCAACTAAAATACACATATACCGTAAAATAGTAAATAATGTATTAATAATTTATATATTATTTCAATAAATTAATACACATAATGAGGTCAAATCCACTTAAAAGCCATACTTAACAATCTGCTTACGTAAAATAGTTCATGCAATGGATATACCCAGTAATGCTTTTCCCCCAACTTTTCACAATCAACAACATTGTGCAACCATGTTATATATGTTTAGTATGCCTATTTGATACTTATTTTTGTTATAATACACCGAAAACAATCTTGTGAAGTGTACGCTTTGGAGCGTGTATGTGGATCTGAACAAAGATGTAAAGGTGTAATGGCGAGCGAAAGTAAAGGTAAACAAAACTATTTATGCAGATATACAATTGGATATAGCAGATTACATAAACTATTTAACCAAATTATTGCTTGCAGATTACATTATCAATTTCTTCCGCACTGAAATTTGCAGACTCGTGCGATTGGCAAAGATAGGATAAAGACAAACTAGTTTGATTCCAGTCGAAAAGCGTATGTTTCAATGAAACTCAATGTCTTCCAATCACAATAATTTAGGATAAACAATCATGAAAATGAACAAACCCATTAATATGTACCTTAAACCATATTCTCTCCATAACGTTGTTTTGTCCTCTTCCCGAAGGAACCATCAAGACTCAACCAAAAGTTTGATGTCCTTCACAATGGATTCCCGCCAACTACAAATTTCAAAAGAGTGGTCAAGCTTTTTTATACACAATTAAAAACCTATATGTAAAATAATAAATAAGCAAACAAAACAACAACAAAAATACAATCATGTTCAAAACACGAACTCGTGATCATCCGTAGAGCTCCCGCTTAGTAATCTCCCGATTATTTACTATGACATTCTCAAATTCTACATTTTCCGGATCCATTACAACCGAATCAAAAATACTATTGAGAAAATGAACCAACACGGATGTAGACTCTTTCGATTGGGAAAAAATATAAACCCTAGATTTATACCGATTGTCGCTTACTAACAAATGATGGTGGTCTTGAGTTGGTTAAGGAGCAGAGCAATGGAGAGACAAAATCGGGAGCTAGGAAGCCACCGGGCGAATAACGAGTTTCAGAACTTTTAAACCAATAGCACCATCAAAAGTTAGAAGCGGATAACGAGTTTTAGGAACTCCACTCGCCTTCTTCATCTTCATGATCGTCGCCTTGATTGGCTTAGAGAAGTGAGAGATGGATTAGGGAAATTTCTAAGGTTAGGGCTTCAGAGAAAGTTAATCGGGAGAGAATAAGAGAGAGTTAGGACTTCAGTCTTCAAAGAGGTTGCTCCGTGTCTTTTTGTTTTGCTCCGTGTTTCATTTCCGCGGCTTTTTTTTTAGCTCCGTGTTTTTGTTAATAGACAATGTTTTTAAAAAAAAACGTTATCTAATTAAAACAAAAAAATGTCATTTTAAATAGATAACGTTTTTGCATATAAATCTACAACGTTTTTTTTAAAAACGTTGTAAAAAAAATTCCACAACGTTTTTATAAAAAAACGTTATCTATTAAGCGTTGTCTATTTGCTATTTTGTGGTAGTGATTATCTATGAGATGAATTTATTTATTGATACATATGTAGATGTGTATGATAATAAAAAAGATTGATTATGGACTATTGACCAATGTGATTATATTTTATTTTAGTTGGATGCATGAATGTATAGGTTTTATTAAATGGGGTCTGTGTACCTCGTCTTCTCTAATTTTTTCTTAATGTAAATTCCATCTCCCTCCTATGTACTTCCCCTTGACTGATCAATGTTTCTATTTATTTTAAATAGTTTTGTAATAGGAATAGTTAGAATTAATTTTGAAGAATTGGAGATCAAAGAGCAAGGAGCGCTTAAAAACCCGTTTGTAATGGAGCCCGAGATTTAAATGTAATAGTTATATTTAAATTTAATTCTTACACCCTAGGGTTTGACCTTTTGGTTCACTTGGTGGCTCTAGTGAACCAAACTAGAATAAAAGTTCATAATCAATCCGGATAGAATATAGTATTCTATATATATGTGCATGTTTATACTATATATATATATATATATATATATATATATATATATATATATTATATATATGCAAACATGCTTCGCATGTTAATTAATATGACGCGTATTTTATATATATATATATATGTGTGTGTGTGTGTGTGTGTGTGTGTGTGTGTGTGTGCATGCGCGCTAAACAAGATATATGAGACAAATTAATAACATGCAAACCCCTCAAATTTTTTATATTAAGTCCTAAGCGTTCAAAGATATTTGGAATATCGAACGTCGCTTTCTAGCATGATAAAAATAATAGAGTATCAATTAATTATTATAAGTTTGTTGTGTCACCACAAGGCTTATCTTAATTCTTTGATATATTAATTTTATCACATTTAACGCTTATAAAGAAAATTGAACAATGTTGTTTTGTTGTGTCACCACAAGGACAATATTTTTCTTTTTTGAATATATGGAAGTGCTAGGTTGGACTTAACTTAGATAATTTTTATTCGGATTTGCCACCACTTGATCAAAATAATCTAAGAGACAAAATATAAGGAGTTACATAGTTGATGTAATTGACAAGAGTTGTCTACTTATTTATTTATATATAGTTTGTTGTGTCACCAGAAGGCTATATACATTTGAAATGGGATCCTTATTCTCACTAGCAAATCTTTAATTAGATTTTGTCGAACTATATAAGTGAGGGTAATATAGTTTGATGAAAATAGTGGGAGATACCAATTTAAAACAAGATCTAATTTATTTTGGTAATTAATAAAAGAATGTATGCTAAAATGTTGTTACGAACAAATTCATTTACAAAATTTTACAATGTCTAAATTACTATCACTGCAAAACATATTAGATGTTAATTAACCGTACTGAATTACTCAGATTGGTTAAGGAAATTGAGAATATTTCTCATAGCTGAAAAGCTATCTTATGTCCTTAATACGTCTATCCCTGCAATGGTTGCAGACAATGCCTCTGAGAAAGAGATTGCTACTTTTAGAAAGTGGCAAGATGATGCACAATTGGCTCAATGCATCATGCTCGCATCCATGAGTAACGAGCTTCAGCGTCATCATGAAACTATAGATGCTCCTACTATACTCCTGCACGTCAAGTAGTTGATGGTGAGGAAAGTAGGACTAATAGATATCAGATATATAAGGAGCTCTTCCGATTTAGAATGACCAACGACACTATAGTACAGACATATGTCCTAAACACGATCAATTTGATTGAACAATTAGGACAACAGGTTTGGTCATGGATGGAGAGTTGAGCCAAGATTTGATCTTGCAGTTACTCCCAGACTCCTTCTCATAATTGTTGTGAATTTTTCATATGAACAAGCTAGATATCAGCTTCGCTGATTTGCTTAACATGTTAAAAAATATTGAGAGTCACTTTCCAACCAAAAAAGACCAAGTCTTACTGGTAGGGGCCAAAGGATCTTCTAAAAAGAAGAACAATTCTAAGAAGGTAAATAGAAAAGGCATAAAAAAGATAATAAGAACAAAGCGATACTTGGATAAGAAATGAGTTTGCTTCCCTTTGCAATAAGCACGACACTTTGGAAAAGCTGCAAGAAGCATCTTGCAGAGGCTAACCAGAAGAAGCTTAGTGAAGTTTCGATTACAAATACAATTTTGTTCATGATTTAAAATAAATTTTTCTTTAAGTCAAGGTTCATTGGATGAATTAGTACATACATTGCTTGCTCATTGGATGAGGATGATTGATCTCATGATCATTTGTGTGGAGACATTAGAGCAAGTATGTAGGTGTTTATTAGAGAATAAGTTCACTGAACGTGGCTCCCTAAGAAATACCTAATGGAGTTTTACTTGTTTGTCAATAGGAATTCCTGTAGTGATAGTAGTACAAGTGATAGTATCTTGTGTATGATGAATTATACTTTGACTTATTCCTTAAGACCCTTAGGGTATATCAAAGGGTATGCCTGGGTATAATAAGTCGTAGATAGAGATAATGTATGATCAATAAAGAATCTACCGCTTCTAGTAAAAGAAGAGAAATATCCTATGTGATTCGATAAATGAAAACTCAGTAGTCCTTGGCCAAGGCAGAATGAAATTCGAAAGAAGTTTCTAATTTGCATTATTTGGAGTTGTGCATTTAAGAGTCGAAATACATATAATTAAATAAAATAAGACTTGACAGCAATTCAATGTCTTATATTTAATTGGGACATTGTATGGTGGAAGGATTGAATTGTACAGTAACTATTTACTCAAAGGTTCTTTTATGATTAATGTTGAAATCTATATTATATAGAAAATCGTTAATCGCTAGGGAGGCTTATCCCTATTGTAGAATAAATATTATTTATTTAAATAAATAAATTGTTTATTTTATTTATTTAAAAAAGATTAGAATTGTTGTAATTGATTTATTCACAACCGGTTTAATATGGAGAACCTAAAGGGTCATACCATAAAAGGAAGAATAATTATTTAAGAAGTTAATGACATAATCGTAATAATAAGTTAAGTATATTTTATTTAATCTATGGTGATGGAATAAATTAAATAGCTTAATATTTATTATTTAATATTTTGGAAATGTTAAATATAAATTAATAAGAGTAGTCTTATTATTATTATTATTATTATTATTATTATTATTATTTAATTCCTAAAGGAGTTTGCGTATTAATTAATAAAAGTACTCTCATAAATTCTAATAATATTAGGAGGCTAATTAATTAAAAGATTTAATTAATTATTCCTAATAAGATCGGGAACCTAATTAATTAAAGGAGTTTAAATAATTAAAATAAAATCTAATTCCTTAATTGTTAAGGAGGGTTGCCTACATCTATAAATAAGAGAAGTCTTATTATGGGTGTAGAGTTGTTGTTAACTTTTTAACAACAGATGTAATTTCAATAGTTGGGAGAGTACACCTTTTCTATGAGAGATAGAAAAACTAGGGTTTTGCCAAAAACCCATCTTCTTGAATCTTTCTTCTTCTTTGGTGGATCACCTCTAGAGGCCAAACACTTGGGTGGCTAACGTTGATCAAAGGAAGGAACCAAACTCAGTGGATTCAAGTTGAACGCGAAAAGAATTTGGAGGTGAACTTGTACCTGAGGAAGCTTGAATCTTCAAGGGTATGATTCTTATTCTTTAGCTTTTGGTTTAATTAATAATTGTGCATAAAGGATGATCCGGGTATATGGTTTATAAAAATTTTAAACTCTGATTTTCCATGCTTCCGCTTAATTTGTGCAATTTGATTGCGTTCATGAATATTACAAACCTAACACTATGGAGGTCAATATCGACGATTCCATGTCGATCGACACGTATCCCTTTTTCTGAATCAAACCAATGCCACTTGAACAAGTTAATATAACCCCCATAGGTACCCTTGTACGAACAACTCGATGATTACCTCCAATTCCCCATAAAAGGCACGACCAAGCTCATTGTAACAATCAGTTAAAGCAAGTCCCGAAATGCTATAAGCAAGAGTCCTTCCATGAATACATGACAGTCATGACTCTTCATCCCTTGCAATTTCCCACCTGTAACACACCTTGCAATGTTTGACGCATATCCATCTGGTAGTTTCAGAGACTTTATCCATGTGCACACATCTTCAACCTACTTTTTGGACAATGTGTACCTTGCATGCTATTTGACCATCTTACCATTAGTAGATTCATAAAGTTCTAATCCAGGACGCTTACAAATATCTTTCATGTCCAACCATGCCTTATCATCATCTTTCTTCTTGCCCGCAACACCCATCACGGTGTTAAACACATTGTCGAACACATTCTTCTCAATATGCATCACGTCTAGATTATGACGAATCAAATTTGTAGACCAATAAGGCAGTTCCCAAAAGATGCTTGTAACGACCGAGAAATTCGAATCTTATTGTAAAATGATTTTATTAAATTAAATAATAATAAAATCGTATTCCTTGTGTTATCAAGACGGTTGTCATTATATAACCTATTGATGTTAGAATGTCGTAGTATTTGAGCTACGTGGATAAATTAAAGTGTTTGAATTTTCAAGACGAAAAAAATAAAAGTTTTCCGAGAAATTTTCCGAAAAACACTATTCATCCAGATATTTGCTCTAATATAATTTTGAGTTTCCGAGAAATACGTAATGATGAAATAACAAGGTAAGATGGATTATGTAATAAAAATCTAGTTATGGAAAATGTAATAATTCACTTGTGGACTTAATTTATAAACATTAAGTAAAGCGAAGTGTTAAGGAATAAGTAATAATTGTATGATACTTGGTATTGTACAAGAGTAATGAAAACAAGTATAATACGAAGTATTATACGAGTTTGTATGAAGGATGAAATATCGTATATAAATTCTATATGAATTAGAATACGAAAATAATATATAAACTATATGTATATGTATTAAGAAATGTTAATGGACTTGGAAAGATTGATAAGAATTAATAGAAGTCCAAGTGAATTAAAGGAAGAGGCCCAATAATTGATTAATGAACAAGCTAGTGTTTATTAATACAAAGCCCAAGGATTTATTTAATCCAAGCCCAGGCTAGAGTCCAATGAATTAATATACCCATGGGGCAAAACCATATTAATATGGTTAATGTGTGATGACTAATATGAGTGGTGATCAAGATAAGTAATGACCAAGTAATGTGGTGACCAAGACTTTGAATTAATGACCAAGTTAAATGAGTAATGACCAAGCCAAGGATGGGTTTTGTGCCTTGCAAGTAATGAATAGTAAGGAGGTGGCTTGAGGAGGTGGGATGGTTTAATGACTAAACTACCCTAGCTTTGTAATTTCTATAATAGAGGAAGCTTACAAGCCATTTGTTGGTTGTTCAAATAATCTAGACATCACAAAGTGCTGAAGTGTTAGAGAGTTTAAGTCATAAATAAGTTACTTCCATAAGTAAGAAGAAGAAGAAAGCTACCTTACCAAGACTTCAAAAAGAGTAAGACTTCTTCTCAATTATCTTCTATCTCTACCATGATAGGATGATAAGAAAAGTTGGATTAAGAAACATGAATGAGTAAGTAGTGAACTTAAGCCAATTAAGTTGGTAATAAGTCATTTAAGCTAGCATAAGTTATAAACTTATGTGAAAATAATATGAACTTGTAAGGAGTTTATTAAGAGAAATGATATGAATATAAAAGAATTTATATGATCATATGTATCATGTATACCTAAGTTAAGTTATATGTTAAGAACATATAAGAAATGATATTTAAGAAACTTTAATTGTCATAAGTCATTAACAATGAAATCTTAAGTAGTTTATAATTTGACAAGTTATAAGCTCATGAAGAATAAGTCAAAATCCAACAATGAATATAAGTTGTTGTATTAAGTATGTTAGTGTGTTCACATGATGAATGAAGTTCATTTGTAATGTTGAATAAATCATAAGAAGGAAGAATTGCAAGAATTTGCATGATTGGACGATAATCGTCGAATTCGTAAAATTCTCAGAATAGAAGTCAAATTTTGTGTTTGAACTCGGAACCATTGTTTTCCAATGGAGACAAGTCTTATTTGGCATTTAAGAGTTGCGGACTTAAAAATGATCGGATTTCGACTTAGAACGAAGAAACGAGCGTTGAACGTTCACGAACGTTTATCGTTTTCATTAAAAATGAAGCAATAGGTGAATTTTTAGCAAAAGAAGTCAAATAGATAAAATTCTTGCATAAACGCATAGAGTACGTAATTTGTGAACCGTAAGCTTTTGAACGAGCCAATTCGGACTTATAACGAAGAAGTTATGCGTCCGGGAAGTTCACAAAATTTCAAAACTGAAATTTTTTTCTGGTGCACAGAGTTGGTGCCGCGGCGCCAACCCTAGGAAAAATGATCCGCACCGCAACAAGTGGAACAAAGAATCGAAAGACACCTTTGCAAGAGTTCGCCATAAGCGCGAACTATAGTATATATGGTGGCCAAGCAATACCATGTACAAAGATATCAAAATCTTACTAGAGTGGCGCCACATATGCCCAATAAGTAAGGACTCGCGCCGCAGCGCCAAGTCCGGGATAATGACATTAGGAGCTCGCGCCGCAACGCGAGATATAGGTATAAAGCTGGCGCCGCAGTGCCAGTCTCAGAACAAAGATAGTAATGAAGGTTTCTAAGTACAAAGAGAAGAAAACCTAATTGATTTAAAAGTAAACATAACTTAAGGAAGGTAATGTAACATTGTTTAAACTTTGTTAAACCTTAAGCAATGTAATGTAAAGGTTGAGATAACCTAGTCGAATATAAATGGAAGGGTAATGATAAACTGGAATGAATAGTAACTGAATCTAATACACAGTTAGATTGAAATGAAGGGTATGATATAGTCATATACATACTTGATTATATGTGACCTAATGTAAGGCATTATGTGTTCATGTATTGTAGAGACTTGAACGACTTGAACATAAGGTTAATTTACCGTAGCAGACGCTAAAGGCAAGTATTCTAACTCTTGTCTCAGTTCAATCTGAACAAGTTTTTGAGGTTCATGTATTCTTTCGCATGAATTGAGGTATGTTGAAGTTGAAGCCAATTCCTTTGGCTAGACTTGATGTATTGATAATCTATTCATGTATTATCAAATGTTGCTATCTTTTGTCAACTACTTGATATGGTTTTCAAAAGAAGACTGAAATGTTAAATAAATGTTTTGTTTCGGAAAAGCGACGAAACGTGAGGTTGCCAAATGCTTAAACGCATACATTTAATGGATGTAGTGTTGATCAACATAGAGTACAATAGTCGATCACCTAGAAGTGCTCGTAAGTGATATCTCCGCTTACGGACTTGTTTCCTGGTTGTCCTTTTCCAATAAAGAATGAATACTCGAGGTCTTTGATTCGAGTGAATGTTTTACTAAATATGGTTGTTATTGTAAAACATTTTGAAAGAAAAGATGAAGTGCTATTTTGAATTATCAATAGTACTTCATAACTATTGTTCGCTTATTGAAGATATACGATTTGTATGTGTCGTGGCATGTTGTTATTAAATTGTTATACTTGTTGAGCTAGTTATGCTCACTCTTGCTTGAACCATATGAATGCAAATAAGATCGAACGCCTCAAGGATCGAAAAAGGATAAGGGAAAAGCTAAGGCGACACTAAGTCGTCTTGTAATAAAGATAGGTCTATTGTTGTAATGTAATCGATATTATGACAAAGAACCTTTGTAATGGGTATAGAACCCAGGAAATATAAATATTACTTTAAATATATAGAAGTGATATTCGTTCTTTGAGACTTTTCAATTGAATGAATGTATGAATGTTGTACAGTATAGCACCATCTGTCGGGTTGAAAGATACCCAGATTTGGGGGTGCTATAATGCTTCTCCGAACCTAATTAGGAGATATGCCAAACCCATCGATGATGTCAGAGGCAAAAATCTTACCGAATGGGATGATCGACAATCTCATCACACGATCACGCATCTCTGTCCCCGACAGTCGCGGTGCAGGCATATCATTCTCTACTTTCCCTTTCCTGAAGTTTTTTCTATTTCTTTGAAACGGGTGATCTACCGGCAAGAAACGATGATGACTATCAAACCAGCATGCCTTTCGACCATTTGATAGATTGAAAGACTTTGTATGCTCCATACAATATGGACAAGCCAACTTCCCGTGTGTACTCCATCCAGATAACATACCATAAGCAGGAAAGTCACTTATAGTCCACATAACCACTGCCCTAAGGTTGAAATTTGTTTTCGTGGAAACATCCCAAGTCTGTACTCCATCCTCCCACAATACCTTCAACTCGTCTATAAGAGGTCTCAAGTAAACATCTAGGTTCTTTCAAGGACTCTTGGGACCAGGAATCACGAGTGAAAGAAACAAGTATGGTTGTTTCATACACATCTAAGGAGGCATGTTATACGGAGTAACAATTATAGGCCAAATAGAGTACTTTAATGCAAACAGAGAGTGGCTTAAACCAAGTTGAAACCATCGCCGGACAATCCAAACCTCACATTTCTAGGTTTCAATGCAAACCCGGGATGTGCTAAGTTGAAATCTTTCCAAGTCTGCCCATCAGCGGGATGATTATGTTCTCCATCTTTGGTTGGAGAGATTTCGCATGCCAAGTCATATGTTCAGATGTTCTTGAAGACATGTACAATCTTTTGAGCCGAGGTTTAATTAGAAAATACCTTAAAATCTTAAAAGGTATATTTGTCTTTTTTTGTAGTCACACCCTCTTTATTAGGCTTAAATCGATCATGACTGCAAAACGTGCACTATATCTTCTGTTCATTTTCCTTATAAAATAACATGCAATCGTTCGGACATGCATCGATCTTTTGATATCCAAGACCCAACTTCTTCACCATTTTTTTACAATACTAGTAGTTTTATCGGGTAATTTTTCACCGACAGGAAACATACTCTTAATGGCCCTCAAGAATGACTCAAAACACTCATGGCTTATGTTGTGATCAGCCTTGATGTTAAGTAATGTCGCCACTGCAGACAATGTAGTGTGCTTCGTGCAACCATGTATGCCACAACGGTTCACTACCTTCATCTAACAACTTAAATAATGCTTTGGCATCAGAATTCATAAGTTGCTCTTTGCCTTGTTCCCAATCAAAATTCGGCCCTGCAATATCATGAACCATGTCATTCATACGATGGGTATTGCTGCCTGGATTGTGTACTTGTGCGATGCCACTATCTCTTCTCTGCCCATGTGCCCACCAACATTCTTCGTGATTATTCATGAACCCAGAAATAAGTAAATGATAGTTTACTATGTCTCTATCCATATAATTTACAATATTCTTACACTTCAAACAAGGACATCTTATCTTTTCCTGACCATTAACACATTTCAGGTAACTATACGCATAATCTAGAAATACTTGGCAACCAGCTCTAAATTCTGTTGTAGCACCTATCTGGGCACTTGATTTTCGTTGTCTCATCCAACTACTATCTGAATAGAGGTCCATGATACCACAGTACCTATGTTGATGTGAATTATTGTATTCCCTTGTTAGAGATTTACAATTCAACCCAATGGCGCCATTTATGATGCTTATAAATACATATAGATGTATATGTACATATATAACATGAGTGTGCATCATATATAATTATTCAGGAATTGAACAAGGATACATGCCAAAACAAATTTACACAGCTTGAGATCGACTACCCAAAGGCATGATATATTGTTGTGGATCTTAAATTAGAATGAGGCATGGTTTCATGTCATCCTACATGTTTTAACTGACACCAACCTAAAGACAATAGATTCATAGGGGTAGAATATGAATCATTGCATCATGCATGGTCTGCATATGCATTGGGACAAGTCTAATTTTTTTTTTGCATATATATAGGTACGTATAATATAAATATACACCTTTGTTCAGTTACCAGAGTCTCCCCTATAATATGGACTATCCATATGCACGATGGCATGCATATATGACCATTTGTAGGCATATAAGAGCAACAAGAATATATAAGCTATTAACATAACATCACATATGTTAAACACCAAGGAAGTATAACACAACAATGAATACGAATGCATATATGACCATTTGACTTATATATGAAGATTTAGATAATGCTGTATATTTTGGAAACATATCATTATTTATATGAACATTAGTTTCATGTGATTGAAGTTATGGTTCTTGTGTTTGTGTTTGTGAGTTTTGACAATCTATTTATATACAAATTTTATAATTTAGAGTTTGTTTGATAGGTATGTAGGAAAATTTTATAATTTTACTTGTATAAGTGGCCAACTAGATTATATATATATATATATATATATATATATATATATATATGTACTTTTAATTTTCTTTGTATTCTAAGCTAAGTCATACTTATGGCTCATATTGCCTCTAGTTGTACTTTCATAGTAGATTATTGTATATGTTCTTGGTTTTCTACTTGTGAGAGTATTGATCATGTTTTGTATTTTTTAACACCTGCAACATATACTGAAACATGTTCATGTGTACTTTGTTAATTCTGGGATATCCTGGATATCATATTCTTAGTTTTAAATTCTTGTTGCTACTGGCATATAACATTACCATCAAATTTTTTTACTCTCTTTTAAAACCGCAATGTCACAAATTGTTATACTCATTGCCTTTATATATTCCAGGGTCCATATCTGAACACAACACAAACTCTTCTACATAGGACATTAGGTGATGAAAATATCTTGATCGTAAAGTTTGAAGAACATCCAATGGACTTTGCAATGTGTTCTAGAAACTATAACGCTACGTATATCAAGATTGCAGAAGAAGACATACTTATTGGTCAGAGGCGCTATCGTTTTTTAAAGGACATAGGATATTAGGTGATAAAAATATCTTGATGGCAAAGTTTGAAGAACAGCCAATGGACTTTGCAATGTGTTCTAGAAATTATAACGCTGCGTATATCAAGATTACAGAAAAAGGCATACTATTAGTCCCTTAATGTCGGACTATTAATTAATCCTATATAAAGTCATCTGATATATATAAAACTACTATTTTAGTTGTTAAGATTGCATATGTGACTAAATCCTAGAACTACACAAAAGGCTATGACCCCAGTCAAGATCTTTAATGAGATCCATCTTTAATCAAAAGCAAAATATATTTTCAAGCAGGACCTACTTTACCAAAATTGCCAAAAGTTATAGAAACCAGTTCAAAGAAAACCTATTTTCCATACAAATTTCTACCCACGTTAGGTCACAAAAATGAGGTATGATATCATCACGATTCATATAAAAGATTATCATAATAATTGAACTTTACAAGTATCCCCAAATCTTATACACGTCAAAAAAAAAATCTTTTGACAGTCAATTAAGTAGTGCTCAATGGTGGGATGAAAGGTGTTGAACTATCTAATTCACCAAGATATTAAGGTCCAAAATATTGGAGCACCTTATCACATCCAACTACTTCTTTAAGTACTCAATTCTCTCCAGAAACAGCCTGCCAATTTTGGCGACATAAAAACAAAGTGCCATGTGACAATAAATGGTGATTAGAAAGGCTTCTAATCCAACAGTTAACAGAAAAGATATATGCACCATCTCTTTTCCCTTCCATTTTCTGTTATACGATAGGATTTCCATATATACACTAATATTAATTAAATTTAGCAATTAGAGCAGACTGTAGATACCCTTTGTAGCCTAATCACAAGATTTTAGAACTCAAGCAACCTAGCAAAAAAACGTCAAAACTACAATTATTGTAGTGCCTTAACAATTCAATCTATTTATTTAGACCAGCTTTTTGAGTTTATTAATTGTACTAATTCCATATTATTCAATAAATTAACAAAAACCCAAATCTCCATTCACAAAACCAAATCAGAATCAATAAACAATTATAAAATCAACATCATAACAAAACCCTAAAAGAGAAACCCTAAATCAAACAAGATATATAGAGGGGACATGACAAAACATAAGATTTAGAACTTTTTTACCTTCCGTTTGAGGTTGTAACGGTGCCATTCAGACTTGTAATGAAGCTTTTACCAAAACAATCCCCCCTACCTTCTTCTCCCTCTTCTCCATCGAGTTTTTAGCAAAAAAATGCCCAGAAACTTCTTTTTCCCTCTTCTCCTTCGTTCTTTTCTTTCTTTTCTCCTCCGTTTCTTTTCTGTCTGACTGCCTGGTTTGACTAAGATTAAATAGAATCAGCGACCGCATGCGGTCGTTGATTTTTAAACACGTGGCATTTTTAGTGACCGCATGCGGTCGCTGTTACGAACCAGTCACTATTCGGCTTGCCACTCTAATTTTACGCCAAATTTTAGGAGGGAAAACCCTTTAGCGACCGAGTATTTACCTATTAGTGACCGCATGCGGTCGCGAATACTAATAGGGACAAAATTATAGTACTACGGTCGCTAATGTCGGTCGATGTTAAGGTTATTAGCGAACGGAAAGTGCGGTCGTGGATATTTTTTATCGTTGTTAGCCCTTTTTCTTGTAGTGATGTTCATGAATATTACAAACCTAACACTCACTAGAGAGGAAAGACAAGTCTAAAATCACAGATTGGGAGAAGATGAAAAAAAAGATGTAAGCCCACTTTCTTCCTTTTGGCTACACTCAATCCCTGTTTAAGCGGCTAAACCTATTGGGACAAGGAACTAGATCCATAGATGATTACACAGAAGAGTTTTATCAGTTAATAACACAGAATGATCTATCCAAAATAGAAGAACATTTAGTAGCACGGTATTTTGGTGGTTTACGGCAGTCCCTGCAAGATGTCATATGCCTTCATTCACTATAGATTAATGTTTCTGAGACATACCAATGAAATAAGTGATGCAGAAAGCAAGAAATGCAATGTGAGACCGATGATGAGTAAGAATACAAGCAAGTAGAATAAAGACTTCAACAACCTTACCATACACCAAAACAACTACAAGGAAACCCCAATCCTAGTATCAGATGTGGTGAGCAAGGACACCAAGCGAATGAATGCAGAAAGCCTGCTAGTCAAAAGGGAAAAAACCTCTTGATTGAGGAAGATATGTTAGTTGAAACAAAGGAACTTAGTGAACCCGTGTATGATGATTATGAAGATGATGAAGATGTGTTTTATGGAGATAGTCATGAGACTTTGGTCGTTCGTAAGAGTCTACTGACCCCTAAGGGCGATTCAGAGAATGATTGGTTGAGGATTAACATATTCCATACTACTTGCACAGTGGCAGATTAAGTTTGCAAGTTGATCATTGACAATGACAATTATGAGAATGTCGTATCTGAAGAGGTTGTCAAGAAGTTGTAGTTGAAAACGGATCGGCATCCCAAGCCATACAAATTGTCATGATTGAATAAGGGCAACGAGGTAACAGTGGAGTGGAAGTGTTTAGTATCATTTTCAATCTGTAAGAAATATTTTGATAATGTTTGGTACTGTGATGTGGTACCTATAGATGCGTGTCATGTATTATTAGGCAAACCTTGGCAATATGATTGAAATATTGTCCATGATGGGCGGAAGAATACATACGTCCTTAGTATAAAAGGGAAGAAGATTGTATTAGCACCTCGTTAGGAAGAGGGCGCAATTCTATTCAGGTGGTCAATAATACTAACAAGTTATTCATGTCTAGATTCTTTACTGAGGTTTTGCAAGAGGGTGGTATATGCTTTACTTCCTTGTGGGAGTAGCTTGACAGTTAGGAACACACAAGTACCAGTCGATGTGCATAAGTTGCTATCAGAGTTCTCAGATCTAATGTCCGAAGAGCTTCCTCCTAGACTATCGTCGATGAAAGACATTCAACACCAGATAGATCTTGTTCTAGGGTTGAGTTTACCAAATAGTGGTGAGTTTACCAAACAGACCAATATATAGACTCAGTTCCAAGGAGTCTGAAGAACTATAGAGACAAATAATCAAATTGATGAAGAAGGAAAATTATAAATTAAAATATTACTTTATTAAAAAACTTGAATACAATAATTCACAAAAAATTCTAATACGAAAGTACTCGTAAAATATTTTGTTTGCCACTACTAACTTCGGCTAGTCACAATCTATAAATAAAGTTGATGCTTCTTTTTTATTCACTCGTACATCAGAAAGCATGATACTTGGATGCAATTTATAAAATTAGTATTAACCGGCTCAATGCTTTAGCTACGTGTGCACCACCTTTCATTTTTTTCAATCACAAATGTTTCACATCTATATCCCACGTGTGGATGCAGCATGTGTGGAGCATTATCATCCATTATTTCCTTAGCCTAGTGGTACCTCCATGATGATTCTTAATTATTAAGATATATAGTCACCAATTCATGCATCCAATAGCAATTTAAGAGGGTTTAATATTTCTAATATATATATATATATATATATATATATATATATATATATTCTACCACTATGTTTGGGAATTGTCATGGTTGCTAAAGGAATGTAATCAAGAACCCAATGCCAACAACAACATGCACTAGGAATTTAACAGAAAATATTCTTCTTAGTTACATCATCCATGATCTCCTATATCTATAGAAATAGAGATGCATTTCTAGATGATTCAATATACTTGTTAAAATTTAGGTAGCGAAAATAGAAGCGGAACCATAAATGGCAGAAGAGGCAACTGGTAGCCTAATGGGGACTTACAGGAGGTTCAAGCCACATCTCCTCATGATTTTGGCTCAGATGGGCTATACATTCTTATATTTCATCACAGAGGCTTCATTTTCTCATGGAATGAACCCTCATGTTTACATTACTTATCGACATATCGTAGCTGGTTTTGTTATGTTGCCTTTTGCCTACTTCCTTGAAAGGTAAATCAATCTCTCTTTCTAGATTATATAATAGTACCCCCTACGTCCTACAAAAAAATAATGTCTCATCTGATTTTTTTTCCTAGTCACAATTTATAAAATCTTAAAATTAAAAATTGATGTGTTCATTTAATTTTGATTGAATGCAGTAGTTAATATTCTAAACTGCTTACGAAATTAAGTAGAACAAAGTCAAGTGAGAACGAGACTCATTTTGCAAAACAAAGGGGAGGGGGTAGTATAACGATATGATGCTCCACAAGAACTGAAACTTCGCTCACTTTCATGGATTAATAGTTTACCAACATATATATGCTCATCTTCTGATCTGATTTATTCCTATATGCCCCAAACATAGGAGTTTCCTTTTTCAGAAATAGACTAAACTAGTAAAATGACATGATGTTTTCAAATTTCTTCTTGATAAGAAAGGAAAATAAAAAGTGAATCATCCCAGGATACGTGATTAGTACCTCCAGTTTAGAATTTATTTCGCCCTAGGGTCTAGGGAGTCACCTCAAAAAGTACTAGTCAAGTTGTCATGGTACAGAACTAGATTCCCATGAAACAAATATTCTGAGACATCTCATTTGTCATTCATTTTTCCAGTGATACATCAACTAACTGTTACTAAATACTAGCTACTAATGCTTTGATTAAATGAAAATGATTATTTCTATTTTCACACTAATTTAATCCTTTTCTTTATTTTTCCCTGTAGAAAAACAAGGCCTAAATTGACACTATCTCTATTTTTAGAGATTTTTGTGCTTTCTCTTCTAGGGTAAGACTCGTTCGTAATTCATAAACTCTAAACTGGTATGCACAAATATATAACAGTTTCGATTTGTCAATAATCACAGGGTGGGCTTGACTCTGAACATGTATTTTGCAAGCCTAAATTACACCTCTCCAACCTTCCTTGCATCAATGGTCAACACAATAGCTTGCCTTACTTTTGTTATGGCAATTATACTAAGGTAATATTGTAAAATTTCCTCCGTTTCAAAATTACAGATGTATTTCAATTTTTAAACTATAAAGTGACGTTCAATTCCAAACATGCTAGGTATTGTTAATATTCAACCTGACGTTCATGTAGGTTAGAGGTAATTGACCTCCGAAAGCCTCGTGGAATAGCCAAAGTTATTGGAACCTTGACTTCTTTGGCCGGTGTGACGATCATGACATTGTACAAGGGCACCGTTCTGAGAAATCTAGGGCACCCTTTAATATATTTTATAAGAAATTCTGGCACACAGGAGAATTGGTTCAAGGGTTCAGTTCTTACAGTAGCAAGCTGTGTAACATGGTCTATATGGTACATTATGCAGGTTATTAACTAAATACATATATATATATATATACAGCGGATCAGGTCCGGACTTTCGGACCTGATGAGAAATGGACCCCAAATTTTTATTTTTATTTTTGCTTTTTTTTTTAAAACTAAAAAAAATATTTAATATTTTATGGAACTGAAATTTTTCCATAATACAATGTTTTGGGGATGATTTGGATACCTATACCAAAAAATGGTGGTACAAAGTTCGGACGAAACTAAAATTCGGACGTCCGGACTGGAACCGGACTCATATACACAAAAGAGGGTTTGATACCAGTTGAGCTAATCGCTTCCCTATAGGGTAAGAGAATAAATTCTATATGGACAGTCGATAAACTAGTGATTTTTTACATTATCCAATCGAAACCTGCCAACTTTCTATTTTGAGAGAAAATCAAGAAGTTTTTATTGTGTTAACAATATTTTATCATGTAAATAATATTTTTTATATTTTGAGAGAAAATTAAAAAGAAATTATTTTGTTAACAATATTTTATCATGGTAAATAATATTACATAATCTTTTAACGTAATCAAAAATTCTTAAATTTCTCTTAAGAGATTTCTATTGGATGGTGTAAAAATACTAATATATGAGCAACTCATATAGAATTTATTAGTAATATCACAATAATGGTGTATCTTAATTTATTTATTTATTTATTTGTAAAAGTACAGGCATATACATTAAGAAGATATCCAGCACAATTGTCACTAACTACATGGATGAGTTTTGTTGGAGCAGCACAATCAGCTGTGTTCACTGTGATTGTGGCGCATAAACCAGCTGATTGGACCATTGGTTTCGACATTGACCTGTGGTCTACCTTATATGCTGTGAGTAGGGAATAATTAATTTCTTATATGGTGTGGCAAAGTTTAAGTGCGCGCAGAAGAATTTCTCAATTTGATTAATAATTTCTGTACCTTTGAATAACAGGGAATAGTGGTATCTGGTTTGATAATTTTCATTCAGCTGTGGTGTACGGAAGAAAAAGGGCCTGTATTTGTGACCATGTTTAATCCCCTCTCCACATTATTAGTGGCAGTTCTAGCATACTTTGTTCTTGGTGAAAAGCTTTACATGGGGAGGTACGTACATACTTGTTCTTTTTATTCATTTTTTCTTTGTTTTTGGGGTGGGGTGGGGTTGGGGGTGTTGTTTTCTTCCTTGAGTTCAACCTATTAGTAAATCCCGCCCCCAAGGCAAAATTATTAGTGCATAACTGTATTTTTTAAAGAATAACTAGCTAGTTGTGCAGAACTTACAAAAATGGGATAGTTTTGCAATACTAACTGTACCTTGAGAGACGGTCTTGGATAACATGTGAACTCGTGAATAAAATAGTCACAAGTGGATAAACTGAGGGGCCGGATAATTTTACATACTAGTCTTATGAGCTAGAGAGATGCAACTGAATTTATATTGAAGTTTTTATTTTGGTTGATCAGCATTATAGGGGGAGTTATTGTGATTCTTGGTTTGTACTTGCTGCTGTGGGGAAAAGAGGCTGACCAGAAAGTGCAGATTAACCCAAGTGACCAATCTGATATCATCTATGAAGGAAATGAAGACTCACCAAGTAGAGGAAAGTTCACTTTAGGTGCAAAGGCTATGAAAGAAGAACCTTAATCAAAACTAAGCTCAAGATGGACATTTTTACAAATGCATCAATATAATTAATGTGAGGGACTTTGTGGAACTATCATTATTGCTTGTAAAAATATCAATTCTCATAAAAAAACCTTACTTTTACAAGGACTTTATCACTTGATCAGTGTGAACTCAATACTTAAGAGGGAATTTGCAGAATTATCCTTTTAACATTGTGGAAATAAAAATATTTATTTGTTAAAAACAATAATTTAACTTGGAAAAAAAAAGCCTTTCGACATTTGAAAATAAGAAATTTCCTTATAAAAACAATTTGTAAACTTGCATCTTCATACTGATCAAGACTCTCGGACACAATTTATTTGAATGCCACCAAATAGTTCTAGAGATGAAGTTAACTAACTAGTGTTCATCAATTACAAGGGTAGATTCTATTAATTAAATCTGAAAACTAACATAAAACGAATGTAAGAGAGGTCATATTTACAGCTACTTAAGAGTACCGCGATATTAAAGTGCCGGGGTGTTCTTGCATAAAAACAAACAAATAAATAAAGACTCATGCATATATATAATTAACATGTTAGGGCCTTAGGGCATTCATGTCTTACTCATGCCCGTATATGCATACTATTCAAATGAATGGTTGTAATATATTGGTGCCAAAAGTTAGTTGTTTACTAAATGAAAACGGATAAATGTATATTATTAGTGATGAAGTATCAACTTTTTAAGTTAATCATTTTAATTACTAAACCAAATGTTTACCATCATGTTCCCAATAAGATTCAATTTGTATTCGACAATTCTATATCAACATTTTAAGTTGTAAAGTTTAAATATTAGAGGAAACTAAAAATTACTATCAGCGGAGGGTATTAATTTCAGTATGTTTCGCATGCTCTAAATTTATGTTGATATTGAGATGCATAGATGGTTATATGTGAAAGGGTGTAAATCGATACCCGGTAAAAAAATATTCAGTCCTTTATACTGTGTCTGTGTCGAGATTTAAGTTATGGTTGTGTCGAGATTTAAGTTATGGTAGTACTGTTGATATTGAGATGCATAGATAATATGTGAAAGGGTGTAAATCGATGCCCGTAAAAAAAAATTCAGTCACAGTTTCGTATAATTCGCTATTTTTGAATTATTTATTTTATTAAGTTTGATTTTCTTAATAATATAGCAAAGTAAATCCATCTGAATTAACAGTATGTCTCCCAAGTAGATATTTTACTCGACAAAAAAAAGGAAATTGAAAAGACCACCTTAATTGACAAAATGCATGACCATTCAAAGGAGGCCTTAAGCAGTTCAATCAAGAACCAATAAATCATGAAAATATAACGACCTCTATTTCTTATCCCTTAATCATCTGCTCTACAATGCAAAGCGCATGAGTACTCCCCTTGACCAAAAATATTAGTTCAAACAGAAATTAGTGCACTAAGCACTCCTTTAACCAAACTAATTGTACTCCACCAAGTCACTTTAATCTAGTATTAAATACCATCTTTTGAAAATCGTGGCTGGACAAAGGGTCAAGTCTGGATGGACAAAGGTAATAACCGAGCTCTGAATCCTGATATCGAAACAGCAGTGAGAAGTTTGGTTCTAGATCAGTCCGGCACTTGCAATGCTGCAGATTTTGATGTCAGTGCAAGTAAGAAGGAATCTTCGAGTAATCATAAGACATGAGCATCATTTTGAAGCTTGTCAATTAGTTCCTCCACAGAAGAAAGGATGACCCCAGCTTTTCTCTTTGGGGGTTCTGTAACTTCAATAACCTCCAAGTCAGATTTGATTTCCACATTCAACTCCAGCAGAGTAAGTTTCTTTATCACCTTCGACTTTGCTTTCATTATGTTGGGGAGTGTTGCATACCTTGGCTGATTCAGCCTCAAATCAGTGCTGCATGACAAACACGATAAAGCAGAAGCCAATTTATCTACAGACAAATAGTAAACCAAGCACTGATTCGTATAGAGAAACAAGTACACAAAACACACTCACGCACAAATATGGGGCTAGATACTTGTGTTCTTATCTATAAAAGCCCTTCTAGGCAGTACAAAAGGACACGCCACTTATGTACTACTCGTGTATTACTCACAACAATGAGATAATCGCTGCACAGCTTTTTAACGTTCAAGACTTGTGAGTGCTTTCTTGGCGTAATTGAGGTATGAAGAATGAATCTGAAAACAAAAAGGATTCCTTGACTGACTCATAATTATTTAAACAACTCTATAGTCCTAATCTGTTCACCTTGTATACCATCACTTGCTTATCAAAAACAAACTAGACTTCTATTTACTTATACACGGTTCAAAGGTCAAGCACACAAAAGGATAGGTTTGGCACTTCCTAGAAAGTATGTAGAGCTAATCCCAGAAATATATATTTAAAAAGGTGAATAAAATTATGTATTTGACAAGTGTTCATAAATAGTATTATTCTCACAAATTTAAATACAACTTTTGCAAGACATAGAAGTATTTTGTGCACAATTATGCAAGAGTAGCAATTTGAAGCAGATTAAAATTTCACATGTTGGTTTCAAGAAATTTAACCATGCATGAATTTTAACAGTTCTACAATTGAAGGAAAAAACAAGAAATGAGTACTAGAAGAAAACAAGAGGACCACAAAAATTACGTGATTACTGCTGGTAAGTCTAAACACAATGTCTCAATGCCACCATCCACCTCTCTGTCTATTGTTGCTATTTGTTTCTCTTTGTCTAGCACAACCTAATAAGAAGAATCAGTAAACTATAATTAAAAACTTCAAAAACTATGAAAAGAAGCTAATAAGAGATACTATTTGCTAAAGAAAAATTATTCAGTCAACACCAGCTGCCAAAAAATTGTTAAACTCAACAAACCCTTTGTCATCAAATAGAGAAAAACATAGCATAAACTAAGCTAAAATTTTTGGATGGATATGCTGTGAGGCCTGTTGTAGCAGAAATTCCAAAATCAATAAAATGAACATCGTTGGCTCGTTCTTCAGAAAAAGATAAGTTGTATCATAATTCATAGATAGTTAATTTTATGAACACTAAATAAAAATTGCACGAAGAGAAAACATTGAAGATAAAATAGATTGATGATTAACGAAAACCCAAAAAGAAAGAAAAATATCCATGAGAAAGAATCAATTGTCCATGCCGAAAGTAGATATGAATGGTATATGAAGTACATAGATTGGAGAATAATGCACTACTTAAGACACTGGGAAGTGAAAAGCAAATCAGTGATGGATCTTTTAAAACATTTTATAACTATTAAAGATAAAATGGTATCAATTATAACTATGTCCCAAAATTCTGACTTCATGTATGGAGCCAGAGCTGTTAATCTCTCACCAATCTGACCCAGATTTGCATGTAAGCTACCTAACAAAATTATATGATACTAATGTATTTAAAAAGCTGACCATGTTTGATCATCTGAGGAAATCATTTAGCACTTTATTTCAGGTTTATGCATAATGGAGCTAACCTTGGAAGCAAAGGTCCCTTGCGGCCAGTTTAGAAGCCCCGCTACCATTTGGCCTGTTTGATTGCAATCATCATCAATAGCCTACTCAACAATATTGATATCAGAAACACTTAACAATAACTTATTGAACCAAGAAATAGTTTTAAAAAAATAAAAAATCTACACAAATAAAAAAGAATCAATTCAACAAATAAAGAGCTCAAAGAAAGAAACCACTTGATCCAAAATTCCAACTGATGTACAATCCAATAGCAAACTACATTTCACACAAAACAACCATGAGACATTAGACTACCACTGATACAGTATATATCCATCTAAACAGAACATTCTCTAGCTCAACCGAAAATATAATTTACACAGCCAGAACAAGATGCCAAACCAATTATGATAACTGATAATCAATGTTTGATCCATTAAAAAAATTCAGATAACCCAATAGCATACATATTCATATACATATAGCCATATGCAAAACCTATACATGAGAGAAATAATTTTGAAATTAAAATGATGAGCAATGATCTCCATCATAGACACAGTAATCCGGTAAAAAAAACTTTGAAGTTTAAATCAATGTTGTCATTATCAAAACCAATAATGATCATCTTAATAACAAACTTAATGAAACAAGTCAAAAACATTTATAAAAAAATAAAATAAAAAAGAGCTTGAAAGCTAGCACAGCATAGCCAAAACTCCTGCAAAAGTACTAGGAACACTCAAGATAAAAACATTCTTTAAATTGTAAGATTTGGAACTTTGATTTTCACAATGGACACTTACTTGGGACATCTGAAAAGGGGAAATGGATCCTAAACGACTGAAAGAGAAATTCTAAGCTCTAATATAGAGAAATTAAATTTCCAAACCCTCTACACAAAATCCACTCCGACTACAAATTCACACCCAAAATTCAAAAACACAAAACTCATCTCAAATATTGAAACAAAATCCAACCCACAAACCCAATTCAGAATTTTATGTAGGAAAACAGAAACACCCAATTGCATACATATACATATATACAAAGAAAAAACACAATCTTTAGAACTACTTATCAAAATAAGATATTAACCTGCTTGCCAAGAATAAGAAGGCCAGGTTTTTCAACATCAACAAGAACTTTAAGAATCTTTGCAACAGAAAGTGGGTACAGAGTGGCCGGAGCCTCCACATGAATCGCCCGGTCGGCGCCCATGGCGAGACCGGTCCGGAGAGTATCAGCACACTGGGTGGGACCTAAACTGACAGCGACTACCTCCGAAGCCAAACCAGATTCTTTGATCCGAAGCGCTTCTTCCAAAGCAATTTCACAAAATGGGTTCATAGACATCTTAACGTTGTTGGTCTCAACGCCGGTCTTGTCGGATTTGACTCTGATCTTCACGGCGTAGTCCACTACTCTTTTTATGGCCACCATTATCTTCATTTTTCAGAAACCTTGATATCGAGCTTGGAAGCCTAAATATTGCTCTGGGAGTGTTTTCAGTAATCTTTTTTTTTTGATTATAGACCAACAGCACCTCGGTCCAATTAATCTACGCTGGGCGGTCTTCTGTGCGCCTAGGTACTTGCTCAAGAAAAACGGATCCGGTAGTTTATGTTTTAATAAACTGATGAATTGATGAATAGAATACAAATACCTGCATATCAGCATTCTATTCTATTGACTAATTGATTAACTTGCGCAAAAATAAATTTCATGCTAACCACTCCCAAAAAAAACCCATCAAACATCTATGTATTTGAAACTATATAATACTAATAATAAATTTGTTAAAGTCAAAAAAATATATTTTTAATAAAATTTCATATAAATTTTTAAAAAATTATATTTATTATAAGTTTTATATAATATAACAAATATATAATAAATAAATAAAATCGTTTAAGAAAACGTCTAGTTCATCTAAAAAACATCTAGACACGGCCTAATCGCTAGGCACCCCCCTCGACCGCCTAACAATTTTTAAAATATTGGATTAACACGAATTATTCTGAGAAAAAAAAGTAATTCTTAAATATTTTTCAAAAGAAAAAAATCAAAAATATTATTATGACCAATGCTCATCAAGTTTTGGGATTTCTTGATAGTAATTATAGCTTTTCTTTATTAATAATTAGTCACACACGCGTTACATGTATAAATTTTGTAGTATAAAATAAGAATTTTATAAAATTTTGAGGAGTAAATAGAAAAATATAAAAATTAACATTAAAAAGAACAAAATAATAATATATTTAAAATTATAAGAATAAAAAAGTAAAATAAAAAGTATGACTTAATTATACCAAATTTGTGAAAGAAGCCTCCATAGAAACTTTATAATATAAATATAGATATAGATAATATAGATATAGATATAGATATAGATGATAGTATAGTGATAGCTCTTTTTATAAACTTTACAAGTCATGTGTTACAATAGATAAGGAATTTTTTATTATTATTTTTTTGGGTAATACTGATACTGATATTGATAATGATGTTTCATACATATCTTATACTTTGTGCGGGTGATCCTTATTCCTTACTCACCACAAGGAAACTCTGCCACCACTAAGCTCAACCTCACCTGTTTATTATATAATCCTTGATCTTGACACCTGTTTATTTTCTACATGTAATATATTTTAACATTTCATAAATGATATAACATTTTATTCTGATATAGATGAATGGATGGCCCAAATATTCAACTAAATTCAACTTTTTAATAAATAAATAAATAATAATAACACTAGAATTATTGGTAGTTCGGACATGATTACATCAAATAAAATGGTCCCTTTTATCATGTACCTCCAATATCAATGGAAGGGGACCTGTTTGGCTCTCCTTTCCACATCTATTTAATTCTTTTGATTCGAAGCAAATAACAAAAGTATGATTTCAATTTAATAATCATGATTAAAATTCAAAACCAAGATAGAAAAGTAAAGAAAAAAAAAAGAATTCCAAGTCATCATTCCTGTAATTATGGAAATAAGTCAATTGAAATTTAGAACAAAGTGGAACACCCCCAATCTCAAGCCACTAAAAATTCAAAAAGACTATGGACCAAATCTTTTGCCACCAGCAAAAACAGAAATATGGACTAAAGTTTCATATCAACATATTAAAATTTACAACAACCAACCTATCCTTATGCTACGTTTGGATTGAAGGAATGGATTAGAGTAGGGAATGGAATAGATGAGGGAATGAAATAAGGAAGGGAATGAAATGATTTTTTAATATTCCATGTATATGTTTGGTTGATGTTAAGAATACATCTAAGAATGAAATAAATAATTAGAAAGTGACCTAAATACCCTCAAATGTTCAAATTTAACTTAAATTCAATTTATATTAAAAATTTAACACATATTTCATTCTTAGAAATAAAGGGGAGGGGAGGAGAGGAGAGGGGAGGGCAGGGGGGGTGGGTGGGGTGGGGGTGGGGGGGTGGGGTGGGGTGGGTGGGGGGGGTAAGGTGAGTGGGTAGGTAGGGTGGGGTTGGGGGTGGGGTGGGTGGGGGGTGGGTTGGTGGGAGGTGGGAGTGGGTGGGGTGGGGTGGCTGGATGGGGTAGGGTGGGTGTGTGGGTGTGTGGGGTGGGGTGGGGTGGTGGGTGGGTGGGTTGGGTTGGATGGGTGGGTGGGGGTGGGTGGGGTGGGTGGGTGGGTGCATGGGTGGGGTGGGGTAGATGGGGTGGGGTGGAGTGGGGTGGGGGGGTGGGTGGATGTGTGGGTGGGGTGGGGTGGGGTGGGTGGGGTGGGTGGGTGGGGTGGGTGGGGTGGGTGGGTGGGGTGGGGTGGGGTGGGTGGGTGGGGGGGTGTGGGGTGGGTGGGGGTGGGTTGGTGGGGTGGGGGGTGGGGAGTAGGTGGGGTGGGTGGGGTAGGGTCAGGTGGGGGTGGGGGGTAAGTGGGGTGGGTGGGTTAAGCGTGGGGTGGGTGGGGTGGGGTGGGGTGGGGGGTGGGTAAATTACGAAGAAATAGAATATGGAAATTCAAGAAATTATCAAATCTAAGCCTCCTTCTCTCTCGTCGTTTCTCCTGATCGATCGAATTGAATGAATATGTAAAAAGTCCTATTATATATTTAGGGGGTATATTTGTCAATTACTTAAAAATAATGGATGAAATGATTTATTCCCAATCACCCTCGAGGAATGAAAATTAAAATTTTAAGTTAACTATCATCGTCCAGTGAGAATACATTATTCCGTTGAAATAAACAAACCAAACAACATTTTTATCATTCCAATAAAATAATTTATTCCATTCTCCCTCCTATTCCATCGATCCAAACGTAGTATTATAATCCCTTAATAAATCTAAAAATCTCTACTTCTATATCATAAAAACTACCCGACAAATATAATTTTTTTTAAAAAAACCATAAAAAATTTAAACATGGCCTTATATCATTTTCCCCCATGAATTGGTAGAACTGCCCTAGCTTCTTGATCCCCTGCCATTGCCCAAAGAAAATAACGATCTTGGAATTCTGCTACTGCAACCTTCTCTAGAGCTTACAATGTAATGTCAATGCCATTGCCATTTCTATCTTGCTGAACAATCTCTTGAACTGCTAAATAAAGCTGCCGGTGGTCAGCAAAATCCATCGAAAAAGATCTCCTAAAAGGTTGGACTTGGACTGATAATCTCTCATCTTTCCCCCTAATATCAATACATTCATCCCCCATGCTTGAAACGTGAGCAAATTTTTTGGCACTTTTTTTCAAATTTTTTTGTTCCAAGTTTTTTGGAGGAAGAGGAGTAGGTGATCTTTCTTGTACTCTAAGCAAAGATTGATCATCATTTTCTTCCCCCAATTCAATAACAACATAATCTTCGTCGCGACAAATGAAATTATCATTATATTGGCCTTGATCTTGATGAGAAGGGGAAGAACTTGGAGAAATATTGACTTGATTCAAAATTGGAAATTGAATTGTCATTGAAATACTTGTTCTGCATAATGGGCAACTTACATTATTTTGAAGCCAAACGTCAATGCAATCTATATGAAAAGCATGCCCACAATTTGGTATAACTCTTAGTTTCTCTTCTTCATGAAACTCATTCAAACAAACTGCACATTCAAAAAAAATTCCCTTTTCAGGGTCTTGTTTTTCTGCTTTCTTGAATTGAAAAATTGGGATGGAACGAATTACTGACTCATCAAGTCCCCTGCTTTCTATGTCTGGAGTGTACCCAATAAAAGGGTCTTCATGACCACGATTTCTGGATAAGGAAAATCGCCTGAGAAGATCGATTCTGTGCCAATTTAGGCAGCATTTAATGACAAAAATGTAGTAGCCAAGTAGCAAGAAAGCTGTGGCTAATATACCAATAATGGCTACTGCTATAATTGGGAAACTATTGTGAGAGGAATGGTGTTGTGAGGTTAAAAAAATTAAGGAGCTTGGTGGGGTTTTGTAGGAGGCATTTGGGCTGCTTCTCATTAGATCCATAAATATTCAAGTAGTGTAATTATACAAGAAAATGGCTTGTTTTTAGATCTTGAAATTACATAAAGTTGTTAAGGGGAAGCAGGAAATGTTGGGAGGGAGAATGTGTTCAAGGAGAGATGCAAAAGAGTAATGAAGGAAGGATACATTTTGAAGGAGAGAAAATAGAGGAAAAACTGAGTAGTAGTTGAGGAATCTCTCCAACCAATGACAGAAATTTGCTGGCAAGGAATATTTTAGTCTTTTTCCCCAAGGAGAAACTGCAGTAGTACTACTTAGTACTTACCAACTATTTTATATAACTGTATTAGCGTAAGGCATGCGATATTTGGATATGTATAGTAGCAAAAAGAATCAAAAGTTTCAACTATAAAATAGACTACTAGATGTCACAACATCTGAGAGAGTATAGTGTTTAGGGGATGTGTTTATCATGAAATTAACTTTATGGTAAATTGGTCAATTGATCAATACAGTGACACGTATAGAGAGAGATCACCTCCCGACATGTGTGTCGATACTATATTGTTCAATTGACTAGAGTTAACTTCATGTTAACCACTCCCGTGTTAAGAATCCTAAAAAATCAGAATTAAAAAAATAAAATTATATTTTGAATTAATTAGATAGAATATGAATGCTAATCTATCTACGTACCAACCAGCCAACCAGTAGGCAGTAGGCACCAAGAAATTCGTATCAATGTTGATAGTTGGTCCCTTGAACACCAAATGATAGCAGCACCTACTCCTACAAAATTGATTTTAACATGAATATTGCACAAAGTGAGTTTAAATTGAATCCATTTTTAAAATGAAGATCTCAAGTAAGAAGCTTCATTTTCACACCAAGCGTGCATGGCAGACGACTAGATAGAACCTTCCTTTTCTTATTTTATTTTTTATTTAAAAGACATTGAGGCCCCTTTTTTTGGTTCACAACCTCTATGTTGGGATGCAAGAGAATGAGATTTTGGTATAACATTCTTATGAGTTATGAATGGAGACAGAGACCGTTGCGGTGCGTTCTGGTACAAATCTTTTGAGACCAATGCAATTTTAAATCAGTTGATAATTGTTACCGCATTATTATCATCCCTAATCTAGATGTATTTGTTCATATTATAATTTGTATCTTTCTATTGTCATAATCATAAATAATTACAAAGCATCCAAGGAAAAAGAAGATTAGATTAGACACCAATTATATATATATATATATATATATATATATATATATATATATATATATATATATATATAAAAATTGTAATTACACACCAATGAATTGACTAATGTATATATGGTATGTTGGGGCCAGATTTTCTGAGCCAGAATAATGCGGTGGGTTACGCCACGTGACAGGATATTTCAGTCAGGAGGTTTAATTTTAAAGAATCTATAATTTTTGATTGTATTTGATATCTAATTCTTAAGAAAAGAGTCAAGATTAGATTCGACTTCGTTTCTTTAATGAGATTGACTCTCATCCTAGTATGGTAGTTACTATGATAAGAAATTATATTCCAATTTGAGGACATAGCGATAAAGATGGCGTGATCAACTATAAATACAGTGTTATATATATACCCTACTTAACATGTACTTCGCATATTATTTACTTTAATGCACTAGAACAAATTATATTCGTCCATTGTTGACGTCTTTGGTCAGTACCGATTCTCACACCAGAGCTATCCCCCAGCGGCCCCGACCGTTAAGCTTTTTGATGGTCTTTTGTTCCATGTGCATGTTTTCTACTCATTATTCGATGATTTTGTGAGCAAACATATTTTGGCGTTAACATTAGCGCTAGAAGGAGGGTCTTGTTCTAGTGTTGAATTAAAATCACCGATACACTGACAACACGGCGTCGCTGCTGCCCATGAGCCCCTACGCATGCCACCCCGTGCGCCCTTATCGCGAGCGCAATACCTCGTGACTCCACGTCTCTACGGTCAAATGTCTTTGTGGATCGTCTCTCTTTTCGACACAACAACAGTTAATTAGCGAATGAAGAAATATTTTTGGTCTGAAAATTTCATA